>JAGIQG010000003.1:68167869-68863319 GCA_024679065.1 Sphyrna mokarran | reverse complement strand
CACCCTAGATATTCTCTCTTTCACCTTCTTCCTCCAAGAAAACATGCAGAAGTCTGAGGTCATGTACCAACTGACTCAAGAATAGCTTCTTCCCTACTGCTGTCAGACATTTGAATGGAAATCACCTTACATTAAGTTGATCTTTCTCTACACTCTAGTTATAACTATAACAATATATTTAGCACTCTCTCGTTTCCTTCTCTATGTACAATAAGTTTTGTCTGTATAGCACTCAAGAAACAATACTTCTCTCACTATGTTAATACATGTGACAATAATAAATCAAACAAAAAACCTGTTTGAACTTCAGGTGACCATTAACAGAGGAACTGTTGGCAAATTGGTGGCGATTTAGGAAATGAGTGGCAGATATGCTAATTAGCATGATAAGGCTAGTGGTGTCCCACAAAGAATTGAAGTGGGGCCCCAGCTTTTCAAAAAAATGACTGATGACTTAGCTGTTGGAACAGAAAGTCACTTATCTGTTTGCCAATGATACCACAGCAGGTGGCATTGTAAACATGAAGGCATAAAATTAGGGACAGACATTGACACATTAAATTAATGAAATACATTCATCAACATTTTGTCCAAGTTGGTAAATGTGAAGTCATCTATCCAGAATTAAAGGACAGAATTGAGTACTTTCATAACAGAAGTGATGACAACAGTTGAGATCCAAAGGACCTATGTACAAAATTCAGTCGTAAACAGGTTCAGAACTGAATTGAAAAGGGCTAATGGAGTATTGACCTTCATATCGAGGGTTAGAACACAAACTGAAATCGTGCCTCAGTTACACAAAGTCCTGCAGTGTTGTGAGCAGTTCTATGCACTACACGTGAGGAAGAATACACTGGTCCTGAGGACTGCTTTATATTAGCATTGTATTCCATGGAACTTCAAAGATTAAAAGTATGATTCGAAATGTATTTGAAGCTTTCAAAGATATTAAATGGAAGAGATAATTAAACTGTTTCTACTAGCTGAGAATCTAGGGCTAAGGGCATAGTCCGAAATTAGAGCCAGACTTTTCAGATTGCAAAACATTCTGAAGGTAAGATCGCCATAGTCCAGATGACCTTCGGATACTTCCCCCTTTGAGAGTTGTCTGGTAGTGGTGGAATTTAAAGTTCATCACATCTCAGGTGAGGGGTAAGGTTTAGAAGGTGGAGCCTTCATGAATAACCTCATTGAACCCATGCTGTTGGTGTCTGTCACTCTGGATCACAAATCATCCTTCCAGCCAACTGAGCTGACCGACTCCCCGTGGCTCTGAACACTGCAAATTTTGGAACTTACAAATAGCAACTGCACAAGACCGATTAATTTTAAATTTCATATTGATGGATACTTTGTCAACAGGAATAATTAAGGAATGTGTTAAGAGGGAGGGAAGGTTGATCTCCTCACTGAGAACTAACACTCAACCACTCAAAGAGAAGTACCTCACTTCATAATCTATTAAAGACAGAGAGAAGGGGTAATATCTGGGCTTCAACTTTTAGTGGTTAAATCAAAATAACTCCAAAACTCTCTCTGAAAAAGCAACAAGTAACATTTCTCTAACTGTAAACAAGTTAACTAAATTATTAGCAAACTGAAAACAATACTATTCTAATGGAACGCTGTTTAGTTAGTTACAATTCCCACTTACAAACAAAGTAATATAGAATTCTTAGTCATTCTCAAAATTCAACTCAGATTTGTCGTCTTCTGGAATCTTCTGTCTTCTTTGCCCTTCCCTATCAAAATGAAGCTTTCTTTTAAGACATAAATGTGGCTCTTTTACTGGCAGAAAGGGTTGTTGTTTGTGACTTTCTTTCAAAGTGTGAGCTGTGGCAGAGGCCATTGTAGTCTGGCTCTCTGGAGCTGCCTCTTATACCCCTGATGGTGTACCAAAATCCCCACAATAGAATTGGTTTACAAGTTACCAAAATATCAAATTCAAACCTGATAGATTGCTGTTATTCAAACTGTTTAAAATGATTGGTTAAAATTTCAAAATAACTTGTTGTCTTGGTAGCACTGCTGCCCAGCCTCACAATACACTGTTTCACTCTATGCTGTATGTGTACTGCATTTGCACCAGCATCTCGTAACTCTTTAAGCACAGCAAAATAACTTTCTTTAATAGATCATGCAATTTTACAACTGTTAGCATTTTACAATTCTTTTTATAATTTTACAAACACTTCTACAAATACATAAAGAACAAAAAAGTAACAAAGGAAAGAGTAGGGCCATTTAAGGATCAACAAATTCATCGACGTGCAGATCCACAAGAGATGATGAGATCCTAAACGAATATTTCTTATCAGCATTTGCTGTTGAGAAAAGCATGGATCTTGGGAACTTGGGGAAATAAATAGTAATATCGAGGGGTGTACATATTACAGAAAAAGAGGTGCTGAAAGTCTTAAAGAGCATCAAGATACATAAATCCCCGGCATCTAATGAAACGTATCTCAGAACATTGTGGAAGACTAGGGAGGAAATTACCGGTCCTTTAGCAGAGATATTTGAATCATCAATAGTCTTAGGTGAGATGCCTGAAGACTGAAGGGTGGCAAATGTTGGGCCATTTATGCAAAAGGCTATAAGAAAAAGCCTGGAAACTACAAGGCCAATGAGCTTCACATCTGTGGTGGGTAAGTTGTTGGAAGGTATTTTAACAGACAGGATATACAGACATTTAGAGACACAAGGACCGATTAGGGACAGTCTCTGAGTGGAAAATCATGTCTCACAAATTTGATTTGAGTTCTTTGAAGGGACAACCAAGATGAGGACATTGCAATTGATGTTGTCTACATGGAGTTTAGCCAGGCTAAATGGATACAAAATTGACTTCTCGACAGAAGCCAGGGAGTGTTGCAAAGAGTTGTTTTTCAAACTGGAGGCCTGTAACCAGTATGTCTCAGAGATCAGTGCTAGGTATTTGACGTTTATATTAATGATTTGGATGAGAATATAGGAAGTATGATTAATTAGTTTGTAGATGACACCAAGATTGTGGTATAGAGGACAGTGAGAAGAGTTATCTCCAATTGCAATGGGATCTTGATCAAATGGGCCAGTGGGCTGATGAATGGCAGATGGAATTTAATTTAGATAAATGCGAGGTGATGCATTTTGGTAGATTGAACCAGGACAGGACTTACTTTGTTTTGTAACTCTCCCCAACTGCCCACCATTAACTAAGATCTAAAGGTACATGTTCATAGCTCTTTGAAAGTGAAGTCACAAGTGGACAGAGTGATGAAAAAGGCATTCAACATGCTTGGTTTCATTGCTCAGAACACTGAATACAGAAGTTGGGACATCTTGTTGAAGTTGTACAAGACATTGATAAGGCCTCACTTGGAATAAAGTGTACAGTTCTGATCGCACTGTTATAGAAAGATATTATTAAACTGGAAAAAGAATACAGAAAAGATTTACTTGGATGCTACCTGGTCTTGATGGTTTGAGTTATGAGAGGCTGGATACACTGGGACTTTTTTCTCTGGAGCATAGAAGGCTGAGGGGTGATCTTAAAGAAATCTATAAAATAATGAGGGGCACAGATCAGCTAGATAGTCAATATTTTTCCCAAAGATAGGAGAATCTAATACTAGATCGCATAGGACCTTCAACAGATGCTATACACTAGATACAATCGAAGACATTTTCTTTCTTTGGGCTCATGGTGAACAATCACTGAAACAACTATATGACAACATCAACAAGTTCCATCCCAAAATCAGACTCACCATGGACTACTCTCCGGAATCGGTTGCATTCTTGGACACACGCATCTCCATCAAGGATGGTCACCTCAGCACTTCACTGTACCGCAAGCCCATGGATAACCTCATGATGCTCCACTTCTCCAGCTTCCATCCTAAACATGTTAAAGAAGCCATCTCCTATGGACAAGCCCCCTGGATACACAGGATCTGCTCAGAGGAGGAGGATCGCAACAAACACCTCCACTCGCTGAAAGATGCCCTCATAAGAACAGGATATGGCGCTTGACTCATCGATCGACAGTTCTGATGTGCCACAGCAAAAATTTGCACCAACATCCTCAGGAGACAAACGTGGGACACGGTACCCTTCGACATCCAGTATTTCCCTGGTGCAGAGAAGTTACGACATCTTCTCCAGAGCCTTCAACATGTCAGTGATGAAGAACAGCATCTTGCCAAGCCCATCCCTGCATCTGCACTTCTTGCTTTCAAACAACTACACAACCTCAAACAGATGATTATCCGCAGTCTACAGGGGAACAGCAATCAAGGCACCATACAACCTCTGCAATACATGCCGGATCATCAATATGGATGCCATCAACTCACGTGAGAACACCATCCATCAGGTACACGGTACATACTCTTGCGACTCGGCCAACATTGTCTACCTGGTAGGCTGCAAGAAAGGATGTCCCGAGGCATGGTGTATTAGCAAGACAACCAATGAATGAACACTACTCAACAATCACCAGGCAGGAGCATTCTCTTCCTGTCGGGGAATGCTTCAGCAGTCATGGGCATTCAGCCTCTGATCTTCGGCTAAGCGTTCTCCACGGCAGCCGTCATGACACACGACAATGCAGAATCGCCGAGCAAAAACTGATAGCCAAGTTCTGCACCTGAGGACAGCCTCAACTGGAATCCTGGATTCATGTCACACAATCTATAACCCTCACGGCTTGCCTGGGCTTGCAAAATCTCACTAACTGTCCTAGCTGGAGACAATACACATTTCTTTAACCTGTGCTTAACCCTCTCTCCACTCACATTGTATGCACCTTTAAGACTTGATTATCTATAAAGACATGCATTACAACCATCATCCTGTAAATTGAGTCTGTATCTATGTATGTCCTGTTTGTGAACACAACTCTTCACTTATCTGAAGGAGAAGTGACACTCCAAAAGCTTGTGCTACCAAATAAACCTCTTGGACTTCAATTATATCATAGTCCCTCTCCCTTCTTTCTATATAGAATCAGAGAATCTTCTCAGTGCAGATGAAGGTCATTTGGGCCATCTAGCTTGCACTGACTACAATCCTACCTCAGTCCTAATTAACATAGATGCAAAATACTAATTTAGTAACTTACCTACCTGTTTCAGCTCCACACACAGGTTGCCACTTAGGTTTCTAATGGGCCTTACTCCTTCCATGGTTACCTTCTTATTCTTAATATACTTATAAAACACCTTGGGATTTTACTTTATTAGGTCCATCAATATTTTTTCATGGTCCCTCTATGCTCTTTTTTTTTTTAAGTACTTTCCATACTCCTCCAGGGCTTCCACTGCTCTGGTCTCTCTGAACCTGTCATAAGCCTCTACTTTTTTCCCCTTGACACCAGGATCTCTGTGCTTTAACAAGGATATCTTTAACAAGGATATGCTGGCACTGTATTCTCTACTTCCTTTTTGAATGACTTCCACTGCTCTGCTGTGGATTTTCCTACAAATAACTGTTCTCAGCCCACTTTGCCTAAATCCTGTCAAATCCTATTAATACTAGCTTTTCCCCATTCAAAAACCTTATTTTGGGTCCATCTTAGTCATTTTCCATAACTATTTTAAATCTCACTGAGTTATGGTCACTATCACCAAAATGTTTCCCCACTGACATGTCTGCCAACTGCCAGGCTTCATTCCCTAAAATTAGGTCAAGTACATTTCTTCTAGGGCTCTCTCTGTGCTGGCTCAAAAAGATTGCCTGGATGCACTTCCAAGAATTTTGCCTCTAAGCTTTTCACACATTGTCTTTCCCAATTAATATTGAGCAAGTTGATGTCTCCTATTATCATTCCATTATTTTTACACTTGTGATTTGTCTACATATCAATTCCATCTCTCCATCTTCTATCTTTCCCTGATCATTTGGGGGCCTCAAGTATATTGTGGGTCTGGCCTATGTGTAATTCCAGATTCTCAGCAATGCATCAACTGCCTTCTAAAATGACCAATCAAGCCACTCAGTTATCCCAAACTATAGCAGAAAACTCAAAAAGTCTCCAGTCAGTGATTTAAACTATAGCTGAGCAGCACCTTCAAGGGCAGTTAGAAGTGAGCAAATACTGGCCTTGCTAGCAATGCCCACATCCAATGAAATAGTCGATACGAAAATAATTCTCAACAAATAGAATGGGCTTAAATAACTGAATGACCAATGTCCCTAGAAGCACTTCAGGAAATGGGAAGGGAGCAGGCAACTTGCAAAATTCATGTTCCTCAAAGCCCACAATACTGGGTAGGGAATAAGACAAATTAAATTTATAAAAATGTAATACAAGACAATATCCAAAGATGTGCGGATTACATGAATTGGCCATGCTAAATTACCCATTACTGTTCCAAGATGTGCAGATTAGGGGGACTAGTGGGAGGTACAGGGATGGGGTCTAAGCAGGCCACTACGTTGGAGAGTTGATACAGACCCACTTCTCTCAACAGAATCCCTCCAGTGCAGAAGAAGGCTATCAGATATGTAAAGATAAGCATACAATATAACATTATTGGGCTTTATAACTGAACTTAAATGACAGCACCTTACTGCATTTGGCACTAAAACAGAGATGCTTGAGTTCAAGTTTTAAGGCAGAGACCATTACAAGTAATTTTATAAAACAAATGGAGCTGAAATGCTTGCAATGGTTTCACTCAATAACTTACTAAACAGGAGTAGCAAATGTTAATGTGTCCTGTATCTTAGAGTTACTTCTGGGCAGGAGCCTGTTTTGCCTCATGTCCAGATTCACCATACCATGGATTTAACTGCATAAATGCTCAGACACTTAGTAACTTGTAACTATTTTGAAATTACATTTACAGCTCAGCAAGAAAACTGTGATCTGTCCAGGTTTGTGCTAGACAGCTTGGTAAGCCTCAACAACCAGCAACTACTCCAATGCCTAAACTGGCTTTCTTAGCAAAACGAGAGGCTTAAAGTTTTGTCTTATTTCTTGGCATAGATTTGCCAGCCTTCATTCATCAGCCAAGATTGATCTGATTTATTATCACATGTATTAATATACAGTAAAAAGCATTATTTCTTGCGCACTATACAAATAAAGCATACCATACAGAGTAGGAGAGAGTGCACAGCGTAGTTTTACATTCGTAGTTAGGATGTAGAGAAAGATCAAATTAATATATAGGTCCATTCAAAAGTCTGATGGCAGCAGGGAAAAAGCTGTTTGAGTCGGTTAGTACGTGTCCCCAGACTTTTGTATCCTTCTCTCGACGGAAGAAATAATATGTCTGGGGTGCATGGGGGTCTTGATTATGCTGGCTGCTTTTCCAAGGCAGTGGCAAATGTAAACAGAGTCAATGGATGGGAGGCTGGTTTGAGTGATGGACTGGGTTTCATTTATGATCCTTTGTAATTTTTTTGCTATCTTGGACATAGTAGGAGCCACTCCAAACTGTACACAACCAGAAAGAATTCTATGGTGTATCTATAGAAATTGGAGAATCATAGCAAATATGCCAAATTTCCTTAGCCCCGAGAAATTAGAGGGGTTGGTTCAAAATCGGTGACGGACAAGCAGTCAGCAAATCAGGAGCTGAGAGAGTTAGAGTTGGGTGGTTTAATGTGAAAATAAGCATGAAGTAAAAGTACAATTTAAAGTTGAAAGAGATTGTCTTGTGGTTGAGAGTGAGAACATTTCACAGCAATCCAATTAGGATAACAGCAATATTGGGAGAACAGGTAGAAGAGTCTCAACTGGAAGTAGAGGAAATGGAAGTGGAAAATTCACCATGCTAAGCCTAAATAGTTAATAAGCTTATAAGAAAACAAACAGGAGAAGAGCCAACCTCAATCTTCACTAAAATTACAATAAACCAACTGCCATACTATGATCTTGGAATCTTCTCTCAGGTTGAAGCCCATCATATTTCTTTTGTTCATCTTCTGGTCCTTAATAATTCTCTGTACATAAGTACACACACCAACACAGTATACACAGCTATTGTTTAAAGGCTCTATTCCAGTCAGTTTAACACATGTGCTGCTTCTATTTTTGCAGGTTCACCCAGGAAGCCTATCAGTTGTCTTGGTGCCATTTAAGCAAGGAGCATTTCATAGGCACACTATGTGATTCACCCCACCTGTCACAAGAACCAAAACAATTATATCCATCCCCAAAGGATTAGGTTTTAAGGAGATAGCACTAGGTGAATTACAATATGTCTTGAGAGGAGCAATTTGCACGGATTTGAACTTCACAAAACCTTGGAAAAAGATTTGTATGAGCAAAACTGCTGGTTGGATGTAAACCACCATGTGAGTCATTATCTATTAATATACAAGAAGCCCACATAGCAGTTGTATTTCCCACTACCCCTTCTATAGTGGAGCACCTTTCAACTCCAGAAGGATCTGCAGCATAGGCTATCAGGAGAAATCCCAAGTCCACTTGTGAATTCACGACATTCACGGAAACTAATATTTCCCCAACCAGAAGAAAACTAGGATGAGCCTAAAAATTGGAACCCGGTCTCATAGGAGAAATTAGGAAATTTCTATAAACACATTTATTATCAATTCCTTGCTAACCAAATACTATTTTAAGGTGCCACTGGTACATGGGTTTTAATTCTTTTAACACACTATTCTGATGCAATGCCAGATACAAGAATGTGATTAGTCATAGTTGGGGTAGCCATCATCTGAGAAATCATCCTGAAAGTCTGTATTTCATAGAAATGCTACAGTACAGGAGGCCATTTGGCCCATCAAGACTGCACCAACAACAATCCATCACAGGCCCTATCCCCACAACCCCACACATTTACCCCTCTAACCTACACATTCTGGGACATTAAGGGACAATTTAGCATGGCCAATCAACCTAACCAGCACATCTTTGGAGCAGGGGAGGAAACCAGAGACCCAGAAAAAACCCACACAGACACAGGGGAATGTACAAAGTCCACACAGATTGTGACTCAAGTCACCCAGGTCCCTGGAGCTGTGACGCAGCACTGCTAACCCTTTTCTTTTGCCTTCAAATATGGATGCCTTGGCTTGAAGTGGGCATTGACCTAATCATTCATCAGCTGAACACAGAATGACATTGAAATCTTTTCAGTTCAGGTGGGTTCTTGCATTGTAAGTATGGTCCCAGATGGCCACTGAACTTTCTGTACAGCACCAACTGTGCATTTCAAGTACTGATTATTATATATGAATAAACAAAGTATTCAAATAGAATTTGAATTTGGATAGTCCTTACAATTCTGTAGCAACCTGGAAGGGTCCAGATGCCTAAACACAAAAGTGATGGTGGCCTTGCCCAATAGTAGCCACTCCATTCTGCAATGAAGTTGATTGAGAATTTGCTTACAGTCTTTGACACAGCTCTAGAAATGTGCTCTGCTGAACAATCTGACAAAAGATATTGACACATCTGGGTTTTTGGAGAGAACAGAATGAGTAAAGTGGCTGCACAAAATCTGCATAGCATTCCATCTCTTCATCAAATTCATGGGGAGGCAAATGCTGAATTCAATTCCCATAACTTAAAGCTCAATTACAGTAATAATTTATAGAGCAGTCAACTATAAGAAATCATTTCACAAAAAGCAAAAACATGACCAGCATGGGTCAGCTTAGCATACGGCTTCTGTTCAGCGCCAACTGTGCATTTCAAGTACTGATTGTTTATTCATATATAATAAGGTATTCAAATAGAGTTCCCACAGGAACATTAATTGCTGGTGGTCATCAGGTTTGCCATCTCAGGCAGTGTGTTAAAAAGTGTAGATTCCCTCGATGCCTAAAGGCAAGTTTGCGTTGTAACATTAAAATGCGAATGTAACTGAGGATTGAATGCAGTACGTGATCATCAGTAATGTTGATGAACATGAATTATACTCAGCATAGGAAGACAGTCCCAGCCTTAGCTTGGTAGTAGCACTTATCTCTAAATTAGATGTCAGGATTCAAGCCCCACTCCAGAATTTGAGCACAACCTTCTAGCCAGGAAATGAAGAAGGATCACGGTATACCTATATATGCAAGGTCTGTTGATGAGGGCAAAGCAAAATAGCATTGTTTAATCCACAAAAAGTGGATGATTAAAAAGCTTGATCAAAAGAAGTAAGAGCTCCTTAAAAAAAAAGACAGCCGGAGGGGTTCAAATACTCAAACTTTGAGGCAACAAAGGCACGAGTGAGGGTTTCAGCAGCACATGACCTGAAACAATACTGAAAATGAAGATGGTAGTGTTTTTTGTGATAGAGAGAATGTCAGGTCAGTCGTCCATCTCAGAATCATACAGCAGCAAGAAAGGGGATAAAATTTGTGATCAAGTGTGTAAAACAATGGCTTTGATTTTCTCAGTGTTTCATTGCAGAAGATTGTGGTCCATCCAGGGGAGATAGGAAGACTTAAGGAGACAGCTGGTGGAAGGAAAAATGCCCAGATCATCTCGCAATTCTGGTGTAGTATGTTGCTTTAACGGCAGAGTTTTGTAATGTCTGTTGTGATCCAGCTTGATTGCTGATGAATGCCTGAACCAGCTGCGTGCGATATATATTCAATTCAGTGTCTGTGGGGCAATATGGTGGGCATAGCAAGGACAATGAGCAGGACGAAAGATAGCAGAGTCTTATTGACCATAAGAATATCAAAGACCCAAAGGAGAGTTTCAGGCTGCACATCAAAATACAAAACATACTTGTGGAAGATGGAAACAAAGTTGGAGAGAAAAGTAGGTTTCCTATGCATCCTATTTCACTCAATATCCTCTGGACATTCTGGGATAGGCAATAGCTGCTGCCTTGCCAGTGTTTACAAAAACAAATGAAGACATTTTTAGAGCCAGAACAGTGATCTTGTCTTTGATGGACCTCTAATTAAAGTTGGTTTTTCAATCACAAAAATCAGTACTTTTAGCAGGACATGTGAATGTTGGATTTTTCTTACTTTAAAACAGCATTATTTCAGAATCCTTCATTTTCCCTTATGACTTTGCACAAGAAATTGACTTTCACAGCCCACAGCATCAACAAAACAGCTGTGTCTGACCCTCTCATCACCAGCTACCAGAAATGTCAGGTCAGGGTGGCCAGCCCTCCAAGTCTTCACTTTTTCTCCCTTTCCCAAGACCAACTCCTGGCCACTTGAAGGGTTACTTCCACGTAACAGATCAATAACTTTGTTTGAAGGAAGGAGGGGGAGAGGGGGGGGAGGGGGGGAGAGGGGGGGGAGAGGGGGGGAGAGGGGGGGGAGAGGGGGGAGAGGGGGGAGAGGGGGGGGGAGGGGAGGGGGGGGAGAGGGGGGGAGAGAGGGGGGGGAGAGGGGGGGGGGGGAGAGGGGGGGGGAGAGAGGGAGAGAGGGGGGAGAGAGGGGGAGGGGGGAGGGGGGGGAGAGAGGGGGGGGAGAGGGGGGGGGGGGGGGGGAGAGGGGGAGGAGGGGGGGGGGAGAGGGGGGGAGAGGGGGGAGGGGAGAGGGGGGAGAGGGGGGGAGGAGGGGGGGGGGGGAGAGGGGGGGGAGGGGGGAGGAAGGGGGGGGGAGGGGGGGGAGAGGGGGAGGGAGGGGGGGGAGGGGGGAGGGGGGGGGAGGGAGGGGGGGAGGGAGGGGGGAGGGGGGGGGGGGAGGGGGGGGGAGGAGGGGGGGGAGGGGGGAGGGAGGGGGGGGGGGAGGGGGGGGGGGGAGGGAGGGGGGGGAGGGGGGGGAGGGGGGGGGGAGGGGGGGGGGAGGGGGGGGAGGGGGGGGAGGGGGGGGGGGGAGGGGGGGGAGGGGGGGGGAGAGGGGGGGGGGGAGGGGAGAGGGGGAGAGGGAGGGGGAGGGGAGGGGGAGGGGGAGGGAGGGGGGGGGAGGGGGAGGGGGGGGGAGGGGGGGGGGGAGGGGGGGGGGGAGGGGGAGAGGGGGAAGGGGGGGGGGAGGGGGGGGGGAGGGGGGGAGAGGGAGAGGGGAGGGGGAGGGGGGGGGGGGAGGGGGGGGGGGGGGGGAGGGGGGAGGGGGGAGGGGGAGGGGAGGGGGGGGGGGGGGGGGAGGGGGGGGGGGGGGAGGGGGGGAGGGGGGGAGGGGGAGGGGGGGGGGGAGGGGGGAGGGGGGGTAGGGGGAGGGGGAGGGGGAGGGGGGAGGGGGAGGGGGGGAGGGGGGGAGGGGGGGAGGGGGGAGGGGGGAGGGGGAGGGGGAGGGGGGGAGGGGGGAGGGGGGAGGGGGAGGGGGGGAGGGGGAGGGGGGAGGGGGAAGGGGGGGAGGGGGGAGGGGAGGGGGGGAGGGGGGGGAGGGGGGGGAGGGGGAGGGGGGGGGGGAGGGGGAGGGGGGAGGGGGAGGGGGGGGGAGGGGGGGAGGGGGAGAGGGGGAGGGGGAGGGGGAGGGGAGAGGGGAGGGGAGAGGGGGAGGGGGAGGGGTGGAGAGGGGAGGGGGGGGAGGGGGAGAGGGAGAGAGGGGAGGGGGGGGGGAGGGGGAGAGGGGGAGAGGGGAGGGGAGGGGAGGGGGGAGAGTGGGGGGAGAGCGGGGAGGAAGAGGGGCGAGGAGGGGGAGAGAGGGGGGAGGAGGGGGGAGGGGGGGAGGGGGAGGGGGGGGGGGGGGGGGGAGGGGAGGGGGACGTTAACGGGAGGGGAGTAAAGGGGGATGAGGGATGGAATGAAGGGGATAGGGGAACGGGAGTGGAGAATGAGGGGTGGGTGAGGAGTGGGAGGGAACGGGCTTACAGGTCAGTGTTGTTAGGCCGAGGCCCAGGCCTACCTGCATCCATTGTGCACAATCCGCTGTCACACACTGAGATCCACCCGGCAACGCTGAGTGATAGCTCAGACCGGCCAATCAGGGGGCAACACCGGCTTTGACGTTAAATCCGTCCCACCTCCAGGTGAGCGTGGTCATGCGCAGTAGCGCCTTGCTGACTCTCTGTGTCTTCTCCCCGGACCCCCCCCCCCCTCTGCTTCCCCCTCCCCCCCCTCCAAGCCGAGTGGCTCATCGGAAGTTCCGGCAGCGCCATCTTGATTATGGAAATAAATTATTTTGCAATTTGATTTGAAATGATGAGCAATAAGTAAGCGGTGTCGTCGGGGTGTTTGTACAATCATTTACCGTAGCTTGGAGTATGCGCGTTCGCATTTACTTCAGTTTTCTGTCTGGCGGATCAGATGCGGCTACAGCCATGTTGTTGTACGTCATGTTTGCCTCACAGCAGTTCAGGGTGGATGAATGACAGACACCATATTGTACGGATATTGTTGCTTCTTAACTGTGATCAGGGTTTGTTAAATGAGCTGGCAGAAATCTAGCTGGAAAATGGTGATATCTTGTTCAGCCCATTCCTGTACCAACAGGCAGGGTAAAGTAGCAAAATCCATCTCATTCCACAGGTAGGTATTACCATACAAGATCAGGACAGTCTGTTTTTGCAGTCTCCATTCATTCCACTTCAAAAGATGTTCCCCATGTAAAGTTATTTTCTTGTGACTTAGTTTCAGATTTTAATTCCAAAACTCAATGCACTTTTGTGTTGCGTTTAGCCAGCATGATAACCTATCAACATTTGAGAATCGTTAGATCAAGCTGAAAAATCCCCACTAGAGTTTTTGTCTCCTTAATATATATTAAATTAAACAAATGAGTGGGAGGAGGAGTGGGTGCTGCCAGAGCAGGTTGGCTGTGGTTAAAAGCATGCCTGGAAGTTTAATCTACAAAGGTTTTTGAATATACCTTTACATATCTTGGATTCTGTGTTGTTGAGTATTTTTGTTTAGTTTTGAGTTCTGTGGGAAATCCTCGTTCCCACAACCAACTCCATTCATTTCTCAAATCCATCGCTCTCAACCTCGCTTGGACCCTTTTCTCCCATCCTCGCATACCCTGTCTGTTCCATTAAGCAATCAGAATTAAGTAATTCTGAATCCAGAACACTGCATTTGCCTGAGGAAGACACAAGAGTGTTGAAAGCTCGCAATTTTACTATCAAATAAATTGGTTGGATTAAAAATTGGTGTTGCTAAATTCTTACTGAGTTCTTACCACCCCAATCCAACGCCGGCATCTCTACACCATTAAGCAATACCCATTCCTTTCTCTCAAAGCTTGCCAACTCTGGTCCTCCCTCTCACCAGAGGGTTGTTGGAAAGACAATATACAAGAAATTGCTTTTATGAATTGTCCCTCCATCCCAATTTTATCATATGAAAAATCTGAAGCTCAAGACTTGTCACAATGATTTTCCTCAATTGGAAGGCCCAACGTTGTAGATCAGTCAATGTAGCCACAATACCATAATTTCCATCTTTAGTCCCCGAGTTGTTGACTGAGGAACCCCAGATTGGGAAACATCAGCATTTATTAAGTACCCTTTGGAGATGTGCCTCCTTTTTTTTTATATAGGGGACAGAATCATAACTAAGTTTTTGCTGCATTAATAGAACTACATGGAGTAGGGACTACATCCATCTAGACCCCTCATCCTCATACCCCTGCTTTTCCTCAAAACAAACTTAAAATCTATTTCTATCAATTGAGCTCCCCTCTAACATAATTTCCATTTCCAATTCAGTGTATTTCTGTTTGCCCCTATGAAATGCTTTTCAATGTTTTAGCCATTAAAGATGCTGCATTATTGCAAATTGTTCACTGCAAACCAGCACTAGTTGCAGGAATCCTCAGCTGTGGCTCAAAGTTCTGCCACAGTTTAAATCGTTGAACACTTATTGCTTCCATTTAGGGTTTACATTTACTTCAGAGTAGGGTTGTCTGATTTCACATCCTAACACTTGGGCATGGGCCATGTTTCGCATAAGGTTGAAAAAACGAAATACTGCAGTGTCTGGAAATCATGAAATAAAAACAATAGCCATGACACTCAACAGATGGAGAGCAAAGTGGATAGATGATCTTTTGTCAGAATTGTAAAAAGCGAGTGATCCAACAGAGTTTAAGCATGAGTGGGTAAAAATGAAAAGGAGAAGAGTCTACTTTAGGGTACAGATGGAAAAGGATGCTTGTTGCCTTAGGGGCAGGGCTCTGAGAAGCTAACTACAGTCGGATTAGGCAGGAACTTATGGAAACTGATTGGGAATGGTTGTTCGAGGGTAAGTCCACGCTAGGCATGTGGGACTCTTTCAAGGGAATACTGAAAATGTTGCAAGGTAGATATGTGCTAGCTAAGAGGAAAGATGGGAAAGGTAGGATTAGAGAGCCGTGGATTACTAGGGATATTGAGGACTTAGTTAGGAAGAAAAGAGAGGCGTATGATAGGTCAAAGCAGCTGGGAACGGAGACGGTGTTGGAGGAATATAGAGGGAGTAGGAGGGAGATCAGACAGGGAGTTAGAAGGGCAAAAAGGGAACATGAAATGATTTTGGCAGGTAGGATTAAAGAAAATCCAAAGGCTTTTTACTCCTATGTTAGGAATAAAAGGGTGGTTAGAGGAAAAATCGGACCTCTTAGGGACAGAGGAGGGGAACTGTGCTTAGAGCCGAGGGAATGGTGGAGATCCTGAATGAATACTTTGCGTCGGTATTCACAAAGGAGAGGGGCTTGTTGACAGGTCCTGTCTCTGAGGGAGCTGTGGACCAGTTCAGGGAAATATCCATACCGAGGGAGGAAGTGTTAGAGCTTCTAGGTAGTATTAATCTCCGGGGCCTGATGGCATTTATCCCAGGCTGCTTAGGGAGGTGTGAGGTGAAATTGCGGGACCTCTGGCACAAATCTTTGTCTTTTCGTTGGACACAGGTGAGATCCCAGAGGACTGGAGAATAGCTAATGTTGTACCGTTGTTTAAAAAGGGTAGTAGGGATAACGCTGGGAATTATAGGCCGGTGAGTTTGACGTCAGTGGTAGGGAAGCTGTTGGAGGGGATTCTTAGAGATAGGATGTATAGGCACTTAGAGCGTTGCGATCTGATTAGGGATATGCAGCATGGCTTTGTTAAGGGGAGGTCGTGCCTTACAAATCTGGTAGAATTTTTTGAGGAGGTGACGAAAACAGTGGACGAAGAGCGAGCTGTTGATGTCATCTATATGGATTTTAGTAAGGTGCTTGACAAAGTCCTCACGGGAGGTTAGTTGAGAAGGTCAAGGCTCATGGGATACAAGGACAGGTAGCTAGATGGATAAGTAACTGGCTTAGTAATAGGAGACAGAGAGTAATAGTGGAAGGGTGTTTTCTAGCTGGAGGTCGGTCACTAGTGGTGTGCCGCAGGGCTCGGTACTGGGACCTCTTCTATTTGTAATATATATAAATGACTTGGAAGAGGGAGGGAGTAAGTGGAGTGATCAGCAAGTTTGCAGATGATACAAAAATGGCAGGACTTGCGGATAGTGAGGAGCATTGTCAGGCGATGCAGCAGGACATAGGTAGGCTGGTAGCTTGGGCAGATACATGGCAGATGGAATTCAATCCTGATAAATGCGAGGTGATGCATTTCGGGAGAAAGAATGTAAGGGGTAGGTATATGATAAAGGGTAGACCTATTAAGAGTATAGAAGCAGAGGGACCTGGGGGTGCAGGTGAACAAATCTCTGAAGGTGGCGGAGCAAGTGGAGAAGGTTGTGAAGAAAGCATATAGTATGCTAGTCTTTACAGGAAGGGGTATAGAGTACAAGAGCTGGCCTTTAATGTTGCAGTTGTATAAAACGTTGGTTAGACCTCATTTGGAATACTGCGTCCAGTTCTGGTCGCCTTACTATTGGAAGGACGTGGAGACTCTGGAGAGAGTGCAGAGGAGGTTTACCAGGATGCTGCCTGGTATGGAAGGCCTGAGTTACGAGGAGAGATTAGGCAAATTGAGACTGTTTTCCTTAGAAAGACATAGACTTAGAGGAGATCTAAAAGAGGTGTACAAGATTATGAGGGGTATAGATAGAGTAAACAGGGTTAAGCTTTTTCCTAGGATGGACTCGAATAGCACGAGGGGTCATGGGCTTAGGGTGAGAGGGGTAAGGTATAATTTGGATGCTAGAGGGAGTTTTTTCACACAGAGGGTGGGGGGGGTATGGAATGCGCTGCCAAGTAAAGTGGTGGAGGCAGGTACTCTGGAGTTATTTAAGAAATACTTAGATGGGCACATGAACAGAATGGGAATGGAGGGGTATAGAAAACTGATTTGAAATAGGGATCATGAGCCTTGGGAGTCCCTGGGAAGTGTGTAAATAGATGATGATATTGATGTACTTGTTTTTATCCTACAGGTGCTTGGTCCACCTTGTTGTCTAACAAGGGGCATACACGCGATGGGTCGTGAGAGGACTGCTCTTGGATTTTTTTCGAGAGTATCCTAATGCTTCACGTCGTTAGTGTACGCTTGACCTGGACCATTTGATGGGCAACACGACAGCTCAGTGACTATCACTGTGCTGTGCAGATACATGGATTTGGGCCTGTGTCTCTGGGAGTTTGCGCATTCTCCTCGTGCTAGTGTGAGTTTTCTCTGGGTGCTCCGGTTTCCTCCCACATCCCAAAGATGTGCTCTTAGACTAATTGGCAAAACAAATTCTTCCTAAATTGTCTCAAATTTGGTTTTTAATCCATAGATCTATAAACATGGACAGGGATCACGGGTAAAGGAGGGAACATCGGGGTGGCGGCGCGGGCTCATTGGGCCGAAGGGCTGGTTTCCCGTGCTGTTTTGTTCTTTGTTCTTTGAGTGGGATAGAGTGGGAGACGCGTGATATTAAATGACCAAAGGAAAGTCTAGGCAGACCAGTTATATTAGTTGTTTTACAGTAGTTTTTAAGAGGTCACCAAGGAAGTGAAAGGGAAAGTTTGTTTTTATTTCTCCCATGGAGTAGTGTAACTGTGAGCATATGCTGGCCTGTTTTACCTGTGTTGAAGATTTTTGTGCTGAATGAGAATCTTCTGCCTTCATCTCCCTGTTTTTAACCAGTGGAGATAACTTTTCATTATTTGCCTACATATGTCGGATTTCAGTCACACCCTTACTAGCCACTCCTCTTTTGTTATCACACCCTTCACTATCTTGTTGCTGTTGCTCCCAGCTTGGCAGAGAATCCTGGGCACCCATCTCATTCCTTTATTCCTCAACTCCCCCAGAAATACAGGGAAACGAGGGAGGGATGGGAGGAAAGAAAGGAGGGAGGAGAAGGAGGAGGCGGTGGAAGGGTGCCAGGGTGGGGGCTGTGCGGTGGAGTAGGCTGACATGGGCTTACGTTGTTATGCCAATGCCAAGGCCAAGGCCAGGCCTACCTGCATCTACTGTGTACAATCCGCTGTCACACACTGATATCTATCCGGCAACGCTGAGTGACAGCTCAAACCGGTCAGAAATACAGGGAGGTATCAAGGGTGCAGATCCTCTGATCCTTGAATGTCCCTCATTCCCAGCATTAACCTGCCTTTGTTTCCTTGCAAGTTTCAAAATGCCTGTTTTTGTGTTCCTTGGCAAAGAGAGAATACATGGTACAATTATGTCTGAAATTAATGGTCAACGTTTTCCAAAGTGGATTACTCACAGAAGAGTAGAGTAGATTTAATTCTGTGGGACCCACCGTGAGAAGTTAGAGATCCTCTCCACTTGGAGCCACTGAAGTAACATCAAACAGCCTTTGTTAAATTGCCTCAGATCAACAATTCAGCAACTATAGCAATTAGTCTAATTGTGGTAATTCCCATGTACAGACAAAGGAGTGTCACCTGAACTTGGGAAGCCATTACTAGTTCATCTGCGTAAATCCACCCTGGGGCTGTAATTAATTAACCCGTAACAATCGGTTTGTCCTACAGCTAATTTTAACCACAAAAGCCTTAAAAATAATGGCAAGGAACAACCCTGATAAGTGGAGCATAAAACACCAACGTAGCATTAATTATAGTAATTAAGAAATTGTAATTTGTACATGACAAGAAATGGATCAATCTATTGGTAGATCTTTATCTTGGAATATTACTTTAACACAAATTTTCCAAGCAGAACCTTTGCTACACCAGTATGATACTTAGCATTCCTACAACCAACATTCTTGAAACCTTTTTAGGTGGAATAACCAATGAGTAAATTATAGGCCGTTTCCTTTCGTGGGTCGATGCCAATTGGAAACCGAATGCTGATACTTCTTGTTGCGAAAAATAAAATTTATTTGTAAAATATCTGAAAGAACATTACAAAAGTTTCAAAATGACCATCAAGTGCAAAATCATAGTCAGTTTTTTGCACCCTGAGATGCTTCAATACAGCAAAAACAACATTGCACTCATTTTAAAATGGTCATTTTAAATCTGCGAAATGCACTAAAGCTTCAGGCAGCCACCACAGAGGGACAATGGGGGAAGGTCTAAGCCTTTTAGCCACGGTAAACCGAGGGAATGGAATTGTATACTTCCTTGTGAGTCATGTTCCCTTGAGCAGTATGACTCACAGTGAATGTTATATGTATCATAATTATATTGAAGCATTTTATCCTGTAGAAAACCAAAATACTTTTGTAACATTTGTAATCACCATTTTGAAATGGAATGCCAGATTGCATAAAAGGAAACCATTTACCTCTGTTGGTCAGAGTTGGATTTGACCCATCATAACAGCCTCCTAACCCACTCAGTTTGTCTGGAGTGCTGCTCTAGCAGTGTTTGAACCAAGCTTGTCAATGTGACCATTGTAGAAAAGTAACAGGTCACCTTTTTTTTAAGGATATGATTTTAATCTTGTTTAAGTGTCGCTTAATATTTACTATCCAATCTCTGTCAACCATAAACTTTTCATGTTAATGAGTGACATTCAAATTTCTGACACCTTGTATTTTGTCACAACAGTATCCAATTTAATATGAATTTCTCAACCTTGAGTCATTTATCGTAAAGTATTTTGAAATTTTTTTGTGTAAAGATGCTGTATAAATACAAGAATGAACATTATTGAAACCTGTGCCTGAAGAATGAAAACTTACAATTGTGAGGGCTGAGTTAGACAAATTTTTGATCGACAAGGGAGGAAAGACAGGAGAGTGGGGTCGAAGCAAAAACCAGATCAACCGTGATCTTATCAGGTCAGGCTCAAAGGGCTGAATGGCTTACTCATGCTGCTATGCCCTTTGTTTTTATATCACATTATTAAAACAGGAAATCAACACTGATAGAGTATTTTGTCCATCTGTCTGATACAGTAAGTTGATGGCTAAGTGAGGAATCACATTGAGTCAGGGAATAATGGATGTTCTTGTAACCTCAGAAGAGTTGAGTTTGAGCATTTTCACTGAGTGCATTGCTCTTTGTCAAAATGGAGGGTCTGAGCATGAACTATGGAAATAACCTATTTTCATAACTGATTGTTCAATCTAGAGGCAGTCCTGATCTCATTTTGATTTGATGTGTCTTAAGTTTCCTTTGTACTTTTGTTTTTGTTTGGGCTTTTCCCCTTCCTTTTGGGGAGCTGCCTGTTTTACTTTGTCCTAATGTAATTTGAGTTTGTTTACTTGGTTTGACCTAAAAAAAGAGACAGTTTTGAGCTAAATAGTTGGTTCTGATAGACATTCATTTCAGTCCATCTATCCAGGAACACTTCAAAAAATAAACTTCTTGAGACACTATGGGTGAAACTTTGAAATTGAATGAGAGCATTAAAAGGTGGATATACAGGTAAAGGAGCTGGCCAATCAGTCCTTTGACCTGCTACCAACTGCTTTTTACTTTGAAAGTGGAGACTTCTGTTGAAGGTTTTCTCTGTGTCACACTTTCCTATGGGCTAAGTGTAATTTTGTTCTTATCAAAGACACTGAGGGTAAAATAAGTGTTGATGAAATGTACAGTGCCTCTACACTACTCATGTAATGTGCTTTACTGTGGCCCTTACATTTACTTCCAACACCAATCACCTCTTGTGGAATCTGGATCTTTAATCCACGCTTTAGCTCAGTAAGAGTCTTACCTAACAATTTAAGAGTCTTACCTAACAATTTTATCAATCGCAGTTTTTAAATTTTCAGTTAAACAGCCGCCTACCCCCACAAACACCACCCCACCTCCCCCACCATTCCGCTATCCTCAATAACTTTTTGAGAGAAATTTCTACTAAACTTTGTGTGACATAATTACCAGACGTCACGCTAAATGGCCTACCCTAAGTTTAAGGTTATGCCCCTTTGGTCTGAATTACTTATTAACTTTATTTAGAGAAAATGTTCTGGATATTGGAAGAGTAATTGTATTTTTTTTTCATAAAAACTGAATGGTGCAGTTGAAAAGGATGATTAGAGGATGTGGCCCTTATTTTCAGTGTTTTCTTTTCTTCCTGCCAGATTCCCTTTGAAAGATGCTAAACGTTTGGCAAAATGGATTGCTGCTGTTGGGCGGACTAACTGGAGACCAACCAAATTTTCCTTCTTATGCAGCGTTCACTTCACTAAAGATAGCTTTCAGAAGCGCCAAGAGGACCAGCTGCATCGACTCAAATTTAATGCTGTTCCTTCCATCTTTCACTTCTCAGACAATCAGAAGAAAATAAATGGTGGACGCAATTGTTGCCACAGTGCAGCCAAAGTGCAGCAGGCTCCAGTGAATCAGGAAAGGACATCCAGTGGCAACCTGACCTCTGAAGTATTGGATGGTGAAGCAACTGAGCTTCTCAACTCCAGTTTTTTAACTGTGGACAGTGATCATGTGCTTCAGAGAGTTTCTGTGGTGGATGAAAGTAGTGTCACCTTCCAGTCTTCCTCTGAGCAGGTTGAACCAGTTGAGTATATAGTTGCTGAACAGCAGTGCACTTTGAAGTCTGATGGTGACCAAGCCCCTTACGTTGAAAGGCTGATTGATGGCACTGTTCCATTTCTTGATGATGCTACCCCATCTGCTTCTGGTGCATGTAAACTAATCAATTCCTTGCACTCCTACTGCTTGTCCCCACCACACAATGCATTTTTTAAAGACCAATTCACGAAAAAGAGCGCCAAACTTAAACGCTTGAGACAGCAGAGCCGTCGGGTTGTGAAACGAGTAAAACGACTAGAGGGATTGATCCGTAAGCTTCAAGAAACCAATTCCACACTAGTAAGGTGCCTTTTGCCTCAGGATCATGGTTAGTGGAAGCTTTTACTTTTTCAGCACTTACAATAATTAGACATTCAAACCCACAATTTTGTGTGTGCAAGACTGAAAATTCACTTTTGATAAATACGTGAAGAGTGACCCACTAACCAACAAGTCACTAATTTTCAGTCAAGTCCCCGCATGCACTGTCTAGATTCATGCATTATGAAAATAGTTGCATGTGTTTTGAATTGCTCTGGTCAACTGAGCTCTCTAATGTTCAGTAAATATGTACTTTAGGTCCAAGGTTCATGTCGAGGTATGTAGAAAACTGCTAAACCCATCCCACTTGAAAGAGGGGAGATACATAATTATGTAATCAATCTCTTTCCCAGTGATGCTTTGCATGACATTGTAAAGCATATGATAGTTTAGAACAGAGTTGAGGAGGAACTTCTCTCAGAGGGTAGTAAATCTCTGGAATTCTCTGCCCATTGAAATGACGGAGGCAACCTTGTTGAATATGTTTAAGTTGCAGGTAGATAGATTTCTGATGGATAAGGGAATTAAGGGTTATGGGGAGCAAGCGGGTAAGTGGAATTGATCCATTTCAGATCAGCCATGATCTTATTTAAAGGCGAGGTAGGCATGAGGGGCTAGATGGCCTACTTCTGCTCCTATATTTTACGTTCTTATGTTCTTATCCCATTAATGAATCAAAAAAATGGAAATGCAATTTCCATGAAGTTGTAAATATGGGTTCTATGCACAAATTCCACTGAGGAGGTTTGGCAAGCTGTTTGACATACTACAGCAGGTTTCAGGTTGGTCAGGTTAGTATCTTGCACTAAACCAGGGCTTAGCTTCATTACAAGAAGAATGTGGAAGCTATTGAAGGGGTGCAGAGGACATTTACAAGGATGTTACCTGGATTGGGTGGCATGCATTATGAGTATAGGTTGAGGGAGCTCGGTCTTTTCACCCTGGAGAGACGAAGGATGAGAAGAGACCTGATAGAGGTTTATAAGATGTTAAGAGGTATAGATAGGATGGATTCTCGGAGGCTATTTCCCAGGGCTGAAATGGTCACTACGAGAGGACACAGGTTTAAGGTGCTGGGGAGCAGGTGCAGAGAAGATGTCAGAGGTAAGTTTTTCACTCAGAGGGTGATGGGTGAGTGGAATTGGCTGCTGATGGTGTTGATGGAGGCAAACTCGTTGGGATCTTTTAAAAGACTTCTGGATGAGTACATGGGATTTAATGGGATTGAGGGATATGATCAGCGCAGCTTGTGGGCCGAAGGGTCTGTTTGTGCTGTAGTGTTCTATGTTCTATGGCATTTGATTCAGGCATTGACCGGATTTTCCATGGCACTGGTGACATATTTCACAGCGCCTGATGTGGTCTGCCATTGGCTGGCAGTGGGATCTTACGGTCCTGCCGCTATCAATGGAGTTTCCCAGTGTTTGCAACTGCCAGGGAACTCACAGTAAGGTCTTGCCATCAGTGAGTCTGGAAGATCCTGCCAACAGGAAGGGGCAGAAAATTCCGGCCCATGTATTAGAAAGAGTCTCCTGGGGGCTGCTTTGCTCCACACATCATATGAAGCAATGGGCTAACCAATGGAGGTATGCATTTGGATGCCACCTCGTGATCTATTCGAGCATTGCAGGATTCAAAGAGGTGTGGAAAGTAAAAGATCAGGAGGATTAGCAAGGTAAATATGTGAGGTTTCAGGAACAGGGCCTGGATGGGATTGTGGCTGGTGCAGACTCGATGGGCTGAATAACTTCCTTCTGCACTGTAGGAGTTCTATGATTAATATCTGATTTACGTAAACAACTCTATAGAGAACTGATTACATGAGATCCCTCCCCTGATTGGGAGACATTGCTGCATGATGCCCCTTATAATTCCTGAGCCTGTTGTTACATTGAAAATAGAATCAGGAGGAAGCCATTCAACCCATTGAGCCTGCTCTGCCATTGATTATGATCATGCTGATCATCCAATTCAGTAGCCTAACTCCATCTTTCCCCTTCGCCTCAAGTGCTCTTTCTAACTACTTCTTGAAAACATTCAATGTTTCTGTTACAGTGAATTCCATAGGCTGACCACTCTCTGAAATTTACCTTCATCTGTGACCTAAGTGGTTTTCCTGTATCCTGAGACTATGACTCCTGGTTCTGGGTACTCTACCATTGGGAACATTCTTATGTAGCTAACCTGTCTAGTCCTCTTGTCCTCTTAGAATTTTAAGTTTCCATGAGATTCCCCCTTGTTCTTCTGAACTCCAGTGTATACAATCCTAACCAACTCAATCACTCATACATCAGTCCCATCATCCCAGGAATCAGTCCGGTAAACCTTCTCTTCACTCCCTCTAGAGCAACGATACCAAAACTGCATATAATATTCCAGGTTTGGTTTCACCAAGGCTCCGTATAATTGCATTAAGATATCCCTGCATCTGTACTTGTTACAAAGACTAACATACCATTTGTGGCCTGCTGCACCTGCATGCTTACCTTCAGTGATTGATATTTGAGGACACCCAGGTTTCATTGAACATTTTCCTTCTCCTAATTTATGCCCATTTAAATACTAATCTGTCTTCCCATTTTTTGCTACCAAAGTGGATAACCTCATTTATTCATTTTGTACTGCATCGACCTATCGTTTGCCCACTCACTCAACTTGTCCAAATCACACCGAACAATCTCTGCATCCTCCTCACGGCTCACCCTCATCTGCACATCTGGATATTAAATTTAGTTCCCTCATTTAAACCATTAATATATAAATATATTTAGTGAATAGTTGGGGTTCCCTGCAATACTCCACTCATATCCCATTTGGAAAAAGACCTGTTTGTTCCTACTCTTTGTTTCTTGTCTGCCAATCAGTTTTCTATTAATCTCAACATGCTATTTCCAATTACATGTGCTATAATTTTGCTTGCTAATCTTTTGTGGAACTTCGTTGAAAGCCTTCTGAAAATCCAAGTAAGCCACATCTACTGGCTCCCTCCCCCTCATCAACTCTACTAATTACATCTTAAAAGAATTCCAGTAGATTTGTGAAGCATGATTTTCCTTTCATAAATCCATTCTGACTCTGTCTAGCTTTGCCACTGTTTTCCAAGTCCTTTGCTATAAAATCTTTGATGATGGACTCTAGAATTTCCCCCACGCTTGTTGTCTATAATTCCCTGTTTTCTCTCTACTTCCCTTTTAAATAGTGGGGTTACAATAGCTATCCTCCAATTTGTAGGAACTGTCTCAGAGTGTATCGAATCTTGGAAGATGAGCACCAATGCATTCATTATTTCTCAGACAACTTCCTTAAGTACTCTGGGATATAAATTATCAAGCCTTGGGGATTTATTGGTCTTCAATTCCATCAGTTTCCCTAATACTATTTCTCTGTTAACACTGATCTCATTCAGTTCCTTCCTCTCAACAAACCTTGTGTTCCCCAACATTTCTGGTATGTTATTTGTGTCCTCCTTCGTGTAAGTGGAGTCAAAGTATGCATTCATGTAGTCAGCCATTTCTTTGTTTCCCATTATAAATTCCCCTGCTGTTTTGCATTCTCAAGTGATAAGGCTGTTTCAATGGCTTTTGTTTTAGTCTAACTTGTGTTCTGCTAAAAGCTTCTTTTGGATTGTTAGGTCATTTATGCCACATTTCATTAAGAGGCAGTCACAGCTACAGCAATGAAGTGCAGGTTTGAGTACACCTCCAATAGAAGTTGGGTATTTTGTTGAACTAAGGACTGCATGGAACCCTCCATACATTCATGTCAGTGCCATGATATCAGAGAGTACGTGGGTGGACTTTTCCACCTCCTGTACCAATTGTCAAGAAGTCAGTGATAGATTCCCCAGTTCTGTTGAAGTGATGTTTCTGGAGAATTTCAGGGAGCTTCGGGTTGTAGTGGCGTTTTAACCAGGTCAGCCAACTCATTTATAATCTTGGAGTCAGGTGCATTTGAATAGGTCAGACTCTGTATCATGCTGAAAGTCATGGCCCCACATTCTGTCAACAAAATCATCTTTTGTTTTTCGTCTCCATCAATGTTGTTAGCATGGGAAAAGTAACATATGTGCTCAGTACATTGCGCCCAGTCTTGCTCACTGGTATCATATCTTTGTTTTCCGAAATGAAGCAGTGGCCTTTTCTTACCTATAAAATATTCATTATTTAAGGGGTTGACCGAAGGAAAAGATGAAGAAAAAAAAAGTTTCTCCTTGTGTCAGTGTAGTATTCGCCTTGTTTGGGGGGCGGAGGAGGGGGCAACGAGGGAGCTGCTGGCCAGGGGGAGTGGGGGGCTGCCGCCTGAGGAGGGGGGGCGGGGCTGCCGCATGGGGGGAGGAGCTGCCGGGTGGGGGGGCGGAGCTGCCGCCTGGGGAGGGGGCGGGAGCTGCCGCTGGGAGGGGCGGGCTGCCGCTGGGGAGGGGGCGGGGCTGCTGGGTGGGGGAGAGGAGGGGGGCGGATCGCCGGCTGGGGGGGGGGAAGGGGGGGCGGGGGCTGCCGCGTGGGGGGGAGGAGCTGCCGCCTGGGGAGGGGCGGGGCTGCTGGGTGGGGGAGGGGAAGGGGGCGGGGCGCCTGCGTGGGGGGAGGAGCTGCCGCCTGGGAGGGGGCGGGGCTGCTGGGTGGGGGAGAGGAAGGGGCGGGGCTGCCGCCTGGGGAGGGGGCGGGGAGGCGGGGCTCGGCAGTGATGGCCGGCGCGATGGCGGATGCAGGTACAAGCGGAGCGGGTTCGGGGTGGTGTTGAACCAAATTGTGGCTCACACGGGGGCGGGGGGGTAGTGGAAATATAGAGCCTATACATAGTGATTTTGAATCACTAACGCAGTGGAGATTAGAGAGAGGGATTTTTTGGGGAGAGTGGGTAAGAGACGGGATATAGCGGATTCAGAAGGAGGCTATTCGGCCCATCGAGCCTGCACAAACGATTCCACAATGAGAAGTCTCACAGCACCAGGTTAAAGTCCAACAAGTTTATTTGACAGCAAAAGCCACCAGCTTTCGGAGCACTGTTCTTTTGTCAAGTCAATGGGAGTTCTGTTCACAAACAGGGCTATAAAGGTACAAACTCAATTTAAAAGATAATGGTTGGAATGCAGATCTTTACAGGTAAGTTACTTGGTAGTGTGGATGAACAGAGAGATCCATCGGTACAGATGCCTGAAAGTTGGTGCCCAGGTTGATAGGCTTGTTAAGAAGACATATGGTGTGTTAGCTTTTATTGTTAGAGG
The DNA here is from genome assembly GCA_024679065.1 of Sphyrna mokarran. Classification (NCBI taxonomy): domain Eukaryota; kingdom Metazoa; phylum Chordata; class Chondrichthyes; order Carcharhiniformes; family Carcharhinidae; genus Sphyrna; species Sphyrna mokarran. The sequence continues at coordinate 68,836,120 of JAGIQG010000003.1, read as the reverse complement.
GATTGAGTTTCAGAGCCATGAAGTCATGTTGCAGCTGTACAAAACTCTGGTGCGGCCACACTTGGAGTATTGCATACAGTTCTTTCGCCACATTATAGGAAGGATGTGGAAGCATTGCAAAAGTTGCAGAGGGGACTTACCAGGATGTTGCTTGGTATGGCAGGAAAGTCTTATGAGGAAAGGCTGAGGAACTTGCGGCTATTTTTGTTAAAGAGAAGGTCAAAAGGTGACTTAATAGAGGCATATAAGATGATCAGATGATTAGATAGGTGAACAGTGTGAGCCTTTTTCTTTGGATGGAGATGGCTAGCACAAGGGACAATAGCTTTAAATTGAGGGGTGATAGATATAGGACAGATGTCAGAGGTAGGCTCTTTACTCAGGGAGTAATAAGGGCGTGGAATCCCTTGCCTGCAACGGTAGTGAACTCATCAACATTAAGATAGTCATTGGATAAACATATGAATGATATTGGAATAGTGTAGATTAGATGGGCTTTAGATTGGTTTCACAAGTCAGCGCAACATCGAGGGCCAAAGAGCCTCTAGTGCACTGTAATGTTGTATTTTCTATGTTCTATGTTAGTCCTCCTGACCGTAAGGGGCAATTTTGCATTACCAAATTTGATTTGAATAATTGTCATAGCCTGTTTGTGCTGTAGTTTTTCTATGTTCTACTGGGATATGTGAAAAGTATTGTTTCTTGTACACTACGCAGGTAAACCATAGAGCTCATGAAGTATGTCGGGGAAAAGAAGAGAATGCAGTTTATAGTGTTGTAGCTATAGATAGGGTGAAGAGAAAAATCAGATTAGTATATGGTAGAAATGTTCAAGTGTCTGATGACAGCAAGGAAGAAGTTGGTACATGTTTTCAGAATTTGTATCTCTTACACCTTCTTCCACTGGGAAAGAGAATATGTCTGGGCTGCATGGCGCATTTGATTATGCTGGCTGATTTCCTGAAGCAGTGGGAAATGCATGGAATCATAGAATTTCTATGCTGCAGAAGGAGGCTATTTGGCCCATTGAATCTGGACCCTCCCCATCAGTGATATCTCCTGGCAACAACCCCTCGCCCCTCCACCCCCTCCCTCGGCAATGCCGTCTCTCTTGCCGACACACCCTTTTCTCACCCCTCCCCCTGTGATGGCCCCTCCCCCTGTGATGGCCCCTCCCCATCCCTTGCTGTTGTCCCCACTTTGATGTTTTTGTTATTTTGGATAACTTTCCCAAGTGTTAAAGCCTCAGACATCTATACTTTGGATACATGATTGGATATTTTTAACTTGCTTTTTTCAGGAAGAATGTTAGTGCTACTCGTCTGAGCAGACAGACCAATTTGGACATAACCTTTTCTTTTGATTTTGTTCGATGGCACACATTTTCAATGATATTAGTCACAAAATGACAGCTGATATTGACTGTGGCATTGCGTTTCTTTTCCAGTAAATCACCTCACTATAAAGTGTGAAGGATATCAAAATATGTTTGCCTGCACATATGCTAAGCTTGAGATGCCCTTGATGTTGGAAATTTGTGCACATCACATAGGTTAGGTGTTCATGTTGCTCTCTATCTCTATAAAAATCTCTCTGCAGATCAACAGCAAATTTGAAGCAAGCACTTCCTCTGTGTGCCAATTCTCAATATAAATCAAGGAGCTGTTGCTTAACTTATTCACTCCCAGGCCCAGAAGCTGTATTTGGGGTGACTTGGAGCACTTGCGCCATTATGTAATAAGCCAGTAATTAAATCAGAATGTCAGTTGTTTCTGGGTGATCTTATGTCTGTGAGTTGGTCATTCCAGAATAATTTGGCTGTACTTCTGTTGAAACCCTCTGCAACATTTATATTTTAGTGATCCTTTGCAGACCATGCTGCTGAGATCCACTGATGGTGGACTATGTATTTACAGTAAATTTCTTCGGCTATAACCATTCTCGTAATTACAGTGCTGTTCCAGAGGCATTGGCCTAAACCTAACATCCAGAACCCTCCTGATCCTTTGCCCACCATTGCTGATGAAGGCTTGTCTGGATCTCGTTCTTGATTTCCCAAACATCTCTCTACTGTTTAAAAACTGGTCCACTCCTCATTGCTCTTTCTAAGATTATTGCTGGTCATCGCCTCAACTATCTGTATTGTAAAGCACTATGGTGTACTTTTCACATTAAAGACGCTGTATAAATATACTGGGACTCTGAGTCTTTATGAGGTGGACTTTTACTCAAGCTGAAGGTAAAAAGAATGAGGCAGGTAAATGCTGATACGGGCTAACTGGCCCATTTCCACGTTGAATGCAGGATTCTACATAAGGTCCTGTGTGAGAAGTGTTCAGTAACTCTGGAGTTGGATGTCACTCCTGGTGTAATAATGGAGAGGTACGGTAGAGGGCAGCAAATAGATGCAACTTATGTCTGGAGAGTTTTGAATTACTGCCTGCGTGATTTGTCACACCACTTGCAATGCGTCACATATTTGAGGCAATAATTTGAAATTGGTAAGGTAACTAACAAATATTAACCCATTAAGTATTAAATCAACCGAAAGAGATCATACCAAGAGCAGTTTTGTCTCAATTTCTACTGTTCTCTGAGCCAAATTGATTTAATTTTTATTTTGAAGTCATAAATCATAAACTAATTCCTGGCAAAAAAGTGAATTGCACGTGAAATTAGCTTAAGAAAAACTTATGGTATAAATTACAGATTGCAAAATTTTAAATACTATGCTTACCCAGATCTGTCTGCTTAATGTAAATGCCTAGAGTATGTTTCTTGAGGGATATCCATTCCTGTCTCAGGAGCCTCTTACCAAAAACTCCAAATTGCAGGAAAGTCTGAATGATTAAATGATAAAGTTGTCTTTCTATGGATGTTTCAGTTTCCTATTTGGTTGTATTCAATATGAAGTTTGAGGAGAAGTGAGTGAAGGTGGTGTCATAGTAATTTGATTTGATTTATTATTGTCACATGTATTAGCATAAGTATTTTCTTGTGCCCCATAGAGACAAAGCATACCATTCATAGAGCAGGAAACAAGAGAATGCAGATGCAGAACAAGAATAAAAATAGAATTAGCAGGTATGCTGGGCACAAGAAGTCAACTTGCTCCAGCGCCATTTTGGAAATGGTAATGTCGCTAATAATCCAGGGGCCCTGTTGAATGCTGTGGGACAGGGCTTCAAATTCCACCATGGCAGCTAATGGAATTCAAATTAAGTTAATGAATCTGGAATTGAAAATTTCACCTCAGCAATGATGATCATTGTCATAAAAATCCGTCTGATGCACAATGTCTTTCGGGAAGGAAATCTCCCTACGTGTGATTCCAGATCCACAGCAATATGGTTGACTCTCTGAAGTGATGTGGCAAACCACTCAGTTCAAGAACAATTAGAAATGGGTGACAAATGGTGGCCTTACCAGCAGTGCTTACATCCCATGAAAGAATAGATTAATCTTGAGGAAAGGTTGGATAGAGTGGGTTTGTACCCATTGAAGTTCAGGAGAAGAGATGACCTTAATGAAACAGAAACCTGATGGGGGACTTGACAGATGATACTGAGATGAATTTTCCTTTTAGAGAAGAGATTAGAACTAAGGAGTCTCCCATTTAAGACAGAGGTGAGGAAAAAAAAATTCTTGAGTGTCATTAATCTGTGGAATTCTCTTCCTTACAGGGCAGTGGCAGTTGAGTCATTGAAGGTTTGTAGGGGAGAGTTAGAGGGAGTCGAGGGTTATGGAGGTGGACTTAAAAGTACAATTCAGATTAGCCATGGTGTCATCAAATAATGGACCGAGCTTGAGGGGCTGAATGGCGTCCTCCTAATTTGTGTATGCGTTCAGATGTTGATAACCCCTTACACTCTTCATTGTGGCTCCACCCACTATCATTGATAAAGCTCTAATGAATAGCTGCCTCTAGTTGCTTCAGACTGGGTTAGAGCACTCTTTCTTCGTGTTCATTTGACCAATTCAAATCTATTCGCTCAGCTAGAAATTCACTGACTCCTGCCTCACCTGATTATCTCTCCAACTATGTGTGATCTGCTGTAGCTGAAATGTGTCTGAATACAAGATTGGGCTTCTTGTTCAGTTATCTTTGTGAATGTACCATACTTGGCCTGTGACTACAGAGCACCTTTCACACTGAGCTATAGAATATATTGCCAACATCAAACTAGACGTTTACACAGTTGAGTCAATATCTGTACAATATCTGCCTGACATTGGAACTAGCTGAGTTGCTCTTGCAGAGAGGGAAGCGTGGACACAGCAGGCTGAATTTCCTCCTTTTTGCTCTAACACTTTGATTCTGTAAGCTAGAGAAGCAAAAACACCTGAACAAATCCACCCAACATTATGTTAATGGGTTTTTTTTAACAGATTTTTAGCCTTTGCAACGTTTGGCCCTTAATGTTCTGAATATTGTCATATGTTCTGCTAAGATCTCTAAAAGTTCAGCCAAAAATGTTGAGTCATCAGATGAGACTGAGATAGTGCAGGAGTTGGCAGTGAGTGCTTTTCTCATGTCTTTTAGTGCAAAAATTCAGGAGGATGTTGGTATCACAAAACCTATATGATAACAAGCTAACATCCCCCAGGTCCTATTTAAATATGTCAGTAGGTGATAATCATCGGTCTAGTAACACAGGACTGCATTGGAGAGGGTACAGAGGAGGTTTACCAGGATGTTGCCTGGTATGGAGGACAGGTCTTATGAAGAGAGGCTGAGGGATTTGAGGTTGTTTTCGTTAGAAAGAAGGCGGCCAAGAGGAGACCTTATTGAAACATATAAGATGATTAGAGGTTTAGATAGGGTGGACAGTGATAGCCTTTTTCCTAGGATGGAGAAAGCTAGCACGAGGGGATATAGCTTTAAATTAAGGGGTGATAGTTATAGGACGGATATCAGAGGTAGGTTCTTTACCCAGAGGGTGGTAAGGTATGGAATGCCCTGCCTGCTGCAGTTGTAGATGCGCCAAGTTTGGTGGCGTTTAAGAGGTTAGTAGATAAGTTTATGGATGAAAAGGGAATGGTTTAGGTTAGAGGGTCATTGCTTTTTCTTAATTGGTCGGCGCAACATCAAGGGTCGAAGGGCCTGTTCTGTGCTGTAATGTTCTATGTTCTATGACTGTACTCATCTTTTCAGGCAGTGCTGGGATATTCATCACTGGTGGTCATAAAACAACTTGCCATAAAGTCTGTCCAAAGGAGACTTTCCTGATAGTTGTAACTGGAGTATGGGAATCCAGCTTCAAGATACATGGGCTCAGGTAGTGCATAAAGCAGCATTCCATCTTGTGCATAGGACAGTAAGGTTTTCATTTTAATATTCCTTGTTGTAGTTTGGCTCAAGCCAGTATGATGGTCACTCATTGTACTGGGCAGGCTGACATAGAGAACAAAGAAAATTACAACACAGGAACAGGCTCTTCGGCCCTCCATGCCTGCACCAGCTATGCTGCCCAACTGAATTAAAACCCCTTACCCTTCTGGGGATCATATCCCTCTATTCCCATCCTATTCATGTATTTGTCCAAATGCCCCTTAAAGCTTATTATTGTATTTGCTTTCACTAGTTCCAGGCATCCAACTCTGTTTAAAAAAAAAAATTGCTCATACATCTCGTTTAAACCTTACCCTTCGGACCTTAAACTGATGTCCCCTAGTAATTAACTCTTTCACCCTGGGAAAAAGCTTGTGGCGATCTACTCTGGCCAAGCCCTTCATAGTTTTGCAGACTTCTGTCAGGTTGCCCCATAATCTTTGTCATTACAGTGAGAACCAATCAAGCTTCTCCAACCTCTCGTAGCTAATGCCCGCCGTACCAGGCAACATTCTGGTAAATCTTTTCCAAACATAGATCCCTCTCCAAAGCCTGCACATCTTTCTGGTAATGTGGTGATCAGAATTGAACCCTATATTCCAAGTATGGCTTAACTAAGGTTCTATAACGCTGCAACATGACTTGCCAATTTTTAAACTCGATGCCAGGGCCGATGAAAGCAAGCATGCCATATGCCTTCCTGACTGTCCTCCCCATCTGCGTTGCCAGTTTCAGTGACCTGTGTACCTGTACACCCAGATCTCTCTACCTATCATACTCTGAGGACTTCTGCCATTTACTGTATATTTCATATCTCTATTAAATCTTCCAAAGTGCATTACCTCACATTTGTCTGAATTAAACTCTAGCTGTCATCTTTCCACCCAATCCTCTAACTGATCTGTATTCTGCTGTATCCTTCAATGATCCTCATCGCTTTCTGCAAATCCACCAACCTTTGTGGACAAAAGAGCTGAACCTCAGATATGAGATGGAAGTAACTAGCCTTGACATCAAGGCAACATTTGACTATGTTGTCAAGGAGCCTAAGCAGAACTAGAGGCATTAGGAATTGGGGAAAACTCTCCACCTGGCTGGAGTCATGACAGAAAGAAAACTGGTTGTGGTTGTTGGAGATTAGTCATCTCAGCTCTGCAACATTACTGCAGGAATTCCTCAGGATAGTGTCTTAGGCCCAACCATCTTCAGCTACTTCATCAATGACCTTCCTTCCATCATAAGGTCAGAAGTGGGGATATTTGCTACTGACTGCACAATGTTCAGCATCATTTGTGACTCCTCAGATACTGAAGCAGATTATGCCTAAATTCAGAAAGATTCAGATATCCAGGTTGGGCTGACAAGTAGGAAGTAACATTCGCACCATATAAGTGCCAGGCAATTATCACCTCACCAGGAAGGAATGTAACTTTCCCTCTAGTTTCACCATCTGTGAATCTCAAACTATGGGATTACTATTGAACAGAAACTTAACTTGACTAGCCATGTAAATACTGTGACTATCAGGGCAGGTCAAAGGCTAGGAATTTTGTGGTGAGTAATTTGCTTCCTGACTCTCCAAAGCCTGTTCATGATCTACAGGGCACAAGTCAGTTGTGCAATGGAATACTCTCCCTTTGCGAGGATGAGTGCAGCACTAACAACATTCAAGAAGCTTGACACTATCCAGGGCAAAGTATCCTTCTTGATCAGTACCGCAAACATAATTATTCAGTCCTCCACCACTGAAGCAGCAGTGTATACTATCTACAAGATACACTACAGGAATTCACCAAGGCTCTTTCCATACACATCACCACTTTTGTCTAGAAGGATAAGGGCAGCGGCTACATGGGAACACCACCACCTGGAAATTCTCCTCTAATCCACTTATTATCCAGATTTGGAAATATATTATTGTCCCTTCACACTCGCTGGGTCAAAATCCTGGAACTGCCTTCCTAATAGGATTGTGGATGTACCTACATTACATGGACTGCAATGAGCCAAGAAATCAGTTCATCACTAACTTCTCAAGGGCAATAAATACTGGCTTAGCCAGTGATAGCCACGTCCCTGATTGAATTTTTAAAAAAACTTTAGAAGAGCAGGGGAGTTCTTCCTGTTATGCTGGTCAATATTTATCCCTCAAATCAATATCATTAATGTAACAGATTAGCTGTCCATTTGTGTCATTGCAGCTAATGAGATCTTGATGTTCACACAATACTGCATTTTCTAGTGGACAACAGTAAATACACTTGTAGTAATTCATTGTTTATAAAGTACTTTTGGTGAGATGATGGATGGTGCTAAAGAAATTCAGTTTTTAATTTTACTTTTACCGTGATTTTTCATTTTCCTCTTCTGTAGTTAGTTTGAACCCAGCAGTTGAGCCTCTTTCTTGGATGTTGGGAAGCTGGATTTCTGAGCCCTTGGGTGATGGAAGTTACCCAACCATCAAACCTTTCAAATATTTTGAGGAAGTCCAGATCACACATGTTGGACAACCCATGCTGAACATTTCGTAAGTCAGAATGTCTTTTTTTCCAACAGTATAGTCATTTAACAGCTGGCAGGCAGAAGCGTGAGAATTGGTTTTTCAAATTAGTGAAGAACAATTGTTGCAAAGGAGATAATTTATTAGCAAAAGAAACTTTAACATTTAAAGTAAGCAGGAAGTGTTGATGCTTTGCGAAAGAAATTGATACATGTACACTAGGCAGATAGCCACAGATTAGTAGTTGGCAGTGTTATTCCTGCAATATGAGGTAGCTTGACCTGTTCTGTGCCTTGTGCTATTGGAACTATATTAAACACGAACAAACTGGATCAGGAAGGGTGAGAATAAAGGAGTCAGTTTGATTCTTTGCTCAGTTGATGCTTTTAGTAGTGTGAATTCCTCTTCATCCGATTTTCCCCTGCCTGCTATATCAACTGCACCCAGGCAGCCCAATAGTTAGGGAGGAAAACCTGTCTCTATTTATTTTAGAATGCCTATGTGCTCTAATCCTCAGAGGAAACTTAGCTTAATCATGTTTAAAACATGGAACTCAATACTGTAAGGATGATTGAGGCCAATAACATAGCTACATATAAAGAGAAGCTTGATAAACATGAGAGAGAAACGAGTAGAAGGGTATATTGATAAGTGAGATCAGGTAAGGTGAGGCAAAACTCACATGGACCTGCTTCTATGAGAAAATTCTATATAACCTCAAAGCATTGAGCGGCACGGCTGTTTTATATCAATGCTTTTATGAATAGCTGAGGGTTTGGGGTTTAGGAATATTATGACAATGAATGGGCCAGCTTACTACATTGCAAATGGCAAGCAACTATGTTTTACCACATAATGAGTTTACAGGTTTTGTTGTACTGCTGTGGAGAAAGTATTTACAAGCTAAAAGCTTCTCTTGCAAGCTGAGGAAAGTCATACGTAAAGCACTGTCTGCACATCTTTTTATAGAAAATAATACAACAATAAATCAAATCAGTGTCACATGAAGTAGCATACAGTGAAAGTATTGTTTCTTGCATGCTATACAGAAAAGCATACCGTTCACAGAAAAATAATGAGAGATGAAGAATGTAGTGTTACAGTCATAGTGAGAGAAAGATCAACTTAATGCAAGATAGGTCCATTCAAAAGTGAATAAAGGGACTACTGAATGTAATGTCCTATTTTAAAAATGATGTTGAACTAAAACAGAGCACTTAGTTTGAATTAGAAATTTACTAGGTTGTGCTTGACCACAATAAATCAATGATTATTGTCTTTGCACTGTCAGCGTGGAGATCTAGTGTTTAAGAAGAATTATTTTATATGCTGATAATCTTGCTTTGGTTATGCCCAAGAAATCCAGCCTTCTCTTTGCAATTGTGACTGGTAAATGAAGGTTAATCCTTCAGCTCATACTTGGACTAACTTTCCCTGTTAATTTTACAGATTTAATGCATTCAATCCTGAAACCAAGAAGCCGATGCATAGAGAATGTGGCTTTATTAGAATCAAGCCTGGCACTAACAAGGTTGCATTTATCAATGCTCAAAACACAGGTACTGTCAAAATAGTTTCTGAAAATTACTGCAGAGGGAAATCAAGAGCTATAAAGTATAATTTAATTGGCTACTGCAAATGAAAGATTCTTTGCATTTTTGTTTACTTAGCTATTGTTTCTTTACATTTTGTGTGAAGCAGAAGTCTTGTACGAAAATCTGCTGCGTAATTTCCAAATGTCTACAAACCAAGCTGAGAATTATCACATTTCATTGTGTATTTTCTCCCCACAAGGACACAGCCCAGAGTGATGAACATAGAATGTTTATCAATTTGTAAATTGCAAGAGCCTATTAGATGCAGGTTGGTAAGAGACAAGCCTTTGACCCAGATGCAAGTCTGGTACAAAATTTGATAGATTGGTGGTAATCATAGGAAAGGGATTATTAGGAAGGAGATTCCAACCAATGCTGAACACAATACTAACCAGCCTTTTGGTAGAATATGATTCTCTTTCCTTTTTTCCAAAGTTCAACCAATGAAGGCTCAAACTCACCAAGATCTGGACTAAGCAGGTGGAGATGACAAAGCCTGCCCTACATTATTGGGCTAGAATACCTTGTTCCTTATAGCACAAGTTGGCTTCTATAGGTCCTTCTGCTTTGCTGCAGAAAATTTATCTAATGGTCTTGAAATAACTGTTTTTGTGTTCTGGGCCCAGTTGTTATTTGGTGTACAGTTCTGGTCAGGAGGGAATTACAGGATTTTGACTGAGCAGCATTGAAGGAACAGCAATATCATTTCAAGTGATTAGTTAATCTGTCTTGATTGTGGGACAGAAGAGTTTTCCTTTTGCTTTTCACAAAGTGCCATAGAATTATTTGTATCCTCCTAAGATACTGCTAGTGTTATTGCTAGTGTTACTGCTAGTTTATTGTTTCATCTAAAAAAAATCTCTGCAACATTCCTTCAGTAGATCAGTGAAGTGTCACTTTTGTGATGTGCTCATCTTGAAATAGGGCTTGGACAGATATATCATCAAAGTCGTAGCTAGAGTTGGACCTACGTCATAGTGGTAAAAGTGCCAAATCCTAACCACTGGACACTTGCCTGCCAGCTGAAGCTGCTAAATATGATGTCTTCTTTCCAGGATAACATGGTTAGCAGTCAGAACCCTTTGAAGTCTGCAGTTTGTCAAACAGGATTGCATTCTGGCACTAACAATCTTTAGCATATTCTTCTCTTTGCTGCTGTCATATGCCTTAAGGTCACGAGCAGATGGTGTCTGCTTACATCTTGGAACTGACAGGAAGCTGTTCAGCCTTGCCCACCTGAAATCCTAGGCAAAGGTAGAACATAGAACACTACAGCACAAACAGGCCCTTCGGCCCACAAGTTGTGCCGAACACATCAAAAACCTACCCAGCCATAGACCTATCTATAAACCCCAATCCCATTAGATCCCATATAATCATCCAGAAGTCTTTTAAAAGACCCCAGCGAGTTCGCCTCGACCACCACCGACGGCAGCCGATTCCATTCACTCACCACCCTCTGAGTGTAAAACTTTCCCCTAGCATCTCCTCTGTACTTGCTTCCCTGCACCTTAAATCTGTGCCCTCTCGTTGCGACCATTTCAGCCCTGGGAAATAGTCTCTGAGAGTCCACCCTATCTATTCCTCTCAACATCTTGTAAACGTCTATCAAGTCGCCTCTCAACCTTCGTCTCTCCAGGGAGAACAGTCCCAGCTCCCTCAACCTGTCTTCGTAAGGCATGCCTCCCAATCCAGGCAACATCCTTGTAAATCTCCTCTGCAGCCTTTCAATAGCTTCCACGTCCTTCCTATAGTGAGGCGACCAGAACTGCGCACAGTACTCCAAGTGTGGTCTGACAAGGGTCCTATAAAGCTGCAGCATTACTTCCTGACTCCTGAACTCAATCCCTCGATGAATGAAGGCCAGTACACGGTAAGCTTTCTTAACCACATCCTCCTCCTGGGAGACCGATTTGAGAGTCTTATGGACCCGGACCCCAAGATCCCTCTGCTCTTCCACACAGCTAAGACTCCTACCTTTGATAGTGTACTCATTCGTCCCGTTGGATCTGCCAAAATGGACCACAACACATTTATCCGCGTTGAAGTCCATCTGCCACTTCTCCGCCCAGTCTTGCATCCTGTCGATGTCATGCTGCAACTTCTGACATCCCTCCAGACCATCCACAACACCAACGACCTTCGTGTCATCGGCGAACTTACTCACCCATCCCTCCACTTCCTCATCCAGGTCATTTATGAAAATGACAAACAGCAAGGGTCCTAGAACAGATCCCTGGGGCACTCCACTGGTGACCGACCTCCATGCAGAAAAAGAGCCATCCACAACAACCCTCTGCCTTCTGCAGGCAAGCCAGTTCTGGATCCACAAGGCCAAAGCCCCTTGGATCCCATGCCCTCTCACCTTCTCAAGAAGTCTTGCATGGGGACCTTGTCAAATGCCTTGCTGAAGTCCATGTACACCACGTCCACTGCTCTTCCTTCGTCAATGTGTTCAGTCACATTTTCGAAGAACTCAATTAAGCTTGTAAGGCACGACCTGCCTTTTACAAAACCGTGTTGACTATTTCTAATCAACCTAAACTTCTCCAAATGCTTGTAAATCTTGTCCCTCAGAAGCCTCTCCATCAGCTTACCAACCACTGAGGTCAGACTCACCGGTCAGTAATTTCCAGGACTATCCCTGTTCCCTTTCTTGAAAATAGGGACCACATCCGCAATCCTCCAATCTTCCGGAACCTCTCCCGTCTCCATCGACGATGCAAAGATCATCGCCAGGGGCTCTGCAATGACATCCCTCACCTTCCACAATAACCTGGGGTACATCCCATCTGGTCCCGGAGACTTGTCTATCTTGATTGCATTTAAAAGTTCTAACACATCCGCTTCCTTAATATCTACATACTCAATCTTTTCAGTCTGCCGCAAGCTTGTAGTGCATCCTTCCAGATCACTTTCCACCGTGAATACTGAGGCAAAGTACTCATTAAGCACCTCTGCCATTTCTTCCAGTTCCATACAGACTTTTCCCCCTTCACCTTTTATAGGTCCTATCCCTATCCCTTGGTACACCAACTCCTCAAAGAATTGCCCTATGCTGATAATGCTACACTGGCATTCCATACTGAGGCTCACCTACAGCAGCAAATAGACACTTGTGGCCCTATTTTACCACTTTGATTCTATGTCCTGGGCAGACTTGAAAATGGGAGTGTTTCGGATCTGACTTTTAGACCCGTTCTGAGGCACCCCCATACGTACTCTGTCTGAAAAAAAATATCAGCAAATCTGAATTGTCCTGCACAAGTCTGTGGGGTGAAGTTTAATGCTCCCAAAACCTTGGAGCTGTGATCAGCGCCTCCAACTGCACATGCGCTGAAAAAAAAATGATAGAATGCTGCTCCCCAGCCACATCCTACATGGCCCCACAGACATGGCCCCACTCCCACAATATTACTGATCCCCCTCATCTCCCCAGCTCTTCACCACTTAGACCGATTGTGTCCCCCTCCTTACCCTCTGCAACCCACTCATCTCAGGCAGAGTGATCCACCCTTCCCCTCCTCCCCGCCACGATCTCAGGCAGAGTGGCAGCAGACCTCTCTTCCCCACTGACCACAAGCCGTGTGATTCACCCTCCCTCTTCCCTCTCACTGATCTGACTGATCACTCCTTCCTGCTCCCCCACCCCCACCCTACCCCGCTGGCCTGCACAAGGCCCCCATCTTCCCTGACTCCAATGGCTGTATGACATCTCCCCTCTTCTCCTCTGTCCCCAATCATTGAGGCACTGATTCACCCTCCCACCCCCAGCACACTTGCAAGTGCTCACTTGCCTCCCCCTCAGTGCTCACAAGCAAACTGCATGTAACTTGCTGGAATGCTCTGTAAACTGCCTCAGCTGCTCTGCCCTAATGAGGGGCAGTTCCATTAAAAAAAAAACCAAGGATGGACAGGCAGGCAGGCAGTGCAGGAAAGACTATATAACCAGCCCTCCAATTTATTGAGGATGACCTGGGAGGCGGTTGAGAACCCCCCCCAACTCCACTGACTTAAGCTATTAAGTCAGTGGAAATGCATGCAAATACATTTAAGCATTTGCGGCCATTTTTGGGCGTCGGTAAAGGGGGAATCGACGTGGAGACAGGTACGGATGGTGCTACTCGCTTCACGCGCGATTTTATCAAGTTTTCATGCCCGAAAACATGCACAACTTGATGGTAAAATCAGCCCACTGTCTCACATCATTGAGAGTTTGCTTTGACCATCAACATCAGAAAGACAAATGTCACAGTCCGGAGTGTTGCCATATAACCATCTATTAGCACTGACAGGATACATGAAGCTTTCAGATTGTTGAAAGCTTTATGTATCCTGACTCCACGGTCATCAGCAATCTCTCACTTAATCCTGATGTTAACCTATGCATCACACACGCTGCAGCTCTTGCCTCCAAACCCAGCAAGATAGCTTTAAACGACCGCAACTTGATTGAGAACACCAAACTGCAAGTCTATCAAGTCTGTCCTCAGAGCATTCCTCTACAGTTTTGAAATCTGGACAACATATGCTAGACAGGATAAAAGGCTGAACAGTCTCCAATATATCCTCTCCATCTCATGGCAGGACGAGGTCACCAACTCAGATAATGGAACATGCTGATACCACTACATACACTAATTGCAAAGCCAACTATGCTTTTTCAGTCCATCCATCAATTGGGTGATGGCCATCCATCCAAAGACCATCTGTACAGTCTTGGTCATGACCTGTTGGATATTTGTACCTCTGCTACAAAGACATGTGTAAGATGTGAGGATGGCAGACTTTGACTCAGACTACTGAGCAAATATCACTAATAGTTCTGAAGGCTGACTGTCTGGAAGGGCATTAGAAGAGGAAAACTTAGAAAATGGAAAAAAATGCAAATGGAAAACTTAGCTGGCTGAGAAGAATGCTCAAAGAAAACAGATTAGTAAATCATTCACCTCCTCAACCCACTGTCTTCATCTGCAGCAAATGTGGCAGAGACTGCCTTGTCAGAGTGGGACTCTTAAACCACAAAAGGCTATGTTCAACACCGGGTTGACCACCAAGAGTCAAACCATCATCTCATGAAACAAAAGGCTGTATTATCCTGAACAAAAAAAGGCATAACTGCCAGACACAGCCAGTTTGTGATGGCATTTTTAATGTCATCCTAGCTACCTCAATCTATGTTAGAGCAAGGCAAATTTTTCTTTTCAAATTTTATGTTATGCTGATTATTAAGTGATAGTTGTACAAGTTCGCACCACCGAATCACACATTAAAGTGTCTGCTGCCCATGGTTTTCTGGCCATTCATTTTAAAAACAAAGGACATCTAATTTTTTCTGTAATTGTTGTTGGATTGAATGAGGTTGAACAACACAGTTCACTATTATTGCCCATGTGGAGTTTGCACATTCTCCTCGTGTCTGTGCGTGTTTCCTCTGGGTGCTCCGGTTTCCTCCCACAGACCAAAGGTGTGCGGGTTAGGTTGTTTGGACATGCTAAATTGACCCTTAGTGTTCTGAAATGCGTAGGTTAGAGGGATTAGTGGGTAAAATGTGTAGGGATATGACCATAGGGCCTGCGTGGGATTGTGGTCGGTGCAGACTCGATGGGCTGAAGGGCCTTCTTCTGCACTGTAGCATTTCTATGATTCTTTCTATGCTGCCTGACTGAACTAAGATCTCTGACCCTTCCAGGAACTATATTCCTCTATTCCCATCCTATTTATGTATTTGTTGGGATGTCTCTTAAAACTCATTATCATATCTGCTTCCACTATGATAAAAACTTGCCTGCTTTAAACCTTGCCCCTCGTACCTTAAAGCTATGCCCCCAATGATTGACTCTTCCACTCTGGTGGAAAAAACTTCTGTCTATCCACTCTGTCTATGCCCCTCATAATCTTGTAGACTTCTATCAGGTCACCTGTCAACTTCAATCATTCCAGTGAGAACAAATTCCTCCAATCTCTCCTCATTTCTAATGCCCTCAACACCAGGCAACATCCTATAAATCTTTTTTGTACCCTTTCCAAAGCTTCCACATCCTTCTGGCAGTGTGACGACCAGAATTGAACACTATATTCCCAGTGCGGCCTAACTAAGATTCTATAAAACTGCAACATGACTTGCCAATTTTTAAACTCAGTGCCTTGGCCGATGAAGGCAAGTGTACCGTATGTCTTAACTAGCTTCTCCACTTGCATTGCCACTTTCAGTGGCCTGTGTATCTGTACACCCAGATCCCTCTTGTACAAAAGGTGCACACCTTGCACCTTTTGTACAAGATGTGCAGGAAGGTTTTTTGACTCAGTATGTAGATAGGTCAACTAGAGGTGAGGCTACATTGGATTTGGTGCTGGGCAATGAGCCAGACCAGGTGTTAGGCTTGGAAATTGGTGAACATTTTGGTGATAGTGACCACAATTTGGTTACGTTCACCTTAGTGATGGATAGGGATAGGCATGAAGATGGGGGCAGTAGTTATAGCTGGGGGAATGGTAATTATGAGGCCATTAGGAGGGAATTAGGGTGCATAGGTTGGACTAGGAAACTACAGGGACTGGGAACATCTGAAATGTGGAGTTTATTCAAGGAGCAGCTACTGCGAGTCCTTGATAAGTATGTCCCTGTCAGGCAAGGAGGAAATGGTCGAGTAAGGGAACCATGGTGTACTAAAAAGTTAATTTGCTGGTTAAAAGGAAAAAGGAGGCTTATGTCAGGATGAGGCTTGAAGGCTCAGTTAGTGCGATGGATAGCTATAGATTAGCCAGGAGGGAGCTAAAGAGTGAGTTGAGGAGAGCTAAGAGGGGACACGAGAAGACTTTGGCTGATAGGATTAAGGAGAATCCTAAAGCTTTCTTTAGATATGCTAAGAATAGAAGATTGGTTAGGGCAAGATTAGGGCCAGTCATAGACAGCAGTGGGAAGTTGTGCGTGGAGTCTGAAGAGATTGGAGAGGCACTGAACAAATATTTCTCTTCGGTATTCACGCAGGGAGATGTAAATGTAGTTGTGGAGAACACTGAGGTACAGGGTTGCAAACTGGAAAGTATTGAAGTAGATAAGGAGGATATGCTAGATATTCTTGAGGGTTTGAAGTTGGATAAGTCCCCTGGGCCGGACGGGATTTACCCTAGGATTCTCTGGGAGGCAAGAGAGGCGATTGCAGAGCATCTGGCTCTGATCTTCAGGTCGTCGTTGGTTACGGGTGTGGTTCCGGAGGACTGGAGGATAGCGAATGTGGTCCCATTGTTCAAGAAGGGGAAGAGAGACCTTCCAGGGAATTATAGGCCAGTGAGTCTTACTTCTGTTGTGGGCAAAGTATGGGAGAGAATTATTAGGGATAGGATTTATAGTTATTTAGAGAGAAATGAATTGATTGAGGATAGTCAGCATGGTTTTGTGAAGGGTAGGTCGTGCCTTACTAACCTTATTGAGTTTTTTGAAAAAGTGACCAGAGGTGGATGGGGGTAAGGCAGTTGATGTGGTATATATGGACTTTAGTAAGGCGTTCGATAAGGTGCCCCATGGAAAGCTTCTGCAGAAAATGCAGATGTATGGGATAGAGGGTGATTTAGCTAATTGGATTAGGAATTGGCTAGCAGATAGAAGACAGAGGGTAGTGGTTGATGGAAGATATTCATCGTGGAGTTCGGTTACAAGTGGTGTACCTCAGGGATCTGTTTTGGGGCCCCTGCTGTTTGTAGTTTTTATAAATGATCTGGATGAGGGTATTGAAGGATGGATTAGTAAATTTGCAGATGACACTAAAGTCGGTGGAGTGGTAGATAGTGAAGAGGGGTGTTATAGTTTACAGAGTGACTTGGACAAGTTGCAGAGCTGGCCGAGAGGTGGCAAATGGAGTTTAATGTGGAAAAGTGTGAGGTAAGGCACTTTGGCAGGAATAATAAATGTGTAGAGTATAGGGCTAATGGTAGGATTCTTAATAGTGTTGATGAACAGAGGGATCTTGGTGTATATGTTAATAGATCCCTGAAAGTAGGCAGTCAAGTCGATAAGGTTGTTAAGAAGGCATATGGAGTCTTAGCTTTTATTGGTAGGGGGATTGAATTTCGGAGCCGCAACGTCATGTTGCAACTGTACAGAACTCTAGTGTGGCCGCACTTGGAGTATTGTGTGCAGTTCTGGTCCCCACATTATAAGAAAGATGTGGAGGCATTGGAGAGGGTACAGAGGAGGTTTACCAGGATGTTGCCTGGTATGGAGGGCAGGTCTTATGAAGAGAGGCTGAGGGATTTGAGTTGTTTTCGTTAGAAAGAAGGCGGCTAAGAGGAGACCTTATTGAAACATATAAGATGATTAGAGGTTTAGATAGGGTGGACAGTGATAGCCTTTTTCCTAGGATGGATAAAGCTAGCACGAGGGGACATAGCTTTAAATTAAGGGGTGGTAGTTATAGGACGGATGTCAGAGGTAGGTTCTTTACCCAGAGGTGGTAAGGGTATGGAATGCCCTGCCTGCTGCAGTTGTAGATGCGCCAAGTTTGGTGGCGTTTAAGAGGTTAGTAGCTAAGTTTATGGACAAAAAGGGAATGGTTTAGGTTAGAGGGTCATTGCTTTTTCCTAATTGGTCGGCGCAACATCGAAGGCCGAAGGGCCTGTTCTGCGCTGTAATGTTCTATGCCTATCAATACTCCGAAGGGTTCTGCCATTTACTGTATATATCCTATCTTTATTAGACCTAAAATCATACAGTACCATTATGATAGCTGATAGAATTTATTTTAAATTTTATATATTTGAAGAAATAGAATATGCATTTCATAGCTTCAGTAATGGTGACCATGATAACTAACTCTAGTTCTTGTAAAAACAATCTGTTTCACTAAAGTCCTTAGATGAAATGATCCAGATGTAAATCTAGATCTATAGTAATGTGATGGACTCTTAACTTCCTCAGAAATGGCCTCATTATTTATTAGTGTCACAAGTAGGCTCATATTAATTCTGCAATGAAGTTACTGTGAAGATCTTCTAGTCACTCTCCTGTGCCTTTTCAGGTACACTAAGGGAGAATTTAGAATGGTAATGCACCTTTTGGACTGTGGGAGAAAATCGGAGCACCTGGAGGAAACCCATGGGGGAGAATGTGAAACTCCACACAGACAGTGACCCAAGCTGGGAGTTGAACCTAGGTCCTTGGTACTGTGAGGCAGCGATGCTAACCGCTGTGTCACATTAGCATCTCTCAGTTCAAGGACAATCGGAAATGGACAACACACTCGTATAATGAGTTTGGGGAATGCACAATTGCCCTTGGCTACATTGTTGTAATGTAAAGTGTCTTTTAAAGGGATAGTTTCACAGTGTTGTCTTGGATGATAACCTATTCAAATGTGCTACAGCGGCATTCAAGGAATGAGGAAGACCAAACAAAGATGGCCGTTACCTTAATCACTGTGAAATTCTTTGCTATGATCCTTTTCAGCTTTCAAAGTAATAGTTTCTCCTTGCTCCAGTTCAAAGGTCTGCCCTTCATGTATTATAACTAGAACAGGTTGATAGCAGCTTTGCATGTTAGTGTACCTTGTGAAAATATTCTGCATTATGTTTGTCTATAATCATATGTTCAGTATTGCATTAATTGTTCAAATGATATTCGGCAAGTATTTCTTGCTGTGGAATTAGACTGAGCAACAGACGAGCTTGCTGTTAATGCCCACCTTCTTATTGGCAGATTAGATTTTTGAACGCAATACTGTGGATTTTTTGATTCCTTTATCAGATAGTTTTGACATTTGAATTTTTTTGAACTGACATTTTTGTTCTGACCCAAGGTATTGTGGAAATTGAAGAAGGGGAAGTGAAAGATCAGGAACTGACACTTGTGTCTCAATCTATCGCTCGAATGTCCTTTGCAAAAGAGCCTCGTGTCCAGCAGGTAAGAATGGATGTAAAGCCTCTGGATGTATTCTTTTATTGCACCAAAGGTTTTATTGCCCTGTTGTGCTTTATCTCACCTCTTGGCAGTTAGGCCAATAGAGTATTGATAATTATTTCTGTTTATGTGTTGTATTTTGACTGATTTAAATATTACAATGGATTGGCAGGCTGCCCTGTCTTTCACTGAACTCATATTGAAAACCAGACAAGATTGTAAGGGTGAATGGCTTTTCACATTCTGGCTGTAAGGATCCATTCCAACTCCATCCTTAGTTTTACAGCTCAACTGTTTGCAAGCGTGGCAGTATATTTAACTCTGGCAAAACTTCTGATTACATAATTGTGCCATAAATAAGGCTGCTTATTTCTACCTCTGTTACAACATCTGATTCTGCCCCTGCCTCAGCTCATCTGCTGCAAAAGCCTCATGCATGTCTTTTCTACCTGTAGACCTGACTATTCTTAGATGCCTCACCAGTTTCTCATGTTCTGTTCTCCATAAACTTGAGATCATGCAAAGTTCTGTTGCATGTGTCCTAGTTTGTATTAAGTTATCCCTAACTTAACTCAGTTTCAAGATTCTTCCATGACCCTGCCACTTCCTTTCTCTGCAACCTCCTCCAGCAATCCAACCCTAAGATATCTGCACTGCTGCAATTTGGCCTTACAAACAGGCCGGATTTTAATGGTCCCATCAATGCCATCCATGCCTTCAGCTGTCAAACCCTTAATCTCTGGAATTTACACCTTAAATCTCTTCACCATTAGTGAAGTGAGCTGTTTTTCAAAATCCAAAGAACATTGAGTGTTTTGAGTAATCTGGCTACAGAATCACACTGACTCGGAAATAAGCCTTTCTGAACTTGTTCCAAACTTGGGGCAGGTGTCTTCAAAATACAGTTACTATTCTGCATTCTAGCTAATGGAAAATAAGTCATTTTGAGTCCCATTATCCTACAAATAAACAATTTTTAAAGCCAGCAAGAGGCCAGTTTTGATTGTACTATTACATGTGAGCCTTGTCTAATTGAATGGTGAAACAAGCTTGGGGGACTAAATAATATTCCTGTGTGTCAGGCGATTGTAGCGGAATAGGGAATTGATCTTCTTTTACGGTACAATGCCAAAAGCGGAAAGGATAACATGCTTTGTGCTCAGGGCAGTCATTCGTTGACTTGTGAATTAGCATCCCCTTGAGCATACTGGCTAATATTTATCCCTTGACAACTTCATTTAAAAAGCACAAGCTTATGTCATTTATCTCATTGCCATTTTGGGAACTTTGTACTTCAGAAATTGTTAAAACAGTGGCTACACCTCATTAATCCAGAAATGCTTTGGGATGTTTTAAGGTTGCAAAAGACTCTATAGAATGCAAGCTCTGAAGTGTTGAAGCTTCATAGGGCCTCAGGTGGCAGCCATCCATACGTCTTTCTGTTTTACAGCTGGATTTTCCCCATGACTTTGCAAAAAGGCAAATTGAAGAAAGATCTTTCTAAATTTTGTCTTTCACTTCAATTCTTATTGTCTCTCTTTTTGGGATTAACTCTATCTCCCTCTCTATTATGCATGGATATAATTTATATTGTTATTTCAGTCTAGCTGTTCTCATTGTCACTCCTCTTCCTTATTTCTCCTCATTCTTTTATGTGCTTCAACAGATTCTCTCCACCTTTCTTGGTCTGTTTGCTCTCTCTTTCTTTCCTCCTTGTCCTATTTGACCCCATCAAAGCCTTTGACCACATATCCATACAATTGCTAAGGTCACTTATATTCACTCCCTGTAGAATCACTCAACACCTTGTACTATCTTGTCTGATACTGAATCTCTCATCCATGTGTTTGTTGCCCCTAAGCTTGATGGTTCCAGCATTATCCTAGTGGGCTTCCCGTTTTCCATCTTGCATAAATGTAAGGCCATTCTCAACTTTGCCCTTATCCTAACATGCACCAAGCCACACTCATCATTTCCATGTTTGCTGACCTACGTTGGCCTCCAGTCTAACAGTAGCTCAGTTTTAAAAGTCAAATTCTAGTTTTCAAATCCTTCCATAACATCATCACAACATCTCTGCACTCTTCTCATTCTAGCCTTTTGCACATCCTTAATTTTAATTGCTTCACCATTGGTGGCTATACCTTCAGATGCCAAGGTCTGGAAGCTCTGAAATTCCTTCTCTTGTTCCTAACCATTGTGCCTCCCTGTACCAAAAATTTCATAATGAATTATAGAAAATTCTTAATCAGTGATAAAATAATAGAACTGTCATCAACTTTGAATGGTAAAAGCAAAAATATTTAGAGTTTGATTGGATACGAGAGAATGCTTACATTCAGTGGTGTGAGCAATCAGTACACGTCTCTCTTCATGTACCCTAGCTTGCGTACATATCACTTTAGTCATACCGGGAGGAGAAGAAACTACAGAAACTAGCCAAATCTGGCAACTGTGAGACTGGTTAATGGTCACTATAATATCTTATGGGCCGCATTCAGTTTCCTGAAGGGGTTGCAGGTCCACCACTATTAGTGTAGCATAAATATGGGAAACACTGTTCAATTTGGCATTGCTCCCTCAAAGGTTTTGTGCAAAGGTGCCTTTGCAAAAATTGCAAGTTGTCATCCTTAATTAAGCTGCTCTCTAATTCGTGTAAAATTCACAAGATGCAGAAAATGGATTGAATTGTCTCTGGTTGGAGTTAAATATTCTCTTTTCTTCCTCTGCCCTACAATTTCTGATTCTATATTCATTTTTATCACTGTTAACCAAATGAAAGCAGCATTTCACAGCACTCCAGTGAGATTTTAAAACTGTTTATAGAACATAGAACATTACAGCACAGAACAGGCCCTTCGGCCTTCGATGTTGCGCCGACCAATATAAAAAGCAATGCCCCTCCAAACTAAACCATTCCCTTCTCTTCCATATACTTATCAACTAACCTCTTAAACGCCACCAAACTTGGCGCATCTACAACTGCTGCAGGCAGGGCATTCCACTCCCGAACCACCCTTTGGGTAAAGAACCTGCCTTTGGGTAAACATTTAAGTTTTAAATGTTTAAAATTTCCTTTTCCTTTCTTTCTCTTGTTTGCTCTCAAACCATTTTTTCTCTGTTTCTTCTTTTGCACCCGATTTGATTTTGAATTCACCTACTCTAATTGACACTTTCCTGTCTGCCCCTGTATTATAAATTTTGCAGTTCAACTATCTATTTTGGTTAAGGAGATTTACAGTTGCTTAACCAGTTCCCTCAGATCACAGAAACCTTTTTCTCCTTGTGACATTATCAGCTAAAACTCTCAACAATCTGGCAAGCAAAACATGTATCATTTGGTACTCTGCTTCATGTATATTATGGCCTATGACTAAAAATACGCAATAATCAGGAACAAACCTTTCTCAGAGTTGTGTGTTTTATTTAATCGCATTTGACTCTCTTTCAGTCTATTCATCTACCACTCTTGCAGTGCCTCCTCCTTCAGCAGCACTTTTAAATCTGCATTGTTATTGTCAAGTCAGCCCTGTTTACGTTTGAAGAAACTCAGCCATTTCCTCCTCCTGCTGGCAGCACTGTTTGAGATGCTGATAAAATCTGCTTGGCCCAACTCTTTCCCTTTGCGTGATGCAGTAGATTGTAAAAGCTTTTGTTCAAAAGTGCATTTGAACCAAGGAATAAAAGCAAAAAAAAAACTTGGTTTATAGAATTGTACAGCACAGAAACAGGTAATTTAACCTGGTTCACTGATGCCATTGATTATGCCTCACACAAACCTCTTCCAACCATACTTCATTTCACCTTAGCTATACCTTTCTATTTCTTTATTTCCAATGTACTTTTGAAGCTTTCCTTTAAATCCATCTGTGCTATTTGTCTCAACCATTCCATGGATTAGTAAATTTGCAGATGACACTAAAGTCGGTGGAGTGGTAGATAGTGAAGAGGGGTGTTATAGTTTGCAAAGAGACTTGGACAAGTTGCAGAGCTGGGCCAAGAGGTGGCAAATGGAGTTTAATGTGGAAAAGTGTGAGGTAATGCACTTTGGCAGGAATAATAAATGTGTAGAGTATAGGGCTAATGGTAGGATTCGTAATAGTGTTGATGAACAGAGGGATCTTGGTGTATTTGTGCATAGATCCCTGAAAGTAGGCAGTCAAGTCGATAAGGTTGTTAAGAAGGCATATGGAGTCTTAGCTTTTATTGGTATGGGGATTGAATTTCGGAGCCGCAACGTCATGTTGCAACTGTACAAAACTCTAGTGTGGCCGCACTTGGAGTATTGTGTGCAGTTCTGGTCCCCTCATTATAAGAAAGATGTGGAGGCATTGGAGAGGGTACAGAGGAGGTTTACCAGGATGTTGCCTGGTATGGAGGGCAGGTCTTATGAAGAGAGGCTGAGGGATTTGAGGTTGTTTTCGTTAGAGAGGAGACCTTATGGAAGCATATGAAATGATTAGAGGTTTAGATAGGGTGGACAGTGATAGCCTTTTTCCTAGGATGGAGAAAGCTAGCACGAGGGGACACAGCTTTAAATTAAGGGGTGATAGTTACAGGACGGATATCATAGGTAGGTTCTTTACCCAGAGGGTGGTTAGGGAGTGGAATGCCCTGCCTGCGGCAGTTGTAGATGCGCCAAGTTTGGTGGCGTTTAAGAGGTTAGTTGATAAGTTTATGGAAGAGAAGGGAATGGTTTAGTTTGGAGGGTCATTGCTTTTTATAATGTTCTGTGCTGTAATGTTCTATGTTCTATGTGGTAGAAGCTTTCATATTCTGACCACTTTAAGAGCCTTTCTATAACAGATTTATAGGTGACTATTTTGTATGATTATGTTTACTACTTGTAAATCCTTTTTTTAATATTCTCCATTGTTCCAGGAATATGGTTCAGTTTAGCAAACTATATTCATTTTGCAGTATGCATTCAGTACATGAATAACAGAATGCCTTAGTAACACAGTGCCAGACACTACTGAATTGAGACAGCTAAGCTAGGAATATCTTAATCTTTAAGAAGTTAAAAGGTTGTGCTTTAATGTCCTCTTTCTCAATGTTTTGTAAATATTTCATTTTATCCCAGTTTACCACAAAGTGGTGCGCCTGCAGTTTGAGGCAGTAACATGCTGCCTGAATTGATCCTTTCAACCCAAAATTCTAGTACTGTAAACACCAATTTTGTTGCTAAATAGTCGAACAGTATACTTCTGAACAGTGACCCTGCCTCTCCAGGCCTAGAAAGCAGGTGTCTTTTGCAAGTCGGTGATTCTTTTTGGCAAAGTAATGCAGATCAAGTGAGCAAAAAAGAAACTTGTGTTGATGGAATGAGTCCCTCTCCCTCAGGATATCAGAAGTGCTTCACGACCAATGCTTTATTTTTGAACTGCTTGGTTTGGCTATATGCACACAACCAGAACACTTAATTTGTGTACCAGTGTGACAAGTGACCTGTTAATTGATCAGTTTTGCTGATGCTGGGTGGGAGAGTAGAGCAAACAAGGAGAACTTTATGATCCTCTTTAATCATTGCGATGGATTGTTTGTGTTCTCCTGACTAAACAGATGATGCCTGGCTGTGGAGAGGATGTTTTTACTAGTCGTAAAAACTAGAACCAGAAGGCACAACTTCAGGCTAAAGGGACGATCCTTTAGAACAAGAAGAGCAATAGAACAATACAGCACAGAAAACAGGCCCTTTGGCCCTCCAAGCCTGCGCCGCTCATTGGTACAACTAGACCATTTTTCTGTATTCCTCCATTCCCAGTCTGCTCATGCGACTATCCAGATGAGTCTTAAACGATCCCAGTGTGTCTGCCTGCACTACTCTGCTTGGCAGTGCATTCCACGCCCTCACCATCTTCTGTGTAATATACGTCTCTGTGTAAAATACTTTGTGTTAAAACAGAGATGAAGAGGTATTTCTTCAGCCAGGGAATGGTGGAACTGTGGAACTCTTTGCCGCAGAAGGTTGTGGAGGCCTGGTCATTGAATGTTTTAGGACAGAGATAGATATTTGATTAATAAGGGAATCAGGAGTTATGGGAAAAGTCGGGAGAATGGGGATGAGAAAAATATCAGCCATGGTTAAATGGAGGAGCAGACTCAATGGGCCAAGTGATCTAATTCTGCTGCTATGTCTTATGGCTTCTGTTTAATGTCAAAAAATCTAACCTCTAATGCTGTAACTAACATTCCCTCATTGCTGCACTGTTGAGTCAGATTAGATTAGGCTCGAGTCTTAGAGTGGGGCTTGACTAGAAATGCTTGATAAAGTAAGACAGTTAACTGTGATATAGTCATTTGCGTGTGGTATCAAAGCACATGTTAGAGACTTTGCCAGTGAGTGCTGTTCATTTACCATTTTTGGTGCAACAGTCTATTTACTGAAGATTATCCCTTCAGCAAATAGACTGGAAATATTCTAAGGTTGTACTCTGATGTTTCAGCGTCACCCTGATTGCTGTAGATTTAATCAGTTTCCATTTTAAAACCATGGTCATTATAAGGGAATTTTCCAAAGCTCCTGCTGATTTCTCCAACAGGACAGGGTACAGTCTGTAGTAGGACCTTTATGAGCTGCCTCACTAGCACAATAAAGGAATTGTTCATGGAACTGAACGTCCTAACCTATAATTTAAAACTATCTAAGATTAACCATTAGTTCCCTTCAACGTGCCTATATTTTATCTGTCAGTATGTATCAGATCTTGCAAAATGGCAAGAAAGCTGTTACTTTAATTCACAGTTCCAAAATGTATTTCTGTGAAATCAGTCTGTCGAGCTGAAGGTTTGTGTGTGCATTCTGATCAGATTAGCGGAATGCAGAGAACATAGGCTGTCTTCACCACCTTCAAAGAAGTAGCCTCTTATTATGAATTTCAACCTGTCCCCGAGCACTCATATTGTTTCCTGTATTGCACTATCAATTACTCTATTTCATTACAGAAGCTTACAGCAGAACTGCAAGGAACATGAGGTTACAGAATATCTACTATCATTCTAATACTTATTGCTGTCTGGCATTTTCTTCTTCTGCTGGCTTCCCTTTTCTACATTATTTTGACACTTTATATTGTCTCTCCATGTTCTGTCTGTCAAAATGTGTCATTTCACATGTTTCCACCTTAAACTTCATCTACCACTTATGCCTATTCAACCAACTTGTCTATGTCCTTTTGAAATTCTGAATTAGGCATTTGATCCATGTTTTGTTACTTCCAAATTTGAAATACCCAATTCACTTCTGGTTGAAATCCCAGTTTTCACCTTCCATAAATTGGAAAAAATAGAAAAGAGACAGAAAAGGGAAGAATTGGATGCTTATGGAAGAAGTTTGTAGCAGTACATGACATAATCTCCAATTTTACTGTCTTCAACCTCTGCACAGCCTTCAGTATGATTGCTCACTACATCCCCTTTCCTTGCTTCTTCCTTTATATTTCACCTCCATGTTACTATTCCTACCTGCTTCAATACAGCCAATCTTGTCTGCTGCCTTCTCCTGAGTTTTGACTGTCACTTCTGACAAGGTGTAAGATTTCGCACCTGGCCTTGTCCCCTGTCCTCCTCCCACAGTTTTCATGTACTTCATCATGTACTTCAGTGATGATGCAAGCCTAATGTTCTTCCCCAAAATCTGTTCAGTTCAACTCCTCCAAATGCTTTCTTTAACATAGCATAGGTGAAACTGAAGCCAATCTGTTTAATTCTTACCAGAACTTTGTCTCTAAGCCACTAACTCCATCCTATTCACTGGCTGAAGCTGACAGTAATTCTGTGATGAGCTCCAGTCAGAAATTGTCTGTCACCAGAACTGGTCATCTCTACTTCAAACTTTGATCTGACCCATGACTACTAAAATTAATCAACAGCTTTGTCACTTTCAAGAGCATTCTCCTACAGCAAACTTCCAACTTATCCAAAACTCAATTGCTCACGTCCTGACCTCACCAACATCCGTCCACAAACTCATTGATTTTCATATCCTCATTTACAAATAGCCCAAGGCTGTACCCATCTCTTTTGAAAAAGCAGTTAACTATGTTGAAGGTACTACATAAAGCAAGTTGTTGAATCACCCACTGTTTTGCACGCTGCTCCACTGTGCTTTGACCCTGTCAACAGAACACTTTTACAGACACAGGAACCATGCTTGTAAAAGTACAGGTAGGATGTGTTTATGGTATTTTAGTTTAGTTCAGGGCAATTGCTTGTATACAACTAGTGCACATTGTGGGGCAAAAGTGATGCAGCCATCTGGAAAAAGAATAGATCAATGATTCAAATGGTAAATGTCAATTTTAAGTTGCATTTTGTGTTTTGTGGGTAGATAGTTATCTATTGCAGCATCTTATCTGAAGTCAGTTAATCATGTGACAGCCCTTGCCTCAGTGTGCGAGGTAGGAAGATACTGATTACAATGACAGATAAGAACCTGAAACTGAACATTGTCACTGTGCACAATCATAGCCTTGGGCTTACTCTATTTTTACAACACTTATACTGAATTGGTCTTCAGCAGAGTTGACCCAACATCACACTTCTGGGAGAAGAGCAACTGTTCAGGATGCACTATTAAGTGTATTGTCTTTTACAAAGAACAACACAGCATGGGGAAACAGGCTCTTCGGCCCAACGAGCCTGCGCCGCCACCTCGATGTTCCCACCTCTACCCGTGATCCTTGTCTATGTTTATAGATCTATGGATTAAAAACCAAATTTGAGACAATTTAGGGAGAATTTGTTTTGCCACTTAGCCTAAGAGCACATCTTTGGGATGTGGGAGGAAACCCACGCAAGCACGGGGAGAATGCGCAAACTCCCACAGACACAGGCCCAAATTCATGCATTGTACGGCACAGCGATAGTCACTGAGCTGTCGTGTTGCCCATCAAATGGTCAAGGTCAAGCGTACACTAACAAAGAACAAAACAGCACGGGAAACAGGCCCTCGGTTTTACTATAGCTAAAGGAAGTTAAAGATTTATAAGTATTTATATATTTACTGTGATTCCCCTTGTAAGTAAAACTTATTTGGGGCAGAGCCATTTTTAGTGAATGGAAAAACATCCGTGCATCAGCAGGTTGTGGGTTCAAACCCAACTCTAAAGATTTGAGCACCAAATCTGAGCTCATGTTTCAACTAATTATCTTTCGAGGACCTGTCCAGCTCCTTGTAAGAGAACGCATGGCACCAGCTGAAGAACAGAGGCACACTGCAGGTATCTGGTAGACGTTCACCACTCAATTACATCAGTAATATATAGTATTTGATTATGTTTCCTTCTTATTATTTGTGGGATATTACTCTGCACAAATTGCCACGTTCTTTTGTGTTGCAATAGTGACTGAATTTCAGAAGCTTTTTTTGAAAGATGCCTTGTAATATCAAAATTAAGTTTACAGTGCATGATACAGATAGCCAAGTGGGAATATGATGTAATAATAGAGGATACTGACTAAAAGAGCACGAATCTGGGTAATAAATATTCCGGTGTCCAAAACTTTCGTAAAATTTAGGAAGGAAAAAAAAAGGGATGGTATTATTTATTCAGGAAATATTAAACTGGGAGAGAGGGGCTATCCTAAAGGAGTTAATCAATATATTTAGGAGAGCGGTACCGTTATACCACTGATGTATTCCATAGGTGACCAACTATTAGGAAATTCACAGAGGATAAAATTTTAAATGAAGTTATAGAGGTGCAAAAACTTAAGATAGTAATAGAGGGGACTTTACATTCCTGTCTTAATGTATAATTAAAGGCCAGAAAGGGGAAAAGTTTCTGAAGTTTGTTCAGTAGAATTCAGGAGAGACCAACTGAGGAAGCAGGTAATTCTGGTTCTGGGGAATGAGGTGGATCATGGTCGGTGGGACAGTGCTTCGAGTCAGTGAGTATATTATCATAAGATTAGCTGTAGAAATATAGGGCTAATGGTAGGGCTCTTAATAGTGTTGAGGAACAGAAGGATCTTGGTGTATGTGTCAATAGATCCCTGAAAGTAGGCAGTCAAGTGGATAAAGTTGTTAAGAAGGCTTATGGAGTCTTAGCTTTTATTGGTAGGGGGATTGAATTTAGGAGCCGCAGCATCATGTTGCAACTGTACAAAACTCTAGTGCGGCCGCACTTGGAGTATTGTGTGCAGTTCTGGTCCCCACATTATAAGAAAGATGTGGAGGCATTGGAGAGGGTACAGAGGAGGTTTACCAGGATGTTGCCTGGTATGGAGGGCAGGTCCTATGAAGAGAGGTTGAAGGATTTGAGGTTGTTTTCGTTAGAAAGGAGGCGGCTAAGGGGGGATCTTATTGAAACATATAAGATAATTAGAGGTTTGGATAGGGTGGACAGTGATAGCCTTTTTCCTAGGATGGAAAAAGCTAGCACGAGGGGACACAACTTTAAATTAAGGGGTATGAGTTATAGGACGGATATCAGAGGTAGGTTCTTTACTCAAAGAGTGATTAGGGAGTGGAATGCCCTGCCTGCAGCTGTTGTAGATGCGCCAAGTTTGGTGGCGTTTAAGAGGTTAGTTGATAAGTATATGGAAGAGAAGGGAATGGTTTAGTTAGGAGGGGCATTGCTTTTTTATTTTGGTCGGCACAACATCGAAGGCCGAAGGGCCTGTTCTGTGCTGTATTGTTCTATGTTCTATGTTCTATGTTCTATGTTCTAAAAGGACCAGAGGCAATGCGAAGTAAAATTAATTCGAGGCAGGGCCAATTTCAGTAGATGTAAATGAATCTTGCCAGGTAAATTGGATTAAAGATCGGTAGGAAAAACTGAAACAGAACAATGATGACACGGAGATGAGTGGAAAAGCAAATTGCGTGGAAGGTGTGGAAAGCCTGCAGAGGGATCTGGATAGGTTGAGTGAGTGGGCGAGGACCTGGCAGATGGAGTATAATGTTAGCAAGTTAGCATGTGAGGTTATCCACTTTGGTGGGAATAATGGTAGGAAGGATTATTATTTAAATGGTGAAAAGCTGCAGCATGTGACAGTGCATGAATTGCAAAAACACAGTCTGCAGGTACAGCAGGTGATCA
This sequence comes from Sphyrna mokarran, assembly GCA_024679065.1. NCBI lineage: Eukaryota > Metazoa > Chordata > Chondrichthyes > Carcharhiniformes > Carcharhinidae > Sphyrna > Sphyrna mokarran. Next base: position 68,805,753 of record JAGIQG010000003.1, on the reverse strand, counting down.
AGAAGGCGAATGTAATGTTGGCCTTTATTGCTAGGGGGATAGAATATAAAAGTAGGGAGGTACTTTTGCAGCTGTACAGGGTACTGGTGAGGCTGCAGTTAGAGTACTATGTGCAGTTTCGGTTGCCGCATTTGAGGAAGGATGTATCGGCCTTGGAGGGGATGCAGAGAAGGTTCACTAGTCTGATGCCAGAGATAAGGGCATTGGATTATGAGAAGAGACTAAATAGGCTAGGTTTGTACTCGTTGGAGTTTAGAAGGCTGAGAGGTGATCTTAGAGACAAAGAAGATAATGAAGGAGATGGATAGGGTAGAGGTTGAGACACTCTTCCTGCTTAGCAAAGATAGCAGGACTAGAGGGCACAGCCTCAAAATAAGAGGGGGACAATTTAGATCAGAGTTGAGGAGGAATTTCTTCACTCAAAGGGTGGTGAATTCTCAGCCTGTTGAAGTGGTGGAGGTTTCCTTGCTGGATATATCTAAGTCAAGAGCGGGTAGGTTTTTGACTGACAAGGGAATTAAGGGTTTCAGGAAAGTGGAACTGAACCACTGCAGATCAGCCATGATCTTATTGAATGGTGGGGCAGGCTCGAGGGGCTGGATGGTGTACTCCTCCTATTTCTTATGTTCTTATGAAAGAAGATTCAAAATTCATGCAATTAAATTAAAACTAACCTTTGTCTTCAGCTCTGTTATTAGCATCTCTAAGATTTGGTGAATCTTGGGCTTTCTGTGCGTGCTCTGGCTGGGAAAGAATTGCACATACACAGTTTTGATTTTTATGTTTGTCAGGCCTATGCACATGATCAACGGGATTTGGAGCTGAAGACAAAGATCTCATACATCTGCATAAAAATCAAAAACTCAAAAGACACAAAAGCCCTGGGAGAAGTTAAGATGGTGTGGAGGTGCTGGTGTTGGATTGGGGTAAACACAGTAAGTCTTACAACACCAGGTTAAAGTCCAACAGGTTTATTTGGTAGTAAACACCACTATCTTTTGGAGCACTGTTCCTTCGTCAGGTGAGTGGGGAGTTCTGATCACAAACGGCATATAAAGGCACACCAGTTTACAGAATACTGATTAGAATGCAAGTCTTTACACCTAATCAAGTCTTAAAGATGTAGACAATGTGAGTAAAGATAACATGAAGCATGGGTTAGAGATGTGTATTGTCTCCAGACAGGACAGTGAGATGTTGCAAGCTCAGGCAAGTCATGGGGGTTACAGATAGTGTGACATAAACCCAAGATCCCGGTTGAGGCTTACGACACAACGTAGCGCAGAGTTGCAGAGCAGAAACTGATAGCCAAGTTCTGCACACATGAGGACAACCTCAACTGGGATCTTGGGTTCATGTTACACTATCTATAATCCCCATGACTTGCCTGGGCTTGCAACATCTTGCTTACTGTCCTGTCTGGAGACAATACACATCTCTTTAACCTATGCTTAATGCTGTCTCCGCTCACATTGTCTGCATCTTTAAGACTTGATTAGGTGTAAAGACTTGCATTCTAATCAGTATTCTATATACTGTGTGCGCCTTTATAAGTCCTGTTTATGATCAGAACTCCCCAATCAGCTGATGAAGGAGCAGTGCTCTGAAAGCTAGTAGCATTTACTACCAAATAAACGTGTTGGACTTTAACCTGGTGTTGTGAGACTTCTTACTTAGAAGTGAGAGACAGAGAGAGAGTTTTAAAAACCAAGCACAAGGACAGAAAGGAATTTTAAAAGTTCCCAGTAAAGGAAGAAGACGGAGAAAATGGGAGAAGTGCCTCAATATTTTTTATAGTATAGAGGTTGCCGTGACACACACAATGTTGGGAACCACTGGGTTACAGTATTGGAATAGCTTTTGCATTCTCTTGCAGTAATCTTATGAAATCTTTAATGATCACATGAATTACAGCCATCTGGAATTGTAGTTTAACATTCAAACTAAATATTTGATCTTTCAAACAGTGTGGCACTAGGCACAAGCCTAGTTGATGTATTCAAATACAGAATGAAATTTGAATTGATGACCTTCTCATCTGTCAATGTGATCACCATCAACTGAAGCAAGCCCTCACATTGACTAAATGGCTCGTCAGAGTTCTATTTTAACAAAAATAGAATGTTCTTTATTCATTGTTTTAATGAAGTATGCTTGTATGCAACTTTTCTATGATTTGTTTCTTTACTTTCAGATTACACGGACATTCAGACTTACCAAAGAAGGGAAGTTGGAGCAAACTGTTTTTATGGCAACGAATCAACAGCCCCTGGCGCAGCATCTTCACATAACGTACATACGGAGTTCATAACACAATATATTCATACAACAAACGTCCGCTCCAAATGCAAACTGCTCTGCATGCTAATATACATACAGAGTTCGTAACACAATATATTCATGCAACAAACATCCGCTCCAAATGCACTGACTGCTCTGCACGCTAATATACATACAGAGTTCGTAACACAATATATTCATGCAACAAACATCTGCTCCAAATGCACTGACTGCTCTGCACGCTAATATACATACGGAGTTCATAACACAATATATTCATGCAACAAACATCCGCTCCAAATGCACTGACTGTTCTATATTCTCACCATTTATTCTACAGCCTTACTGTGTTAAACTTGACTTTAGAGTTACCGCTGAAAAAATACAATTTGTTAAAACTTTTTGCTGTGTACTCATTAGGACAATTGGAAGAATACCAATATGAGGGAAAATAACTTTATACTGTATGAGAAGAGAATGCTGATTGGTTGGCAAGGGGTCTTTGATAGAAGAATCCACCAATTAATAGTGACTGTCTGTTAACTGCCAAGCAATTCTTTGAAATTTAAACCAGGCAACTTAACTCTGATCAAGTCATTGCTCTGGGGAGTGAGTTAGCAAATGACTACAACTTACTTCAGCTAGCTGAAACAGATACAATGTATAAATTATTCTTTATATCTGCAAATAGGGCCCTGTGTATTAATATATTTAGCTTCCAGTACACGCTCGAGTTATAAATGGATAAATATGCCCCACTGCAAACCTGACTGACAGTCTTAAATTGGTTGTCAGTATAATTTTTATCACTGAGGTTAACTCAGCAAATGTTGTCCAATTGCAGAATTGCATCTAATATTGGACTTAATTTTGAGTTTTGCAAGGGACTAGTTGGATGCAGGCAAAATTCATTGGTTTTTTGACATTGGTATTCTTGCAATTGTCCTGATAAATGCCAGTGAAAAGCTTCAACAAAATGTCTGTTTTCAGCTATTCTCAACTTCAATACTACTCTGTTGGAGAAAAATCATAAAGACAGATACCTGGCATAAAATAGCTGCCTGGCACATGAAGGATTAAAAGACATTAAGCAGGCACTGACTTTTAATGCAGACAGCTACTTGAAATTTAAACATGCAGGACAGACAGTTACTTAAATTAAACATACAGGGAACAAATACTGTAGGGAGCCAGGCACCTTAAAGATAAAGACAGTCCTGGGACAGTGGGATCTGATAGATTAGTTACGAATGGGAACGGGAATACGTAAATGCAGGAAAACCAATTACTGTGTGAATAGAAATTCACAAGTCATTGATAAAGAGGAAATGTATCCATTCATGGAACAATGCAATATTATAATGTTCATGTCTGTATCTGTCTGTAATGATGTGTTAAACTATCGATACTACTCAACTACAACAATGTGATAAATGGCTAATGTCTGGACTATCCATTGTCTGAAAGATATAAAAATAAACCATACAATAAATAATTTTGTATTACTGAGAGAAGGTAGCTGCCCAGTACTGCAGAGTGCCAGTGCCTTTTCTCCACAACGCTTTGTTAAATAAAACTGTATTGTTACACCTCCAGTCTTATTCCGAAGTAGTTATTTCCCACAACACTACCAACTGATAACTTTAGAAGTTGGAGATATTAATTTTAGATTTTTATAATTTATTGTATAACAGCCCAAATCTAATTCAGAATATTTTTTGTTCTTGGGTCTTTCAGAAATTTATTGATTGCTGTTGACTTCATGAGACGTTATGATAATCAGAATCCTAATGTTCTTCTTGGGGTTCTGGCTCCCTAGGTGAGCAAGATTTATGTTCTTTTTGTTCAATAATTAAAACTCAGGTTATAAATGGATAACTCTGCAACATTTTCCAGACATCCTTATCCATCTGCCTGAAGATGCCTTCCTCTCCCTTTCTTTTAAACTGGGTAGATTTCCTGTCTTTTTTGGATCTACCTGCTTTTTTGCACAGTATCCCCAGCTGAGGGAACAGCAAGTGATCTTATCCTGGATTTGCCACACTGCAATCAGCTCCTCAGATGTGTGAAGTGGATATCAGAGCACATAATCTTCATTTTTGACGTGTTGTTAAGTCGGATCAACCAACTCCTACCAGAAAAGCATGAGCTATAACTACCAGATAGTTTGACCATTTACCCTATGATTTTTGCAACGTGAAACCACTTGCCAAAAAAAATTTTAATTATTCTTTCATTAAAATGTACTGAAATGGAGCTTTGACTGGCACATCATTTGTAATAAAGTTTGAAAATTAGTCATGACGACTAATGATCTACTTCATAACATTATTATATTTGCTTTTATTTGTTCATGATACTGTCAAGGCTGTATTTAATGTTGCTTTTAGTTATTATTTGTGGACCTTTCTCTTGAACAGGTATTGTCATTGTGGTGACATGGAGTTCCAGGGTATGGACCTAATGTCATTGATTTGCAGTGGTATACATTGAAATTATGATTCCAGAGCTAGAGTATATGAATATAAAATTAAATCTTAACACAAAATTAAAATAGATTTCTTCCATATTGTATAAGTAAATATCCATTAAAATTATATTTTATCTGCTGAATTCAGTAACAGATAATGGGTAATCCTCCAATAGTACAACTAATGGGGTAATAAATTATCCACCTAATGGGATAAATTTCCAGTGCTGACCTACTGGGTAACTTGTGAGTGGATGTTGAAGAAATTATTGAAATCGAAGTGAAAGCAGGCAAACTGATCGAGAAACTCAAATTTCCATGTATGTAAATCACTGGAAGTTGAAACATGAGTACAAGGAGTAACCAAAAGGAAGTTCATGAATGTAGGCTTTTATTTTAAGGAGCATGGAATTAAAAAGGGCAGAAGTTATGCTTCACTTAGGCATGGCCTTGGTCCATTTGGAATATTGCTTTGTACTTTTTTTTTGGCACTCGGCCTCAAGAAAGATATATTTGCCTTGGAAAGGCTATAGTGAAGATTTTAGCTGAAAGTTACTGCGGATTAAAAGGATAAGTCATGAGGCTAGATTACATAAATGTAATTTGTACCTCCTTTGGTTTAAGAGGTTAAGAGTGATGTAACTAAAATATTTAAAACATTAAAAGATTTGAGAGAGTAGATACAAAATTATTTTTGATTGAATCCAGAATAAGAGCAATATTTTATAAGTAGAACAATGTCATTCAGCAGTGAATCAAAGTATTTTTCACATTGTCACAACTCCCATAGAGACAAACAACTAAGGGAGAAATTTCCCAAATGATCCAGAGAAAATAACCAAAGAACAAGTTTGCAGTTGTTAAAACTTCTACTGTAAAAACAAGCTAAAAATGATAATTGGAATATTAACCAATAGGCAAATGATACTAAAAAGGTGATCAATTTCATAAATTTATGCCATACTTGGTTGCATATATATTAGAAAGTAGCCCAAATATTTCACCAGTTCTGTGACCAAGCTCAATCACTTCTTGCCAACCTGAGTCAAATCTTCCAATGTCTGTCACCAATTGCTCCACTCTGACTGAGTTTTCCAAATATAATTATCACCAGCAAGGTGCACTGCAATGAACCCCCTTTTCCTAGAGTCATGACAGTCCTGACAACTGTTAGGATCCTAGTAGGCATCAATACTGGACAAGTTAGATTCCAAAGTAAATCCTGGTTTGATAGATTTTAAGTTTTTCTAGAAAATCATAGTGTTGTTACTGAACTTTTAACATAGAATAAAACCTCTATTAAACCAATAAAAAAAATGAACTATCCAGACTGAAAAGCTGGAAAGATCTCAATCTAAACGTAAGAAAAAGATTCAAATATTCACAATTCCTTCATCTTAGCTATCTCTTTACAGACATGTATAAATTCATAAAGATGAACAATTTGCCATAAGTATCTTAAGTACACAGTTCATCTGAATTAACAGACAAATTGTGGTAGACAAACCATAGTCCAAAATAAATGACAGATGCAACTAATCTGTTTCTATTGACTTTCAACAACTCACCAAACTGCTTGTTATACTGTAAGCCAACTGAAACACTTTTTCATGAGAGTTTCCAATCTTCACATTTGAAAACAAGCCTTAGAATTCTCTCCAAAGATAACTCCCACTTACAGCTTCAAAACAAATTTACTTTCAGTGCTAATCACTTATACAATCAAGCTTTACTTTCCAAACACAATTTCAAATTTTTGGCTCTGCTAAGCAGAACACAACTACTCCAAAGGCTCACAGGAAGGAATTGCCAACTATCACTACCTCCTCAGATCATCTGGGCTTCTCTGAGCCATTTTGTTTCAAGTCTGTTCCCCATAGCTCTTTCTTTAAGGTGGATCCTTTTTCTCCTTTCTCTAAACTTGTTTAACAAGATCTAGTTCTGAACTCTATCATTGCCATGGAAACATAGAAGATAGATGCAAGAGAAGGCCATCCAGCCCTTCAAGCCTGCTCTGCTATTCATCATGATCAAGGTTGATCATCCAATTCAATAGCCTAATCCTGCTTTCTTCCCATAACCTTTGATCCCATTCGCCTCCATTGCTATATCCAGCCAAGTCTTGAATATATTCAATGTTTTGGCATCAACTACTTCCTATGGTAATGAATTCTGCAGGGTCACCATTCTTTGGGTGAGGAAATGCCTCCTCATCTCCATCTTAAATGGTCTATCATGTATTCTCAGATTGTGACCTCTGGTTCTGGACACCCCCACCATCGGGAATATCGTCTCTGCGTTTATCTTGTCTAGTCCTGTTAGAATTTTATGTGTCTACGAGATGTCACCTGAACTCCAGCGAAAACAATCCTCACCTAGTCAATCCTCATACATCAATCCTGCCATCCCTGGAATCTGGTAAACATTTGCTGCATTCCTTCGAGAGCAAGAATATTCTTCCTCAGAAAAGGAAACCAAAACTGCACACAATAATGTAGATGTGGCTTTACTAAGGCCTTGTATATTTGCAACAACACATCCCTGTTCCTGTACTAGGAATCTCTCACAATGAAGGCCAACATATCATTTACCTTTACTGCCTGCTGCATCTGCATGCTTACCTTCAACGACTGCTGCATAAGGACACGTAGGTCCCACTGCACACTCCCCTCCCCCAATTTACAGCCATTCAGGTAGTGTTCTGCCTTCTTGTTTTTGCTTCCAAAGAAAATAACCACATTTATTGAAATTATACCACATCTGCCATTGATTTGCCTACACACCTAACTGGTCCAAATCATGCTGAAGGATCTCTATATCTTCATTACAGTTCATCCTCCTACCCAACTTGGTATCATCTGCAAACTTTGAGATGTTACATTTTGTTCCCTCATCCAAATCATTAATAAATATTGTGAATAACTGGGTCCCAGGACTGCTCCCAGTGGCACCCCACTGCCTGCCAATTTGAAAAGAACCCATTAATTCATGCTCATTGTTTCCTTTCTGCCAACCAGTTTCCTATCCATTTCAATACACTACACCCTATTCCATGTGCTTTAATCTTGCATGATATTCTCTTATGTGGGACTTTGTCAAACACTTTCTGAAAGTCCAAATATATCACATTAACTGCCCCCCATCCCCCATCAATTCTACTTGTTTCATCTTTAAAGAATGCCATCAGATTTGTCAAGCATGATTTCCTTTCATAAATCCATGCTGACTCTGTCTGATACTGCCACTGCTTTCTAAATGCTCCACTACACAGTCCTTGATAATGGATTCCAGAATTTTCCCCACTACTGATATTAGGCTTACTGGTCTATAATTCCCTGTTTTTGCTCTACTTCCCTTTTTGAATATTGGAGTCATATTAGCTACTTTCCAATCTGCAGAAACTGTTCCAGAGTCTATAGAATCCTGGAAGATGACCACTAATGCATCCACTGTTTCTAGAGCCACTTCCTTGAGTTCTCTGGGATATAGATTACCAAGCCCTAAGGATTTATCCGCCTTTAATCCCATCAATTTTCTCAGCACCATGTCTCTACTAATATTGATCTCCCTCAGTTTTTCCCTCTCACTAAATCTTGCATTCTCCAATTTTCTGGTATTTGGCCATTCTTTGTCAATATAGAACGAAAGTATGTATTCAGTGCTCAGCCATTTCTTATTGTACATTCCGCTGTTTCTATCTGTACGGGACGTACATTTGTCTTCATCAATCTCTTCACGTATCTATGGGAACTCTTACTGTCGGTCTTTATGTTCCCTGCAAGCTTACTTTCATACTGTCCCTTAATTGAGACTTTCTAGGACCTATATCTACCCCACTACGCAGTTTGGGGTTTCTCCCTGTTCTGTTCGCTTGTCCTATTTCTTGGGATATCTCTGCAGTGGCATGCCTCTTCTGATCACCTGACCTGTAGTCTCATTTATTTCGCTTTTTCTTCTGTGCATGTGCCATAGAGCCAGTTCCTGGCCAAAGAATATAAAAATGGACAAATGTGGCCCTTTCCTAGCTAATGAATGCATAGGAATCCCGAGGCCTGACAAGATTTGTAATTCCTGAACATGATTCCGATATAAACTTAAGGTGAGTCTTTTTATTGTTGTCATTTTTTCTCTCCTTCAGAGGAAACAAGTTTCACACAGTGAAGGTTTCCTCATGTTGGCTTTATACTTCCTTTACAAAATCTTATTGTAAATTTCCAACAAATAACTTAATCAAATCAACATTTTCTTTTGTTTCACAAGTGCACATGCCAAATGATATAATTCACAAAGTTTTAGCCAAAACACATCAAGATATGTAGTAAGTATGATTAGTAGAGTGTAAACCTCAGAATTATGATAACTCAATACTTGTGTTTCTCCGATACCTTTTAAACTCTGAATAGAACACCAATAATTATATGATTTCTGGACATGATCTTTACAAGGTTTACAAAGGCAGTGAAGATACATTAAAATTTATTTAACAACATATTGACTAGCTTCTATTTCTATTTGTACTATGGTTTCAACCTTGCAGGTGTGAGTACATACCAGTAGTCTGATCTTCTCTTCAAATAGGGACATATGTGTCATATTATGTGATACAAATTACTTTTGCAACAATTTCTCAACTTTGATATTAGAAGGATTTGGGATTTTTCTTACTCTTGTCTTCTGCTAATTAAAACATGTCTTCAATTAGTACTTTACGTTTGCAATATACAGATTTTAAGTCTGATTGGCAACCAACTTCAAAATCATTTTTTGACTTGATTTCTTCAATGTGAGATTTTTTTCTTCATTGTTTCAGTCAACACCAGATGAATAAACTTGCACTGAAGGACTTCTCTCTTTATTCAAGTAATTTCCTGGTTTATCAATGAGATGATTCAGTTTTCTATGCATATTCATTTTCTTGCTGCTAACTCTTCAGAAATGGAGCTTTACACTTCTTTCACAATTTTATCTAAGTATTTGTTTACTTTCTTTTCCAATTCTTTCCCAAGCTTATTAATCTTTTCATTTAGCTCATCAATTACTTTGGCGATTTTAGTTGTCTTTATTTCAGAATCATTTGTGGAGCCCTTAAACAAGGTAACAACTTTGTTGCCATGACAATGTCCATGCAGTCATAGTCCCAAATTGCTTAGTTAAATAACGCATGTTTTTAAGGTAAGGATATACAAGTAAAAACTGGCTGAGACTAAGATTGGAATTTCAATGGGATCATATTTGGTCAACTGGAGAGAATGGAATGGACACAATGCAAAAACTGAATGATACTCTCCTGTGTATTTAATGGTAACTGATTACCATCTCAGCAGGAACTATCTTTTATGAGTTACATTTCAGATTGTGGACACAACGTGAGTGGAAAGAAAGCAGTTCTGGGCGAAAGACATGTTTGTGTTTTTCCCCTTCCAGGAATGCACAAGAAAAGATACTAAAAACCAACTGTATCCCTGGCCTTTATGTACTGGTTGGGTGTTCTAATCCTACTGTGTGTGAAAGTCATAAGTGAAAAACATGCACCAGCCATTCCTGCAGATAAAACTATCTGTCCCTTTGATTGCTGGACGCAAGTCATAAGACAGCAAAAATACAAACAAAAACAAAACAGGACAACTTAGCTAACCTGCAGAACCAAGAACATCTGAACCAGCTGTTCAACTCTGAATAGAACACCAACAATTATATGATTTCTGGACATGATCTTTACAAGGTTTACAAATAATGTAAAATAGTGTAAAATAGCACTACTGGAATGACTCAACTTAATGGCAGCAATATTTTATCACCTATTCTGCATGTACAATCCAAACACTGAATTATATATCTTTTTAAACTTATCTGCTCTATAACAATTCCATTAATAAAATGAGAAATAATTTCCTCTGTAACAATTCCATTCATAAAATTTAAGGATTTGGGATCCCAGTATAGGCTACAACTTGTTACAATCCTGGATAAGCACCCAACTTGTTAAATTCCTGTCATTTTGACCTTTAGATAAACCTACAGCTTCCAATCTTATCTTTCAGCCTTAACACACACATACAGATATACGTGCCTTTTGTTCCTTTGATTCTTACACCTCTGAACATCACTAAAAGTGGTCACCCTTTCAGACTTCTCCATAATGGACCAGCGAACTTGGTCCTCATCCTTGCTGAGTGTCTTTTTCAGCATAGTGTACAGGGACTGCGTACATCATGCTTGTTTACTTCAACTTCCACTTCTGCCCAGACCTCCTTCATTTGATCAGGTGACATCCTCTTGACATCTTGTGGCATGAGGATGGCTCATCTGGCATTTATTGCCTCCACAAGAATGTACAGGCATTCATCCAAGAAGCGGGGGTGGGGGCAGAGTACATACCTTCATTAGCCTCCCATCTGGCATGTTGACAAGGTGCTATTATCATTACTTTACTTTTTCCTCAGCCCCCTGTATTCCTCTGTAAATCTGGGATGTTTTCTGTGATCTACCAGTGTTAAGTTTAATCTACCACCAGGTCCTCACTGGACTTGATGTCTGCCACTTTCCAACCCCTGCCAGCAGCCTTTCTGCAAAGGGGATGGGAGAGGTCACGTTTCATGCAGGCCTTAATTACTCAGCCAGTGTGATATTGATTCTTGGGTGGAGGCAAAAAATGCGGCTGTTTCTGGTCCTGCCCATCGAACACATCTGATAAGCATGAAATTCAGACCTGTCTCTATTTTATACTCTTAATATTCAAGACACGTTACATGAGAATTAACATGAAATCTGTGGTCAAACACATCACATTCCAAAGTAAATGGCAGATGTCACCACAACAGATTCCATGGATTTCTCAACAACTCACCCATACACTTGTTGCACTGAAAACCAACTGGTCTCATTGAAACTCTATTTTTCATCTGAGGGTTTCCATTGTCCACACTTGAAGATCTCACTTTGGAATTCTCTCCAAAGGTCATTCCCACCAGCAATCCACTGGTTCAGTCAATCCACCAGGGCTTCAGTCTTGCCTTCTGAGATTCCTTTCCTGGATCATCACATACACTCAAACTTTACCCTTCAAGCACAATTTCAGATGTTTGGCTGTGCCAAACAGAACACCGCCACTCCTTAAGACCTGCAGTAAGGAGTCACCAATCATCAGCTGTCTTCTCATATCTTATTTGCTCCCGGCAGATCTCGTTTTAACTTGCCTTTCTCGTAATTTTCTTTAACAGGACCTGTTTCTGATTGCTGTCTATGCCCTTGTGACCTTTTTCTGAGACGGTTTCTGCTCCCATCATTCCGATCTTCTTTATTTGGACCTTCTAAGTGTCCTCCTTTGTGTGTGATGAAACCTCTCTTCAAATTACCTGACTTTATGTTTTGTGTTTCACTTTTTTACCTGTGCATATGTACGGGGCATGAGAAATTTAATGTGTATTAAAAGTGGATCTGTGACACTTTCCCAGTCAGCAATGTATAAAACTGCTCAATCCTAACTAGAACCGTAATTCCTGAACCATGACTTAGATTTAAACTTAGGGTAAGTTTTTAAAATGTTTTTATTTCATTACTCAGATTTACTGAGATTTCTACATGTGACCCCTTTAGTCGACTCTTGTAAAATTGTTTTTCCATTGAGGGTTTTACTTTATCTCCTCATCACTTCCTGCATAACAAAAAAGATTTGTTTCTGATAGAGTTCCAATTCCCTGCGACTGAGCAGCTTTTCCCCATCTGTTTTGTTGAGTTGAGCTTCAGTGAAAGATGCTAGAAACTGCAATGCAATACCTCAGTGGTTCCTATCTGACTTTCTACCCCTTCTCAATTCAACCCCACAACCTCAAGTCATGTGGACGATTATCCAAACTGAAGTGTTTACCAGGAATTCACACCTCCCTCCCCCTTTTGGAAATATTTGTTTCACTTTGAGTTGAAGCGACATTTTAAGACATATTCATCTTGTCAAGTTGAGCGTTTATAATAACACAGAGTGCAGTGGAAATATGAAATGCAGTTCCCAAAAAGACTTTTGATGCTGGGTCAATTTCAGTTTTCAAGAAAAGAATGGTTGACTTTTCTAGAGTAAAGATATCAAAGGATATGGATAAAAAGATGCTTAAACAGTATTAATTAGACTAAGAATGATTTAATTGAATAGATGAAAAAGGCTCAAGAGACTGAGTGGCCTACTTAACATTTGAACAGTTGCAAAAAGTTTTGTTTGAGCAAAATTTTGTTCCATCCAGAACATTTGGGAAATAATTAAAACTATAACCCAAGGATGTTTCTTAATGAGCCTGAGTTTGGATTCCCAGCCTTCCATTTTGCAAAATGGATAAATCACCTCTGTTTTAATGACCCCCTCATTGCAGGACATCCATTGGATACCTGTGAGGAAAATAATTCAAGAAAATAGAGATTCATCCTCCCTGCCTGGATATTATGTTGGGAGAGTGCATTGCAAAACCATTTTAAAAGTCATCTGAAGTGTTCCCAGCAATTAAAGAAGATCCTAATCAGTAAGAGTCTTTGTTCATAGCTTACATAAGCAGTATTAGGTATTTTGCAGAGGGTTCCTCATGGTCACATCCCAATCAATTACGTCAGATGTGTACACAATCAACATTTGATCCTGAAATCAATCAGGTACACAAAGTTTGCTAATTTACTTTGTAACTTTTACAGCAACATCAATGTGGCGGATTCAGCAGTTGAACATCAGAAGTTTTGCCAGCAAAGATAATCCATTTCATAGGAAATAAACTCTGAACCCCATTTTCCTGATGTAGAGATGCCGGCGTTGGACTGGGGTAAACTCAGTAAGAGGTCTGACAACACAAATTTTAAATTTAAACCAATTTAAAATTGATGTTGTCAGACTTCTTACCCCATTTTCCTCACAGGAGTCCAATTGAACAAATTCATTTAAACTGATGAATTTACAAACAAGGGTCTCACCAGATTATAATAGCCAGTCACCAGACCTATTGGCTTGTATTTGTTCACCAGAAGCAACAGAAAACTCCAGGCAGTTGCAATCAGGTTAGATCAGTGGCTGACATTAGTTGAGGGTCAAGTCAAATAGTTTCGGTCTAATGGTCTAAACCCTGACATGGTAGCAGTAACCATGTGATGTTAGTCATTTGGAAGGAAAAATAAAGTTGAATATATTTTAAATGATGAGGAACTGGGAAACACTGTTTTTGAAAGGATCCCAGAGTCTTTGTGCATGAACCACAAAGTTGGCATGCAGCTTATAGAAAGCAATTAGGAAAGCAAATGAAATATTAGCCTTTATTGCAAAGGGACTTGAGTTTAAGAATAAAGAAGTGTTACTTCATTTCAAATGAACTTTTATCCAGTCTGAATATGGAAGCTGTAACAGCTTTCCTGCCAGGTAAAGGCAGTTGCTGGTTGTTGGGAAGAAAATGAAACGCTTTATATTAAGTGAAGCCAGGTGGAAGATCTACCGGGGCAGCACGGTGGCACAATAGTTAGTACTGCTGGCTCACACCACCAAACCTGTGTTCGATTCACAAACAAAAACGGTTGATGAAGGACAAGCCGTTGATGTCATCTATATGGATTTCAGTAAGGCGTTTGATAAGGTCCCTCATGGTAGGCTGACAGAAAAGGTGAAGGCGCATGGTATACAGGGCCAGGTATGTAGATGGGTTGAGAACTGGCTTGGGAGGAGGAGACAGCGGGTAGTAGTGGAAGGCTCTTTTTCCAACTGGAGGTCTGTCACTATTGGAGTGCCACAGGGCTCTGTACTAGGACCCTTTCTATTTGTGGTGTATATAAATGACTTGGAAGAGGGGGTAGGTGGTGTGATCAGCAAATTTGCTGATGACACTAAGATGATTGGATTGGCGGGTACTGAGGAGCAGTGCCTGGCAATACAACGTGACAAAGATAGGCTGGTAGATTGGACAGATAGATGGCAAATGGAATTTAATCCGGATAAATGCGAGGTGATGCATTTTGGTCGGAATAATGTAGAGGCGAGTTATAGGATAAAAGGTAAAACTATCCGGAGTATAGAGACACAGAGAGACCTGGGGGTGCAAGTTCACAAGTCTCTGAAGGTGTCAGTACAGGTGGAGAATGTGGTAAAAAAAGCATATGGTATGTTAGCCTTCATAGGAAGAGGTATAGAATACAAGAGTAGGAGTCTGATGTTGCAGGGGTATAGAACGTTGGTTAGGCCTCATCTGGAGTACTGCGTCCAGTTCTGGTCGCCGTACTACAGGAAGGATGTAGTGGCCCTGGAGAGAGTGCAGAGGAGATTTACCAGGATGCTGCCTGGTATGGAAGGGCTGTCTTACAAGGAAAGATTGAAAACACTGGGGTTGTTTTCCCTTGAAAGACGTCGGCTGAGAGGGGATCTTTTAGAGGTATATAAGATTATGAGGGGTATAGATAGAGTAAATGGTGGTAAGCTTTTTCCACCATTAGAAATGGATAGAACGAGGGGTCACGGCCTTAGGGTGAGGGGCTATGTATAAGACTAATATTAGAGGGCAGTTTTTCACACAAAGGGTAGTGGGGGTGTGGAATGCACTGCCGAGTAAGGTGGTGGGAGCAGGCACGCTAGGGTTGTTTAAGGGTCTTTTGGACAGCCACATGAGCAGTCTGCAGATAGAGGGATATAGCAGGACTGTTTGAATATCGGGAGGACCAAATAGTAGTAGACTATCTTTTAGTTTCGTCTCGGGAATGTCTTAGTTTTTTTTTAGTATGTTTAATTAAGTCTTATTTGTTTCTGCAGGCAATTCAGTCCACCTTGTTGACCAACAAGGTGCATGCATGTGGCATGTCGTGCGAGAGCTGCTCTTGGAGGTTGCTTCAGGAGTTGCCTAGTGCTTCACGTCGTCAGTGTGTGTTTAAACTGGACCATCTGATGGGCAACATGACAGCTCAGAGACTATCGCTGTTGCTGTGCTGACACATGGATTTGGGCCTGTGTCTGCAGGAGTTTGCGTTCTCCCTGTAGTTGCATGGGTTTCCTCCGGGTGCTCCGGTTTCCTCCCACATCCCAAAAATGTGGTCTTAGGCTGATTGGGTAACAAATTGTCCCTATATTGGTCCCTACATGGGAATCTTCAACAATAGGCATAGCCTAAAGTCAAGGACATGTCATTAAGACGTTAGGACGGCGGCTTGGGCTCGTTGGGCCGAAGGGCCTGTTTCCCATGCTATGTTGCTCTTTGTTCTTTGTTCTTTGATTCCAGGCTTGGGTCACTGTCTGTGTGGAGTTTGCATGCTCTCCCCATGTCTGCATGGGTTTCTTCCCAGAGCTCTGATTTTCTTCCACAATCCAAAGATGAGTGGGTTGGGTGGATTGGCCATACTAAACTGCTCCTTAGTGTCAAGGGGATTATCTAGGCTAAATGCGTGTATTATGAGGAAAAGGGCGGGATTGTGTCAGTGCAGACTCTGTGGCTGAATGGCCTCCTTCTGCACTATAAGGATTTTAAAGTCATGCCTCCCTTACTAAGGACCCACAAAACCTTCCCAAAACTCCTCCCTTTAACAACTTCTTGACAGTAAGTCTTCCTCTGACGCTGGCCAGGGTTGTGACAATCAACTTTTTACTTGGAATGCAGGCTTAAAGATTTGAAAGACAGACAGTAATTTGATTTTTTTTATTGTTAAAACCCAACATATGCAGTATTTATTCCATCAGTACTAGTGTATACTCCCATGTAAACAATTCATTGAGGTTTTGCAAACTGATTCCTCAGACCATGCATGGTAGCTCTCTGCAAACTCTACTTACAATTCCTACAGTTTACTGAGCATTGCATTATTATATTCTATGATGCCTATTGTTTAACATAACGTTAATATTCAAAATTAAGATATACTTATATGTGCTGAGTATGCGAGCATATTTGGGGTTATGAGGGTCACTTCCATAATTTTCAACAATGCAACTTTATCTGTTTATAGTTTGCGCATGTCACAGACAGGAAGGAAATATATATTTATATCAACCTGGCTGCTCTATAAAATTATTGTTTTTTTTTTAACAGACAAGGCTTTACCCTGTCTCCCCAATTCATATTTGACAAACTTCTGGAAACCAGCAGGACCCTCATTATCTTTAAAGATGTGGAAATGCTGATATTGGACTGGAGTTGACAAGAGGTCATATAGCACAAGGTCTAACAGGTTTCTTTGAAATCAAAACTTTTGAGGCATTGCTCCTTCGTTAGATGAAGCAGTGCTCTGAAAGCTTGTGATTTCAAACCTATTGGACTATAACCTGTGTTGTGTGCTCTCTCATCTTATTTTTAAAGAGGTGCAAATGTTCTCTGTGATTGCTGACCATCAGATTCCAAAGGAAAAAAACCAACCCCATTTTACATTTCTAAAGAAGAATTCTAGGAATTGGGGCAGGCGAGGCTCACAGAACAGAATTCTCCGTTGGCCTCGGATGGGATTTAACGAAGCTTGTAAAATCTTTAACAAAAGGACTCTGCCTCCTCTTTTATACACCTCAAAATTCCAATGCTTGGAAGATACATCATTTGAGAAGGATGAAAAGAATGATCTCAGCAGTAAAGTGAGAAGTATGTCACATGGTCTGTCTCCAAGCCGTTACAACCTGTAATATTGCCATATGGAACTCAGAAGAGAAACAGGACTTTAGCAGCAGCCTGTCTCTGTCTATTATTGACCATCTCACAAGTAGCAGCAGAAAGAGCTCTGTCCAGGTACATTGGCTCTTAATCAGAATTTGTGCTTTCAAGACTAATTCTACTCTATATGTCTCCTTCTAATACGGAAGGAGGTAGGTTTTAGTTATATTATACTGAATTATTTGGAGCAGAACTTGCAAGGAGTGCCAATCACAGTTAGATTGCCCTTCCCCCCATTCCATTTCACTTAACTTAGTCTGCAGCTGCATACTTCTCACCTGGTCTTCCAACCCTGACCTTGTTATCAAGGTGCCTGGTTCCATAATCCTTTAGGTGGAAGACAGAAGAGTCATGCAAAGTGGAACCATGCCATTTTCTCCCCCAAAATGAAGAACATGCTACAGCAATGAGCCAACTAGCCTCTGAAGGATTGTACCATTTCCCATTTTATTCTTGTATTTGTGTCATGGTCTAGCTCTGTACCCCTTTCTTTCCCTTATTTTATTGCGAGTGCATCAAGGGGTGGATGTTGTAAACCCCTTTCCTGAGTTTTTTTTGTGTATGTGTGTTTTGTTTGTATGTGTGTGTCTGTGTGTGAAATAAATTAACTATTTTATTATCATCACGAGTTTCCTGTGCAAGTTATTTGTACAGGATTGGAACACTCCAAATTTAAGGTTTGGGGTAAATAAATATAATGGTAGAAATCAAAAAACACCTTTCTGATTATGGATGGGCACTGAGACGAGAAATCAGTGCTGTTTAAGCTAATCTCTCTCCTGTCCATAACATTGGGCATCAAATGCTTGAATGGTCCTAAAAGACTATACTTTTATCTTTTATGACATTGCTCCACTCCTCTCTTATTTTTTATCACCTCTTCTCAGACACTGGCCATTACCTAAAAATCTTTTTATGTATTTAACAATTTCATATTTTTCCCTTACAGAATTGAACATGTGCTAGTTAATCCTGTAATGACACTATCTATCCATCAGTATTCTACCTGATTAATATTTCACCTTGTTTACTATTACTAACAGTCGGTTGCTTAGGATTGGCTTAACCTTAAATATAGGTATTTTGCATTCATCGCATTTAAAGCTACTTGGAAGTTCAAATCCCTGTCTAGATCAAAAAAATGCTGTTTCTATAGGCTTTGTAGACAATACCACTAAATGTGAAATGTGTTCTGAAGAAGATATTTAAACTGTCAGAAACCTATTCTAAATTTATTAGCTTCATTTTAAAAATGTGTTTATAGGATGTGGGGATTGCTGGCAATACCAAAATTCATATTCCCACTGGACTACCAAGTTGCCATTGTCATTTCTGTGTAAAATTATTCTTTGTAAATAAACTTGACCATGATTTTTAACTGAGCACAATTGTGTGATAACGTTGTGTCTACGGACTTTTGGAATTGACAGTTTAACAGAATGGATACCTTGTATGTCTCAGGTGCTTATGCCACACTGCACATAAAAAGATGTTCACAGCTACTGGTGGAGTTGCTTAAGCTGGGAATATCAGGTTGCAAATGGGTATAACTTATTGATAGCCATCCTGGTAAGAAACAGTGCCCAAAACCCTGTTTCTGAATTGAACTAAGTTCAGTACGCCTTGATCTGTATGTTTTAGGATATTGATTCTAGTCTCAATAGTAATAACCATCAGTTGCTGTGAAAACCTATCTGTTCACTACTGTCCTTCAGAGAAAGATATTTTGTCCTTACCCGGTCCAACCTACGTGTGACTCCAGCTCCACAACAATGTGGATTAGTAAGCCACTCAGTTTAAGGGCAATTAGGGATGGGCAACAAACACTGCCCTTGCCTGCATCCCATGAAAGAATAAACTTAATGGGTACCTGTTTAACTTGCTCTTAGTCAACATATTTACCAAGGATTTCCTATTGAAAATTATCTGTGAGGAATAAGTTAGAATACTGAAATGGAAGTCTCACAATGAAATAATTGTGGCAAAAAGACAGAAGAAAACTGCTCAAAATTGATGCTCTGGAACATTTTTAAGATTACCTTAAATTTATTTCTGTCATTTCTATTGTGCCCAGCAATATTGTTCACTGTTTTTGACACACATGAGAGAACAACCTTTGAAATGTTTCTTACCTTTAAAACTGCCTTTGCATTTGGGCACCAACTTCAGGCCACTAGAATCACCTTGGATGGAAAATACTATTGTCATTTAAAATGGGCTGGGATCCAACAAAACAGACTTCACTTTTGCCCATGGAATTAAGAGGACAATTCTAACTTTGACCTGCTCACTGGGAATACAAGTTAAAAAGATGAGCGAGATCCTGAACGATAACAATTATTAATCAGGCCTGTTCCACATAATCATATTTTTATGCAGTGAGTTCAGGTAATTGTGATGAGCCTCCATTTTGAATCATTAAAGTCGGTCCATGACTTCACAGGACTGAGCATTACAAAGAACAAAGAACAAAACAGCACAGGAAACAGGCCCTTCGGCCCAACGAGCCCGCGCCACCACCCCGATGTTCCCACTTCTACCCGTGATTAGAATTTTTTGCAACAGCCTCTTCAGTAATTCACAGTGACACAAGATAGATTGATGTGCATCTGATACTGCGCCTCTGGACTCATGTAAATGAGACTGGGTGAGCTGTAGTCAGTGGTTAGGCAATGCATACAATTGGAATTTCAAGCCTCTGCATTCCTGGCAGTAACCCTGCTGAATCTTTAAAGGGGAAAGGAAGTACTTCGGAGGGGATGTAAGTGGGAGTGGGGAGACTGAGCCTGCAGTGGGGACAAGGAATACTTCAGCACTGCATGCTTCCTTAGTCAAGAAAGTATTTTTTTAAATTCCAACTTTTTGGGGTTGGGCTGCAGAAGTCTTTGTGATGATCTCTGGTTAGGCTAAATGCAGACTTGTATTTTTTTACTGGCTCCTGCAGTCTCAGAGCAATTGAATCTTGCAGTGCACAGTTCAAATGTGCTTTCTATCTGCATAAATAGAGAGTCAAATACCTCAGGTTTATTTCGGGAGTGATTTCATGATTCTAAGAATGAATTTTTTTGTCTGCTGAGACAAAAATCCAGGAAATACTGGTTTAAAATATGAGATGGAACGGTAATAGTAAATGTTGGCAGGCTTTGGAAGGGCTGGTTACCTGATTCTGCTGTTCCATTGTAATTTAGACCTAGCTATCTTTTTCTGTCAACTTCAATGTGGCAGGTGGGGCCCAAAATGAAAGCCTGCTATTGTGGCTGACTAGTGCTTGCGTCAAAACAGGCACAGTGCCATTAAATTTCTGCACCACAATTTCTATGGAAGGATGAGCATGTTGAGGCAAGTAACACTGCACTTAAACTTGAAGGACAGTATACAGAATGATGCATGGTTTTCAGATTGTAAGTAATAAGATCCGATTCTGGTAGATGCTATGAAATGATCGAGACAGGGATAACAGAGGGTACTGTGACATCAAAAAGGTTGGTGCTGGAAAGTCAATTAACCTGGACGTGCAGCTCTTTACGTAAAGAGAAGAACCAATCATTGTAGTAAGCCTGCAACCAGAGTACTTCTACAAATGCTGGAAGAGCAGAATTTCTGTTTTCCTAAAGCTGAATAAAAATCTTAAAGTAGATCTAAATTACAGCGGAGCAGCAGAATCAGCTAGCCAGACCCTCCAAAACCTGCTAACGTTTACTATTACTGTTCCAACTTATATTATTTAACCAGTATTTCCTGGATTTTCCTGGATTCATTCTTAGAGTCATGGAATGGAATCATAGGATCATGGAATCTCTACGGTGCAGAAGGAGGCCATTCAGTCCATGGAGTCTGCACTGACTCTCCGACAGAGCAAACTACCTAGGCTCCCCACCCTATTCCCTTAACCCCATGCATTTACCCCACTAATCCCCATAATCTACACGTCTTGAAGGAGCAATTTAGTTTGGTCAATCCACCTAAACTTTGGACTGTGGAAAAAAACTGGAACATCCGGAGGAAACCCATTCAGACACAAGGATAATGTGCAAACTCTACACAGTTACTCAATCAAACGTAAGTCCCTGGTGCTGTAGAGCAACAGTGCTAACCACTGTGCTACCATGCCTCCCACTTTTGTGTAACTAATTTGTAGAATCCAACATGAGCCCATCCAAATGACATCTTAACAAAATTGAATAAACTATGCATTGATGTCTATTTGTTCTTGATTCTTCAAACCAGCTGCTCTTGTAGACAAAAATGTTTCATTTGCCAGCGAGTTGGGACTTATCCTTTGAGTTGCACAGATCAAAATTTTCACGCCTAGAAATCAAGACCATTTGGTAGAAATCTGATGTCATTATTTCCACTGTACGTTTAGCTACATGTTCAGTTGATGATAAAGAAAGAAATCACATTCCATTCTTTTTAGTTAAGAATGTGCATCCAATTGCTGATGTTTGTTCAGGCATGCTATATTGTGTTAGTGGTAGCCTTATCCTCCCAGGTGGAATTATCGCTCCCGCAGCAGGAAAAAGAAGATTGTTTTGAGGAAATGTCCACAGGTACAGAGGACAGAGACAAGCCAATGATCCCGGATGCTTGAATCATTGTTAACCACGGACTTTGTAATATCAGCCTAGGATCAGAACAGATCAGAGTTATTAAACATCACCTGACTGAGGATT
Source organism: Sphyrna mokarran (assembly GCA_024679065.1). Lineage (NCBI taxonomy): Eukaryota > Metazoa > Chordata > Chondrichthyes > Carcharhiniformes > Carcharhinidae > Sphyrna > Sphyrna mokarran. The sequence continues at coordinate 68,783,695 of JAGIQG010000003.1, read as the reverse complement.
CAAGTTACTGAATTCTATTTGAAATTATTTTATTCTCTATTTTGTTAAATAAAAATACACCATTTATTAAAAATAAAAATACACCGTTGTACTTAAACATCAGATAACAACACCATTTAAATGGCAGATATAGTAATAGTGCAGGATCAGTACAAGGAATTGCACATGTTTATACATGTATTGAGAATGACACCATAGTTTTGTGTTGACACTGAACAAGAGCTTGCATTTAGATAGCATTTTTAACATAGTGAAATGGCCCAAAGTGCATTGAGGAGGTTCATCACACACAGTACACATATACAAGGCATTTCATAAATAAATCAAGAGCGAGAGGATGACCAGGGAAAGAGTGCAGCCTATTAGAGACCAACGGGATAATCTGTGTATACAGCCAGAGGACATGGGCAAGTTCTTAAATCAATATTTTTCATCTGTATTCACTAAAGATATCTGAATTCATTGTAACTGCAGATTTCAGCTGGGACAGTGAGCTTCTGGAACATGTTAAAATTGATAAGGAGCAGGTATTTGATTTTTTTTAGCAGGCATAATGGTGCATAAATCCTCAGGGCCTAATGAGACATATCCCAGGCTATGGGAAATAAAGAACTAGATTGCAGGGCCTAGAAAGAGATATTTAAATCTTTGCTATCCCCCACAGGTGAAGCGCCAGATGACTGGAGAATAGCTAATGTGGTACTTTTGTTTAAGAAGAGCAGCAGGTATAATCTAGATAATTACAGGCCAATTAATTTTATATCAGTTGCAGGAAAATTATTGGAAAAAGTTCTAAGGGACAGGATAAATCAACATCTGGAAAGGCAGGAATTTATCAGAAAATGCTGGAAAATCTCAGCAGATTTGACAGCATCCGTGGAGAGAGAATAAAGCCAAGTTTCGAGAGAGGGTGACTCTTTGTCAAAGCATCCTTTAACTCTCTCTGACGAAGAGTCATCCTGACTTGAGATGTTGACTCTATTTTCTGCCTACAGATGCTGTCAGATCTGTTGAGATTTTCTAGCATTTTCTGTTTTTGTTTCATATTCCAGCATCTGCAGCATTTTGCTTTTATATAAGGATTAGATCATAAGATGAGGAGCAGAATCAGACCATTTGGCCCATCAAGTCTGCTTCGTCATTCAATCATGGTTGGTAAGTTTCTCAATCCCATCCTCCTGCTTATTCCCTGTATCCTTCGGTCGCTTCACCAATCAAGAACCTATCTTTCTCTGTCTCAATGACTTGACCTCCACAGCCTTCTGCAGTAATGAATTTCATATATTCACCACTCTTTGAAGAAAGTCCTCCTCTTATCAGTGCTAAAGGATCGTCCCTTTATTCTGAGGCTATATCCTTGAATCCTAGTCTCTCCCCACGTTCTCCCTATCTAAGCCTTTATTATTCTGTAAGTTTCAATCAAATTCCCTCATCCTTCTAAACTCCATCAATACAGACTCAGAGTCATCAGATGCTTCTCAAAGATCAAGTTTTTTGCTCCTGAAATTATTCTCATGAAACTCCTGTGGACCATCTCCAGGGTTAGTACATTCTTTCTTTGATATGGGGCCCAAAATTGTCAGAATATTCTAAATATGGTGTCACCAGAGTCTTATATAAAGCCTCAGCAGTACATCCCTGCTTTCTGGACAGCACAGTGGCACAGTGGTTAGCACTGCTGCCTCACAGTTCCAGGTTCAATTCCAGCTTTATGTCACTGTCTGTATAGAATTCTTCCCAAGTTTGCATGGGTTTCCTCTAGGTGCTCTGATTCCTTCCCACAGTCCAAAGATGTGTGGGTTAGATGATTGGATATGTTAAATTAACCCTTATTCTCCTGACATGTGAAAAGTAAGAGGAATTAGCAGGGTAACTAAGCGGGGATAGGGCCTGGGTGGGATTATTGTTGGTGCAGACTTAATGAGCCAAATGACCTCCTCCTGCACTGTAGGGTTTCTATGTATCCTAGTCCTCTCGAAATTAATGCTAATATTGCATTTGCTTTTCGAACTACCAAGTCAATCTGCAGGTTAACTTAAAAGAATCCTGATAGAGGACATCCAAGTCCCTTTGTGCTTTCAATTTCTGAATTCTCTCCCCATTTAGAAAATAGTCTACGCCTCTATTCTTCCTACTAAAGTGTATAACTTCACGCTTCCCTGCATTGCGTTCCATCTACAACTTCTTTACCCACTTCCCTAACCTGTCCGAGTCCTTCTGCAGCCTCCCTGCCTCCTCCATATCATTGTATCATCTGCAGACTCAGCCACAATACCTTCAGTTCCTTCATATAGATCATTGGTGCATAGAGCGCAAAGTTGTGGTCCCAATACTGACCCATATATGGAACTCCACTAGTCACTGGCTGCCATGCTGAAAAGGATATCTTTATCCCTACTTTCTGTCTTCTACCAGTCAGCCAATCTTTTATTCATACTAGTAGCTCACCTCTAACACCATTATGACAAAGAACAAAGGTCAAAGCAGCATGGGAAACAGGCCCTTCAGCCCAACGAGCCCGCGCCGCCACCCCGATGTTCCCACCTCTACCCACGATCCCTGTCCATGTTTATAGATCTATGGATTAAAAACCAAATTTGAGACAATTTAGGGAGAATTTGTTTTGCCAATTAGCCTAAGAACACATCTTTGGGATGTGGGAGGAAACCGGAGCACCCGGAGAAAACCCACGCAAGCACGGGGAGAATGCGCAAACTCCCACAGACACAGGCCCAAATCCATGTATCTGCACAGCACAGTGATAGTCACTGAGCTGTTGAGTTGCCCATCAAATGGTCCAGGTCAAGCGTACACTAACGACATGAAGCACTAGGATACTCTCGAAAAAAAATCCAAGAGCAGCCCTCACATATTCTATCCAGTGTGTGGCATTTTGTCACAAAAGCTTTCTGGAAATCTAAATGGATAACATCCACGGCTTTCCTTTGTCTAACCTGCCTGTTATCTCCTCAAAGAATTCTAATAGATTTGTCATGCATAACCTCCCCTGGCTAAACCATGCTGACTTCGCCCTATTTTACCATACACTTCCAAGCATTCTGAAATCCCATCCTCAATAATGGACTCTAAAATCTCACTAATGACTGAAGTAGGCCAACTGGCCTATAACTTCTAATCTCTTGCTTCCCTCCAAAAACAGGGCTCCAGGGGCATTACATTTCCAGTCCTCTGGGACTCTCCCAGACTCCAGTGATTCGTGAAAGATCACCACTAATGCCTCTACTACCTCTTCAACTTTCTCCTTCAGATCTCTGAGGTGTAGCCCTTCTGGGCCAGGTAACGTATCCGCCTTAGACATTTCAGTTTCCCTAGCACCAGGAATAATGTAGAGGGGAGTTATAGGATAAAAGGTAAAACTATCCAGAGTATAGAGATGCAGAGAGACCTGGGGGTGCAAGTTCACAAGTCTCTGAAGGTGTCAGTACAGGTGGAGAATGTGGTAAAAAAAGCGTATGGTATGTTAGCCTTCATAGGAAGGGGTATAGAATACAAGAGTAGGAGTCTGATGTTGCAGGGGTATAGAACGTTGGTTAGGCCTCATTTGGAGTACCGTGTCCAGTTCTGGTCGCCGTACTACAGGAAGGATGTAGAGGCCCTGGAGAGAGTGCAGAGGAGATTTACCAGGATGCTGCCTGGTATGGAAGGGCTGTCTTACGAGGAAAGATTGAAAACACTGGGTTGTTTTCCCTTGAAAGACGTCGGCTGAGAGGGGATCTTTTAGAGGTATATAAGATTATGAGGGGTATAGATAGAGTAAATGGTGGTAAGCTTTTTCCACCATTAGAAATGGATAGAACGAGGGGTCACGGGCTCCGGGTGAGGGGGGCTATGTATAAGACGAATATTAGAGGCCAGTTTTTCACACAAAGGGTAGTGGGGGTGTGGAATGCACTGCCAAGTAAGGTGGTGGGAGCAGGCACGCTAGGGTTGTTTAAGGGTCTTTTGGACAGCCACATGAGCAGTCTGCAGATAGAGGGATATAGCAGGACTGTTTGAATATCGGGAGGACCAAATAGTAGTAGACTATCTTTTAGTTTCGTTTCGGGAATGTCTTAGTTTTTTGTTAGCATGTTTAATTAAGTCTTATTTGTTTCTGCAGGCAATTCAGTCCACCTTGTTGACCAACAAGGTGCATGCATGCGGCAGGTCGTGCGAGGGCTGCTCTTGGAGGTTGCTTCAGGAGTTGCCTAGTGCTTCACGTCGTCAGTGTGTGTTTAAACTGGACCATCTGATGGGCAACATGACAGCTCAGAGACTATCGCTGTTGCTGTGCTGACACATGGATTTGGGCCTGTGTCTGCAGGAGTTTGCGTTCTCCCTGTGGTTGCATGGGTTTCCTCCGGGTGCTCCGGTTTCCTCCCACATCCCAAAAATGTGGTCTTAGGCTGATTGGGTAACAAATTGTCCCTATATTGGTCCCTACATGGGAATCTTCAACAATAGGCATAGCCTAAAGTCAAGGATATGTCATTAAGACGTTAGGACGGCGGCGTGGGCTCGTTGGGCCGAAGGGCCTGTTTCCCGTGCTGTGTTGCTCTTTGTTCTTTGTTCTTGTTCTAGCACCTTCTCTTTAATTTAGTTTCTAGTTCTTGATAATCCCCAAACAGATAGGTCCTCTTTCCTAGTTTTGCCCTCGTTGTTTGTACCAATGTGAACCACAACAGCTGGATTCTCCCCCTCCCACTCCAATATCCTTTCAAGCGGGTCATAGATGTCCCTCACCTTGGCACTAGGAGACAACTACTGTCTCTTCCACTGACCGAATTTGAGATATTTAATCTATAGGGTGTGACTGCCTCCTGGGATAAAGCGTCCAAGTAACTCTCCTCCTCCTGATGTGCCACAACATTTGAAGTTCACACTCTAGCTTATCAATTCTGAGCCAAAGTTCCTCAAGCAACCAAAACTTGTTGCAGATGTGGTCATTGCAGCTTACAATGGAATCTGCCAGCTCCCATATCATACAGCTACAATACATCACTCGCTTAGCCATTAGGGATTGCTTGATCAGGGATAGCCAGCATGGATTTGTTGGTGGGAGATACTATCTAACTAACTGAGTTTTTTGAAAAGGTAACTAAATATATTAATAAGAGTATTGCAGTTGATATGGATTACATAGACTTCAGATAGGCCTTTGACAAGGTCCCACACAGAAGACTGGTTCAAAAAGTTGGTGCCCATGCAAGTTGGCAAATTGGATCCAAAATTGGTTTATTAATTGGAGGCAAAGGATGATGGTGGAGGGCTGTTTTAGTGGCTGGAAGCCAGTGAACAGCGGTGAACCACAGGGATCAGTGCTGGGATCTTTGCTGTTTGTTATATACATTAATGACTTGGATGTGAACGTAAAAGTATATGTAGAAGATTTACAGATGACGTGAAAATGGAGTTACTGATAATGAGGCGGATAGTCTTAGGCTACAGACTGACATTGATCAGCTGGTAAATTGGATAGGGCAATGGCAAATGGAATTTAAATCCTGATAAGTGTGAGGTGATGTATTTTGAGGTCCAATAAGGATGGGATATACACGATGAATTGGAGATTCCTAAGGATTACTGAGCAACAAAGGAATCTTGGTGTATACATCCATAAATCCCTAAAAATGGCAGCACAGTTAGATAGAGTGGTGAGGAAGACATGTGGAATGCTTGCTTTCATTAGCTGGGACACAGAATATAAGAGCAGGGAAATCTTGGCACAACTTTTTAAAACATTGGTTAGGCCACAGATGGAATACTGCGTGCAGTTTTGCTCGTCACACTCTCGGAAGGATGTGATTACACTGGAGAGGATGCAGAGGAGATTCACCAGGATGTTGTCCGGGATGGAGAGTCTCAGCTATGAAGACAGACTGGGCAGGTTGGGTTTGTTTTCTCTGGGGTAGAGTAAGCTGAGGGGGGATCTGATAGTAGCATACAAAATTATGAGAGGCACAGATAGGGTAGATCATAAGAATCTTTCCCCAGTGGCAGAGGTATTTAAGAAAAGAATGCATAGGTTTAAAGTGAGAAATAAGTGGTTTAGAGAAGAATTATTTTTTCACCCAGAGGGTGGTGGAAATATGGAATGCACTACCTGAAATGGTGGTGGAGGCAGGTACTCTGACAATAGAAGTATCTGGACAAGCACATAAATTGACAAGGCATAATAAGCTATAGTCCATGTACTGGTAAATATATTTAGTATAGATTGGTATTTAATGGGTCAGAATAGAAGGGTTTGTTTCAATACTGTATGACTCTATGGTACTTGACACTGAGCGATAAGGTATTAGCAAAGGTGTCTGAAAGCTTACAGAAGTTTTAGGTTTTAAGGTACATTTTAAAGGAGGAGAGAGATCTGGACAGGTTTAGGGATGGAATTCCAGAGTTTAGGATGTAGGAAGTTAAGGATATGACTGCAATGGTGGAATGATTAAAATTGGGAACGCTCAGGAGGTCAGAATTCAAGGAGCACAAAGATCTTGTTGGGTTGAGGGGTTGAAGGATGTTAAGAGAGAGGGCAGCTAAGGGATTTGAAAACAAGGATGGGAATCTTTAGATTGAGGCAATGCCAGGCCAGAAGCCTACGTAAGTCAGCGAGTATACTAAATAAGCAGGGCTTGGTGCTTGTTAAACTACAGACAGCAACTTGGTTCATCTGAAGTTCATGAGTTTCCATATGGGAATCTCTAGACTTTTCTTTACAACAATCTGAGGTCCCTATCTTCTTCAAGAAGATGACCATCGTCCCGGTACCTAAGAAAAGTCAATCAGTGTGCCTTAATGATTATCGTCTGGTGGCTCTGACTTCCATCATTATGAAGTTGTTTGAAAAATTAGTTATGGCATGAATCAATTCTAGCCTCCCAGACTGCCCGGATCCACTCCAGTTTGTCTACCACCGCAACAGGTCCACAGTAGCTGCCATCTCCCTGGCCCTGCGCTCAACTCTGGAATACCTAAATAACAAGGACACTATGTCAACTCCTATTTATTGACTACAGCTCAGCCTTCAACACCATTATTCCTGTGAAACTCATCTTCAAACTCTGCAGCCTGGGTCTTGGCTCCTCCCTCTGTGACTGGATCCTGAACTTCCTAACTCACATATCATAATCCGTAAAGATAGGCAACACCATCTTCTCCACAATCATCCTCAACACCGGTGCCCCACAAGGCTGCGGTCTCCTTATACACCTGTGACAACATGGCCAAGTTCCCGTCCAACTCGATATTCAAGTTTGCTGATTAGACCACTGTAATGGGTCGGATCTCAAACAATGACGAGACAGAATACAGGAATGAGATAGAGAATTTGGTGAACTGGTGCGGCAACAATAATCTGTCCCTCAATATCAACAAAACAAAGGGGATTGTCATCGACTTTAAGAAGCGTAAAGGCAAACATATCCTGTCCACATAAATGGAGACAAAGTGGAAAGAGTCAAGAGCTTCAGGTTTCTAGGTGTCCAGACCACCAACAACCTGTCCTGGTCCCCCTATGCCGACACTATAGTTAGGAAAGCTCACCAATGCCTCTACTTTCTCAGAAAACTAAGGAAATTTGGCACGTCAGCTATAACTCTCACTAACTTGTAAAGATGCACAGTAGAAAGCATTCTTTCTGGCTCTATCACAGCTTGGTATGACTTCTGCTCTGTGTAAGACCCAAGAAATTACAAAAGGTCGTAAATGTAGCCCAATCCATCACGCAAACCAGCCTCCCATCCATTGACTCTGTCTACACTTCCCATTGCCTCGGCAAAGCAGCCAGTATGATTAAGGATCCCATGCACACCGGGCATACGCTCTTCCACCTTCTTCTGTCGGGATAAAGATACAAAAGTCTGAGGTCATATACCAACTAACTCAAGAACAGCTTCTTCCCTACTGCCGTCAGACTTTTGAATGCACCTATCTTACATTAAGTTGATCTTTCTCTATACCCTAGCTATGATTGTAACACTACATTCTAGATTCCATCCCTAACATTTGCTTCTCTATGGACGGTGTGCTCTGTTTGTATAGCGCATAAGCAACAATACTTTTCATTGTACACTAATACATGTGACAATAATAAATCAAATCAAATCAAGGGAGCCAAATTTGCTGATGATATATAAAAAAAGATGAAAAGATAGTCTTATGAGGAAAAATTGGGAGGCTAGTCATGAAAGTATTCGAAGAGGCAGGTCTGAACTTAACAAAGACAGAATTGAGGATTTCAACAGCAGATTAGCTGAGGCTGGCACGGAATAATAATTATTCAGATATCCCAGAAACTCTGAATAACTAAGTTGTACAAATACTCCTCCATTCCCATGTTCTTTACAATGCTCTCAGTTCTGTATGGCTGAGTTCATTTATCTAATGGGAAGGATTTTGCAGGCTGATACTCAGCCTGTTTGACCGTGTTATGAACACATCTTCTTTTATCCTCAAGTCCTGGAATGAGCCCTGAACCCAGAGCTTCTGACTCAGGGGCTACCCCACTACGCCACAAGACTGGCTTGAGTTCCTTTATACCAAAGGATTTCTTTGATCTGTCGAATTAATTTATACTCCCGGGTGATAATGACCATACTTTCCTCTGGCTGTTCAATTAAGTGTAAAAATAGATAAGAGCAAGACTAGTAGAAATCTTAACTGACAGAATATATCTATTTCAACAGCATTTTATGCTGTGCTGAATGGGGAAGTGGGGAACAAAAAAGAAACTTCTTCGCAGATCCAGCATTAAGCAACTGTATAAGGGTTAAGAATTTTATTCTTCAAAAATTCCTTCCAATTCTTTAGAACTTCATTCATCCTGAAAACAGTAAGTGAATTAGTTTTATTCCAATGGACATATAACTGGTTTTATTTCTGTAGGTACAGAAACAGAGAAACAACAAAGGCAAAACTTGTAACTTGTATTTATATTGTAGGGTGGGATGGGTCTGACTAAGATGTTCTTTCGGAGATTTAGTGCAGACACAGTGGGCCATATGTCCTCCTTCTGCGCTGTAGGGGTTCTATGGAGCTCTGTGGATTGTCTATAGCATTGTTAATGTAGGAAAACGTCCCAAGGTATTTTGCAGGCAAATTATCAAACAAAAACAGATGCCAAGCTTGAGAATAAGTTGGGAGGATACATGACTAAAATTTTCATAAGGACTAGGGATAGGAGTAGGCCATTTAGCCCATTGAGCTGCTTATCCATTTGATAAGCATATAGCTGATATCAGAGCTCCACTGTTCTGTCTGTCCCCCATAACCCTTGATTGCCTTGTCAATCAAAAATTTGAATAATTTCAGTGATGCAGCCTCACTTTGGAAGAAGAAATTCTTTCTCATTTCTGTCTTAAATGGGAGTCACCTTATTTTCAAATTGCACTCCACAGTTTTAGATTCCCACGAGGGGAAACATCCTTTCAATATCAATGCTATTAATCCCCCCAGAATCATAAGTGTTTCAATAAGATCACCTCTCATTCTTATAAACTCCAATGAATATAGGCCCAACCTACTCAACTTCCCCTCATAACACAATCTCTCCATCCAGGAATCAGCCTATGGAACCTTCTCTGAACTGCTTCCAATAAAAGTATATCCTTCCTTAAGCAAGGAGACAAAAACTATACACAGTACTCCAGATCTGGTCTCAGCAATGCCATGTAGTTATAGCAAGATCGTCCTCCTTTCATATTCCATTCCCCTTGCAATGAAGGCCAACACCCCATTTGCCTTTCTAATTAATTGCTCTACATGAACATTAATCACTTGTTATTCATGTACAAGGACAAACATTTAAATAATAGTCTGCTTTTCTATTCTCCCTGCCAAAGTGGACAACCTGAGATTTCCACACATTATGCACCATCTGCCAAATTTTTGCCCACTCACTTTTCCTATCTATATCCTTTTGCAGACTTACAATTTCCACATCACAACTTGTGACTTCCTATCTATCTTTGTATCAAGTTTGGCTCCAATGTAAAAAATCATCCAAATCACAGATGTAGATTATAAATAGTTGAGATCCCAGCACTGCTTCTTGCAGCACTTTACAAATTAGCCCTTTGTCAATCTGAAAATGACAGATTTATCTCAACTCTTGTTTCCTATTATTCAGCCAGTCCTTGATCCATGCTAATAAATCACCCCAAAACCACAAACCTCTATCATGTGCATTTAGCTTTTATTCCCACTGCCATTTAGAAATCCTAATACATTATATCTACTGGTTCTCCTTTACCCACCCTTCTTCTGGTTTTGCTGCACTACCCTACTTGTTATAGCCTCAAAGAAATCGAACAAATTTGTCAAATATGATTTCCTTTTCACAAAATCATGTTTGACTCTGCCTAATCATGTTATGATTTTCTAAGTGTTTTGCTGCTATCTCCTTAATATTGGACTTGAACATTTTACCAATGACAGATGTTAGATTAACTGACTGTTAGTTTCCTGCTATTTGCCTCCATCCTCACTTGAGTATTGGTGTTATATTTATGGTTTTCCAATCTGCTTAGACCCTTCTAAGGAATTTTGGAAGATTACAATCAATGCATCTACTATCTCTACAATTACATCTCTTAAGACCCTCCAGTGCAGCCTATCAGATCCAAAGAACTTTAGTCTCTTCAGTTTTCTAGTACTTTTCCAAAGTGGTCCTGATTGACTGACACTCCTCTCTCCCTTTTGCTCACTGATTTTTGAGTAATCTTGGGAGGCTTTTGTGCAACCTACTGTGAAATCAGAAGCAAAATACTTGTTCAAAATCTCTGCTACTTCCTTGTTTCCCATTAACTCCCAAGTCTCACCCTATAAGGGACCAACACTCACTGTTACTATTCTTTTCCTAATTAATAGAAGTTTTTATATTTCTTGCTAGTTTTCTCTCCTACTCCAATTTTTCTCTTTTTTTTAGTTATCTTTGCTAGTTCCTAAAATATTCCTACTCATTTGGCCTACCTCCATACTTCACAACATTGTATATTGTTCTTTTAATTTGATATCATCCTTAATTTATCTTTATCTTAGTTATCTTAGTTTATCTTAGTTATCTTTGCTAGTTCCTAAAATATTCCTACTCATTTGGCCTACCTCCATACTTCACAACATTGTATATTGTTCTTTTAATTTGATATCATCCTTAATTTCAAGGAGCCAAATAAAAAGATTTTAAGGAGGATCTTAAAGGAGGAGAGAGATAAACAGGCGGAGGTGCTTTGAGAGGGAATTCCAGTGGTTAGGGTTAAATTGAATGAAGGCACAACTGCCAGGGTTGATGTGAAGGAAGGAAAGCCCTTAGAAAAACGTAAGTCCTTAGACACGTGAAGAAGATTATGGAAATTGGAAATGGTGAGGCCATGGAAGCGTTTGAACATCAAAGGATGAGAATTTTAAAGTTCAATGATTAAAAAAACATTTATTCTTCATATATAGATAGGTATCATTACAGACCCTGAATCCTTAGCCAGCGTTGGTACACACGAGAAATAATTATTCAGAGTGAGAGCCCTGCTTGATTTTTCCTTCTCTAATTCCTGAAGTATTTTTTAAGTTTCTTAACATTGCTGTAATAGCACTAATCAGTGATCAAACTGAGATCTTTCTGAGCTGGAAGCTTGATAACCTTACAAGTACTCATTGCATTCTTGCCAAATCCTCTGCCTGAAGGGAGGTGCATGTGGAGTTAAGATTTCCACCATGGGTGGGGCATGGAGGCAAAGCCAGAATCGCCCCCAAATGGCACAAGGATCAAACTGTTAGCATCAGTCTGAACCATACCAGCTGACCAGCCAACTGAGGCAACCAGTCCTTCAAGGAGCCTGAAATGCTGTGGCAACACACACTTTTTCATGCATGTTCTTGCCTGGAACTATGGATAGCAAAGATAGAAGCTCTAATTTTGTTTTATCCCATAGCTGAGCAGGAATCTCTCCCACTCTTATCGTCCAGCATGTGTTGGAAGGATTTATGTGTTGATATTAAATATGATTGGCTGCATTAATTCTTGGCCATCAAGTCCTGGAGTGGAACTTGAACCTGGAGTTTATGACTCAGGAACAAGGACACTCCCCGCTATACCAAAGACCTCATTAACATTAGCCAATATTTATTCGGATGAAAATCCTTATTTGTTACGTTGAAGGGCCAATATTATTATAACTATTCAAAGCAATTGAAAAGATTGTCTCTTACCCATCCACCTCGCCTCCTAAGCCACGTCACCAGGGTTTTCCGGACAAATTCGCCTAAGCAATCGACAATCGTGTGTACCATGGCATGCTGGCCCTGTTTCACGCAGTCAATGGCTAGTCCTCCAGCAACAGCATATAGGGCCACCACCTTCCCCCAGGTTATACCTACACAACAAAAATACAGGAGCATTCAACATATAGGACCGTGAAGATGCAGGACAATTCAATAGATAGAACCACAATGTTTTTCTGATAATTGATATTCACATGTTATTTCCCTTCATCTGTGAATCCTAGAATTCTATAGAACAAATGGCCTTTCAGCTCATCATGTTGGTATTGGCTTGCTAAAAGATTTTTTCACTATTTCCGTGTCCTCTTCTCATAGCCTTTTAAATTAAACATGAAAGGTTTGCTGCTCAGCCAATATATATAAAGCAATGGTTTTGAATCCTTTCTGTGCATTTGCAAACTGCTAGAAATCAGCATTTTCCTGGGGACTCCCACAGATACTGACACATTCCAGAGAATCCCCTGCAGATAGTGATATGTGTCAAGGAATCCCCTGCAGTTAGTGACAAACTCCAAGGAATCTCTTGAGATATTGACAAACTCCAGGGAATCTCTTACAGATATTGACACACTCGAGGGAATCCTTGCAGAATCCCTGTGTCTGCGTGAGTTTTCTCCAGGTGCGCCGAGTTTCTTCCCATAGTCCAAAGATGTGCGGGTTACGTGGAATAGCCATGCTAAATTGTCCCGTCGTGTCTGGGGGAATAGCTAGAGTAAGTGCATGGGGTTATGGGGATAGAACCCAGGTGGGATTGTGTTCAGTGCAGGCTCAATGGCTGAATGGCCTTCTTCCGCACTGTAGGATTCTATGATTCTACAATATTGACACACTCCAGGAAATCCAACACAGATCATAACACATTCTGGGAAATTCCTCCACAGGTCATGATACACTCCAGGGAATCCCATGCAGATCATGATACACTCCATCGAATCTCCCCCAGATCACGATACACTCCAAGGAATCGTCCACAGATATTGAAACACTCAATAAAGAATAGGTACAACAATAATGGCAATAGTGGCTTTAAAATGGCAATTCTGGCTGAGAGCTAAACATGCTGGCAATTTTGGTCAGTTATAGATTAAAACCAGATGCAAGCTGTAAAGAAGCTCTGATCTGGGAGTTGTGATCTGAAGTTTCCTGTGTTGGTCAGATCAGGGAAGTTGTTTGCATTAACTGAACAGCATGATTCCAATTTATATGGCTATTATGTATGGAGCATGCAGTTGAACTAAGTGTGATGGTTTCATTCAAAAGTAATTTCACTGGATGTTCAAGCCATGTGATTGGTTTCTGGTAACACAATTGGCTGGATGACAGAGAATCTTCTGGAAGCAAGTGGAGAATTGTGGATAAAAAACACATAAGTTCTTTGTTTGACAGTGATAACTCGAAGAGACCAACAATCGCAAGAAGAAGCTTGCACCTTGAAGGCTACTTCAGAGATGAGAAAGTAGAGTCTACATCCAGAATATTTCTTGGCCAAGGTTGTCCTAAACTCAGTAGTATCTATTCCACAGTTAAATAGTTAAAGTCGATGTTCAGTTGAAGTCTATGTGCAGTTTAAGAGCTAAAGTCGATTCAGGTTAAGATCCTAGCATGGATAGAGGATTGGCTGACTGGTAAATGGCAGAGAGTTGGGATGTAGTTGTCTTTTTCAGAATTGCAGCCTCAGGGGTCAGGGCTGGAACCACAACTTTTCACAATATATATTAACGATTTGAAGGAAGGAACTGAAGGCACTGTTGCTAAATTCGCTGATTGATACAAAGATACGTAGAGGGACAGATAGTATTGAGGAAGCAGGGGGATTGCAGAAGGACTTGGACAGCTTAGGAGAATGGGCAGAGAAGTGACAGATGGAATACAATATGGAAAAGTGTAAGGTTATGCACTTTGGAAGGAAAAATGGAGTCTTAGACTATTTTTCAAATGGGAAAATGCTTAGGAAATCAGAAACACAGAGGGACTTGGGAATCATTGTTCAAGATTCTCTTAAGGTTAATGTGCATGTTCAGTCAGCAGTTAGGAAGGCAAATGCAATGTTAGCATTCATGTCATAAGGGCTAGAATAGAAGAGCAGTGATGTACTTCTGAGACTGTATAAGGTTTTAGTCAAACACTATTTGGAATATTGTGAACAGTTTTGAGTCCCATATCTAAGGGATGATTGCTGGCCTTGGAAAGGTTCCAGAGGAATTCACAAGAATGATCTCTGGAATGAAGAGCTTGTCGTATGAGGACTCTGAGTCTGCACTTGTTGAAGTTAGAAGGATGAGGGAGGATGTTATTGAAACTTATAGGATACTGCAAGGCCTGGATAGAGTGCACGTGGAGAGGCTGTTTCCACTAATAGGAAGGACTAGAACCTGAGGGCACAACCTCAGGCTGAAGGGACGGTCCTTTATTGCAGAGACAAGAAGGAATTTCTTCAGTCATGGAATAGTGAATCTGTGGAACTCTTTGCTGCAGGAGGCTGGGGAGGCCAGATCATTGCATGTCTTTAAGATAGGTTCTTGATTAATAAGGGGATCAGGGGTTATGGGGAAAAGGCAGGAGAATGAGGATGAGAAACATATTAGCCATGATTGAATGGCAGAGCAGACTCAATGGGCCAAGTGGCCTAATTCTGTTCTTATGTTTTATGATCTTATGAAGAGTTGATGTTTAGCTAGAGTTAAAGTTCAATAAAAAGTTAATGAGTTGCAACTATTTATGCTCAAGTTGATAACGGGGCCAGATTTTATCAATCGGAGGTTAAAGACCGGATCCAGACATAAAACGGATTTGAGCTTGGAATCTCCATTCCAGAGCACTCATACGCATTTGGCTGGCTCCGATCCGGTCCGTGCTGTGGGCGGGGCTTAGTGCTGATGGAACGATCGGAGCTTTGAACTGCGTATGCACAGTTTGAAGGAAATCTGAAACAGCGCGCCTGAGTGCAAAAGACAAAACAGAGAGAGAGCCGGGGGAGGGGGTGTGGTGTACGTGGAATGAACCGTGATCGGACCTCCCCTGGGAGGCAGCCCCCATCTTGTGATCAGACCCCCTCCCCCCACTCCACCCCCAGGAGCAGGCCCCCCGCCTGAGCAGAGCGCATTCCCAACATACCTGGATTGCTGCTCTCCCTCCACCATCCTTCTGACCTCCACTCACTGATATGGAGATGTCGGTGTTGGACTGGGGTAAACACAGTAAGAAGTCTCACAACACCAGGTTAAAGTCCTGTTGGCATTTAACTTGGTGTTGTGAGACTTCTTACTGCAGTTGTTGGAGAGCGTGCAGCACTTTCCTGGCCTTCCGCTGGCATCTGCTGGAGGAGGGGGACGGACTCAGATGGATGTCTGGTTGGCGGGTGGTGGTGGAGATCTTCCCAAATCCATCCTCCCCCCATCCTTCACCACCACCGCCCCCGAACTCCCAACCAGAGATCCATCTGAGCCTGACCACCCCCCCCCTCCTTCGGCAGACTCCAGCAGAAGGTAAGGAAGGTGCTGTAGGCTGTCCAATGAATGCAGTTAGAAGTCTCACAACACCAGGTTAAATTCCAACAGGACTTTCCAACGGGACTTTAACGCAGTGGGATGTGCTCTGCCGAGGGGGGCCTGCCTCCCAGGGGGGTTCTGATCAGAGGGTGTCTGGTGGGGAAGGCCTGCCTTCTGAGGATGTCCGATTACAGCTCATCCCCCCCACCTCCCCAGGTCTCTCTGCTGGTTTTGCCTCGCACGCCCAGGTGTGTTGTTTCAGATTTTTTTTTGAACAGCACACGCACAGTTCAGAGTCCTGACCTTTCCAGCAGCGCTAAGCCCCGTCCACAGCATGGACCGGACCGGAGCCGGCAAAAAGCATATGGGCGCGCTGGATTGAGGATTCCAGGCTCGGATCCATTTTACATCCAGATCCGGATGCACGGTGGTTAGCACTGCTGCTGCTTCACAGCTCCAGGGACTTGGGTTCAATTCCTGGCTCGGGTCACTGTCTGTGTGGACTTTGCACATTCTCCTCGTGGCTGCATGGGTTTCCTCCAGGTGCTCCGGTTTCCTTCCACAGTCCGAAGATGTGCGGCTTAGGCTGATTGGCCATGCTTAAATTGCCCTTAAGATGCTTAAGTTAGAGGGATTAGCGGGTAAAATATCCAGGGATATGGGGGTAGAGCCTGGGTGGGATGGTGGTCGATGCAAACTCGATGGGCCAAAGGACCTCCTTCTGCACTGTAGGGTTCTACGATTAGCCTCCGACTGGTAAAATCTGGCCCTTCAGGTTGATAACAGCGCAGATCCAGAATGGATTCGAAGACAGTAAAACGGGATTTGGTGGTAGAGTCGGGTGCGTGGTGCGTTAAGTCTATTTAAATGTATGCTAATGTATTTAAATCGTCGGGCCACCTGACTGGGATGCAGACTAGATCAAATTGGGTGTCAGTAAAGGCACGATCTGCTGGATTTTGGGTGCAGATCACATTACAGACCTGAAGCCTAAATTTACCGTGATTTCACATCCAATTTTTGGTAAAATCAGGCCCTAGAGGTGTTAAATGAATAAATAATTGAATTATTGTACTTTGTTTGTCTCTTAAATTGGAATGCTTGGAAGGTGTTTAAATTAAAACTATAAAACCAGTCAACTGAATACTTTTTTGAAGTGTAGTCACTGTTGTAGAAAACACAATAACTAATTAACACAACAAAATCTCACAACAATGACCAGATAATCTGTTTTTTTTATGATTTCGATTAAGGCATATTTACAAGACCCCAAAAATAACTCCACTGCTTTTCAAAATATCACAATATAACATACTGCCATGGGATCATTTATACCCAGCCATGCAGGTAGATGCATCCTCAGTTTAATATCTGGGGGTGGCATGGTGGCACAGTGTTTGGCACTGCTGCCTCACAGCTCCAGGGACCCGAGTTTGCATGTTCTCCTCATGTCTGTGTGGGTTTCTTCTGGGTGCTCCAATTTCCTTCCAAATCCAAAGATGAGCAGGTTAAATGGATTGGCCATGCTAAATCCACAAGGTTGCAGTGATAGGGTGAGAGTAGTGGGCCTAGGTAAGATGCTGTTTCAGAAAGTCAGTGCAGACTCAATGGGCCAAATATTGTAATACTGTAGGGATTCTATGGTTTTATCTCATTTGAAAGATGGCACGCATTGCTCTCTCAGTATTGCACTGGAGTGTGAGCCTTGATTTCCATGCTCAAACCCCAGAGTGGAATATGTATCTGAATCGTAAGGTTCCCTGTATGCTACCAGTTGAACCATGGAAGGAAGTATAGGCGAGTTGCCTCACATCCTTAAAAAGTACTTGGATGAGCATGTCATAACATTCAAGGCGATGGGCTAAGTGTTGGTAAATGGGATTAGGTTGGATGTCAGGTGTTTCTTGCATATCAGTACAGACTCGATAGGCAGAAGGACTTCTTCTGCAGTGCATGATTCTATTCTGTTCACAAAGGATGTGGTTCCACAGGATTCTGGGCTTATACTAGTTGCAGTCAAACCACAAACAAAGAAAAATGAACAGCCAAAATTTTAATATTAGCTTTCAAAACCACATTTATTGCAACTAAAGAATGATGCAGTGGCAGCAGAATAACTCAGTGAAAGTCATGAACTCGTATATCTATGTCAGCTTTCTCCTCATCATCTTTTGATCCAAGGAGAATACCAGCTCACAGTGTGTTACTATGTGTGATTCAGTATATTACAATGTGATGTTACAATGTGAGATTACAGTATGATATAGTGTATTAGGATGTTACAGTGTGTTACATTGTGTCAGAGTGCAATATAATATGTTATAGTGTGTTACAATGTGGGATTATAGTGCTTTGCAATGCATTATAGTGTATTACAATGTAGCATTACAGTCTGTGTTACATGAGGGATTATCATGTGTTAAAATCTGTTACAATGTGGACAATAAGAGTGTTGCGGTATGTTATATTGTGGGATTATAATATATTAGAACATAGAACAATACAGCACAAACAGGCCCTTCGGCCCACGAGTTGCGCCGATCACATCTACCAATCCACAGACATGTCTATAACCCCCTATCCTATTCTTTTCCATATACTCATCCAGAAGTCTCTTAAAAGACCCCAGTGAGTTTGCCTCAACAACCTCCGACGGCAGTCAGTTCCATTCACTCACCACCCTCTGAGTGAAAAACCTACCCCTGACATCACCTTTGTATTTGCTTCCCTGCACCTTAAATCTGTGTCCTCTCGTATTGACCATTTCAGCTCGGGGAAATAGTCTCTGAGAGTCCACTCTATCTATTCCTCTCAACATTTTATAAACCTCTATCAGGTCGCCTCTCGACCTACGTCTCTCCAGTGAGAAGAGTCCCAGCTCCCTCAACCTAAGGCCTGCCTCCCAATCCAGGCAGCATCCTTGTAAATCTCCTCTGAACCCTCACAATAGCCTCTACATCCTTCCTATAATGAGGCGACCAGAACTGCGCACAATACTCCAACTGGGGTCTGACAAGAGTCTTATAGAGCTGCATCATTACCTCCTGACTCCTAAACTCTATTCCTCGATTAATGAAGGCCAGTACACCGTATGCCTTCTTCACCACTTCCTCCACCTGCGAGGCCGGTTTAAGAGTCCTATGGACCCAGACCCCGAGATCCTTCTGCTCTACAACACAGCTAAGACTCCTACCCCTCATATTGTACTCCTTCATCCCATTATAACATATTATAATGTGTTACAATATGGGGTGATAGAGTCTAGTAGTATATTAGTATGTTACAGAGTGTTATAAAATCACAGAATCAAAGGATAGTTACAAGAGGTCATTTGGCCTATAGCGTCCTGCAGCTTTGCACAATGGCAACTGACCTAGTCACACTTTACCATTTCCACATAGCTCTGAAAATCTTTTCTCTTCAGACAAATCCAATTTCTTTTTGAATTTGCCTCTACACACTTTCAGAAAGAAACAGATGTGGAGGAAATGCTTCATTCCTCCATCACAGTAAAATTGTAGATGCAAGGGTGCTGTGGATTGCCAAATATAGTTGGATGTATTCCTGGAAATTTCATCACACGACCTCCCACCCCCACACTCCTGCCATTGGTTGCCCAACCTGTCCATCGTCATGGTGCCCTGCTAAACACACCAATAGATATCAGCAATCTCTTTGTTATCTGATTGGATGATTCTTGACTAAGAGTCAAACAGCCTTTTGCCACACCTCTAATATTTTTATATCTAATCAGTGAAAGTGCTCAATAAAAAAATAAAAGTGTACACAATTTCTTTTAATGTCACTGTGATCCTCCTCTTGCATTGCCTCACAACAATGTTCTAAGAATTAATCTCTGATTGCTGGAGACTCAAGGTCAGTTCTGAAGGGTTGGCAATCGTAACAACATGGCACTAATATGTCGAGTGAGTTTCACTGAGAACATTCAACTTGATGGCAATGGGCCATTTATATTCTCAACTTCAACCCCCCAACTGCTTTCTATTGTTTGTTTGATGTGTGAAAATACAGCCCGGTTTTCTGCCATGAAGGAGAGGCTCTCTGTCTTGGCAAAAATCTTGGCAGCAAAGTCTAAATCCCAGCCCTGAACCTGAAATTCACCATCCTCAAGGAATCGAGCCGGGCTGCTGCGTGAACCGAGGAGACAGCTGGCCATTTCAATCACCAGCTTCCTCCAACGTTTTCTGCACCCATCTGTCTTCAGGTCTTGCAGCCTCCAAACTCATTCTGGGATCACCTTGCCAGGCTTCTGCTGCAGTCCACCCCTCCTCCTCCCCCACAGCTCGCCAATGACCAAAGTCCTACCCCATGAGCAGGTATTTTTAATGGTTATGTTTGACAAGCCAGGAAATCACCTGATTCCAAACCAAGGATGGGTCACAGATTAGCATAAACCTGCTCAATCAAATACTACAAATGGGTCCTTTCATTGTTACTCCTTGGTGTTTGGTCTGTTTCAAATGGATTCACACTGATTTTGATATTATCAGCGAGTTTTTCATTGGTGTCACTTTTCTCCCAGAAGGTTGACTGCCATAGATCTCTACCTCTGTCTGTGCTGTGCTGCCCTTACACATTCTGCTTACTTCAACTGTATACAGCCCATTGCATCCATCATCCATTTTCCCCATTGGAATCTCTCTCTCACATTTTCCATTGAACTTCCTTTCTAACACAAGCCCTATTTTATTTCTAGTTTTTGACCAAATCTTGATTTCCGCCCCAACGTCTGAATTCTTCATGTTAGAACAAGAATATATGATGGGGAAGTCATCTGTGCAAAAGAAGAGGCTGAAACACTTGCAATGATTTTCAACCAGAAGTGCTGAGTGGATGATCCATTTCCAATTCCTCTGGACGTTTGCAGCATAAGAGATGTCAGTTTTCACCAGTTCGATTTACTCCACACAATATCAAGAAACAGTTGAAACTATGGATACTGAAGATATTCCGACAATAGTCATGAAGACCAGTATTTCAGAACTTGTTATTCCCCTAGCCAAGCCATTCCAGTACAGTTATAACATTAGCATGTACCCAGTAATGTGGAAGATTGCCTAGGTTTGTCCTGTACACAAAAAGTAAGGAAAATCTGATCCAACCAATTACTGCCTCATCAGTCTACTCTAGATCATTAATAAAATAATGGAAAGGATCATCAACAGTGCTGTCAAGAGGCACTTACTCAGCAATAGCCTGCTCACTGATACTTGGTTTGGGTTCCACCAGGGCTACTTGACTCTGACCTCAATATAGCCTTGATCCAAAAACAGACAAAAGATCAGAATTCAAGAGAATTGCAAGTGATATTAAGACAGTATTTAAACAAGGGTGGCATCAAGGAGTCTTAGCGAAACTTGAAGTCAATGGGAATCAGGGAAAACTCTCCACTGACTGGAGTCATACTTGGCACAAAGTAAGATGGTTGTGGTTGTTGAGGGTCAATCATCTCAGCTCCAGGAAAGGGTAATGTCGTAGGCTCAACAATCTTCAACTGCTTAATCAATGACCTTCCTTCCATCATACTGTCAGAAGTGGGGATGTTAGGCAACATTCACAACTCCTCAGATTCTGAAGCAGCAGTCTAAATGCAGAAGGACATGGATAATATCCAGCCTGGATTGATATGTGGCAAGTAACATTCGTATCTCAGAAGTGCTGGGCAATGATCATCTCCGACAAGAGAAAATTCAGCCATCTCCCCTGATATTCAATGGCATTACTATAACTGAATCCTTCACAATCAAATCCTGCGATTACCATTGATTAGAAACAGAATTCTACCAACCATGTAAATACTGCGACTCCCAGAGCAGTTCAAAGGCTTTGGAATCCTATGATGAGTAACTCATCTCCTGACTATCAAAATGTCATGGCACAAATCAGCAGTGTGATGGAATACTCTCCACCTGTTTGGATGAATGCAGTTCCAAAATTACTCAAGAAGAAATTACTCAAATTACACTTTCAGGACAAAGCCATCCGCTTGATCAGCACTCATCTGCCAACTGTAATCCTTCCAACACCGATGCACAAATGACAGTAGCACAGACCATCTAAACAATGCACTGCAGCCTCTCAACTAGGCTCTTTTGATAGCATTTTCCAAATCCACAACCACTACCACCTTGAAGGACAGGCACAGCAGATGTATGGGAACATCACCACCTGCAAGTTCCCCTCCAAGTTACACACCACTCTCACTTAGACATATATTGCCATTCCTTCATTGTTATTGGGTCAAAGTCCTGGAACTCCCTAACAATGGTTGATGTATTTACACCACATGGACTGCAGTGGTTCTGAGAAGGAAGCTCACCACCAACTTCTCAAGGGGCAATTAAGGAGAGGCAACAAATACTGACCATGCCAGTGAGCTAGCCAAGATGCAAACTTTAGTGAAATGTAAGCAACATAAAGCAACTCTTTTATTAACCAATATTTGCCATTGTTACACAATCCTTTGGCTGAAATCCAACTCTCAGTGATGAACAATTTATAAAGTCTTAAACTTTATTAATTGGATGAACAATTACTCTATGGCATGAAGGAATGCAAGAAAAAAATTCCGAGTTTTCTACCAAATCAATCTAAAATAAACAACAGACTCAAAGTCAATTTCCATTCAGTTTGTTGGGAACTTCAAACTCATTGAAACATTCTTATGTAACCAGAGAATACTGTCATTGCATGCACCATATCGTATCAAGTAAGTAAATTTCATTGGTATAGATATTACAATAGAGAAGGAAATCATTCAGTCTTTTGTATCAGTGCAAGCTCTTCAAAAGATATCCACTTATTCTCATCCCCAGTACATACCAGTAGCATTTCTTTTTTCTTATTTGTCACAGTGGGCTTACATTAATGCTACAATGAAGTTACTGTGAAAATCCAGCACATGCTTTGGTACACTGAGAGCGAATTTAGCAAAGCCAATGCATCTCTGGCATGTCTTTCGGACTCTGGGAGGAAACCGCAGCACCTAGAGGAAACCCACGCAGACACAGGGAGAATGTGCAAATTCCACACAGACAGTGACCCAATACTGGGAATGAACCTGGGTCCCTGGCACTGTAAGGCAGCATAGTGAACAAATGCACTTTGGCAGGAACAATAAATGTGTAGAGTATAGGGCTAATGGTAGGGCTCTTAATAGTGTTGAGGAACAGAAGGATCTTGGTGTATGTGTCAATAGATCCCTGAAAGTAGGCAGTCAAGTGGATAAAGTTGTTAAGAAGGCTTATGGAGTCTTAGCTTTTATTGGTAGGGGGATTGAATTTAGGAGCCGCAGCATCATGTTGCAGCTGTACAAAACTCTAGTGCGGCCGCACTTGGAGTATTGTGTGCAGTTCTGGTCGCCACATTATAAGAAAGATGTGGAGGCATTGGAGAGGGTACAGAGGAGGTTTACCAGGATGTTGCCTGGTATGGAGGGCAGGTCCTATGAAGAGAGGTTGAAGGATTTGAGGTTGTTTTCGTTAGAAAGGAGGCGGCTAAGAGGGGATCTTATTGAAGCATATAAGATGATTAGAGGTTTAGATAGGGTGGACAGTGATAGCCTTTTTCCTAGGATGGAAAAAGCTAGCACGAGGGGACACAGCTTTAAATTAAGGGGTATGAGTTATAGGACGGATATCAGAGGTAGGTTCTTTACTCAAAGAGTGATTAGGGAGTGGAATGCCCTGCCTGCAGCTGTTGTAGATGCGCCAAGTTTGGTGGCGTTTAAGAGGTTAGTTGATAAGTATATGGAAGAGAAGGGAATGGTTTAGTTTGGAGGGGCATTGCTTTTTATTTTGGTCGGCACAACATCGAAGGCCGAAGGGCCTGTTCTGTGCTGTATTGTTCTATGTTCTATGTTCTATGTTCTAAATGTGCCATTGTGCTGCCTCAACTATCAGTGAAAACACCAGACCCAAACACTGGAGGCAGAGGTGGCTACCGGACATGACCACGCATGGGTTGATCAGATAAAGTTTTAACAAGTAATTAGATGCTATGGAAATGATTGTGTAACATACGAGTATGAGGAAACCAATCAACTGCTCTAAGCCTGTTTTGCCACTCAGTTGGATCATGACTATTCTATATCTTAACTCCCTCTATCTACCTTGGTTCCATACATTTGCCTACTCCCACCAAACAAAAATCTATCAATATCTGTTTTGAAATTTTCAAGCGACTCCCAGCATCAATCAATTTTTGGGTTAGAAATGTTCAGATTTCCACTAGCTATTGTGCGAGGAAGACATGAATATGCATGTATCTGCAGTGTCTGGGCTGGGAGCTATTTGATTTTTACACATGGATGAACTGGCAAGCCTATACCTAAAGCATAGGGTGTAGTGACATGCAATGATACCTACAGTAATTAAGGAACCATAGAGAGAAGACAAACATTAAGTGATAAATGTGTTTTAAAAATTTCAAATATGCAAATATTCTTTGCAAGCTGGCCTCTTTTCCTTGTAGCATAGCTTAAGCTCCAGTTCCTAATCTTAGTTACAACTTTAGATGATGTGCCAAACAGAAAAGTCACTTCACCACAGGAAAGGGAAGACTGATGGTCCAGTCACATGGATTTCTCTATAGTTACATCATGCTTCAGCATTATTTGAGTCTGGGAGCAGATTGCTTCTTTAAGCTGTTCTATAAATTATTGCAGGGAAGAAACAGCAGGAATACAAATCTGTACAAGTAGATAAACCTAAAAGAAATAAAATCACAAGGGAGTCCAAATGAACCTTTTTGGATAGTAAGGATTAGCAATGTACATTTTGTACATGGCACAGATGTTACTCAACTGCGTAAGTGCAGTAGGGAGCAGCATCCCATTTCCATCTGTCATACACACAGCTGAATTAATATTTCTAAAGCTTACCTGCAGAGAAAAGCTCTGTGGCCACTGCTAGGAATGCATCTGACACAATGCTTTCAGAACTGACCGAGATATTCAACTGTTTTGCAATGTTCCTGTAGACGTTCGGTCTGATGTACTCCAACTCGTCACCTAGACAGAGAATGAAAGAAAATAAAAAGAAATTCTGCTATTTGGTGTATTGCTTTCTGACAAGGGGAATGATAGGGATATCTCAAATCACAATTGGAAAACTATCTGTCGATGAAGATTTGTAACACTATGCCGAGAGGCCATTCAAATTGAAGAGAGGAACAATAAGTAACAAAATCTCCTTTTGTGTGAGTGTTACTTTATTGTTTAACATAGAAACGTGGAGGTTTAAAGCATTCTGACTGGTAACTCTGTTGGTTGGCAGTTACCACCTCAACATGACATGATGAGTTCAGATCTTAGATCTGTTATTTTGAATCATGCAGTGCAGAAAGAGGCTATTTGGCCCATTATTCTGTGTTGTTAATCTTTGGGATTTTCCACCTCAGAGAGCAGTAGATGCTGGAGGTCTTTAGGAAGGCTTTTGATCACATGGAAGTATAGGGTTATGGGGGACAGGCGGGCAAGTGGAGTTAAGACAATAATCTTGAATAGCAAAACAGGATCAAGAGACCAAATTGCCTTTTCTTGTTCCTATCTTTTCATTTTTATTTTGAATTGCTTTTGGATACATTCCGAGGCCAATTAGAGCTGAATTGCTCTTATGTGAATTCTGAGAAGCAAAAAAAAGCTGGGGAAACAACAGGCTTTCTTTCTCTGCATTTTAGAAGCAAGTGTGAAAAGATCACTCAGCCCATCAAATTTAATGCAGAAACTATCAAAGCATCAATTGCAAGATGCCAAAAGCTCTAACCAGGAATTGCATATTGTAATGTCAGGGCTCTTCATACCAACGCCATGGCCTTAGAGAAATGGTTTGTATTTCTTAGTTTATTTGTTAGTGTCATGAGTAAGCTGACTTTAGCACTGCAATGAAGTTATTGTGAAAATCCCCTAGTCGCCACACTTTGCCATCTGTTCGGGTACACTGAGGGAGAATTTAGTGTGGCCAATGCATCTAACCATCACAACTTTCAGACAGTGGGAGGAAACTGGAAGACCCATAGGAAACTCATGCAGACACAGGGAGAATTTGCAGACTCCACAAAGACAGTGACCCAAGCTTGGAATTGAATCCGTGTCCCTGGCACTGTGAGGCAGCAGTGCTAACCACTATGTCACCACGTGTCCCTGGCACTGTGAGGCAGCAGTGCTAACCACTATGTCACCATGCCAAATCCATTAATGTTTAGGTATTACCTGACTGCAGAATCATCATTGTGCACATCAAATGTCGCTATCCAGGAAGCAGCCATAATACCTTCATTGTACAGCAGCTTATGCTTTCCATATCATGTTAAACCAATGGAATGCTGCTGTAGAAACTAGACTATCTATTGCAGAATGGGATGCTGTGCTCACTAAGAAAGCACAGAAGTGCCTCAACTTGGATGCCTCTACAACTTGCTACTGGTTTTCAACCTTTTATACTATAAAGAATTTTGAGGTATATCTCTTATTTTCTTCAACCAAAGTTTATCTCCTAATCAAGGCAAAAGCCTTTTTATCTCTAAAACTTCTTAGTCAAGCCACCATTTAATATAATTTTCATTAGTTTAAGAAGTTTACAATGAAAACCTTGCCACTATTTGCATGTCAAATACTTTGGACACGACCTTACCAGCTGTTCACACCACGCTCCCGCCGCAGTGAGGTTGGAGAATTTGGCAGCTAGCCACATTTTCATTCACTGCAACAGGATGAGAAAATCTCATCGGCGTGAAAAGTGGTAAGAGTCCAGCCAATATCTTTTAATGAAAATGCGTACAAGTTAAAAAATGTTTCCCGTTAAAGATTTCAATTGCTTTCAGTTTTTTTTTAAATCTGCATTTCTCAATATGAAATAAATAAAGGAAACACTGTGAGTAGCATCTTCCCAACAATGTTAGAGCCTGCGCCTGCTATTGTGAGCAGAGCCTTTTGATCCTGGGATGTCAGGGCAACTTGCATGACTGACAGGCACTTTCTCCTGCTTTGTTTTTATTACATAACCAAATTTTGAGAATGTCAGCTCACACAGGAGAGTGTGAGGAAATATAAGAGTATTGTTGCAGTGCAATCTGAAATAAATGGACATTCCGGTCCCTCAAGCAACCCAAATGTGTCCAGAGGCATCTCTGTAAACTTTAGTTTCAATGTAAACCCATCCTGAGCTCAATGAATTCCTCTTTTCTTTTAATGACATGTCTTCGATGATTCAAAAAGAAAGTGAACAAAGATGAGGTTGAGTATTATTTTAAATAACACTTGCATCTTCCACATTCATGGAGGGAAAGCAGCATCCAAACTTCGATGGTAGTGTTTTAAGTTGTGCGGAGATGAGGTTGAGTATGATTTTGCCAGCAGGATTTGCTGATGTCAAATTGAATACCTCAATAGATCCACTTGCCAGTTTTCTTTCCTGCCAAGGGGCCAGTTTTGATCTGAAGCCTTGAAGTTTATCTGTGATGGTTGGAATGTTCTCATTTTCCCCTGCATTTTAACATTCAGATGGCTGAATATATCGGAAAGGTGTGTCTCATTGAGAATCATCACATATTAAATCTTTGTGCGGCAATTCATGCAGAGCAGTAAACTCTTCAATGCACTATTGAGTTCATAAACATGAGAGAGGAACTTTCTCTGAGACAGCCTTTGAAAATGCTGTGTGTGTGCTTGGTACTTGGTACCTTGGTACTTGGCTCCCATCGCTTCACACAACATAATAAACAAGTGCCATTTCAAAGGACGTGACTTCACATAATTCATGATTTTCACTGTTCTGTCAAACACTGCAGTTAATTTAGATAGCATTATTTTGGCAACAAGTGCTTCATGGTACACTATACATTGCTAGCTTCTGCATTTCTAATTACCTTTGAAATTCTTCTCTCTGCATCTTCTTAATTGCTATATCTCTTTCTACTTGGAAGCTTAGCTAGTTTGATTTCCTCTCTTCTCGAAATATTGGGTCTGGCTACTCCCTCTTGTATATTTAAATGCATGGCTAGGCTTACAATTATCTCAGCTTTCTGAGGCCCTATAAATAAAGCTATGTCAAATGTATTTGTCAATTACATCAGTTTTGTTTTTGGCACACTTTTTGAGCTTGCTACAGTTGCATTGTCTACTTCCAGGTAAGACTGAGCTACCTCCAGAGCCATTTTGCAGTCTTCTTATTTTAAATAACACTTGGCTGCACATGGTCCTTACCCTTGTTAGCTTCAAAGTCAAAAAACCCAAAGAATTTAAGCTTTTTAGAATCCTAGGTGACCCCCAATTTTCTGTCATGAACCTGGCTAATGTTATCAGTGGGGAGTCCCAAACTGGGATACCAATTTGAGATGCTTAATATAGTGTTCTTTTTAGGAATGGTGTAAGGAGCCAAGTGCAAGACCCAGTGAGAACAGTATAATATAATATTATATTATATATTATGCTCAAGCATAATATACATATACATGAATAGGATCATAATATCTAAGACAGTTATGTAAGAATTACGGAATATACCAACACAGTTTAAATAAAAATTACCCATTTGATCCAAAATACATTTGAGATCTGATTCTTTCAAGACTTCCCTTTTCCCAATTCAGTGGATTTATAAGTAAAGATCAGCTTATAGTTACCGCACAATTGAATTGTTATTCTGGGAATGTCTCTTGGGTCAGTGAAGATATGATTTTAACTGCCTCCGTGAAGGTTTGTGCACTCTTTCTTCTGGTCTGCTAGCTAGAACTGGCTTACAGGCTGCTAGGTAGAACCTAGCCCTCAGGTTACTGGGTGGATATAGCCTTCCAGGCTGCTAGATGGATACTGCCTCCCAAGCTGTAGATGGAATCTGCCTTCCTGCTTTCTTGAAAAGGTTGCTAATCATACTATTCTTTCCATTTGATATTTCTCTCTGTGTTGGCTGTCTGTCCCCCTCAGCTTCTGTAGTTCTAAAGGATTAACATACGTACGCCTTCCCTAGATGGTGCAATTGCCTATCCAAAGTGTTTCCTATTAGCAGAACAATGTCTGTTTACACTGCTAATCTTGTTATTGAGATTCACATACTGTGAAATACCCTTTGAAATCCTGGTGACTTTTAACTTACTGGCACATTCATGTCAACAATGACTGATCTGGATGTCAGGATTATGTTCTTAATTGTCATGAATCCTTTGACTTTTCCCATTTTGGAAGCCGCTCTGTCATGCAGATACCTATGTACTAGTTCCAGTTAAGATTGTTTTTCTCCAGATAACTAGTTGTTACGGGAAAGAGTTCCTCTTGCATAATGGGCAATTTTTTGCAAAAGAAAAAATTCTCTTTGATAGGATGCCTGTCAAAATACCTGATATTAGTTAAGAACTGGCAGTGTCTACTAACATCTATGGAATCATAAATCTGTATGACAAAGTTTGCACTCAATTCTAATTTCTTCTGAAACACCGGCTTCAACAAAGGTATGCAGTTTCTTCTATTTCACTATAATTCAGCCTCCTATGTTTTATCTGAAACCAGTAAGAATCTAGCAACACCAATTTTAAATCCAACCGATTTATTTGATAGTAAATTTGCGAGCTTTCAACACTCTGTGTCTTCGTCAGGCAAATCAGGCATTTGCCTGACGAAGACACAGAGTGTCGAAAGCTCGCAAATTTACTATCAAATAAATCGGTTGGATTTAAAATTGGTGTTGCTAGACTCTTACTGAGTTCTTACTACCCCAGTCCAACGCTGGCATCTCTACATCTTATCTGAAACCCACACACATACCATCATATGTTGATTTTGCTTTATGTTTTGTTCTCTCAGGTGCTTGAAGTGCTGCATATCTTTGCTGGAGTGTGAATGGTGTTTTGTATTGAAATGACACTTCAACTTACTGAGCATTACTGCAATGTTTGAGAGCTTCTCCCTGCAAATTACATACTTTGGGACAGGTCAAGAGGCATCATTGGTCCATGAAGAACCAAATAGCTATTATTGTCCTGTCTGTGTATGAACCTTGCTTTTCCCTCTTAAGATTCTAGTCTTTTGATCAAATTTGAATTAGAGTGGGATTCTTCACATCTCTTCAAAAACTTATACTTAGGTAAACTGGGGTCCAACACATCACACTCCACAATAAATGCCCTCAAGCATCAATGTACAAGTTCAATTTCAGCTCTCAATTTCAGTAGGCATAATAACTGAGTGCTTGCAAATGACAATTGGAAAATCGAGATGACTTCTATCTTGCTACAGCTTTATGCACACCTTAAAACAAGATTAAAATTATATAAGGATTGAACTGTCAAATAACATTGGTTGACCAACAATTTCCAATTGATCAAAGCTCTATTTAAGCTCCTGTTGGAAATAGCAGGGAACTTTACTTTATACAAATCAGGGAGAAACACCCAAATTAAATCCCAATATAATATAGAGGTTTATAAGATGTTGAGAGGAATAGATAGACTGGTTTCTCGGAGGCTATTTCCCAGGGCTGAAATGGTCGCTATGAGAGGACACAGGTTTAAGGTGCTGGGGGGCAAGTACAGAGGAGATGTTAGGGGTAAGTTTTTCACTCAGAAGGTGGTGAGTGAATGGAATCGGTTGCCATCAGTGGTGGTAGAGGCGAACTTGCTGGGGTCTTTTAAGAGACTTCTGGATGAGTACATGGGATTTAATGGGATTGGGAATTACAGATAGTTCTAAGGCCTGGTAAGTATAGATATGATCGGCACAACTTGTGGGCCGAAGGGCCTGCTTGTGCTGTAGTGTTCTATGTTCTATAATTTTTCTCTCCACCAGTAGTTACATAGAATTAAACAGAATGTACTGAGTATGAGTTCCCCTGGTAACAGGCACCGGCTTGACCAGCTGGAACTCATTTTCTGAGTCTTTGGTAAGGCAGGCTCAAGGCTGGGCCTGTTGAACTGTAGGCTCAGACAGGGATTACTGTGTTTACACCATGATCTTTGCTTTGCATTATTTAATAAGCTATGTTCCTTTCCAGTTGGGTTTCCTGAATCATCACACAGAATAGAAACAGGCCATTTGGCCCAACTGGTTGATGTAGATGTTTATGCTCCAAATTAGCCAAATCCCATTTTACTTCATCCCCCCTAGCTTACTTAGCTTCCCCTTAAATAATCTCCATATTATTCACCTTAAAGTCTCCCTTTGATAGCATTTTCCACATTCTAACTATTCACCTTACTGAACTTGTTAGTGACAATTTTAGTTACATTATTCTCCCCACGTATGGAAACATCTCTACATTTACTCTTATCAATTTCATTTAATGGTCTTAAAGACCAATACTGGATTACCCCCTTTGCCTTCTCTTCTTGAATCAATCTTCAATGATAGTTACAATCTTTTGGTTTTGATATAAGTTCCATAAGCTGTCCACAAACCAAAAACAATATATGTTGGCAGACAGCCATTTCCAGGCTATTTAAAAGTTCATTATATTTACAAGAATGGAAAGTTGGAAGCGATTCTGTCATTGATATTTTTCTGCAGTTATTTCTGTGTTTTCGCTTCTAAATTAGCGAATGAAATTCACCAACTTTCTGGTCCTCGATTTACCTGCTATTGTGAGTGTGACAAAATATTGCCCTGTCAACTGAAAACAGCTGCTCCTTTTCACTTCCTATGTTTCCATCCCTCCCTTTTGAGGCTCAGGGTTGAGGCATGAAAACCTTGACTGTACCAGAACTGATTTCTACTGACTCAGTGACAGTGAACATATTCCCACTGACTCATTAACGGTAAACCTATACCAGGATATTGCCCTCCAAACCGGCTCTGCTTAGCAAGCAAGGGTCCTAAGAGCAAGTACAACAAATTAATGGTGGATTCAGTTTGTTTAATATGCATATGTTAAATGCATATTAAACTGCATTTAATAGCAGTTTGTGCTATTAAATATATAGCACCTTCAGCTATATATTTAACTTCACCAATGATTCCACCTCCACACTCTATATAGAAACCTATTCAATTTGAGTATTTCTAAAAATTATAAAAAAAATAAAAAAAAGACATTTTATCAAAGCTTTTTTTTATCTTGCACTTATCTGGCCAATCACAAGAATACCAATGTCAGGAATCAGGGGAAACAGCAACTTTATATTGGATGAGAAAAGAGTGCCGACTAGTTGGCAAGTCGAGTCTGAATGGTAGAGGTGTTGCCATGGAGAATGCATCAGTTAATGGTGACTGACAGTTAATTGCAAGCATTATCACCATTAACTGGTTCATTCTCCATGGCAATGCTACTACCAAGGTTCACTTGCAAACCAATCAACACTCTCTTCTCATACAGCATAAAGTTTCCTCTGACTGTGATTGTTCTGTTGAGTGCGAAATGAGAAACCTTGACAAAATGGCTTTTTTCAGCATTATTCAAGTTCTGTACAAGTAAATGACCATCTCTATTCAATTTGTTGATCAACATTTCTGTGTTAAAGTAAATTCCTGATAACTATGCTGTTGTTCCTTGTATTTGTTTCCACGTTACATGCCTTGATTTAGATTAAAAATTTGCCAAGGTTTCTTTCACAAAAAGACTTCCTGTTTCCACCTGGGACAGGAAGTATCAATTATATATCAATTGTGGCTAATGCTTTGGTGTGTGATTTGAGCACATCCCCCTTGACCTTGTTGTTCCATAAAGTCTCTCTCTGCTCCCACACACATGAGATATGTCTCATCAATTCCTAATATCTCTCACCACCTACACATTCCTCAAACCCCCTTTCCTTCTTTGTCGACACTGGAAAAAACTCTCTCCTCCTCTTTCTTCCCCACACCTTCCTGCACACCCCCACTATATACAACTGACATTTCAAACTCCATATACTTGGCTTTAAGCCCTACAATGGCCAGAATATTTCTGTGGGTGTTGATTTATTCAGTAATTCCCTCAACTTCATCTTTGATACAATTCTCACCAGTAGAACCTTACTCTCTCCCATCCATTTTCACTGGCATGGTGCCCACTTTTGTTCCATTCAGGACTTGAACGTAGCTGACACACAACGATCCACCCTTCCCCCATTGTCATCAAAGGAAAGCATCAGTCAGAAACTTTAGCTAGGTGGCCAAGTTCATAGTTAGAGGATTAATATGTATTCCAACTGTGTCTGTACTTCTGTGGTATGGAGTAAGATATGAGCAGATGGTATTCTGGTTGGTTGAGTTAGCACCAAGGCCTATCTGTCCATCCTTCACCACCTTATGATTCAATTAATAGCAGTCTTGCCTATGAGGTAGAAGACCCAAGATCTTGAAAATAAAATCTAATGTTCCAAGTGCTTCCCCTTGGATGGTGCATTGGACCAAGCCTGGACCAATTGGACCAAGTTATCCTGCTAGCTTGATATAAAAGATCCATTTTGAAGAAGATGGGAGTGTTCCCCAGTATCCTGATATTTCCCATCGGGTTCACTAATGTCCTGTAGGGAAG
Organism: Sphyrna mokarran; assembly: GCA_024679065.1. Taxonomy (NCBI): domain Eukaryota; kingdom Metazoa; phylum Chordata; class Chondrichthyes; order Carcharhiniformes; family Carcharhinidae; genus Sphyrna; species Sphyrna mokarran. The sequence goes on along the minus strand of JAGIQG010000003.1, from coordinate 68,750,475 downwards.
GAAATCTGCCGACCTTACCCAGTCTGCCTATAGGTAACTCCAGAACCACAACAAGGTGTTAACTATTGATTGATTGATTTATTATTATCACATGTATTGGTATACAATGAACAGTATTGTTGCTTGCAAAATATACAGACAAAGCATACCATTCATAGAGTATATAGATGAGAAGGAAAGGATAGCATGCAGAATATAGTAATACAGTTACTAAGGTGAACAGCAAGATCAGTTTAATATATGATAGGACCATTCAAAAGTCTGATACTTAATCCCTCAATGAACAACGCTAAAAAGGATTATTTGGTCATTATCATATTGCTGTTTGTGAGAGCTTGCTGTGCGCAATTTGGCTGCCGTGTTTCCCTATGAACCATACTTCAAAAGTATTCCATTGACTGTGAAACACTTTGAGACATCCTGGAGTTATGGCGGGTGCTTATATAAATGCAAGCCTTTCTTCCTTTCTTGAGCGTATATGGTGAACAGAGAGACTATAACGAAACATTGGCTGGTTTTAGCTTGTGACAAAATCTTTGCTGCTGCCAGTTTGTTTCTGCAGTGGAAAATAAGCAGAGGTGGGGTGTAAACTAAACCACTAAACACCCATTCTTGGCTCAGGCTGAAGACCTGTTCCATCTCCTTTGACTGCTGGAAACGGCTGCTCAGATAGTCGAAAAGAAACAAACATCCAAATTCCTCAGATTTTTCCCAATTTGGCACATAAGGGCCTCTGTTTAAAGAACAGTTTTAATGTTCCATGATGGGTCTTGAAGACATGCAGCTGTCTCGTTAGACTGGTTTATAGTGCTTTATAAATGTCATTTTCAACAAGTGGCAGGGGTGGGGGGAGCAGACAGTTTGGGGGCCATCGCAACCCTCCCCTTCCTTATGTCATGTTGATTTGCTTTCATCGGATTTACAGTATTGTGCAAAGTCAAGTTAAAATGATGTAGAGGATTATGAGGCGTACTACTACACTTGACCTTCAAATGACTGAAATAAGAGTTAAAATTCCAACTGTCAGAGGAAACATTAGGAAATTATTATTTTTAGGTCAACATTTTAGAAATATCAAGAAACCTATAGGTTAAGAAGGAAAATTGAAATGCTTAAAATTTGTACCAATAACAAAATATTAGACAAAATGTAGGGAAGGTTAAATAGAATAGGTATGATAAGCTGAATGGTCTTTTCTATGCTGAACATAGGAATTAGGAGCACAAATAGGCAAATTCAGCTCTTTGAGCCTGCTCCGCTATTCAACAGAACGTGACTGATCTTTCCCTGGTCTCCAATTCACCCCCCTGCCTGATTCCAATATCCACTTATGCCTTTTTTTATATTAGAAATATACCCATCTCCTTCTTGAAACCATTCAATGGTTCAGACTCCATTGCACTATGGAGCAGTGAGTTCCACAAATTCACTGTCCTCAATGAGAGGTAGTTCCTCCTCATTTCAGTGTTAAATCGACCATCTCCCAACCTGTAATGCAACCTCTAGATTGTCCCATAAGAGGAAACATTTGGTCTACATTTACTTTATCAATCCCTTTTAAAATTTTACGTACCTCGATCAGATCCCCTTTCATCCTTCTAAACTCCAGTGAGTACAAGTCCAAACTGTTTAATCTCTTCTCATACATTAACCCTTTCATTCCCGGAATCAGTCTGGTGAACCTCCTCTGAACTGCCTCCAAAGCCACCACATCCTTCCTCAAATAAGGAGACCAAAACTGGACACAATACTCCAGATGTGGTCTCACCAACACCCTATATAATTGCAACAACACTTTCCTACTTTTACACTCCAGTCCCTTTGCAATAAATGTCAATATCCCACTTGTCTTTTTTTATTACATGCTGCATCTGCTTACCGGCTTTCTGTGATTCATGAACATACAATCTACGTTCTTATAGATTAGGGTCTTATGTGGAGCTCCACAGCAGAAATGAGAAAGTCCCTTCTTGGCACTAAGCCAACTGTTCCTTTTTCTACATCATTTTGGTCAGTTCTATAAAGGAGCTTATTCAGCTTCACTGTGCTAATTCTGATGAATAGTTGCATTTAGAACACCTAACGCATTTCTTCCTACAAATTCCCACTGATCTTTTGTGTTTTTCCAATATTTTCTACTTGTAAAATTGGTAGGCCTCAGGCCTGAGCATCAGAATGACACCTGCAAAGGCTGGTGTCCTTGGGATTGCTTCTTCACATGTGGCTGCCAATGCAGCTGATGCCTGCACACATAGACTGAAGGAGAGGAGGGCTTACTGAGTGGTCAAAGTCTCCGTGCACATCCCCTTGAACATTCCTTAGTCTCAATGTATGAGGAGGAGATGACAGTTAAGATGGGGTTTCAGATTTTTGGTCAGGGATGCTAGTCACTGGTGCACCTCAATCCTCTTGTCATATCAGCTTACTGGAGCTACAGCAAGTTTTGGGGGAAGTGTCTTTAAAAATAAGTGGTGGTTGGACTGAATCAATTTTATTCCAAAGAGACCAACAATCAAAGGTGAAACAGGACAAACAGAAAAATGTTTTTGAAAACCCAGGAAACTTGGCATAGAATTACTGAAACTGTGGCAAAAATTCAGAAGGGAAATTCATTCACACAGCAAATTGTGAATTGAAATGCTCAATGGAAGCAGATTGAAGAGTAATTTTCATAAAGGAACTGGAAAAACGGAAAAGGAGAAATTTATCTGGAAAGGGCATGTGACAGGGGTTATTTGGATAACGTGGCCACAATAGATCAAATGGCCTCCTCCATCAATACTTTCTTATTCTATTCACTCTCTCGCTAAACAAATTTCTATGTGCATGAGTCAGCTAGAAGGAAGTACACTTGTGCAACTATTGTAGACTTCCACATCAGATTTCCATCCCCCACTCCTCCACAAAATAATGTACTTATACACCTGAGATTCCAGAAGAATGGAAGATTCAATCTGCATCACCACAATGGAGCCACATGTTGGCAATTTATGTGTGTCACTGGGATCTGCAGTGATTGTCCTGAATCAGGAGCACAGAAAAACCAAATATTTCCCCTTCTTGTTCCTTCAATTTCCCATTCTCTTTAAGATTAGAAAGATTCCACACTATAGATGGATATCACTGGGGTTAATCTATTCTCATGGCCTCAACACCATAGCATTCAAATTGTTCTTGAATATTTCATTTTTTTCCCTCTACTAGCTCTTATATCACCCAGTCTGTGCGAAGTCATACTTCTTCATACTAGTCTCATAATTGTTTTTTACTAGTTTGAGTTTTCATTGTTTTTTTCTGCAGTCGTGGTTTAATTTCAGGTAGTGTCTTAGATTAATCCTTACAACTATATGTTTTTTAATCTCTTATTCATCTCATTTTTAAAAAAAGTTTCTTTGAACTTTTCCATGACACAGGGTGGAGTTCTATTCCAAAGCACTTCTGCACATCACTTTCATGTTTTTCTTATGACTCGTGCTGAACCTAGTATTTAAGGCACAGCTTGAGTACAGAATTGTGCAGACTCAGGCTCATACTTTCCTCACTTATAGGAGTAGGGAATGTTACAATTGCTCATTGCTGGGGATTGTGAGCAGAGGATTTTTTTTAAAATATAAATTTAGTTTTATTTATTAGTGTCATAAGTAGGCTTACATTAACATGGCAATGAAGTTACTGTGAAAATCTCCGAGTTGCCACACTCCGACACCTGTTTGGTTACACCGAGGGAAAAATTTAGCATGGCCAATGCACCTAACCAGCACACCTTTCAGACTGTGGGAGGAAACCCGAGCACCCAGAAGAAACCCACGCTGACACAGAAAGAATGTGTAGACTCTATAGAGACAGTGATTGGAGCTGAGAATCAAATCTGGACGTCGTGAGGTAGCAGTGCCAACCACTGTTCCATTTCATCGGGGCACACACCTGGGAATTTGGGCTCAAACTGCCTGTGAATCTTCATTTTGAAGGTTGGAAAATCAATGCCACTTTCAAATTTCAGAATAACACTGCCAGATGGCAAAGCCCACATTGCCAGCACAGAATCATAAAAGATCTTCAGTATTGCAGCATTCTGTTTGCTTTGTTGATTGCTGCTTTACAAACACAGCATGAAGCAACTTGAGCTTCTACCTGTTTGGAAATACTGTATACAGTACTCAGAAATTTCAACTTCTTTATTAGATTTGAATCCACTTACATTCCAAACCTTTCTGCAATTTTAGTATCAACTGCAATCATGACAAATTTGCATTGTTTTTCTGACTTTAGCTCATCTATTATTTTTAATCCTCCTTTCATTCCTTGCCATAACTCACTGAGAATTTTCATCAAGTGCTCTCCAGGGGATTGTCATTGCAGTGTTAATGTAAGCCTGCCCGTGATACTAATAAATAAACTAAACTGACCTTAAACTAAATGATGGGTGTCATGGTGGCACAGTGGTTAGCACTGCTGCCTCAGTGCCAGGGACCCTGTTTGATTCTGGCCTTTTGTTTGGAGTTTGCACTTTCTCCCCGTGTCTGCATAGATTTCCTCTGGGTGCTCCAGTTTCCTCCCCTAGTCCAAAGATGTGCTACAGGTTGGTGGATTGGCCATGCTTAATTGCCCCTTTGTGTCCCAGGATGTGCAGGTCAGATGGATTGGCCCTTGTAAAAATGTAGGGGTGCAGGGCTGGGGCAGAGAATGCAAGGATGGGGCAGGGCTGGGTGGGATGTTCTTTCAGAGTCAGTGCAGACTCCATACGTTAAATGGTCTCCCTCTGCACTGTAAGGATTCTATTCCTTTCTCTATCCCCCATTCATCTACCTCTCTTCCCATTTTGATCACCGTGACTCAATTTTTTTCTAATTCTTCCGTTTCCCTGCATTTGGTCAAACTTACCCAAGTGAAGGAGTGCAGCTGAGACCTCAGTAAGCTTACTGGCTGGACCAGAAACTGCAGGCTCCGGTTTACTCCACACGATGCCAGCTCGGATCAGACGGGAGTGGATGTAGTCGCGGCACAGTGCTTTAGCTTGAGAAATAAGCTCTTTATCAGGGGGAGAACGGTCAAAAACTTCCATCACTTCAGCAGCAAACACAGAGGAACGTCGAAGCATCTCCATCTGGCAGAAAAGAAACAGGAAGTTAGATAGCATCTGATTTGTGCTGGCAAATACCAATGCAGAGGACAATATTCGAGGATCAGAGAGGAGAGCATAACATAAATACTGTTGCTTCAGGTGGGACACTCTGATAAGTTGTAATAGGTGAGTTGTGTCAAGCTGAAATTTAATTGAACTTTCTGAATTTAATGTAGAACCTTTAAAAGAAACTGCAAGTTAATCAGGACTTAGCAGAAACTGCCTGTCAGGGTTGGTTAACTATCAATCAGCTAAAAATGATAGTCTGAAAAAGGTGCTAATAGGTGACCATGGCTATATTCATAGCTGAGTGCCCTTGGAGAGGGAGCATGCAATGTCCTAGGATACGGTTAACATCATCTGTGCCCACTGGGCATCGCAGGGACTAGGGTGCATTGTTGACTTGATGTTTTAAGCTTCCTTTCCACTCTCTGTCTTTTGTTTCAGGTGGGTTCCTCTCCTTTTGGGAGTTGTCCCTTTTAATTTGTCCCCTTGTTAATTTGAGTTAGTTTATTTGATTTGCCAAACGATTGGTGCTAATAGCTGAGCAGGAAACTGAGTCACCAGTTATAAACTGGGTGGTGTTCAAAAAAGGTCTATAAAAGTAAACAGAATTTGCTGATAGAGTGACTGTACAACAGGAAAATTGGGTATTTGTAAGGAAGTACTTTTCTTGTGTCTCAAATATGTAGTGATAAATATTTAATTGCTGATAATTTGAACCAGGTCAGGTAACTAGCTAAAAGATTAAATAGTATAAGGTAAGTTAAATAAATACACAAACCTATGGGGATGACTGTAAGGTGGTTTCCTGCAGCTGCATAATGTGGGAGTTTCTACAATCTTAACCACATTTGTAATGCTTGCATCTTGAACTGTAGAGCAGAGTTGTTGAGCTGCTCACAGTTTTGCATATTGGGGGATGTGTTACTACTTTAATTTTATTCAAGAGGCCATCACATCCCTTTGGTTAAGTAGTGGTACAAGTCTGGTCAATGGTCAGCAGGCCTGAGTGTGAGTCAGGCAGATAAAGGAATCCTTGGTGTTAAAAGCTGGAGGAACCTTTCCTCTGATCTGTAAGGTATGAAGTTCTTGTAACCAGTATTTTCAGGTGGTTGAATGTCTGTCTGAAAGATTATGGTAGATAGGGATTTTTGATTTGTGGGAGGGTACTAGGAAAGAGGAAGATGTACCAATCAGATTGGATCCAGTGTTATTACAAATTGTTTAACCAGTGCTATAGATAGAGCTTTAAACTGTAATGAGAGGAGTAGTGATGTGAGATCAAATGATGGGAAATGTATATCTATCTAAAAATGATGTAGAGATGTTGGTGTTGGACTGGGGTGGGCACAGAAAGAAGTCTTTCAACACCAGGTTAAAGTCCAATGGCATGAGCTTTGAGTGCTTCTCCTTCATTAGGTGAATGATCAGATGTTGAGACTTCCTGCTGTGTCTAAAGATGAACAGAGTAAGATATGGAAGGTTAACTCTAGTGCTGAATCAGTGAATAAGATAAATTCAGTGCTGAATCTGAATTCAAAAAATATGTAAGCAAAAGGATATATTATTCCAAAAATTGTAGATTGTTACAGCACAGGAGACTATTTGGCCCATAAACTCCCATTTTCCCCCACCCTTTCCTTATAATGATGCAATTTTTTATCTTCAGGTACTTATCCAATTCCCTATTGGAAGCCACAATTGAATTTGCCTCCTCCACAATAAATTCATGATTTTTTTAAAAAGAACCTTTATTTTGTCAATCATCTTTTTAAATCTGTGCCTTCTGGTTCTCAATGCTTCTATCTACTCTGACTAGACCCCTTTATTTTAATTATTTCAATTCAAACTCCACTCAACTTTCTCTTCCCTACAGGGAACAACTGAACCTTCTCCAAACGATCCCTGTAACTGAAGTGTTTCATCCCTGGAACCATTCTTGGGAATCTTTTCTGGATCCTCATGAATGTGAAATATCTTTCCCAAAGTGTGGAACCAGAATTGGGTACATTATTCTAGTTGAGGTTAAACTAGTGTTGATAAGTTTATCTTTGTTCTTTATGCCTCTATTTATAAAGCCCAGGATCACGTTTGCCTTTTAGCCACTGTCAACCTTTTGACGATGTATACATATCTACCAGATCCTTGTGTTCCTGCACCCTCCAGAATTTATCTTTTACATTGCCCCTCTTCTTTCTATCAAAATACATCACTCACTTGTCTTATTAAAAATTACCACAGATAAATGGGTTCATTTTGATGCATGTTTGTATGGTGACCTAGGTTGGGATGTCCTAGAGTATTTAATGTGTCAAAAGGACAGCCAAAGTGAAAAAGAGAATGTGGAGGTGGAAGGAGGAGCGGGGATATTGGAGCTGCTCTGATAAAGGATTAGACAAGAACATTGGAGAGGAAACATCTTGGCTTGTAAGAGCAAAATGGAAACAAATAACAATAATAGAAAATGTTGGTGAATACTTTATAGTTTCAATGCTAGCTGCTCACTGGACAGAAACATTGGGAGCCTTTAATCTTGTATTTTGGACAAAACAAATCAGCAACATGGTTTGGAGGAGAATTTTGTGGAATCATACCAAGATATTTTGCTAGATAATCCCTTTTGGAGGGTAACTGGGGTAGAGGCTATTTTAGATCTTTTGTGCACATGAGACTGAGTGAATTAGCAATTTCATTACTCATTCTGAATCCTCAATCAGAATATGATTTGAATTTACACAGATTTTGAGAGTAAGTTTGAAACTAAAATATTGAACTTCAACAATAGAATATCTAGAGTGTGGAAAGAGGCCATGCCAAAAGTGTGTCCCATCCAGATCTTCTCCTGCACCCTATCCCTGTAATACCATTCATTTACCACAGCTAATCCACCTAATACATCCAATTTCTTGACACTAAGGGGCAATTTTGCATGGCCAATCCACCTAACCTGCATTATCTTTGGACTGTGGGAGAACATGCAAACTCCAGTTTCCCAAGGCTGGAATCAAATCTAGTTCTATGGCTCTGAGGCTAACCAGTATGCCACCATACTGTCCATACCAATTACATAGATATGAAGAGTGAGTTGACTAAGTTAGGTTGGGGAATTAGAGGGTATAATGGCAGAGGAGCAATGGCAAAAAATTAAGCAAATATTTAAGAATTATCAAATCTAGATTTCATTAGAGTCCATTAAGCATTAAAATTGCAGCTTAAGATATTTAAAATGGCAGTATTAAAATTTTAATTCTTATCTATAAGGGTACTTTAATAGGTTCAGTTACAGAACATTAAAAAAATCTATTCATGGCTAACTAAAGAAGTTAATGATAGATTAAAAGAAAATGCCTCTAATAATGCCATAGAATACAATACTTGAAGGTTTGGGGACCTTTTAAAAACCAGTAAAAGGGTAATCAGAAACAGAATCAGGGAAAAGAGAGTAACAGTAAAGTACCAAAGCACCTCTGGTGGGGAAAGTGATTAAGTCTGTATTTTCATAAGGGCAAGCCTTTAAATGGCATGGAGCCAGGTTTTTTTGTCCAATTTGAGGATGGAAGATGGAGTCTTGAAGCTGGAGAGACGCACTTGGGAGTGTGCTTCAAAATGAAGGTGTCCTCTTCACCAACTTTTAAACATTTTAATTGAAAAACCAAGTAGTCACGATATGTGTATTGGGAGCAGGGAGACTCTCTACAGGGTAGCATTAAGCTATTACACCTCCAGCTCTACAATCTTAGGGCATTAGAGGTGAGGTGAGAAAGGAATTTGAAAAACTGACTGCAATAAACAGCCTCAATGTAAACCAGCAAGCATGGAAGTGAAGAATAAACTTGATGTGAGTTTTTTATATTGGCAGCAGAGTTTTGAATGATTATGTGCAAGTTGGGAGGCTGGCCAGGAGTGCATTGAAATAGTCCAGTCTAGAGACAGTAAAGATGTATGGATGATTTCATTAAAAGAAGGCACGGTGGAAATTGGAAATCTTATTGATGGAAAGGGTAGGTTGTTGGAATCTTGCATTAAATGAGTCAAATATGACAGGTGGAGAATGGTCTGATTCTGCCTGAGCCAATAGTTACAGCCTGGGTGGGATTGTGGTCTGTGCAGACTTGCAGCCATTTGGCACATCCTTCTGCATTGTAGAGATTCTATGAAATAGTGAGCAGTTTTGGAAAGCAGGATCCCATATGATAAAAGCAAAACACTGCAGATGCTGCAAATCTGAAATAAAAACAGAACACTGGAAAAACTCAGCACCGAGTCTTTATGACTCATCTTCAGAGTAGGTTCCCATAGTACTTTGTGGTCCAGTCAGATCTGTTGAACTAGTCTAGCTGTTTGCTGTAAATATTTGGGTGTGTCCTTCCTTTCCGCTGAAGGAAGTGGTGATCCTGGCTGTATTCAGTGGAATGACCAGGGTGAACAAAATTAAAGGTTTAAATGAGACACTGGTGTCAAAGGTGGAGATATGGGAGTGACTGGCCAGATTAAATGCTGCTGAAATGTCATGGTGAAGACAGAGCCAAATGCAGGATGGTGAGGAATTTGGAAGTGCAGCTGTTAGTGTCTATTAGAATGCTGGATTTGATTGATGCCAAATCTGGTGATTCAGGCATAAAATTCTTGCATGCCACAGTGAGGGCCTGAAGTGTCTTCCTGAGACGATGCAGATCTCTTTACCTTTGAGTGTCAGCTGTAGTTTGGTTCTGAACACTCAGCTGAGTCAGAAGGTTGAGCTTAAGGTTTACTCCAGAGACTTGAGTGCATAATCTATGCTGATGCTACCAATGCAGCAGTGAGGAAGTATTGTTCCTTTAGAGGGCTGTCTTGCATACATTAAACTGAGGCACTGCCTGTGGATTATTTCAAAGATGTAGAGATTTACTATCAAATAAATCGGTTGGACTTAAGCCTGGTGTTGTCAGACTTACTGTGATTATTTCAAAGAACAGTGAAGTTCTTCAGTGTCCTGGCCAATATTTATCACTAAGAAAACAGATGATCTGATCATGTGTTTCATTGCTGTTTGTAAGATGCTGCTGGACAGAAATTCTTATAGTTACCTACAACTGTGACTTGAGGTTGTGGACAGTTTACTTGACACTGGATCAAACTCCTGGAGCTCTCCAACTAACAGCACAATGGGAGCACCTTCACATAGAATGCAATTGTTTAAGAAGGTTTACTCCCAATTTTTCAGGAAAATAAGATGGCCACGTAATGCTAATCTTGCTGGCACTGCCAGCACCCCAACAGCAAATAATAAAATCTTACAGACACAACATAGTATATACAGCACAATCAGGCCATTTGGTCTAGTCGTCCATGATCCACTAGAATTTTCTCCCATATGTCTTTATCTTAACTCTCCATTCCTTTTTCTCTCATGTTTGTTCAGTTTTCTGCCCACAGCAGGTTGACTCAGTGTTACAAACTCCATCGTGGGTAGGGCAATGAGATGCATTCTAAATCAGTGCTTGTCAGAACAGGGATTGAAGCCTGCTGTTTTCTCACTTTGCTACCCCTAGCCAAGTGAGACAACTCATCCCTAGAGGAGCCTGAGTTGTGGCAACAAAGTCTTCTACATGTATGTTTGTAGTCTGTGATAGTGGAGCCTCCAATTTCTTTATTACATGGTTGACCTGAAATTTCTCTCACCAGCCGCCATTGGCAATGTTTGCCCAAGTTTCCCTTCAATGCATCAACAGTATTAACTTCAATCATAGCCTGTGGGAATAAGTTCCAAATTTTCTTTATTCTGTTGATTGAAAAGATTTCTTAAATCTTCTTGGTAACTACCTTAAACCCATGGTTTTAATTTTGGTTCTTACCTGCAAGGCAAACATTGTTTCTACATCCATTCTTATTAAACCTTCATAATTTTAAAGAGCTCTGTTAGGTCACCCCTCCAGCTAATTTTTCAGTGAAGAGATCCAGCCTGTTGATCTATTCCTGGTGTGTATACTCTGTGCATTTCTGATATAATTCTTGTAAATCTTCTCTCCAATATCTGTCTGGCCATTTTGATGTGAACAGAACTGCACATAATACTACAGTCTAACCAGTGTCATGTTTGCATTGCTTTTTAATTCTCTCCCTTTAGGAATAACAAAGGGTGTTTGGTTTGCTCTCTAATGGCCTTGCTGACCTGTACCACAATTTTTAGTGATTGATGTATTTGTACAAAGAACAACACAGCACGGGAAACAGGTCCTTTTGAGTTATTTTCATTCATATCCCTGCATCTTTCAAGTATTAAGTGACCTCCATAATCTTGCTATAAAATGCCCAACCTTTTGTGTTGAACCCTTTATTTGCCATTCTTTTTTGCCAGATTTGGGTTTGAACTCCTAGAGTCAACACAAGTTGTGCCATGCTCTTGTTTACTGACCTGCTCACTGAAACACAAGGGGCAGGCCAGAAGAGAGTGAAGACACTAGGGATCTTTAGAGGATGAACCCAACAGCTGGGTAAACTAGCATTATGTAGGTTACTATGTACAATTCTGATAACCCTGCTGTAGGAAGGATGATATTAACCTGAAAGAGGTACAAAAAGACTTAACAATCTTACCAGACTGGAAAGTTTGAATTATACGGAGAGGTTGGATAGGCTGGGACTTCCCTGGTGTGTAAGAACATAGAACATTACAGCACAGAACAGGCCCTTCGGCCTTCGATGTTGCGCCAACCAATATAAAAAGCAATGCCCCTCCAAACTAAACCATTCCCTTCTTCTTCCATATACTTATCAACTAAGCTCTTGAACGCCACCAAACTTGGCACATCTACAACTGCTGCAGGCAGGGCATTCCACTCCCGAACCACCCTTTGGGTAAAGAACCTACCTCTGATATCCGTCCTATAACTATCATCCCTTAATTTAAAGCTGTGTCCCCTCGTGCTAGCTTTTTCCATCCTAGGAAAAAGGCTATCACTGTCCACCCTATCTAAACCTCTAATCATCTTATATGTTTCGATCAGGTCCCCTCTTAGCCTCCTCCTTTCTAACGAAAAACCTCAAATCCCTCAGCCTCTCTTCATAAGACCTGCCCTCCATACCAGGCAACATCCTGGTAAACCTCCTCTGTACCCTCTCCAATGCCTCCACATCTTTCTTATAATGTGGGGACCAGAACTGTACACAATACTCCAAGTGTGGCCGCACTAGAGTTTTGTACAGTGCAACATGACGTTGCGGCTCCGAAATTCAATCCCTCTACCAATAAAAGCAAGACTCCATATGCCTTCCTAACAACCTTCTCGACCTGACTGCCTACTTTCAGGGATCTATGCACATTACACCCAAGATCCCTCTGTTCATCAAGACTACTAAGAATCCTACCATTTGCCCTATACTCTACACATTTATTATTTCTGCCATAGTGCATTACCTCACACTTTTCCACATTAAACTCCATTTGCCACCTCTCGGCCCAGCTCTGCAACTTGTCCAAGTCTCTCTGCAAACTATAACACCCCTCTTCACTATCTACCACTCCACCGACTTTAGTGTCATCTGCAAATTTACTAATCCATCCTTCAATACCCTCATCCAGATCATTTATAAAAATTACAAACAGCAGGGGCCCCAAAACAGACCCCTGAGGTACACCACTTGTCACCGAACTCCAAGATGAATATCTCCCATCAACCACCACCCTCTGTCTTCTATCTGCTAGCCAATTCCTAACCCAATTAGCTAAATCACCCTCTATCCCATACATCTGCATTTTCTGCAGAAGTCTTCCATGGGCCACCTTATCAAACGCCTTACTAAAGTCCATATATACCACATCAACCGCCTTACCCCCATCCACCTCCTTAGTCACTTTTTCAAAAAACTCAATGAGGTTAGTAAGGCACGACCTACCCTTCACAAAACCACGGAGATAGTCAGCATGGTTTTGTGAAGGGTAGGTCGTGCCTTACTAACCTCATTGAGTTTTTTGAAAAAGTGACTAAGGAGGTGGATGGGGGTAAGGCGGTAAGAGGATGAGGGACGATCTTGTAGAGGTTCATAAAATCATGAGGAGCATAGTCAAGTTAACTTCCCCATCGTAGAGGAGTCCAAAACTAAAGGGCATAGGTTTAAAGTGAGAGGAAAGATTTCAAAGGGACAAATTTTTCAGAGGATGATGTATATATGGAATGAGCTACCAGGGAAGGTGGTAGAGGTGGATACAATTACAACATTCAAAATACATTTGGACAGGTACATGGATGGGAAAGGTTTAGAGGGATATGGGCCTAATTCAGTTTAGGAAAACTGGTTGTTTATGGATGCGTTGGGCCAAAGGGCTGTTTGCATGCTGTAAATCTGATTCTAAGTTCAGTACATGAGCACAAGCTTAGGCTTGTAGAGGGCGGGTTTCAAATAGCTTACGTTTGTCAAGCAACTTTCAACTCCTGATGTCCCAAAGTGTTTTGTAATAACAGCTGCCATCAGACTTTTGAATGGACCTAGCTTTTTATATTAAGCATATCTTTCTCCACACCCTAGATACATTCTACTCCTTTTCTGAATGGTATGTTTTGCCTGTATAGTGTGCAAGAATCATTATTTTTCACTGTATACTAATACATGTGATAATAAATCAAACAATAACAGAACATCTCCTATAAACTGCAACATATTAACCATACAATCTTTCTTTTTGTTTTGTGATGTTGATTGAGGGATAAATATTCCTTAAAATGCCATGAGTTCTTCAATATATGTCTGAGTGGATTGAGGAAGGAGGAAACTTTGATTTTGTGATCAAGTCACTGGGATGGAAACTGAATTTGCAAAATCTCTGGTCAATATGTAGGTTCAGTAAAAACATAGAACATTACAGCGCAGTACAGGCCCTTCGGCCCTCAATGTTGCGCCGGCCAGTGGACCCTCTAACCTAAACTATTCCAATATCATCCATATGCCTATCCACCAAACATTTGAATGCCCCCAAAGTAGGCGAGTCCACAACTGCTGCAGGCAGGGCATTCCACGCCCTCACCACCCTCTGTGTGAAGAACCTGCCTCTGACATCCGTCCTATAACTACCACCTCTTAATTTAAAGTTATGTCCCCTCGTGTTGGTCATCACCATCCGAGGAAAAAGGCTCTCACTATCCACCCTATCCAGTCCCTTGATCATCTTATACGCCTCAATTAGGTCACCGCGTAACCTTCTTCTCTCTAATGAAAATAACCTCAGGTCCCTCAGCCTTTCCTCATAACGCCTTCCCACCATACCAGGCAACATCCTGGTAAACCTCCTCTGCACCCTTTCCAATGCTTCCACATCTTTCTTATAATGTGGCGACCAGAAATGTACACAATACTCCAAGTGCGGCCGCACCAGAGTTTTGTACAGTTGTAACATAACCTCACGGCTCCTAAATTCAATCCCTCTACCAATAAAAGCTAACACACCGTACGCCTTCCTAACAACTTTATCAACCTGGGTGCCAACTTTCAAAGAGCTATGTACTTGTACCCCAAGATCCCTCTGCTCGACAACACTATTAAGGGTCCTTCCATTAGCCCTATATTTCATATGCCTGTTATTCCTACCAAAGTGAATCACCTCACACTTATCCGTATTGAATTCCATTTGCCACCTCACGGCCCAGCTCTGCAACCTATCTATGTCCCTCTGCAAACTGTAACATCCATCCTTGCTATCTACAACTCCCCCCACTTTGGTATCGTCAGCAAATTTACTAATCCAACCCTCTACACCCTCATCTAGGTCATTTATAAAAATGACAAACAGCAGTGGCCCTAAAACAGATCCTTGAGGTACACCACTTGTAACTGCACTCCAGGTTGAATATTTCCCATCAACCACCACCCTCTGTCTTCTATCAGCTAGCCAATTCCTAATCCAAACTGCTAAATCACCTTCAATCCCATGCATCTGCACTTTCTGCAGTAGCCTACCATGGGGAACCTTATCAAACGCTTTGCTAAAATCCAGATACACTACATCAACTGCCTTACCCTTATCTACCTCTTTGGTCACCTCCTCAAAAAACTCAATAAGATTTGTGAGGCACGACCTACCCTTCACAAAACCGTGCTGACTATCCCTAATCAATTTATTCCTCTCTAGATGCTTATAAATCCTATCCCTTATAATTCTTTCCAAGACCTTGCCCACAACAGAAGTCAGGCTCACCAGTCTATAATTTCCAGGATGGTCCCTACTCCCCTTTTTGGACAAAGGGACAACATTTGCCATCCTCCAGTCTTCCGGCACTATACCTGTAGCTAACAACGACATGAAGATCAAAGCCAAAGGCTCTGCAATCTCCTCTCTAGCCTCCCGGAGAATCCTAGGGTAAATCCCATCTGGCCCAGAGGACTTATCAATTTTCATACCCTCAAGATTTGCTAACAGCTCCTCCTTATGAACCTCAATCCTACCCAGTCTACAATCTGGTATCGCAGTATTCTCCCTGAAAACACTGTCTTTCTCCTGCGTGAATACTGACGAAAAATACTCATTCAGTGTCTCTCCTATATCCTCAGGCTCCACGCACAACTTCCCACTGCTGTCTATGACTGGCCCTAATCTTGCCCTAACCAATCTTCTATTCTTAACATATCTAAAGAAAGCTTTAGGATTCTCCTTAATCCTATCAGCCAAAGTCTTCTCATGTCCCCTTTTAGCTCTCCTCAACTCACTCTTTAGCTCCCTCCTGGCTAATCTATACCTATCCATGGCACTAACTGAGCCTTCAAGCCTCATCCTGACATAAGCCTCTTTTTTCCTTTTAACCAGCAAGTTAACTATTTTTAGTACACCATGGTTCCCTTACTTGACCACTTCCTCCTTGCCTGACAGGGACATACTTATTTAGGACTCGCAGTAGCTGATCCTTGAATAAGCTCCACGTTTCAGATGTTCCCAGTCCCTGTAGTTTCCTAGTCCAACCTATGCACCCTAATTCCCTCCTTATGGCCTCATAATTACCATTCCCCCAGCTTCATACCTATCCCTATCCATCACAAGGTGAACGTAACTGAATTGTGGTCACTATCACCAAAATGTTCACCAACTTCCAAGCCTAACACCTGGTCTGGCTATTGCCCAGCACCAAATCCGATGTAGGCCAACTAGAGGTGAGGCTATCTACATACTGAGTCAAAAAACCTTCCTGCACACTTTGTACAAAAACTGACCCCTCTAACGTGCTGGAGCTATAGCTATTCCAATCAATATTAGTAAAGTTAAAGTCCCCCATAACAATTATCCTATTACTTTCACTCCTGTCCAGGACCGACTTTGCAATCCTTTCCTCTACCTCTCTAGAACGTTTAGGAGGTCTATAAAAGACTCCCAACAGGGTGACCTCTCCTCTCCTGTTTCTAATCTCAGCCCATACTACCTCAACAGACAAGTCCTCATCAAACTTCCTTTCTGTTACTGTGATACAGTCTTTGACTAATAATGCCACTCCTCCCCCCCCACCCCCCTTCTCTACTCCGACTGAAGCATTTAAACCCCGGAACCTGCAAAAACCATTCCTGTCCCTGCTCTATCCATGTCTCTGAAATGGCCACAACATCGAAGTTCTAGGTACTGGTCCAAGCTGCAAGTTCCTCCACCTTATTGCGAATACTTCTTGCATTAAAGTATACGCATTTCAAACCATGCCCTACTCCACCCGTACGCTGCTGTGCTTTACAGTTCTCATCTATGACCCCCCTGTTCTCGTCCCTCTTAACATCCAAACTACTCAGGATCCCACCCCCCCTTTGAATCAGTTTAAAGCCCCCTGCATAGCCTTTGCAAATTTTCCCCCCAAGATATTGGTTCCCCTCTGGTTCAGGTGTAGACCATCTCTCTTGTAGAGGTCCCACCTATCCCAGAATGAGTCCCAATTGTTCAGGAACCTGAACCCCTCCCTCCTACACCATCCCCGCTGCCACGAGTTCAAACATTCCCTCTTTCTGTTCCTCTCAACTATCCCGTGGCACAGGCAAGAGTCCAGAGATAACCGCTCTGTCTGTTTTGGCCCTAAGCTTCTACCCCAACTCCATAAATTTCTGTTTAATATCCCCTTCCCTTGTCCTACCTACATGTGTCCCTACATGAACTATGACTTGGGGCTGACTCCCCTCTCCCTTAATCTTAAAAACCTGCTCTGAGACATCCTGGACCCCGGCCCCTGGGAGGCAACACACCAGCCCTGAGTCCTGTTTATTACTATTTACTCTCCTATCTGTCCCCCTAACTGTGGAGTCTCCAATTACCAGGCCCAATCTCTTATTCCCCCTACCCACCTGAGCATTCCCAGCAGGCTCACCCCCAGAGACCTGCTCTCTTTGGCCATCTCCAGTTGATTCTTCCTCAACTGTAGCCTCCAGGACAGAAAACTTGGAGGGGAACAGCCCTGGGGGATTGTCTCCCTGATTGCTTCTTACCCCTCTTCCTAATAGTTACCCAAGAATCACTTTTAGGAGTGACTATCTCTTTGTAACTCCTGTCAATATCTGCCTCAACCTCCCAAATTATCCTGAGTTCCTCTAATTACAGGTAATCAATATTAAAGGTACAGACAATATGATTGGAGAGGGGGTTAAGCACAAGTTAAAGAAATGTGTATTGTCTCCAGCCAGGACAATTAGTGAGATTTTGCAAGCCTAGACAAGTCATGGGGGTTACAGATAGTGTGGAATGAACCCAGGATCCCAAATGAGGCTATGCTGCGTGTGTGGAACCTGGCCATCAGTCTCTGCTTAGCAATATTGTGCTGTTGTGTATCTTGAAAGCTGCCTTGGAGAATGCTTACCCAAAGATCAGAGGGTGAATGCTCGTGACTGCTGAAGTGTTCCCAACAGGAACAGAACATTCTTGCTTGGTGATTGTCAAGCAGTGTTCATTCATCTGTTGTCATAGCATCTGCATGGTATCCCTAATGTACCATTCTTCAGGACATCCTTTCCTGCAGTGTATCAGGTAGACAACATTGGCCGAGTTGCAAGTGTTTTTGCCTTATACCTGGTGAATGATGTTTTCATATGAGATGATGGCATCTGTCAATGATCTAGCATGTCTTGCAGTGGTTGCTGTGGCAGGATTGCGGTGTCACCTTCACTGTTGTCCTGAAGGCTGGGTAGTTTGCTGCAGACAATGGTCTGTTTGAGATTGTGTGGTTGTTTGAAGGCAAGAAGTGGGGGTGTGGGGATGGCCTTGACAAGATGTTTGTCTTCATGACACGTTGAAAGCTCAGGAGATGTCACAGCTTCTCCACTCTGGTGAAGTACTGGACAATGAAGGGTACTGTCTGTCTTGAGATGGTTGGTGAGGTTTGGAACATCAGAAATGTCAATCAATGAGTTGAGCATCATATTCTGTTCTTGAGGGCATCTTTTAGTGTCTGGAGGTATCAACTGCAATCCTCATTTGAACAGATGTACAGAGAGCTTGTCTGTAGGGGATGGCTTCTTTAATGTGCTCCCAGTAGTGAGGATCTTCAAATGTTTACCCCAGTCCAACACCCACATCTCCACATTATGGCAACATGTAGGTACCATTGTAGAACTCAATTGGTGCCTGAGTCATTGAATTTATTCAGGGCTGAGTTAAGACAGGTTTTTCATCATCAAGAGGCAGACTGGAAAGTAGACTTGAGGCTACAATCAGATTAGCCAATGAGGGGTGGAATGGCCTACTCCTGCTCCTCAATTCTTATTGATTTTTTTTTTAATAGAAAGTGACTGATGGAACTTGGTACCTGGTCTGCTAAGTTGAAAAAAAGGTTCAGGCTAGGACACCAAAGAAATGGCCAGATGTTATCCCAGCCACACAATTGGTTAAAACAGTGATCAAATTGGCTGAAGGCCATTCACCTATACTTCCCTCTCCCAAAACTTGCAGTAGACTGGGGGAGAAAGGCCATGCCAGATTTACAACCAGCTGCACACATCCATAGCAATAATCAAGACAGAGGAAAATCCTCATTAACGCAGAGGTATCAGCCTAGTGGTATTATCTCTGCATCAGTAATCTAGAGGATCAGGGTAAGGCCAATGATAAAATCAATGTTAATTGTTGTAAAACCCATCTGGTTCACTCATGTCCTTTTAGGGAAGGAAATCTGCTGTCCTTACCAGGTCTGGCCTGCATGCAACTCCAGATCCACAGCAATGTGGCTAACTCTTAATTGTTCTCTGTAAGGGCATTTAAGGATGAGTAATATTTTTTCAAATCACCAACAAAACTAATTGATTGTGACAAAACTAAATCCAACTTAACAGCAAAGTGGACAGCAACCTCCCTCAAATCCAAGTGGGGCGGGAAGGAACACCCAGCAAAACCAGCCTCAATTCCCAACAAAACTTAACTTCCTAACGGCCAGGGACTGTGTAACTTGTCACCACCAGAAACCCCTCCACCAAATGAAGGCTTGGGAAAGATCCGGTTCTCAGTTTAACAAGGTGGGGGTGGTCCCACTGGGATTTAGGGAAAAGGCGAATATGTTGGGATTGAGGTTGCGGAATTGCGGGGGCAGACAGCGGAGAGTTGGAGATGACAGTGGGGGTAATATTGGAGAGGCTGCCCTCCCATCAGAGTTTATAACAGGCAAAGGGCTGCTTTGAAAGTCCCCCCCCTCATATGGAGAGGTTCTGAGTTACACTGACCTCCTGCTCCGGGACCCGTTGCAACTTCCTCAAGGACTGGATGATTCCCGGGAGTTGAATCTCTTTATTTCCCGGGACTTTGCTGATTTAGCTCCTCGACTCCCAGCTCCAGATGTGCACTGTCTTTCTCTCTGTCTCTCGGCTCGCTGCCCTTTTATGATCAGCCGACTTATCCAGTGTGGATCGTTTAAAAATGTCTCGAGTCTTGTGGCAACTTTCGCAAACAAACCCTTTTAAGGAAAGAGGGATGGCTGCAGCCACATCCACATTCTCCAACCCGGCCTCCGCACAAAGAACAACAGGCAGCCTCAGGATTATTAACCAAGTCCTTGCCCCCCCCCCCCCCCCCTTCTCTCTCTCTCTCTCTCTCTCGGTTAAACACATCAACCCACATTCTTTGGGGAAACACTGCCCCTTCCTGGCCACTCCATCACTGAACATAAAAATGTGTCCCGGTGAAGTGTTTCTTGAGACGTGAAACTATCAACCAAATGCCATCGCCAAAAGATGATCCGATTGACATTTTAAGTCTTGTACAACTGTGGTGATATGTTGGTAATAGTCGGTGCGATCAATTCCTATGTGCAGATAGTGCAAGACATACGAGAATACAATCACACTCACATTGAAACAGTTTCACACAGTAAATAAATACAACACGCAGACATAACACAGAGTAAAACACTCAGACATGGGTACCCGTACAACACACGTAAGCCATCTCTGCGAATCGAGATGTGGCTCTTGTATTTTGATTAGTAAATAGACAATGATACTATGTCATTGCATGTGAAATTTAATGAATCGGAGTCATTCTGAACCTAAATTTTGATCACTCTTAATCAGGATCATTCTAAGTCTAAATCGTTCTGATTCTGAATTTTAATCGCTCTGAATCAGAATTATTCTGAACTGGGATTATTCTCAATCTGAATCAGATTTAGATTAATGCCAAATCTGAATTTGAAGCATTTTGAATCTGAATTTAAATAATTCTGAATTAGAATCTTTATAGATAATTCTGATTAATTGCAACTTGGAATAATTGAGTCTGAATCCTGCTGAATGATTTTGAATAATCTGGAATCCAAATAATTATAAATCTGAATAATTTTGAATCATTTGGAAGCATACTGAATCGGAATCAAAATCATCCTGAATCTGAACCCGAAACCATTTTAATCAAAAAAATACAAAATGGTGCAGATATCGGAAAACAAGATACTGAATAAACTAATCAGATTTGGCAGCATCTGTGGAAAGAAACATTTTATGTTTCAAGTTCAAATGTCCTCTATAGAATTGAAGAAAAGTAGAAATGCAATAATGAATTATATAGTAGAAGTGGCTGGAGTAGTAAGGCACTAGAAGAACAGTGATAGATTGTGGAAAAAGAGAGATTGACAAAGGTGTCATGGACATAAAAATAGGAAGTGTTAATGGTGAAATTAAGGGATTGAGAGTTAATCATAGCAAAAGGTAAGAAAGTAGAATATGTTAATGGGAACAAAACTAAACACAAGTGATAAGATTCTATTGAGGCAGGTCAAGGGAACTGAAAAACAAAAACTTTACAAAATTGAAGAAAAGAGGACATTTGGAATTGAAACATAAACTCTTTCTTTCCGTAGATGCTGCCAGATCTGATTAGTTTATTCAGTATCTTCTGTTTTCCAACATCTGTATCATTTTGCATTTATTTGATTAAAATGGGTTTTGGGTTCAGATTCAGAATGATTTTGATTCAGTATGATTCTAAATGAATTCAAAATTATTCAGATTCATAATTATTTGGATTCCAGATCATTCAAACTCATTCAGCAGGATTCAGATTCAAATTCCAAATTGCAAAATGGAGGGGAAAGTTCACAGTCTAAAGTTGATGAACTCATTGAGTCCAGAAGGCTGAGTCAGAATCATTCTGAATCTCGAGATCATAAGACATAAGAGCAGAAGTGTAAGTTTATTTATTAGTGCCACAAGTAGGCTGAATACTGCTATAACTGTTATTGTGAAAAGTCACCATGTTCCAGCTCCTGCGTACACTGAGGGAGAAATTTAGCATGGCCAGTGCACTTAAACAGCAATCTTTCGGACTGTTGGAGGAAACCATAGCACCCAAAGGAAACCCATGCAGGCATGGGGAGAATGTACAGATACCACACAGAGTGACCCAAACTGGGAATCGAACGTGGGGGTTTTTGGCATTGTGAGGCAGCAGTGCAAACCATTGTGCTACCCTAACCATTGATTTTTTTTTTAACCAGTTAAATATCTGTCTCAATCTTGAACATACTTCATGGCTCAGCCACTACAACTCTCCACAATAAAGAATTCCACAGATTCAGCACCCTAAGAGAAAAAATTCCTCCTCATCTCTGTTTTAAATTGGTGAGCACTGTAAGAGGTCTCAACACTGGGGTAAAGTCCAACAGATTTAATTGGTGACCACTTATTCTGAGATTATGCCTTCTGGTCCTAGATTCTCCCACAAGAGAAAACATCCTCTCAGCATCACCAAGCCCTCCAGAGAACCACACATGTCTCAATAAGGCCACCCCTTAATCTTCTGAACTCCAATGAGTGAATATAGGTCCAACCCACTCGTAAGAAAGCCCCTCCAAATCTGGGATCAAGCTAGTGAACATTCTCTGGAGTGCCTCCAGTGGCAATATATTTTTCCTTAGATAAGGGGACCAAAACTATTCATGATATCACAAGCATGGTCCACTAGTGCCTTGTATAGTTTTAGAAACACTTCCCTAATTTTATGCTCTATTCTCTTTGAGATAGAGTCCAACATTGCATTTGCCTTCCCTGTTACCTGTTGAATTTGCATGCAAGCTTTTTGTGATTTCAACATGAGGACCCTCAAATCCCTCCATGCTGTAGGTTTTTTTGCTGTCTTTCACCATTTAAATAATATTCAGTTCCTTTATTCTTCCTACCAAAATGCATAAATTCATATTTTCCTACATAACATTCCAGTTGCCAAGTTTTTGCCCATTCACCTCACCTGTCTATTTCCTTCTGTAGACATTTTGGCAGAATTTTACAGCCTCACTCAGGCAAGATTGTAAATTCCTGCCGGAGATCAACAGAAATTTCTGTTGGACCCTCACCCATCGCCAGTTCCATAGCAGGAAAGATGCTAGAGTTTTGGCCTTTGTGTTATCCTCACCACTTGCCTTACCACCTATTTTTGTGTCATCCACAAACTTGACAATGATACATTTACTTCCCTTGCCAAATCATTAATATATATTGTAAATAATTGCATCCTGAGCATGGACCCTGTGCATTCCACTAGTTATGGATTGCCAGTCTGTGATTGCATCTCTTATTCCAACTCTCTGTCCTCTATCAGTTAGCTAATCCTCTATCCATGCTCATGTACTACTTCCAACACCATGAGCACTTATTAGGTTGCCTTTTGTGCGGTACCATATCAAATGCTTTTTTGAAATCAAAGTGTATTATACCTACTGGTTACTTTTATGCATCTGGCTCATTACCACCTCAAAGAATGCTAATAAAATTGTCAGACATGATTTCTCCTTTGTGAAGCCATGCTGACACCACTTGATCATATTATGCATTTTTAAATGCTCTTTTATTTACAATGGACACTAATATTTCCCCAAGCATTCTGAATTCAAGTTGGAATAATTCTAAATTTGAATCAGTCATGATCTGAATTGGAATCAGAATATTTTAGAACTTGAATTACCTGAATTGGATCTTCTGAATCCAAATTGGAATAATCTTAAATAAAAATCATTCTGAATAAGAATCCAAATAATTCTGAATCAGAACTATTCTGAATCTGAATGAGAATCCTTTGGAATCTGCATCATTTGCTACCTGAATTGGAATCATTTGGAACCATCATTTTGATTCAGGTTAAGAATTAAGAATGATTCCAAATTTGAATCACTCTGATTGCAAATTGGAAACATTCTGAATCTGATTTTGAATCATTCTCATCCAGAATATTCTAAATCATTTTGAATTTGAATCATTTTCATCCAAATTGGAATCATTCTGAATTGGAATTCTTGTGAATCAGAATAATTCTAAATCTTTATCATTCTGGATTAACATAAAAATATAGGACATAGAAAATCTACAGCACAGTACAGGCCCTTCAGCCCACAAAGTTGTGCTGAACATGTGTCTATCTTAGAGATTATTAGGCTTACCTATAACCCTCTATCTTATTAAGTTCCATATACTTATCTAAAAGTCTCTTAAGACCCTATCGAATCCACCTCCACCACGTTTGTTAGCAGCCCATTCCATGCACCCACCGCTCTCTGAGCGAAAAACTTACCTCTGACATCTCCTCTGTACCCACTCCCCAGCACCTTAAACCTGTGTTGTGGCAATCGTTTCAGCCCCAGGAAAAAGCCTGTGACTATCCACTTGATCAATACCTCTTAACATCTTATACACTTCTATTAGGTCACCCCTAATCCTTTGTCTCTCCCAGGAGAAAAGGTCGAGCTCACTCAACCTATCCTCATAAGGAATGCTCCCCAATCCAGGCAATGTCCTTGTAAATGTCCTCTGCACACTTTCTAAGGCTTCCACGTCCTTCCTGTAATGAGGCGACCAGAACTGAGCACATTACTCCAAGTGGGGTTTGACCAGGGTCCTATATAGCTGCAACATTATCTCTCGACTCCTAAACTCAATTCCTGAATTGATGAAGGCCTTCTTAACCACATCGTCTACCTGCACAACTGCTTTGAGCATCCTATGAACTCAGGCCCCAAAATCTTTCTGATCTTCCACACTGTCAAGAGTCCTACATTAATATTATATTCTGCCATCCAATTTGACATGCCAAAATGAACTACTTCATACTTATCTGCATTGAAGTCCATCTGCCACTTCTCTGCCCAGTGGTGTATCTATCAATGTCTTGCTGCTACTTCTGACATCCCTCCCACAATATCCACAACACCTCCAACCTTTGTGTCATCAGCAAACGTACCAACACATGCCTCCATTTCATCATGCAGGTCAGTTATTAAAAACAGATCTTGGAACAGATTTCTGGGGCACTCCGCTGGTGATCGACCTCCATGCAGAATATGACCCATCTATAACTACTCTTTGCCTTCTGTGGGCAAGCCAATTCTGGATCCACAAAGCAATGTTTGTTTGGATCCCATGACCCCCCACTTCCTCATAAGCCTTGCATGGGGAATCTTATCAAATGCCTTGTTAAAGTCCATATAAACCACATCTACCGCTTTTCCTTCGTCAATGTGTTTAGTCACATCCTCAAAAAATTCAATCAGGCTCATAAGGCATGATCTGCCTTTGACAAAGCCATGCTGACTATTCTTAATCATGTTATACCTCTTCAAATGTCTATACATTTCTATAATGCTTATACATGACTCACTGGTCTATAATTTTCAGGGCTATCTCTATCCCCTTTCTTGAATAAAGGAACAACATCTGCAATTCTCCAATCCTCCTAAACCTCCCCATCTCCATTGATAATTGCCTCTTAGACTCTGCTGCTAAACTCTGCCCATAGGTCCTCACCTCCTTGGCCTCGCATGATATCTGGTGGTCAATGCCAAGGTACTCCCTGAGCTTGGGCAGTTTGCCCTTTAGACAGTGCCAGTACATGCCCCCAGGTACTATCAGGGTGCTTATGGCCATGGACACCACCCCCACCCAGCCACCCAACTCCCTGGGGAGCTCCATTGGCCTCCCTTCACTCCAGCAGGGTCTCCTACTAATTCCCTGAAAGGAGGGAGTTAATCTAAATCCTGTCAGTGAAATTGTATTGATGGGGTGGAAGATGCTATCGGGCCCTGAAAATTCAGTTCCAGGCCCAATAATTATATTTAAATCACATTAAAATAACATATAATGTGCTTATCTGCTGGTCCAGAGAGCTTCCTGTGGGGTCCCGACCATGCCAGATATCCGGTAGTAGGAGATGTGCATGTGTCACAAATGCATACAAGAATTCCATCAATTAATGCATATGTGAATTTTCTGGACTGATCTGCCAAAAAATAGCATGTCAGGATTGGAGAATTGCCCCCTTCTGAATCTCTGATGTTCTAAATTTTAATTATTCTGAATCATTCTGAATCTGAATTTAAATTATTCTGAATACAAATCAGACATATTCTGAATCAGAACAATTCTGATTCTGAATCTAAATCTTATTTTAAAGCATTCTAAATATGAATCACACTGAACTTGAATTTGAAACATTCTGAATTGGAATCTTTTATTTTGAATTTGAATTATTCTGAAACTGAATCATTCTGAATTTGAATTTAAATGAAATTTGGATACAGAATGATTTATTCTGTACCAGAATTATTCTGAATCAGAACAATTCTGAATCTGAATTTAAATCATTCTGAAATAAAACCGGAAGTATGTCCAGAAGAAAAGCTAAGGTCAGTTTGTGGGCAGTATATGCAACCTGAGAGTATCTAAATAAATTATAGCCGATGTCCTTATTTATTTCCACATATTTCAGTTTAATTTGTCGAAGCACTTTCACAATAGAAGGGAATAGTATGAAGCAGTGAAAGGTAAGGATATGCTTTCATTTCAAAGTATGCTTACTGCTGTAATGTTGGAAATTAAGTGATCAGTTTTACACAAAGCTCCGAAAAAATAGTAGGGTGACAATGGCCAGATGATGTTTTTAAAATCTTGCTTCTTGCATGGTCGGCCACAGGACACTGGGAAGAACTCCCTCACTCTTTCTTCAGTGTAGTAGCTGTAGGATTTTTCAGGCAGATCGCATCTTAGTTTAACTTCTCTGAAAGTTGTTCCTGCTTCTCAGGCTGATAAGCAGACTGACAGGATGTGGTTTAAATGCTGCTTCCATTCTGGAAATCACCTTTGTTTCAGCTAACTTCAGGCCAGTCTGATTAAGTGCGAAAGGCTTTCTAAGATCCCATAACATGGATGATGAGGAGCTGGAATCATCTACATGATTGGATCATAGGCATCCTGTGGAATGGTGAATCAGAATTTTCAGCCAGGGCTGCAGTCTCCACTCATTGTGACTCTCTAGGTGGGGTTGAAACTCCTTGCCTACTGACTAAGAATAGGGGAACGCTATGCTGATATGGAGGCTCAACCCACTATCACAGCTGGCTAAAACTTACACTTCAGAATTCATATTAATCAATCTTCCCAAACCTCCAGGCAACAAGATTTATCCAGGATGCATCGGGATCATGCACACAAACCAAATTAAGCGTTTACAGATTGGAGAAGTTTGTTAGAGCGTGGTTGTGTCTGAAGCCTATGCGTGACAGTACAGAACTTTTCTTGTGCTGATTCTAGGAGGTGTCCTTGCTGCCTGAAATATTGTTTGATTTTCAGATGAATAGTATGAGAAAAGCCAAGGAGGAGTGATTGATAGTTGTTGACACAATTCAGGAGCAGGGTTCATTTCTTCCTGAAAAGTTTCTTCCTGATCATCCTGCAATTTAATATTTACAGGAGTTAAGAAGCTCCTATTTTTCATAAACCTCAGTTCCCACATTCTTTAATTGTGTATCTAAATCTGTGCTGTACCTAAAGTTGTACCTGCCCTGGGAATGTTGATGGGGACAGTGTAAAGGGGCTTTACTTTGTATTTAACCGTGCTGTATCTGTCCTGAGTGTGTTCGATGTGGAGATACCAGCGTTTGACTAGTGGCTTTTGCTACCAAATAAACCTGTAGAACTTAAACTTGGTGTTGTGAGACTTCTTACTGAGTTTGATGGGGACAGTGTAGAAGGAGCTTTATTCTGTACCTCCCTGGGAGTGTTTGATGTGGCAGTATAAAGGCAGTTTTACGCTCTATCTAACCCCATGCTATATTTGGCCTGGGAATGTTGATGAGCATGATGTAGAGATGCCGGCGTTGGACTGGGGTAGTAAGAACTCAGTAAGAATCTAGCAACACCAATTTTAAATCCAACCAATTTATTTGATAGTAAATTTGCGAGCTTTCGACACTCTGAGCCTTTGTCAGGCAAATGCAGTGTTCTGGTCTGCAATAGCACACATATCAACACAGACAGTCACAGATTGCTGATTAGAATGCGAATCCTTACATCTAACCTGCTATTCAAGTGTTAAAGTGGCTAACAATGTGTGTGAAGGGAATCCTGAGCATTGGTTAGAGAATTGTGTATTTTCTCCAGACAGCACAGTAAGTGAGGTTTTTTGCTAACCCAGGCAAGTTACGGGGGTTACAGATAGTGTGTCATGAAGCCAAGATCATGTTTGATCTTGTTTGCAAGTTCTCACCTTGTCTGCGTGGGTTTTCTCTGTGTGTTCTGGTTTCTTCCATTGTCCAAAGATGTGTAGGCCAGATGGATTTACAATGCTAAATTACCCCTTAGTGTCCCAAGATGTGTAAGTTAGAGTCACAGAGGTTTACAGCATGGAAACAGGTGCTTCGGCCCAACTTGTCCATGCGCCCTTTGTTTTTAAACCCCTAAACTAATCCCCAATTGCCTGCATTTGGCCCATATCCCTCTATACCTATTGTACCCATGTAACTATCTAAATGCTTTTTAAAAGACAAAATTGTACCTGCCTCTACTACTACCTCTGGCAGCTTGTTCCAGACACTCACCAACCTCTGTGTGAAAAAATTGCCCCTCTGGACACTTTTGTATCTCTCCCCTCTCACCTTAAGCCTATGTCCTCTAGTTTTAGACTCCCCTACCTTTGGGAAAAGATATTGACTATCTAGCTGATCTGTGCCTCTTTTATTTTATAGACCTCTATAAGATCACCCCTCAGCCTTCTAGACTCCATAGAAAAAGATTCCAATCTATCCAGCCTCTCCTTATAACTCAATCCATCAAGTCCCGGTAGCATCCTAGTGAATCTTTTCTGCACTCTTTCTAGTTTAATAATATCCTTTCTATAATAGAGTGACTAGAATTTCACAAGACATTACCAATATCTTGTACAACTTCAAGACATTCCAACTCCTGTATTCAATGTTCTGACTGATGAAACCAAGCATGCCAAATGCCTTTTTCACCACTCTGTCCACCTGTGACTCCACTTTCAAGGAGTTATGAACATGTACCCCTAGATCTCTTTGTTCTATAACCCTCCCCAACGCCCTACCATTAACTAAATAAGTCCTGCTCTGGTTCAATCTACCAAAATGCATCATCTCACATTTAGAACATAGAACATAGAACAATACAGCACAGAACAGGCCCTTCGGCCTTCGATGTTGTGCCTACCAAAATAAAAAGCAATGCCCCTCCAAACTAAACCATTCCCTTCTCTTCCATATACTTATCAATTAACTTCTTAAACGCCACCAAAACTTGGCGCATCTACAACAGCTGCAGGCAGGGCATTCCACTCCCTAATCACTCTTTGAGTAAAGAACCTACCTCTGATATCCGTCCTATAACTCATACCCCTTAATTTAAAGCTGGGTCCCCTCGTGCTAGCTTTCTCCATCCTAGGAAAAAGGCTATCACTGTCCACCCTATCTAAACCTCTAATCATCTTATATGTTTCGATAAGGTCCCCTCTTAGCCGCCTCCTTCCTAACGAAAACAACCTCAAATCCCTCAGCCTCTCTTCATAAGACCTGCCCTCCATACCAGCAACATCCTGGTAAACCTCCTCTGTACCCTCTCCAATGCCTCCACATCTTTCTTATAATGTGGGGACCAGAACTGCACACAATACTCCAAGTGCGGCCGCACGAGAGTTTTGTACAGTTGCAACATGATGCTGCGGCTCCTAAATTCAATCCCCCTACCACTAAAAGCTAAGACTCCATATGCCTTCTTAAAAACTTTATCCACTTGACTGCCTACTTTCAGGGATCTATTGACACATACACCAAGATCCTTCTGTTCCTCAACACTATTAAGAGCCCTACATTAGCCCTATACTCTACACATTCATTGTTCCTGCCAAAGTGCATTACCTCACACTTTTCCACATTAAACTCCATTTGCCACCTCTCGGCCCAGCTCTGCAAATTGTCCAAGTCACTCTGTAAACTAAAACACCCCTCTTCACTATCTACCACACCACCAACTTTAGTATCATCTGCAAATTTACTGATCCATCCCTCAATACCATCATCCAGATCATTTATAAAAATTACAAACAGCAGGGGCCCCAAAACAGACCCCTGAGGCACACCACTCGTCACCGAACTCCACGATGAATATCTCCCATCAACCACCACCCTCTGTCTTCTATCTGCCAGCCAATTCCTAATCCAATTAGCTAAATCACCCTCTATTCCACACATCTGCATTTTCTGTAGAAGTCTTCCATGGGCCACCTTATCAAACGCCTTAATAAAGTCCATATATACTACATCAACCGCCTTACCCCCATCCACCTCTCTGGTCACTTTCTCAAAAAACTCAATGAGGTTAGTAAGGCATGACCTACCCTTCACGAAACCATGCTGACTGTCCCAAATCAATTCATTTCTCTCTAAATAACTATAAATCCTATCCCTAATAATTCTCTCCAATACTTTGCCCACAACAGAAGTAAGACTCACTGGCCTATAATTCCCTGGAAGGTCTCTCTTCCCCTTCTTGAACAATGGGACCACATTCGCTATCCTCCAGTCCTCCGGAACCACACCCGTAACCAACGAGGACCTGAAGATCAGAGCCAGAGGCTCTGCAATCTCCTCTCTTGCCTCCCAGAGAATCCTAGGGTAAATCCCGTCCGGCCCAGGGGACTTATCCAACTTCAAACCCTCGAGAATTTCTAGCACATCCTCCCTATCTACTACAATACTTCCCAATTTGCAACCCTGTACCTCAGTGTTCTCCATAGCTACATTTCCAGCACTCTGCGTGAATACCGAAGAGAAATATTTATTCAGTGCCTCACCAATCTCTTCAGGCTCCACGCACAACTTCCCACTGCTGTCTAAATTAAACTCCATTTGTCTAAATTAAACTCCATCTGCCATTTGTCTCACTGACAATGGAATCAAGATCCCATTGCAATTGGAGATACTTTCTTTACTGTCCACTATGGCATCAATCTTAGTGTCATCTGCAAACTTACTAACCAGTATTGCAATGCTCCATCGCTACTGTGGACGTGACCAGCTAATGTGGAAATACCGTCAGTAGATTGGGGTAAGCACAATAAGAAAGCTCACAACACCAGGCCCAAGTTCAACAGGTTCACCCGGCAGCACAAAGCACAAGCTCCTGGAGTGCTGCCCCGTGTCTATATATGCCCTGTTTGTGAACACGATTCCCACTCACCTGATGAAGGAACAGTACTCAAAGCTTGTGGCTTGTGCCAACAAACAAACCTGCTGGACTTCAACCCGGCATTGTGAGACCTCGTACACAGCTAATGTAGCACAGATAAGAGAGTGGAATTTGGCCTTAAAGAGAATGTTCTAATTCTATGTTACTTTCTGCTGTCTCACTCGTGCCAGAGCCTCAGACAGAGGCAGATTACGCCACTTCAGGTAAGCAAACGACTTTGTGCATCGCATGACATCTATAGGGCTCAGCTCTGGTACTCTTGGAAGAAGCTCAACGGCTAACCATTGGAAAACTTGCATCTGCTGGAAATTCAGTTTCCCTGTCGGAACATCAGAAGTGATGTTAATATTTTTCTGCAGTTCCTATCTTGTATTTAATGAAGGCAGGGACGTTTGTTTGCCATAGGTTTCTTTGTGGGGACAATTCCCAGATCACACTACAATAGGAGCAGTCAATCAAAGACAAGGCGTTTGATCACACAAGGG
This sequence comes from Sphyrna mokarran, assembly GCA_024679065.1. NCBI lineage: Eukaryota > Metazoa > Chordata > Chondrichthyes > Carcharhiniformes > Carcharhinidae > Sphyrna > Sphyrna mokarran. Next base: position 68,718,933 of record JAGIQG010000003.1, on the reverse strand, counting down.
TGGGTGAGCAAATCTGCAGAATTAAACTATGTAGTTCCCCAACACTATTAGCATAAATACTGCAGCAGCTCACTCACACTTCTACTTGTTCTTTATATGTGAGTGGAGCCTGAAAAAAGTAGACAGTAAAATATACCAAGATGGATGCAAAAAAACCAATCATAATTAAGAAAAGATATCAAAGTTAGGAGGATTACTGGCATAAATACATATAGTTTAGATAAGATGCTCTATTGGAGAGAGTTGGTTTGATTTGATTTAATTTACTTTATCAAATCCTACACTGCAGAAGGAGGCCATTTAGCCCATTAAGTCTGCACTGATCACGATCCCACCCAGACCCTGTCCCCATAACTCCATGCATTTACATTACCTAGTAACACCAAGGGGCAATTTAGCTTGGGCAATTTAGCTTGGCCAATCTACCTAAACCGCGCATCTTTGGAGTGTGGGAGCATCTGGAAGAAACCCACGCAAACAGGGAGACTCCACGCAGACAGTGATCCAAGCCAGGAATTGAACCCAGGTCCCAGGTGCTGTGAGGCAACAGTGCTTGCCACTGTACTGCCCCATTACATATATTATTGTCAAATGTATTAGCATACAGTGAAAAGTATTGTTTCTTGCATGCTATACAGACAAAGCATACCATTTATAGATAAGGAAAGGAGACAATGTAGAATGTAGTGTTACAGTCATACAGAAAAGTCTACTTAATATGAGGTTGATCCATCAAAAGTCTGATGGCAGCCAGGGAAGAAGCTATTTTTCAGTTGGTTGGTATGTGACCTCAGACTTTTGTATCTTTTTCCTGAAAGAAAAAGTTGGAAGAGAGAATGTCCAGGGTGCTTGAGCTCTTAATTATGCTGGCTGCTTTGCCAAGGCAGTGGAAAGTGTCAGCAGAGGCAATGATGGGAGGCTGATTTGCGTAATGGGTTGGGCTATATTTATGACCTTTTGTAGTTTCTTGCAGGATTGAGCAGAGCAGGAGCCATACCAAGCTGTAATACTGCCAGAAAGAATGCTTTCTGTGGTGCAGCTGTAAAAGTTGGTGAGAGTTGTAGCTGAAATGCCAATTTCCTTAATCTTCTGAGAAAGTAGAGGCGTTGGTGGACTTTCTTAACTATAGCATCAGCATGAAAGGGACCAGGGTAGGTTGTTGATGATCTGGATACCTAAAAACTTGAAGCCCTCGACCATTTCTGCTTCATCCCCTTTGATGTAGACGGGGCATTTTCTTCATATGCTTCCTGAAGTTGAAGGTGCATAGCCGAATGGCCAAATAGCTTGCTTCTGCAATGTAGGAATTCTATGATTGTATGAAAAACAAAGCACAGCAGAGCAAGAAAATCCCTTCAGGAATTCAATAAGGCCAGACAACAGTATTATCGATGCTCTTTACCTTAACTTTCACAGTGCTAATTTACCTTGCTGGGTAACACTCTCATTTCAGAGTCAGAAAGTTGTGGTTTCATGCTCCACTTTTCAACTGTGTTTATGGTGTATATGTCTCTGGAGCATTGCGAGTGGGGGGTTCAGGATACAAGGATCTGAGTGAAGAGTTTGGAATACATTGAATGACCAGTTTATTGTACAAGAAGCGGGGAGTTCTGTTTATAGAAGAAACTGTTCTTGCAAAAAGAGTTATAGAGTGGAAGCAGGAGAAAGTTAGAAAGAGAAGAAAAAAAATGTGGAGAAAGTAAAAAGCTGATTGAGACAGAAAAATACAAGTGTAGTGTTCTAGTCAGAGATATGTTGTTTGAAGGCTTGTTAATTTTGAAGCAACTATATTCTTGAGACTAGCCCATGGGTGACACCTGCATCTCCACATCATAACACCTGGTGGCCAGGGAGTATAAATACAGATGCAGAGCTGCTAAATTCCATTGTCCTTTTCCTCACCTGTAAATATTTCCCGTCAATATCAGCATGGTCAGTAAAACAGAGATTCCCAAAAATTCCCTCCCCAGTTATGAGGGGATGGATAACCTATCTCAGAGCTGGTGATCATGTTTATCAAGCTCTTAGTGCATTACTGGGAACCTTGCCCTAGCATGATAATATGACCACAGTTTGAAGGAGCAGGTGGCTAGCATTTATTACCTTTCCCTAACTGTTCTTGAAAAGGTGATAGTGAGCTGCCTTCTTGAACAGTTGCAGTCTATGTGGTGTAGATACATCCACAGTGCTGTTAGGGAGAGAGTTTCAGGATTTTGACCAAGTGAGAGAAAAGGAACAATGAAGTATTTCCAATTCAGGATGGTGAGTGACTGGAGGGCAATCTCCAGGTGGGAATGTTCACAAGTATCTGCTGTCCTTCCCCTTCTAGATAGTAGTGCCATGGGTTTGGAAGGTGGTGTTGAAGGAAACTTGGTGAGTTTTTGCAGTGCATCTTGTGGGTGGTACACTGCTAACACTGAATTGGTGATAGTCTCCTTCTGCATTGCAGCGATTCTATTTTACCCATCAAGTCTGCACCAACAACAATCCCACCAGGCCCTTTCTCTATAACCCCATATATTTACCCCACTAATCCCTCTAACCTGCACATCCTGAGACAGTAAGGGGCAATTTAGTATGGCCAATGCGCCTAACCTGCATATTGTTGGACTGTGGGACAAAACCCATACAGACACGGGGAGAACATGTAAAGTCCACACAGTGACCCAAGCCGGGAATCAAACCCAAATCCCTGGAGCTGTGAGGCACCACTGTGCCACCACGCCACCTATAAGGGACTGTGATGGAGGGACTGAATATTTGTGAATGGAGTGCCAAATAAATAGGCTCCTTTCTCCTGGATGGTGTCAAGCTTCTTGAGTTTTGTCGCAGTGTTGGGACTAGATGACTTGATGTCACACTCGGTCAAAAGCTAGTTTGCTCTCAAGGACCCTCATTCCCACCTCAACCCTGGAATCAAATCTTTGTGTGCATGTTTAGATCAAGGCTGTAATAGGATTCAGAGTTAAATGGCCCTGGATTAAAGAATCCAAATTGAGCAGCTTACATTTTTCAGGACCATTCCCATTTCCATCACTACTATCATTCATTGGTTTTACAATCGAGAGATGCTTTCTACATTTCTATAGCACCTTTCGTGACTACAGGTTTTTCCAAAGTGCTTTATAGCCAATGAAATGCCTTTCTTGAACTGCAGCCACTGTTGTAACATTGGAAATGTGCCAGACAGTTTATGTGCAGCAAAATCCCATAATGTGATAGAGAGCCAAATAAACAAGGAAGAAATACTGGTCAGGACACTAGGCAGAACAACTCTGCTCTTTCTTAAAATAGCAGTTCATTTATATCCACACCAAAGGATTGATGGCAGCGCTTGGCTTAATGTCAGATCTGTGCTGACCAGCTGATGGGGGTATTCGTAGACATCTTTACCCTCTCTTTACACCAATCTGAGGTCCCTAAGATGACCATCATCCCAAACCAAAGCAAAACCAAACAGCATGCCTTAATAACTATTACCTGGTAGCTCCATCATTATGAAGTGCTTCAAAAGATTTGTCATGGCACAAATCAATTCTGGCCCTCCAGATTGCCTGGATCCACTACAGTTCACTTACCACCGCAACAGGTCCACAGCAGGCACTATCTCTCTGGCCCTACGCTCAACCATGGAATATCTGGATAACAATACACGTGTTAGCTTCCTATTTATCAACAGTTCAGCTTTCAATGCTATTATTCCTACAAAACGCCGTCTGTGATGATTTCATTCAGACTACTGAGATTGGCTTGCTAGAGAATGAACTTCCTGATGAGTCTTAATTGATGGTTAAGTCAGGGAACTCCTTGTTTAAAGCAGGTGTGTCAGATGCCCAGCCTGCATTCAGCAGGGAGCAACTGGAGAGCTGGCTGTGTACAAATGTATGTGTAAATAAAGTAACATAGTGACGAGACCTACTGTGGAGTTCCTACAGTGGCGATGAGGGAAAAGGAGTGATCTGAAGGAATCGCTGCACATGTTGAGGGTAAGGCATTGTTGAAAAAAACATGCCACTGTTTGGGAAGCTGGACACTTTTGACCCCGCATGGAGGACTAAGGCCAACATGTGGAAAGGATGAAGTATTTCTTCAGGGCATTTGACATAATCCTTTGCTTCACAGCTGATGTTATCTTGCTGACAACACGTGGGCCAGCAGCTTTTGCGATTATACGTGATTTAACCTTCCCTGAGGCACTGGACACAAAGTCCTTCTGAGAATTGTCAAACTTAGTTCAAGAATATTATGATTCTAAGCCATTCCTGATCCTGCGGAGATACCATTTTTACCCCACATTTTAAAGCAGGAGAGTCTATCAGCAGTTTCCTAACAAAGCTAACACAGAAGATTGTGAATTCAGGGGGACATTAAATGAGATGCTCCGAGACCAATTGATGTGTGGAATTAATAGTACCACTATAGAGAACGCTTGTTGGCAAAGGTCCAGCTAGATTGTAAACAGGCATTACAGCTGATCTTGTGTTAACAAAACGGCAAGCAGAGCGCGTGATCTCCAAGACATCCTGATAAAGATGGAGACCACCAGGGAGTCTGGGTTAGGGGACTACCACTATGGGCCAGGCCACTATACAGCAGCCCTCTGAGAGGATTCGGATATGCCTAAGGCCACTTATAGAACCGCACCTAAACAAGGTCAGGTTAAGCCCAGAGTCATGATGTAGACATGCCGTTGTTGGACTGGGGTAAACTCAGTAAGAGGTCTGACAACATCAATTTTAAATCCAACCAATTTATTTGATAGTAAACTTGCAAGCTTTCAGCTAAAGGCCGAAAGCTTGCAAGTTTACTATCAAATAAATCGGTTGGATTTAAAATTAGTGTTGTCAGACCTCTTACTAGGTAAGTCCAGAGTGACAGCAGTTCCTGTAGAGCCCTGCTCGACACGGCATTGCTACAGCTGCCAGTGTCAGGATACACAGAACCAACATGGCTGAAAAGAACAGGTAGGCCAAGGGACAGGAAAATGCACGACCTGGAAGCTCCCTCTGCTTCTGATGAGGAACAGCCACTGTGCGTAGCTGTGACAAAATCAGAACCCATCAAATTATCTGAGACTGAATAGACATCCAATTTTAATGGAAATTGACACAGACGCAGCTGTATTGGTCATAGGGGAGCACGGTGTTTAACAAGGTACGCACTGGACTCCAACTCTTAGCACTGACCAAAATTTCAGCAAGGCTGACCACCTATTCAGGGAAATCACTGAAAGTGATGAGTAAAAGCCAGTTGCTATATGAAACAATTAATTTGGCTCCCATTAATGGTAGTCGTTTGAGACTTATTATGGTGAAATTGACTAAAAGAGATCCAGCTAGATTGGACAAATATCTTCCAGCTGGAAAATGGTAGCCTGTTCTCATTAGGGATAAAATAAGGGCAGAATATCTGCAGAACATAGAACATAGAACATAGAACAGCACAGAACAGGCCCTGAACCTGGAGGAATTTCTCATAGAACATAGAACATTACAGCGCAGTTCAGGCCCTTCGGCCCTCGATGTTGCACCGACCAGTGGAAACAATCTAATGGCCCTTTAACCTAAACTGTTCCAATGTTATCCGTATACCTATCCACTGACCATTTGAATGCCCTTAAAGTTGGCGAGTCCACAACTGCTGCAGGCAGGGCATTCCACACCCTTCTCAGGAGATTTACAGCAGTGGGAGTGTGTCTGAAAACGGAGAAATGCATCTTTTTAGCATCACAAGTAACCTACCTTGGGTAAAAAGTGGATAAGTTGGGCCTACATCTTCTAGAGGATCGGATGCAAACAATAAAAGATGCCCCAGCTTCCACAACCATCCAGGAGCTACAGTCATTTTTAGGATGGTAACGTACTATAGGAAGTCCACACAGAACAGGGCCTCCCTTCTGGATTCCCTCCACCAGTTGCTAAAAAGGGACAAACTCGGGAATGGTCGGCCTAGCAGCACAGAGCCTTCAAAATGAAACAGCAACTCTCATCTGAAAATATGTTGGTACATTATAATCCCACGAAGGAATTGGTACTCATCTGTGATGCACCACATGGAATTGGTGCAGCACTGGCACACAGCTGGCAGAATGGACAAAAAGGGTCAATCAGTTATGCCTCCAGGACGCTGGTAATGGCAAAGCAAAGATATGTCCAGATTGACAAAGAAGGACTGGCGGTAATCTTCTCAATTAAAAAATTTCATCATTATTTATATGGGCAAAACTTTACCATTGTAACAGATCATAAACCTCTGCTGGGTCTACTGAAGGAAGACAAAGCAGCGTCAGCCCGGATCCAACACTGGGCATTATTGCTGGCGGCATATCAGTATCAATTGGAACACCGACCAGGGACTAGCTGGCAAATGCCGATGCCTTAAGTCGGCTATTGTTATCGGACACCCCACAATTGGTACCCAGAATAGAGGAGACCGTAATGACGTTAAAATTTATGGATATCCTCCTGGTGGATGCACACAATATACAGAAAAACCCTGGTATTGGCAAAGGCAAAACATCTGGTGCTAACAGGGCGGCTGGAAAGACCGGTCCATCCACGGTTCCACCCATACTGGAGCAGGAGGAAGCAGATCACGTTGGAAGATGGGATACTGCTGTGGGAAGCACGGGTCATCGTCCCGAGGCAGGGCTGTCAGGCCATACAGGCCAAACTACACTGTGGGAACGCTGGAGTATCAAAAATGGCCAGGAGCTCCATCTGGTGGCCAGGTCTGGACGCAGACATAGTGAGCCTTGTAGGACAGAATGCACCACCGGCAGCCCCGCTACACCCATGGGAATGGCTAGGTAGACCATGGTCACAACCCCATGTCAATTTTGCAGGCTCGTTTATGGGATCCATGTTTCTGGTGATAATGGATGCCCATTCCAAGTGGTTAGACATCTATAAACTAAACTCGGCAAACATGACGGCAACCTTTGAGAAACTGCGCACCGCATTCACAATGCACAGGATCCCAGAGGTACTACTTTCTGATAATGGTTCAGTGTTCACAAAATTTATGAAATCGAATGGGACCTGGCTCATCAAGACAACGCCTTAGCACCCGGCATCAAATAGGGTAGTGGAGTTAAAGGCCAGGTTGAAAAAACAGGCAGCGGCTCATTTAGAGACAAAACTTTCAAGGTGATTATTTTACTATAGAGACACGCCACACACCACCATGGGAACTGTGCCAGCAGAGTTACTGATAGGCAGATGGCCCCGCACCGGACTGAGCCTATTGTTGCCAAACTTGGGAGGAAAGATAGAAAGATACCAGGAAGCCTAATGTAGGGGTCACAACAGTCACCGAGAGAGGCACTTTGTAGCAGGGGAGAGAGTTTGGGTTAGAAATTATGCAAATGGACCCACCTGGGTAACTGGAACAGTCAAATCCAGGACCGGACCGTTATCCTAGTGAGTACATGTAGACAAGGCAGTGGTCAGGAAACATCTGGACCAAGTTTGGGCCTCAAGCTCTCCATCTGTTCTGGAGCTGAGTCCACCCTGCAGCCCAAGGAAGGAGCAGAGATCTTGTCGACATGCCAGTACCTCCCCTCCTGTATCCTTGATGGCAATCTCCCAGCGCCAGTGACCCAAGTTCAAATCCAGCCTCGGGTCACTGTCCATGTGGCGTTTGCACATTCCCTCTGTATCTGCATGGGTTTCCACTGGATGTATCAGTTTCCCATCACGGTCCAAAGATGTGCGGGTTAGGTTGATTGGCCTAAATTGACCCTAGTGTCAGAGGGATTAGCAGGACAAGCAGGATGAAGAATTATGGAAATAGAGCCTACTAAAATTTATAAATAGTGTGTGTGTAATATATATATATATATACATATATAGACATCTCTTTCTCTGTTGTGAAACAACAAATTATAGAAAGGTGTGCAACATAACACTTCAAAGTGATAGAATACTTAATCCATTATTTAGTATGTGCTCTTCAGAAAGATCAGCATACTGAAACTTGATTGTGGTCGGTGCAGACTAGATGGGCTGAATAGTCCTCTTCTGTACTGCAGGGATTCTATGTGGGAAAATTATCTAAGTATGTCCTGCACACAAAAAGCAGGACAAATTCAACTTCTTATCTTATCAATCTACTCTCGATGATCAGTAAAGTGATGGAATGGTCATCAACAATGCAATCAAGTGGCACTTACTCAGCAATAACCTGCTGACTGATGCTCAATTTGGGTTCTGCTAGGGCCACTCAGTTCTTGATCTCAATACAGCCTTGTTTCAAACATGGACAATAGAATTGAATTCCAGAAGTGAAATGAAAGTGATTATCATTGGCATCAATGCAGTATTTAGCTGAGTGTGGCATCAAGGTGCCTTAGCAAAACTAAAGTTAAGGAGCATCAGGCGGATAACCTGCCACAGATTGGAGTCATACCTGGCATAAAGAAAGATGGTTGTGGTTGTGGAGATCAATAACCTCGGCTTCAGTACATCACTCAGGCTAGTGTCCATCTTCAACTGCTTCATCAAAGACCTTCCTTCCATCATAATATCAGAAGTGAGATATTTCCTGATGATTTAAATCTCTGTATGTAGTTGGATAATACATTTGAAAACAATATTCCATTAATGATCCACTTCCAGTCACTATTCTTTTCTTCATACTAAAATTCATACAGCTTCAGACATGTGCTCCATATGTATCATAGAACCCTACAGTCCAGAAAAAGGCCCATTGAGTCTGCATTGACCACAATCCCACCCAGGCCCTACCCTATATCCCTGCATATTTTACCCACTAATCCCTCTATTCTATGCATCCCAGGACACTAAGGGACAATTTTAGCATGACCATTCAACCTAACCCACATATCTTTGGACTGTGGGAGGAAATCAGAGCACCGGAGCAAACACACTAAGACACAAGGAGAACGTGCAAACTCTACACAGTGACCTGAGCCAGGAATCGAACCTAGCTCCTAGGGCTGTGAAGCAGCAGTGCTAACCACTGTGCTACTGTGCCACCCATGTACCTGAGAAGAAATTCTCTATATCCTCCTTTTTCCAGGGACCATAGTAACATTGCCAGCTTAGATAGGGGATTGGACAGAACTATCCTGAGATGCAGAAAAAGAACTTATTGCATTCTTTTGTAGTGAACTGGTCTGTGTTATTCAATTTGCACCATCACTTTATAACATGGGTTATCAGTGTTGGACCTTGATGATCCCAAATGTGCCAAACATAATTGGCTACTAAATCTTTCATGCTGTCCAACAAAAACTGATGATGTTTCAGATGAAATCCCATTTTACCATTACTGAAATAGGAGTCCTGTTACAAAACATCAAAATTATCAAATGGCAAAGGCTTCATTTAGATAACGTTGGTATCCAGATATATACCACCATATTTCCATAGCAGAGCTAACGTGTAGTCATCAGCAAGGACATTGATCCAATACTTTTCCAAATCAGGATTCACCTGCGGTAGTTGGACAAAGTGAAATAAATCTATTATGTTCTTTTACAACATATTTCAACTTATTTCCTCATTAGTCTATGTGCCACGGTTAATGTTAATATGCAGGTTCATTCAGCAGTCAGGAAGGCAAATGCAATGTTAGCATTCATATCTTGAAAGCTAGAATAGAAGAGCAGCAGGCAAGTCACACAAATACCTCCTGCCCAGGGAACCCACCATGACACTTCCATCTCAACTCAATCAATGGCCTCTAACCCTTGTCCCCTTCCCCATCAACCCCACCTTGGCACGGACCCACACCTCACTCTCACCTTAGGCTCATAAACCCCCCCCCTCCTCTGTGACCCCCCCCAACCCCCACACCTCCCTCAACACCCCCCCCACACCCCCCTCCTCCCCTCCCCCAACACCTCCACCCCCCCCCCCCCCCCCACCCTCCCCCCCCCCCCCCCCCCCACCCCACCCGTCCCCCCCCTAACAGTCCACAAAACATTTCACATCTTTACGCTGAGTGCTGGAGATGCAGCAGAAGAGCCAGAGAATGCAAGAGGGACTGACGGCCACACTAGACCAAGTGTAAGGCTGTTGGGTGGAGTCCCAACGCTTTCAGGTGGAGACTAGCTAATACCTGTCTTGTGTGGTTCCCAGCCAACACTGCAAAGGTGGCAATGGAAAGCCTGGGGCAGGAGATCTTCACCATCAACAGTAGGTTCCAAGCAATAACCGACCATAAGCAGACCATAATAGAATCCCAGAGGGGGCTGCGGCTGAGTCATAGGAGGCCACTGCTGAGGGACTCAGCAGGTTTCTCGAGGTCTTGCGACCAATGGCTAAGAGGCTTGAGAGCTTGCAGGAGACCCAGCAGGACAGTTGCTACAGCAACAGCCCTCAAGAATGTGACCAAGTCAAAGAGGGTCATGGCTGAGGGGCTGCAGAGCATGGCCCAGTCTCAGACGGTACTCACTGCGATTATTGACAGCTGGTCTCCAACTCAGGTAGCCATCGCTGAGCGCTTGACAACCAAAGATGCAAGTGGTCCTCCAGGACTGGCAGAAGCAGATAACGCCATAGCTTCTGGAGTTCACTGTAGAAGCACCACCATCTGTGGCCTAGGGGCTCACTGGAACCCCAAGGAAGGAGGAAAGGCTCTACCCCATGCCTGAGCCTTCCAGCCAGGAGACTGAGGCAGTGACTGTATCTTTTGTCTCCCCCCTTCCTGACACTGGGGCATCTCAGGCGCAGCAGGATGAAGAGGTGTCATAGAAATGTCCCAGACACCTGGAAGCCAGGCTGGGCTTTCCACAGAGTGCCTGCCAAGCGCATCACAGGCCTTGGGGTCAGGTAGGCAGCTGGCCTCCTCCACTCCGGTGTACATCCTGGAGAGACACCAAGACATAATGGTAGGTGCAAGTTCACCCGTCCTTGAAGGTGGCAGTATAGATGGAGAAGGTGGTGGAGAAGGCATATGGTATACTTGCCTTTATAGGAAGGGGTATAGAGTATAAAAGCTGGTGTCTAATGTTGCAGTTGTATAGAACATTGGTTAGACCACATTTGGAGTACTGTGTCCAGTTCTGGTCGCCGCACTACTGGAAGGATGTGGAGACCCTGGAGAGAGTGCAGAGGAGCTTTACCAGGATGTTGCCTGGTATGGAACATCTTAGCTATGAGAAGAGATTGGGCAAATTGGAGCTGTTCTCCCTGGAAAGGCAGAGAATGAGGGGACACATAAGAGAGGTGTACAAGATTATGAAGGGTATAGATTAAGTGAATAGTGGGAAGCTTTTTCCCAGGTTGGATACAAAAATCATGAGGGGCCATGGGCTTAAGGTTAGAAGGGTGAGGTATAATTCAGTTGTTAGAGGGAGGTTTTTTTACACAGAGGGTTGTGGGGGCTTGGAATGCACTGCCAAGTGGGGTGGTGGAGGCAGGAACACTAGAGTTGTTTAAGGTTTACCTAGATAGACATATGAGCAGACTAGAGATGGAGGGTTACAAAAGACTGTTCTAAATAAGGATCAAAAGCCTCAGGATGTTCCTGAGAATCAATAGATTCCTATGGGCTGTCCAACATATTTCATAGCTCATATGTCTCTTACATTTGAGCTTCTGGGGATCTTCCGTGAATGTCTATATAATCTGTGTATGTTTATTGATGTATCTTTTTCACATCCACAGGTGATTCAGTCTGCCTTGTTGCCAACAAGGGGCATACATGTGGTGGGTTGTGCGAGGGCTGCTCTTGGATGTTGCTTCGAGAGTTGCTTAGTACTTCACATCTTTAGTGTACGCTAAACTGGACCAACACGACAGCTCAGTGACTATCACTGTTTGCTGTGCAGAGACAGGGACCCGGGTCAGATCTCTAGCTTGGATTGACGTCTGTGGGAATTTGCACATTCTCCCCGTGCTTGCGTGGGTTTTCTCTGGATGCTCCGGCTTCCTCCCACATCCCAAAACGTGCTTTGAGGCTGATTGGTGTCATAAATTGTCCCTGAATTGGATCTCCCTTAATCTGGCGTACATATAATTGCCTAAATTTGCACCTCCTTTATTGTGGCGTTCCATTAGAGGTAGACAAATATAGTTGATGATCGACGAAAGACTTGAATAAGGTATTCTGGAATTTGGCTGTCTTTAACCATCGAATGACGTAGACACTTTTTCTCTTGGAACTATTTCTGTATCATTGTCATTCAATATAGCGGCAGAGACACAATCATTAGGCAACTCAAATTCAATTAGGTCTTCTGTAGTAATATGAAGGCAAAATACAGTGGATGCTAGAACCTGAAACAAAAAGAGAAAATGCTGGAAATACTGGAGGACTGACAGCATTTGTGGAGAGCGAATGGAGCCAATGTTTTGAGTGTAGGTGAATCTTTTCTGATCTGCTAAGGTTTTCCAGCATTTTCTGTTTTTGCTTCTGTAATAATATTCATAACATGAGGGATCTAAAGAAGTTAGTACTGCTGGAGATGATTTTGAGAAATCAGAATCAGTATCAACCTCCATCCTAATAAATTATCTACTTAATTTTAGAATAACCCAGATTCTAAATGACTGATCTTGTGCAGATAAATGGTTCAGTTGGAGCTCTCCATCATATTTCTGGACATTCTATTCACAGTCATAATTCTTTTCTTCATGTCGTAAATTCTTTTTGGAGAATGAACTTCTCCTTCTCGAAAGTACCAAGATTCTTCTTCTGAATATTCTTCTTGGGAGAAGTTGGTCCAGTCCAACAAGCTTTTGTAATGTGACTGTTATAGGAAAATTCTTTTGAAATGGTGGCCAATGTCTAAAAACTTAGACTCTGTTCAAAAACTCAAAAAAGACACAGTCTGTTCAAAAGACAAAAGAACAAAGAACAAAGAAAATTACAGCACCGGTACAGGCCCTTCGGCCTTCCAAGCCTGTATTGATCACGCTGCCTGACAGAATTAAAACTCACCATATCCCTCTATTCCCATCCTATTCATGTATTTGTCCGGACGCCTTTTAAAACTCACTATTGTATCTGCTTCCACTACTTCCCCCAGCAGTGAGTTCCAGGCACCCACCATCTTCCGTGTAAAAAACTTGGCTTGTACATCTCCTTTAAACTTTGCCCCTCGCACCTTAAACCTATGCCCCCTAATAATTGACTCTTCCACCTTGGGAAAAAGCTTCTGACTACCCACTCTGTCCATGCCCCTCATAATCTTGTAGACTTCTATCAGGTTGCCTCTCAATCTCCGTCATTATAGTGAGAACAAACCAAGTTTCTCCAAACTCTCCTCATAGCTAATGCCTTCCATGTCAGGCAGCATCCTAGTAAATCTTTTCTGTACCCTCTACAAAACTTCCATATCCTTCTGGTAGTATGACAACTAGAATTGAACATTATATCCCAAGTGTAGCCTAACTAATGTTAGAACATAGAACATAGAAAACTACAGCACAAACAGGCTCTTCGGCCCACAAGTTGCTCTGATCATATCCCTACCTACTAGGCCTACCTATAACCGTCAATCCCATTAAATCCCACGTACTCATCATTTATTTCTATAAAGCTACAACATGACTTGCCAATTTTTAAACTCAATTCCTCAGCTGATGAAGGCAAGCATGCCATATGCCTTCTTGAGTACCTTCTCCAACAGCATTGCCCCTTTTAGTGACCTGCGTACCTATACACCCAGCATGCAATGCCCATTCAGTGGATACTAGCTATCTTATCACTAAAAAGACTATATCTGTCTGTGAATCTCACCAGCTGATTTAAAATTGCCTGCTACAATTCCCGCTCCTGGCTGATTGCCTAAGTCAATATTAAGCCATTAAATAAACTTGAATCCAAAAGTGTGTGATTGTTTTTTAATTCCTCTCCTCTCATCTTTGATTACTTTAACTACCTCTATGTTAATTGTGTGTAATTACTAGATTAAGATAAAAAACAAATAATCAAAATAAGTTGCTGCCTGGAATCAAATTGAAAGGCTTGATTTTTGATTCAAATATAATATTATGTTATAGAATTCAATAAGGAAGTAATTCCGGAGAACCAAAAGAATGTTATGCACTACGTATAAAGGTCTCTCACTGGGAAGGGGATCAGACAAGTATTGAAGGCTGTTTAATTATTGTAGGAATTTTGTGGAAGATTATGTAGTGCTTGTAAAACCCTTGCAAGATTCCATTAAAAGAGGTCAAGCCAGCAGGGAGAGAGAGTAGATTGGAGGGGGGGAAGAACCAGACCTCTACAGATTTAAAATTGGCTAACTGGCACACCCTCCACTGCATGGGCAGTGGTAAATGGTGAAAGAACAGTGATTGCAGGAGAGCAGATTCCAGGAAGCAAATCAGCAGAACTGATAGCCTTCATTAAAGCTTTAGAATGGAGTGCAGGAAAACTTACTAACATTTACACAGACAGCAGATATGTTTTTGGGGTAATTCATGATTACAAGACAGCCTGGAAAGGGCAGAGTTTTGTAAACTCAAGTGGGGAATATGTACAACATGAAAATCTGATTAAAAATCTAATCCAAGCATCTCATACTCCTTTAGAAGCAGCAGTGGCCAAAATACAAGCTTACGAGAAGATTACAAGCAAAGCTCAAGAAGGGAATAGTGAAGCAGATAAAGCAGCTGAAACCTGTTAGAGCAAAATTTGGAAGGAATATAAATAATAGATGTGGCAGCAATGCAAGCTAGGGATAGTTCTGACGTCGATGTCAGACAACGATAAGCACAGGTTCCAGAAGACAAGAAATAAGGATGGAAAACACTAGGAGGGCAAAAAGGGTGAGATGGATATGGAGGAGAAAGAGGAAAATAATAGTATCAGAGTCAATACAACAGACTTTATTGAAGATATACTGTGGTGTAGCACATACAAGCAGAGACATGATGACCAATTTAATTGAAAACTGTTGGTGGTAGAAGGGAATGGGACAAATGACAGTTAAATTCTGTCAAAGATGTGTTCCACGTGCCCGAGTAGAACCAGGACACCAAGTAAAGATTGATAATCAACCAAGACCTCAGGGACCATGGCAAATTTGCAGACAGATTTCACATGACCATTACTAGATTGAGAGGGAAGAACTATTGTCTCGTTATTATTAACCAATTCACTAGATAGGTGGAAGCATTTCCATATAAATATGCCACAGCTAAAACCATAACTTTAATATTGGCAAATGAGATAATACCTAGGTGGGGAATGCCCCTTCAGTTAGAATCAGATCAAGGAGCTCAATTCACTGGGATAGTTTAGAGAGAAGTTTGCAGAATGTTGGGCATAAAACAGAAATGTCACATATACCCTATCACCTACAGAGTTCAGGAATGATGGAATGTATGAACAGAATACTGAAAAAAAACACTCATTCTGATCAAAGAAACAATTGGGTACAGGCCTTGCCTGCAATATTGCTGTGACAGAGAGCTTTTGAGGAACAAGTTTAACTCCTTTTGAATTGGTGACTGGTAGGGCAACACGCCTCCCAAAAGATGTGATAGTGGGAGGTGAGGAGCTTAAAATTGGAAAAGATGCAGTATTTCAGTGTAGGGGAGACCTGGTAGATTGTTCGCATTCTCTTAAGAAGCATGCAATCATTCAGTAACAGTATAAGGATTGGATGAAACTGGCAGAGAAAAACACTTCTATATTGTCTACACCTGGAGACAAAATAATGGTACAGCTAATGACAGACAAGAAAGAGTTAGGCACTAGGTGGGAAGAGCCCTTCACTGTAGTTGTGGCAGGACAAAAATCTGTCCTAATTGATGAAAAATGTGGTCCAGACACTGGACACTATTGAAACCGTATCCTAGTGGGCAAGCTACTAGTGCCGAGAATGTTCCAGTAAATGAATAATCTTGCAGAACACTGAATCAAATGGCTCCAGCAGCCACAGTACTGATGAAAAGGTTAATTGGATTTGCAAACAAAATTGTTATGTTAGCCAAAAATCATGGGATTGAAATTGGTCTAAGTATTAGACTAAATTATGAATAATTTAGTTGTTGTGTTACGAATTTTAGGGCATTAGTGCCACTCTGTTTGTAATTACAGGATACCGTAAGCAAAGATAGAGTCAACAATTGAAAAAAGAAAGAAGACGGACTACCAAGCTGAGTGTCAAACTGGAACATTTAAAGGTAAAATCCATAAGATTATAGCACGGTTCTATGAAGTATATTTATCTTTTCAATATGGACAAATTGTTGCGTGACACCATTGCATTGACAGGATGACTGCATCCTATCTCATTGTATTATTGACTTTACTATGTTTAACACAACCAGTCCATTGAGAACTGCATACTAATACTTACCTGTGTGTGACATATACATATGCTAAAACTGCTGACATATCTAAATATTGGGTGTGCACACAAATTCCTATTCATGCAGAAGAAGGGAATACCTTTATATCTGGTGCCTTTATTGTGGACAGATTTGATTGTGTGAGATCACAATGTTGAAAATTATAACAAATTGCAAGGTGGGTTCAAAGGAAAGGGAATCTAGTACAATAAATAAACATTGAAGGAAGTGAACAGGATGATGAGATAGATATTAATAGACATTAGAAAGGCTGTATCACTACTTTCTGAGTTTGGGACAATACCAACATAGGAAAACATGTTAATGCTATGTAAAACATGTTGTATGTGCTATTTTAAACAATGATATGGCAGTATGCAGGTTTTTCAGTGTCTCTCTTTCTCACAAGACAAGCTTCTGAGATTTTCTGCTGTTGGTTTCACTATTATTATTCTCTTTTTCTAATTCTCCAGACCATTCCTCTGAGAATATCTTGTTTAAGTTTAACCCATGGCTCTTGCCAAAAGTACAACTTTCCCACAAACTTAAGTCCCACAGGGTTATTTTTAATGACTTTTCCAATGTTTTCTTCTCTCCTTCTCCTACGGTTAGTTTTAAAATCTTCCCTACTGTTTTGTGCCCTCTCCCTCCTTTACACTATGAGCCCACAGCCTTTTAAATTTAACACTGCTGATGG
This sequence comes from Sphyrna mokarran, assembly GCA_024679065.1. Classification (NCBI taxonomy): domain Eukaryota; kingdom Metazoa; phylum Chordata; class Chondrichthyes; order Carcharhiniformes; family Carcharhinidae; genus Sphyrna; species Sphyrna mokarran. The sequence goes on along the minus strand of JAGIQG010000003.1, from coordinate 68,701,959 downwards.
GCAATATCAGCACCGTCTTCCTGACCCACTCCCAGATTATGTGCGCCGTCCCAAATCTACATCAATTGTATTCGCGTGGCATTTTATTGGCTCTGTTGGTACTTCTTCCTTACCCCCACATTAAGTGCAACTTTCCTTACCAGCAATATTGCCTTTGCCACTCCACGAGAAATCTGGATAAGTCAAATTATGGATCCGACAACTTGGCGTGTGGTTCTCTTTCGTGAACTAAGGTTGTAATGAAAATATACTCACCCTGTAGAAGGCACATCCAGCCTGCAGTGCCTGATGACACTATCCCGTCCTCAGTCACCAAAAAAAAGACTGTAATGGGGGATTTATTTTAAAAAGATGGCCAATATTTAAAAACTTAGACTCGATTCAAAAACTCACAAAAGGAAAAGTCTCTGTTTTAAAGATGCGAAAAAAGTTTACTTAAAAAGCAAAAATTATACAAGACAAAGAATACATTATTGTATGGCTGTTGGTGTCCAAAGGATTAGACAGCTCAGCTTCAGGGCTGTGAAACCTCTCTGGAAAAGAACAATTATATCTTTTGTTATCTAAAAGATGCCTCTTCATTAGCTTAAAATCAATTTCATTTAATGTTCACATGTCAATCCAGTTTTTGACAAATATTGAATTCAATTTGCAATTCGCTACTCAATATCTCATTAGTCCATTAAATCCAGACATCCTCCCATTTTGGCTGATCCCATTTCCGGTTTGCTATGTAACTATGGAAGCTTTCCATAGCTGAACGGCACATTGCCAAGATGGAGAGATGCATAATTTCTGGGTGCTAGAAATGCACTATGTTATATCTGGACGATGTATGCCAATATAAAGTTACAACATTCATCCCAAAAATTTGAAAATCTCTAATGTTTACTTTTGCTGCTTAATGGATTCCCAACTGATAGCTCTAACCTTACCATTACATTTGCTCTTTTTGAATTAGAAAAACAGTACATTTTATACTTTAAAATACATTCAGTACTTTGATATATATACGTTAAAATCATATTAATTTGTTTTAATACTGTTATTACATTCACATATGAGCAAACCATCCATATTAGCTTTTTATAAAGAATCATTTAACGCCTTCTAGCTATCCAGTCACTAAAAAGATTACATCTGTCTGTGAACCTCACTAGCCGATTTAAAATTCCCATCAACACATACTCACAGTGTCTTCCCACTCCTCCCCTTTCATGCTTATATCTTCCTTCCCCCACTCAAATCCCATTCGCCACTCACACCACCTTTCCCACTCACACTCCCTTCTTCACTCAAAACCCTTTCCTCACTTAAACCCTATTCCCCCCTCACTTCCCAACTCTCCATTCTACACTCAAACCCCTTGCCCCCTATTAGAAAGTGGAGGTTGATTCCTCCCCTGAGAACCAACACTTAAACACTCAAAGAGGAGAACCTCGCTCTATAATCTGTAAAAAGTGTGTGTAAAGTGGTATGACCTGTTCTTCAGCAACTTCTAGTAGTTAAATAAAAAAATCCTTGACACTCATTCTAAAATGAACACATGGCAATTTATTTATCTAACTTACAGTGAACAAAGTATCTAAACCATGAACAAACCAAATAAACTCTTTCTAACTATTAACTATTCCCAATTAAAACAAGATTCTAATGGTATGCTGTCCAAATAAATACAATTCCAACTCATCAACAAAAAACAGAATTTAGGCACTCTCTAAATTACAAGCAGGTTTTACATCTTCTGGAATATTCTGGGCCTTCTCTGTTGATTATTCTGTCTGGGATTCCTTTCTTCTTTGCTGCTTTTGTTGTCGAGATGATACTTTCTCTAAGACATAGATGAATCCATGAGAGCCAATGATTCTCTCTCTCTCTCTGTTTCGAGAGAGAGTTGAGAGCTGAGAGCTGTTAGCTCTGGCAGGTGGCATTTGCTGTACCGTCTTTGTGCCACTGCCCTTTTCCTTTATATCTATAATGACATATCAGTATTTTCCACAATCGGATTGCTTCTAGATTGTCAAAGCCATCAGATTTAAATTTAATTGGTTCTTGGTATCTAAGTGCCTGATTCAAATTGATTGGCTAAATTCAAAACCTATTCATACAACAATAGAATCTGTATAGTACAGAAGGAAGCCATTTGGCCCATCGAATCTGCACTGACAACAATCCACCCAGGTCCAATCCCACTTAGTTACCCCGCTAATCTCTCTAACCCATCACATTCCAGATCACTAAGAGTTAATTTATTATGTCCAATCAACCTAATATGCACATCTTTGGACTGTGGGAGGAAATTGGAGCACCCAGAAAAAACGTGCACAGATACGGGAGAGAATGTGCAAACTTCACACAGACAATGACGTAAGCTGGGAATCAAACCCAGATCCCTGGAGCTGTGTGACAGCAGTGCTAATCACTGTGCCACCATGCTGCCCCTGTTGTCTTGATAAAAACTGCTACTTGGCCTCTCAATACTAAAATTTCAGTTTAGGCTCTCTTTATACTTGCATTGTATCTCTAAGCACAGACAAAGTATCATCTTTTAACATACAATTTTACAAACACCAAATTCTAACTTTCTATCTCCCAATCCACAATTACTCCACTTTTACAATTACTCGCAATACCTCCCCTTAAGAAAAAAAAATGAAGAATCTTATGATAGATTGCTTCATTATTTTTAACCTTAACTTCATTACATTACTAGATTCACAATTTATTAATCTAGAGTTTCACATCTTATACCAATTCTATTTATAGATAACATTGAACACTACCATTTCTATCTTATATAAACATTTTACTTTTAAATTTGCAATAAAGCATCTGCGATATTTTCATGACCCATAACATGCACAATCTGTAAATTAAATGTTTGTAGCAAGAAATTTCAATGAAATAATTTATTGCTCTTGTCCTTAAAACTTTCCAGAAATGTCAAAGAATTGTGTTTAGTATACACAATCATTTCTGATGCACAGTTTGCAACATAAACAATAAAATGTTGAAAGGTCATTACCAAACTCAATAACTTTTTTTCATTGTTGAATATTTTTTCACTGTGCATTACTGAGTTTTTTTGAAAACTAACAGATTGGCCTTTCAATTCCCCAATCATCCTCCTTAATACACATCTCCAACGTCTACATTGCTTGTGCTGATGGCAACTCAAAAATTTGGCGCGACTAAAACAGGTGCAGCAGTTAACACTGATTTTAAGTTCTCAAATGCCTTCTGGCATTATTCTGTCCACTGAAATTTTGTGATCTTTTATAACAAATCCATCAATGGTGCCACTATGCTACTGAAGTTCAGTACAAATTTCCTGTAGAATCTGCTCCATCCCAAAAATCATAACAGTTCCTTCTTCGAGGATGGTTTTTGAAATTCGTTGATGGACTTTGCCATCAGGTTTCTCAGTGTCATCCGTTCAATGTTGTGTTCTAAAAATGTCACATTCACCTTCTCAAGTTGTTTTTGCCAATTTTATGACCAACTTTGCCTTCTGTAGTCTTGAAAAGCTCTGTCAAATGCTCCATGAATGGCTAAAGATAACTAAGTCATCTATGTAGACACACAATTCATCAGCCTGCAACAACTTTGTTCGTAAGCCTTTGAAAAGTGACAGGTGCGTTTATCTTTCCACAGAGCATTACTTTGCATTGATGTAGCCCATGTGGATTTACAAAAGCAGAAACTTCTTTTGCTCTCTCTGACAAAGTTACTTGCCAGCAACTGCAAAGTAAGTCCAACTGGTGATGTAAGTGGCTTGTCACATCTTTTCCACACAATCCTCCAGCCTTGGAATTGGGTATGAGTCAGATTTAGTCACAGTGTTGAACTTCTGATCATCGACGCAGAATCGTTGAGAGCCATCAGGTTTGAAAATCAACACAATCAGCAAACTCCACTCGCTTTGACTTGGCTCTATGATGTCTTCTTGTAGCATTGCTTCCACTTCCTTCTGAACAGGCACTGCTTTGAGATGATTAAGCCGATAGAGCTGTTGTTTGATGCATTCCCTACATCAACCTCATGTGCTATGGTATTAGTCCTTCCCATTCTATTTCTACATAGGTCCTACAGCACTCTAACAAGTCTTTTCATTCAGTTCTCTGTTTGTGGGACAGATAGCTCACTGCCCTATTCCATTCCTTAAGGATCTTTTCATTATTCAATTTATTCTGAGGCACATCAAAATCCAAATCATTTGGGTTTGATTCCTCACTCTGAGTGGCAGGAACTAATACCGTTTCTCTGGTTCCCTTTCCCTGTCATAGTACTATTTCAGTATGTTCACATGACATACCCTATATTTTTTTCCAATCTGGCATCTTTATGAGAAGAAGAGTGCCTGACCAAACCAAAGGACCAGACTACGCAAGTATGACTGAGATCAGCACACAGATAAAGGCCAATATCTGCTTGGGTACTTGCCAGTCACACAAGATCTTGTATTGGACTTGAACTCTCGTATTTCTATAATGATAACTTATTGTTGCTTGGGTGGGTGAATATTGATTGTGTCTTAAATAAATATTGATTCTACTAACAAGGCGTCTACTCACAGTTATTTGTCCACCATATAAGGATTAAAACAGACTGTGCAGCAGGCACAACAATTGGCAGACATGCTAGGATCATTTAGATAGCCACATGAACCGACTGGGAATGGAGGGATACAAACAGACAGTCCAGTTAGGAACACATGAACAGTGCAGGTTTGAGGGCCAAAGGGCCTGTTCCTGTGCTGATTAATGTTGTTATCCAGTTGTTGCCTTGGTTAACTCATTATGAGGATTGAACATTTCATTTAAGAAAAATAAGCCATCTGGCTTTTAATGAATTTAATGAATTTTTCTGAAGATGTAACGAGTACAGTTGACAAAGGGGAACCAGTGGATGTGGTGTTTTAGATTTACAGAAGGCGTTCGATAACGTGCCTCACAAAAGATTGCTGCAAAAGGTTAAGTTATACGGAGATGGTGGTAAAGTGTTAGCTGGATTGAGGATTGGCTATCTAACAGGAAGCAGAGAGTTGGAATAAATGGGTGCTTTTCAGGTTGGCAGTTGGTGACTAGTGGCGTACTGCAGGGATTGGTGCTGGGGCCTCAACTGTTTACCATATACATAGACGATGCGGAGGAGGGACCAACTGTAGGGTAACAAAATTTGCTGATGACACAAAGATGAGTGGGAAAGCAAATTGTGTGGAGGATGGGGAAAGTCTGTAGAGAGATTTGGATAGGTGAGAATCTGGCAGATGGAGTATAAGGTTGGCAAGTGTGAGGTTATCCACTTTGGAAGGAATAATAGTAAAATGGACTATTATTTAAATGGTGAAAAATTACAACATGCTACTGCGCAGGCAGACCTGGGGTCCCTGCGCATGAATCAAAAACTCAGTTTGCAAGTGCAGCAGGTGATCAAGAAGGCAAATGGAATATTGGTTTTTATCACGAGGGGGTGGAGTATAAAAGCAGGGAGGTCTTGCTGCAACTGTACAAGGTACTGGTGAGGCCACAACTAGAGTACCATGTGCAATGTTGGTGCTCTTATTTGCAAAAGGATATATTGGCCTTGGAGGGAATACAGAGGAGGTTCACCAGTTTGATACCAGAGATGAGGGGGGTTAGCTTATGAGGAGAGATTGAATAGATTGGGCCTGTACTTGTTGGAGTTTGAAGGGTGAAGGGAGATCTTATAGAGGCATGTAAGATAATGAAGGGGCTAGACAGGATAGAGGCAGAGAGATTATTTCCACTTAGGAAGGAAACAAGAACTACAGGACATAGCCTCAAAATTAGGGGGAGTCAATTTAGAACAGAGTTGAGGAGGAACTTCTTCTCTCAGAGGGTGATGAACCTTTGGAATTCTCTGCTCATTGAAGCAGTGGAGGCTATCTCGTTAAATATGTTTAAGTCACAGGTAGATAGATTTCTGATCAATAAGGCAATTAAGGGTTATGGAGAGAAAATGGGGAAGTGGAACTGAACCACTATCAGATCAGCCATGATCTTATTGAATGGCGGAGCTGGCTCGAGGGGCTAGATGGCCTACTCCTGCTCCTATTTCTTATGTTCTCATGTTCTTAAATGTCTTCACTTGGAAATCTGACATTGAATGCCTGTCGTCGGATTAAGACTGCAAGTTGATTATTGCCAGCAATGTAACCAGTTACTTTTGAGTCATTTTCCTTGTCACCCAAAAGTAATGAAAGATCTTTCAACACAGCACCCTCTTCCTGTATTACAAGACTCTTAGAAAACAAACTGATGGTCTTTTGTTTTAAAACTCATTTCTTGAAAACTGTATATTGATTTTTGAAAATCAAATGTCATTTGTTATACTTTCATCAGCTGGCATGTTCCTTTGAACAGAACGTTGCCACTTGGGAGTCAAATCTTTTGCCAGTGGATTATCTGCATATAATACAGCTTCAGAAAAAAAAAACAGGAGGGAGGGCATGGACAGTTTAAATACATGTATATACATCAAATATTAGATGTGATAACAGCAGAAATTACATTGACCTCCTCAGGACAACGATGGATGATGACAAAGATGCAACCTAGGATCTAATCATTGGACTCATCATCACGGTAAACATGGAGAACACTACAAACAAGATGAACTTTTTGTTTCCTGGCTATTTGTGGTTTGAACAATGACAAGAAGTGGGATCCGCCCTTGAATCACAGTCCCCTCTAATTCATTAGCAGGATGTTTACAGAGAACCTGCCAGATTGCTATCTGCATTAATAGACAATAATGGACCGTTGAAAACCTTAATATTGGAATGTATCCTGGACTCGTGAATACTTTTTGTAATGGTTTGTTGTTTGAATGTCTTGGTCCCTATATTGGTCCCTATATGGGAATCTTCAACAATAGGCATAGCCTAAAGTCAAGGATATGTCATTAAGACGTTAGGACGGCGGCGTGGGCTCGTTGGGTCGAAGGCCTGTTTCCCGTGCTGTGTTGCTCTTTGTTTGTAATTAGCTTATTATGTTAATGATGTTTAGAGTATGTGGTTGTTTGTATTTGTAGAGGGCTATTGTCTGTAAAATGTATTATTACTGTGCATGATAATGCCTGGGCCTTGCTTGGGTGTTGAGTTACTGGGGAATTCTTGGCAGATACTGAACCTGAATTTGTGATCCATCACGCTTCGCGTTCAGGATCAAAGGGAAGACTGTGGCCAAATGGACAACTTAAAATGGCGATTTACAAAGCACGCTGGAATAATTGGACAAGCACTGAAATAGCAGGCTGCAGCTTAAATGACAAAGATAAACAGGCTGCAATTCAGAATACTGAATTCACAGGAAATAGGCCATACCAAAGACAATGGACACTTTCTGGTCAAACATATTTGTTTACCTTAACCTCTTATTTGGAAGGGAGGTACTTGAACTATGTACCTCCAGTACTACAGGCAAAGCCGTTGTGTACACACCCAGAGATCAGTGTGGCAGCAGCTGATTATCAGTCAGGGTGATCAAGCCCTGATCGATTGATTGACAAGAATCAGGAGACCGCCCAAAAAGGACACAAAACCAAGGAGGGATAAAAAGCAGCTGCACAACAGAGGTTCTTTCTCTTTCTCTCTGATCCCACGAGCGAGTTACAACACTGGTGACCTTTGCCAGCGATGACCAGCAAGAGGAGAGCCACCACATCTGAGAAGGCGAGTGCCTGACCAAACCAAAGGACCAGACTACACAGAGGACGATCGAGACCAGTGCACATATAAAGGCCAATATCTGCTTGGGTACTTGCCAGTCACACAAAGTTAAGTCAAGGTCTTGCATTGGACTTGAACTCAACGTATTTCTGTAAAGATAACTTATTGTTGTTTGGGTGGGTGATTATTGATTGTGTGCCTTAAATAAATATTGATTCTACTGACAAGAAGTCTATTCGCAGCTATTTGTCAACCGTTCAAAGATTAAAACAGACTGTGCAGCAGGCACAACGAAACCATTACAAAAAACACTCCCATTCTTCATTAAAGATTATCCTTGGGAAACACCTGGAAATCCAGCAAACCAATAAAGAATTATCTTTAATTGAAGGAGGAGGCACATGGGCTGTGAAGAAATAAGTTTAAATATGCTGTAACAGAACATAATAGATTTACTTTGTCCACTTACTTCAGGTGAATCCCAATTTGGAAAAGTATTGGATCCATGTCCTTGCTGATGCATGCAGATTAGCTCTTCTATGGCAACATGGTGGTACATACCTGGATGCCGATGTTATCTCAATGAAGCCTTTGCCATTTGCTAACTTTATTGTTTTGCAACAGGACTCCTATTTCAGTAATGGCGTAAAGGGATTTCATCTCAAACATCATCAGTTTTTGTTGGACAGCATGAAAGATTTTGTAGCCAATTATATTGGGCACATTTGGGGTCATCAAGGTCCTACACTGATAACCCATGTTATGAAGCAATGGTGCAAGTTGAATTACACAGACCAGTTCACTACAAAAGAATGCAATGGGATCTCTTTCTGGATCCCAAGATGGTTCTATCTAATTCCTTATCAAAGCTAGGAACTTTACTCTGATCCTTGGAAAAAGGAGGATATAAAGAGTTTCTTCTCAGGTACATATGGAGCACATGTCTAGAACTATATTCAAAACATCCAAAAAGGACATCCAAAAAGCAGGTCCAATTTGGGACAGAATCTGGACGTTCCATCGTTATAATTAGATTAGACACAATAGAACTCTCAGCACTTGAGAGCACAACTGGGTTCCAAATCCACACTGACATTGCATTGTGTTCCATGAGGAGCATTTCAAATTCCCAATAACATAGTATTGGAGTTTTCTGTGAAAACGCTCGTATGAATTATATCTTCAGCTGTCAGGCTTTAAGTCATTATTTTGGGGTACCAATTGTAATCATGTTATTTTGCACATTATTAAGCTTACATGGGAAATATGATAGATTCTAAAACTTGTAGCTAAAAGTGGAAATAAACTTTCAATGCACATTCTGTTTAGTTTCTGAGTGCAGAGCTCACGCAAAAAGTCTGTAAATATGATAAGAGTTAATTTTCAATACAAATTTGGGAAATAAACAAACGTTTGTTGTATATAATTGTATTGAACATCAAGTCATTCCATTGACAATAGTACCTCCTTCTCCGTTCTTACAATCAGGCTCTTTAATCCAGGTTGAGAATACTTCAGCAGTCACAGGCATTCAGGCTCTAATCTTTGGGTAAGTGTAGTCCAAGGCAGCCTTCATGGCACATGACAACGCAAAATCACTGAGCAGAAACTGACAGCCAAGTTCTGCACACATGAGGACAGCCTCAACCAGGATCTTGGGTTCATGTCACAATATCTGTAATCCCCATGACTTGCCTGAACTTGTAAAATCTCACTAACTGTCTTGGCTGGAGACAATACACATCTCTTTAATCTGTGCTTGGACCTCTCTCCATTCACACTGTCTGTACTTTTAAGACTTGATTACCTATAAAGACTCGCATTTCAACCATTATCTTATAAATTGAGTTTGTGTTTTTATATGCCCTGTTTGTGAACACAAGTCCTCACTCACCTGATGAAGGAGCTTGAGGCTTGAAAGCTAGTGCTGCTAAATAAACCTGGTACGTGAGACTTCTTATTGTGTTTATCCCAGTTCAACATTGGCACATCATGGCTTATATTCTATGCCAACACTAATAAAGAAAATAATCCAGTTTGCTTCCTGAAACACACTGTTTATGTGTATCTGTGTATCCCCTAACATTGCTAACTTCTTCAAATGTACAACCTGACACTTCCCTGGATTGAATGCCATTTCCCACTTTCCTACCTTTCTAAGCAGCCCATTGATATCTTCTCACAGACAACTACTTTCTTCTTCATAGCCATGCAATCAATGTTTGCATCATCTATAATTTTTTTTATTATATCCCCTACATTTAAAGGTAAGGGCAGAATTCTCCGTTTTTTTGTTGCCTAAGTGCAGTAGCAGGGGTTCCAACAATGCCTTTCCTGCTGGTCAGAATGGCGGGAACTCAGGCCAGATTCCATGCTTGGAGCCACATTAAATATGCACGTTCGAGTATCTCTCTGAATATCCTGGTGCATGGGGAGCTGATTCGACCAGAGGGAAGGGCACCAACTGGTGGGTTCTACAGTCTGGACACCATAGTTAAGCACCAGTCCAGGATATTCATATCACTCTCTCCAACCCACTTGTCTTCAGCAAAATGCGCAGGATATCCCGCACCAGGGTTAGGAAATTAGCAGCCTTGGGAAGAAGTCTACAATCTTGTTAAACCACCATCTCTCAGAGACATTGTTATGAAGAGTGCAAGTGCAGGGGAATTCCTCTATCTAAGGAATAGGTCCAGAAAGCACAATATAGTGATGCCAATGTTGGACTGGAGTAAACACAGTAAGAAGGTTCACAACACCAGGTTAAAGTCCAACCAGTTTATTTGATAGTAAACCCACATGCATTCACGGTTTATCCCTTTGCAGGTGAGTCTACCCAATACGCTGCAAGAAATGATGTCCCAAAGCATGGTACATTATGAAGACCATGCAGATGCTACGACAATGGATGAATGAACATTGCTCAACAATCACCAGGCAAGACTGCTCTTTTCCTGTTAGCGAACACTACACGGGCGTTTGGCCTCTGATCTTCGGGTAAGCATTCTCCAAGGAGGCCTTCACGACACACGACAACATAGAATTGCTGAACAGAGACTGATGGCTAAGTTCTGCACACATGAGAATGGCCTCAAACATGATCTTGGGTTCATGTCGCACTATCTATAACCCCCATGACTTGCCTGGGTCTGCAAAACCTCACTTACTGTACTATCTGGAGACAATACACATCTCCTTAACCTATGTCTAATGCTCTCTCTACTCACATTGTCTGCATCTTTAAGTCTTAAATAGTAGGTTAGCTGTAAAGACTTGCATTCTAATCAGTATTCTGTAAACTGTGTGTGTGCTGTTATATGCTCTGTCTGCGACCAGAACTCTCCACTCTCTTGATGAAGGGGCAAACCCCAAAAGATTGTAGGTTTACTATCAAATAAACTGGTTGGACTTTAACCTGGTGTTGTGAGGCTTTTTAACTCCAGAAAGCACACCAACCTATGTGACCTTAAAGGCTACTGCTCAGGAGGTCAGTGTGGCTGTCAACTGCCAGAAGCAACAAAGAGTGCAGGAAACAAATTAATGATCACATCTACTCTGCCTGAGTAAGTTCTCCCACTGCTCCCTCCACTATCAAGCTCTCATGGCAACATGTACTCAGACAGTGATTTTCTTCATGGATTTCACACATCTACTCGCACACCAACACTCATTCTCTCATACAGTCTTTGACATCACCACTATCCCACCTACTATCTTGCTCACACTCCAGGCTCAGTCACTTCTGGGGGGAGCTCACACACTTAGTCAGCATGCATTTCACCCATCCTCTTGTCTTCATACATGCCAAGCTAGCAAACAACAAGTGAGAGTGTCTTTGGCTTAAAGTTAGTGAGCTGGAATCTGCAGCACTGCACAGTCGGGGAGAGTTAACCTGGATGATGTATTTCAGGAGGTAGTCACACCCCTTAGATTAACTGCCTTGAATTCTGTTAGTAGTCAGGGACAGGAGGGTCTGGCTGCGAGTGAGGCAGTTGGAGGGATGCAAATGATACTAATGCAGGATCCTCACCTCCTGTCCTTTTCAAAGAACAAAGAACAACACAGCACAGGAAATAGGCCCTTCGGCCCTACAAGTCCATGCTGCCCATTTTAACATTCAGCGAGTGCCTCATTCCAATCCTTCTTCTACCTACGACTTTTGTCTATGCCTTTTGGACTCCACAATAAAGGGGTGTAAATTTAGAGAATTATATGTGCACCAGATTAAGGGAGGTCTAATTTAGGGATAATCTGTTAACACCAATTAGCCTAAAAGCACGTTTTTGAAATGTGGGAGGAAACAGGAGCATCCGGAGATAACCCACGCAAGCATGGGGAGAATGTGCAAACTTCAACAGACACCAACCCAAGTTAGAGATCTGGCCCAGGTCCAGGTATCTGCAGAGCAAACAGTGATAGTCACTGAGCTATCATGTTGCCCATCAGTTGTTCCAGTTTAAGCGTATACTAACAACGTGAAGCACTAGGCAACTCTCGAGGCAACATGCAAGTGCAGCCCTTGCACGATCCAATGCGTGTATGCCCCTTGTTGGCCAACAAGGTGGACCGACTCACCTGTGGATGTAAAAAAGATACATCAATAAACATACACAGCTTATACAGATATTCACAGAAGATCCCCAGAAGCTCAAACATAAGAGACAGGTGAGCCATAAAATATGTTGCACGGCCCATAGGAATCTATTGATTCCCAGGAACGTCCTGAGACTCTTGACCCTTGACTAAAACAATCTTTTGTATCCCTCCATCTCTAGTCTGCTCATGTGACTAGGTAAGCCTTAAGCAACTCTAGCATGCCTGTCTCCACCATCCCACTTGGCAGTGCAGTCCAGGCCCCCCACAACCCTCTGTGTGAAAAACCTCCGTCTAACTTCTGAATTATACCTCGCCCCTTTAACCCTAAGCCTGTGGCCCCTCGTGATTTTCGTATCCAACATGGGAAAAAGCTTTCCATTGTTCACTCTATCTATACCCTTTATAATCTTACATACCTCTATTAGATCTTCCCTCAGTCTCCATCTTTCCAGGGAGAACAGCCCCAATTTGCCCAATCTCTCCTCATAGCTAAGACCTTCCATAACAGGCAACATCCTGGTAAACCTCCTCTGCACTCTCTCCAGGGTCTCTACATTCTTCCAGTAGTGCAGTGACCAGAACTGGACGCAGTACTCCAAATGTGGTCTAACCAAAGTTCTATACAACTGCAACATTAGAAGCCATGTTTTATACTCTATACCCTTTCCTATAAAGGCAAGCAAAACATATGACTTCTTCGTCAACTTCTCCACCTGTACTGCCAACTTCAAGGACTGGTGAACTTGCACATCTAGATCCCTCTGTGTTTCTATACTCTTGATAGTCCTACCATTTATTGTATAACTCCCCCTACATTATTTCTTCCAAAATGCATCACCTCGCGTTTATCTGGATTAAATTCCATCTGCCAACAAGTTTGAGATTCTTGACTCCTGTGTGGACAAGAGTGGGGACTTTGGGGAGGATGAGAAAGTTGGTCATAGTACTTGGGCTTAGGAAGCCTTTCAAGTGGGGGGAGAAAAGACAAATGCAGTTGTAATAGTGGATAGTATAATCAGGGGAATGGACACAGTTCTCTGCAAGCAAAATCGAGAGTCTCAAAGGCTGCCTGCCCAATGCTAGGGTTCAGGACATCCAATCCAGACTGAGAAGATGGGAGGGAAGGATCCAGTTGTCATGGTCCATGTAGGCACCATTGACATAGGTAGAACAAGGAAGAAGATTCTGTGTAGACAGCTTGGGGAGTAAGGTATTAAACAATAATTTCTGGATTATTACCTGACCCACATGCAAATTGGCAAAGGGTAGGTAAAAATAGTGAGATGAAATATGTGGCTCAAAGAATGGTCATGATGTAGAGATGCCGGCGTTGGACTGGGGTAAATACAGTAAGTAGTTTGACAACACCAGGTTTAAATCCAACCGATTTATTTGATAGTAAACTCGCAAGCTTTCGACTCTATGGCCTTCGTCAGGCAAATGTCAGGCGAATTCCTCATTCGCCTGACAAAGGCCATAGAGTCGAAAGTTTGTGAGTTTACTATCAAATAAATCGGTTGGATTTAAACCTGGTGTTGTCAGACTACTTACTGTATTTACTCAGAGAATGGTGTCAGAGAATTGGATTTCAGTTTGTGGGCAATGGCATCAGTACTGGGGAAGGTGGAAGCTGTATTGTTGAGAGAGATTACATCTGAACTGTGATGAGGCCAGTGCTCTTTAGACTGTATAACTAGGAAAATAGAGAGGACTTTAAATTAAATAGTGGAGGTGACGGTTCAGTTGCACACAAATCAGGAAGTCAAAATTAAAGAAGGTAGAAGTGCAGATTAGTGGTCAGTCCGAATGGCAATAGTAATGAAAAGATAGTGGCAGATCAAAAGAAAATCAAATTGCACTAAGGACTCATACAAGAGGAGGAAAATTGGAAAATAAAATGAATTTAAAAGCTTTGTCTCTGAATGCACGAAGCATTCAGACTAAAATTAATGAGTTAACAGCACACGCCAATGCTTTAGTTCAGAAAGCCCACTAATACTTCTTCCTCTGATCAAGACCGTAAGATACCACAAAAGATTGTGAATGTAGCCCGTTCACAATAATATTACTCAAACCAGCTTTCCATCCATTGATTCTGTTTATACTTCTTGGAAGTGTAGAAGAACTTGGAACTATCATCATCACTAAAGAAAATATACTGAGCAAACTATTGGGATTGAGGGAAGGCACGTCCCCAGGGCCTAATAGCTTACATAGAATCCCTACAGTGCAGAAGGAAGCCATTCAGCCTATCAAGTCTGCACTGACCACAATTCCACCCACCATAACTTGATGCATTTACCCTAGCTAATCCCCTGCCAATTTAGCATGACCAATCCATCTAACTTGCACAACTTTGGAGTTGGAAGGAAACAGGAGCACTTGGAGGAAACCCACGCAGACATGGGGAGAACTCTTCCCTGTGCAAACTCTGCTCAGACAATGACCCAAGCTGGGAATCAAACCTGGGTCCTTGGTGCTGTGAGGCAGCAATGCTAACCACTGTGCAACCGTGCCGCCATCCTAGGGTTTTAAAGGAAATCACATTGGAGACAGTGTATCCATCGGTTACAATATTCCAAAATTCTTTGGATTTGGAAATGGTTTCAGTGGATTTGAAAAATGCTAATATAACACCTTCATTCAAGAAAGAGGGAGGCAAAATATAGGAAACTGTAAACTTATTAGTTTAACATGTTATTGGGAAATAGTTAGAATCCATTATAAAGAAACTAATACCAGGATATTTAGAAAATCAAAATGAAATCCATAAAAGTCAGCATAGTTTTATGAAGAGAAATCATGTTTGACTAATTTGCTTGAGTTTTTTGAAGATGTAACAAGCAAGGTGAATAATAAAGATCCTGTAGATGTAGATCCTGGATTTCCAAAAGACACTTGATAAAATGCCACATGAGAGTTTAATACACAAGATTAGTTCACATGGAACATGGGATAATTTATTAGCTTGAACAGAGGATTGGCTAACCAACAGAAAGCAGAGGATTGGGATAAATGGATCTTTTTTGGGTGGGCTAAGTGTAACTGGTGTAGTGCCACAAGGTTTGGTCCTCAGGCCCACTATTTACAACCTATATTAATAACTTAGTTGCAGGATAGAAAGTACCATAGCCAAATTTGCAGATAACACTAAAATAGATGGGAATTTGCATGAATGAAATTAAAAAATTACTGTTGGATATGGATAGATTAAATGAATGGGCAAAAGATTGGGCAATTTAGGTTCATGATCATTGGAGTTTAGAAGAATGAAAGATCTAATTGAGGTGCACAAAATGATAAAGGGGATCGATAAAGTAGACATAGAGAGATGCTTCTTCTGGAACAAGTGGTCATAGTTTTAGGATTAAGGTGGTGGATTTAAAGCAGAGTTGAGGAGAAATTACTTCTCTCAAAGGACTGTGAGCCTGTGTTGGATGTCGGGAACTAAGTAAGTTTAAGGAAGTAGTAGACAGATTTTAAATTAGTAAGGGTACAAAAAATTATGGAAAATGGACAAGAAAATCGGCCTTTATAAATTGGAGTATAGAGTATAAAAGTTAGAGTGTTATCGTAAGGTTGTATAAGGCATTAGTGAGGCCGAATTTACAGTATTGTGTACAGTCTTGGTCACCTAGTTACAGGAGGAATGTAAATAAGGTTGAAAGAGTGCAGAGAAGGCTCACAAGGATGTTGCCGGAACTTGAGAAGCTGAGTTATAGAGAGAGATTGAATGCGTTAGGAATTTATTCCCTAGAGCGTAAAAGAATGAGAGGAGATTTGATAGAGGTGTATAAGATTTTGATGGGTATAGATAGAGTGAATGCAAGCAGGCTTTTCCACTGAAGCAAGGGGAGAAAAATACCAGAGGGCATAAGTTAAGGATGATAGGAGAAAAGTTTAAAGAGAATATTAGGGGGGATTCTTCACACAGAGAACAAGCTGCCAGATAAAGTGGTAAATGCAGGGTCACTTTTAACATTTAAGAATAACTTGGACGGGTTCATGGATGAGAGTGGTGTGGAGGGATATGGTCCAAGGGCATGTCAGTGGGACATGCACTTGGCAAAAAATGGTTTGGCACAGGCAAGAAGGGCCAAAAGGCCTGTTTCTGAACTGTAATTTTCTATGGGTTATGGTTCTCTGGAAAGTGAAGCTGAGGCCAAGATGAGATCAGTTACAATTGTATTAAATGGTGGAGCAGGCTCGAGGGACTAAATTGCCCATTTGTGTTCCTAGTTCTTTTGGTTCTCAACAGTTTGAGCACAGAGGAGAGACAGCAATGATCATTGCCCAGATGAATTTTGAATAGGCTATAGCCAAGTTTGCTGGGAGGACAGGGATCACTCCTGTGGTGATGTGGAGATTGGCTTCTCCCAACACCCTGTAGTACAGATCCCACTTCATCACTTTGTCGAAGCCTGACAATCACAGTGATTCAAATGTGGTCTGAAATAGTTTCAGCCCATCCATTGATATTTTGCAGGCATGAGCAGATGGGCATTAGCAGTAGTCCAAGCCCCCAGAATACATTGGGAGAATTGTAACATGATTTTACAGCGGCTGGGTTCCAAGTTTTGGCTCCCACCAGATTCTCCACTCCTGCCTGCTATCAAATCTACCATGGGTGGGAATTCTGCCCAAAGTAAATAAGGGGTGAAATTTTGATTTGAATAATCAAGGATTTGGGAGTAAGGATGCTTAGGAGAGAATTGTTTAGAAGGAGAAGCTGGAGAAACATATATGATGTTATTTTAATATTAGTAGGTGGGGTGATATGCAAAGTGAGAAAATTTGACAGTCAAATTCATGAGCTCAAGAAAGAAATAGAAATCAAGAACAGTGAGATAAGAAATGAGAGAGGGTAAGATCATGGCTGGAATGCTCCATCTATCCATACCCCGCTGCCACTGCCACAAGAACAGAGAATTTGGTGCATTGCCAAATCTCCATTCACTGTAGCAGGACTGGAGAATCTCAGCTCGAGCAAGGTCAGAGAATCCAGTCTCTTGTCCTATGAAAATGGAATATTCATTAGAATTTTTTAGTGTAAGTACTACTGGGAAAATATTGAGCTGGATTTTCCTTCCCCCGTATGGGCGCAGGAAGCGGGGCAACACTCACTGGATCCAAGATCTTAAGGTCTCACCATTGTCAATGGGATGAATGCATGTTTTGCTGCTGGGAAACCCAGGCCGGAATGCACTATGGGCAGAACTCTCGGATGGAGCAAGGATAGTCAATTTAAGAATTGTGACAAAATGGATTAGGATAAGTAAATTTGTTCCTAACTTAGTTACATTATTGAAGCGATTGCATAATTTATTATGTGTGAAACAGTCATGGAACTGGACAACAGAATGTGTGGAAGCATACAAGGATGTCAAAGATGCTTGCAGAAGTCTTAAGCTTTGATTAATTTTAATCCTAAAGAATCATTATTACTTGCTTGCAATGTTTAACCTTATGGAGTATGGGCAGTAATAAAATGCCTTTGGACGAATAGCTTTTGTTTTGCGTACTCTGGCCAGTGACAAATCTAAGTATGCTTAGCTAAAAAATAAGCATTAAATATAACTTGTAGCATGTGAAAGTTTTATCATTATTTATCTGGTTGATATTTCATGCTATTGACCTATCATGCATTGTTTAGTATTTTTGCGCCGTATAAGAGCATGTCATCATTAGCTGTTAGTCTATTGAAAAGATGGAAATCAATCTTATCTGCACATTCTTATGATATACAAGTATCGTCAGAGTGCCACACTAATGCATTATCACATTCATTTACCTATTGAGCAGATATCTCCAACTGGTTTTACTAATATTCTTTATTTTTTGCTAGTAGATCAGTTTCTTAAGTTCATGCTAGAAATGATTCCCTGATGGGGAAGATCATGGGTATGATATTGAAAGGAATGATAGCTAGAATACATCATCCATATTCTGGTTTGAAATGATATGTGTCATGAAAGCTTGAGTTGGTTGTCCAAGGTGAGAATCTATTGTGGAGAATCCGAGTGATCGTTCCTCCGAGTCTGCGTGGAGGAGTTTGTGAACAACTACAACCACGGTATAGTCCCGATGAAGAAATTAGGCATGATATGGAGATGCCGGCATTGGACTGGGATAAACACAGTAAAAAGCTTCACAACACCAGGTTGAAGTCCAACAAGTTTGTTTGGAAGCAAAATCCACCAGCTTTCGGAGGGCTGCCTCTTTGTCAGGTCAGTGGGAATTCTATTCACAAACAGGGCATATAAAGACACAAACTCAATTTACAAAATAATGATTGGAATGCGAGTCTTTACAAGTAATCAAGTCTTAAAGGTACAGACAGTGTGAGTGGAGAGAGTGTTAAGCACAGATTAAAGAGATGTGTAACTGCCAGACAGGGCAATTAATGAGATTTTGCAAGCCCAGGCAAGTTGTTATGGGGGTTACAGATAGTGGGGATCTCGGACTCATGTCACACCATCTGTAACCCCCATAACGACTTGCTTGGGCTTGCAAAATCTCACTAACTGTCCTGTCTCCAGACTGCTATCTCACTGTTCCAGAGACTTGTGTTCATTTCCAGGCCTGGGTGACTGTCTGTGTGGAGTTTGCACGTTCTCTTTGTGTCTGCATGGGTTTCTTCCAGGTGCTCAGTTTCCTCCCACAGTTCAAAGATGTGCAGTTTAGGATGATTGGCCATGCTAAATTGCTCATAGAGTCCCGGGATGTGTAGGTTAGAAGGGTTAGCGGGGTAAATGTGTGGAGTTATGGGGATAAGGCCTGGGGTGGTATTGTTGTTGGTGCACACTCAATGGACAGAATAGCCTCCTTCTGCACAAAATGCATAGTACTATGTATAAGGTATTATTGATCCTATGTATAACATCATAGTTATTTGGTATTGAGACAAGAGAGAATATATTTAAAAGGTTTCAGGTTGCTTTAAGAGCTGATCACATTATTTGATAGTGATATTTTTAAGATGTTTGCAGAGGCTGCTGTTTTACTTTCAGTTTTGTACTTTCAACATTGTATGGAGAGCAGCTCTTCAATAAAGTTAAAATTTATTTATTGAAAAATTTATTAGTCACAAATAAGGCTTATATTAACACTGCAATGAAGTTACTGTGAAATTTTCCCAGTCACCACACTTCAGCACCTGTTTGGGTCAATGCACCTAACCGTCTTTTGGACTGTGGGAGGAAACTGGAGCACCCAGAGAAAATCCATGCAGACATGGGAAAAACATGCTAACTGCACACAGACAGTGACCCAAGCCAGGAATCAAACCTGTGTCTCTGGCGCTGTGAGGCAGCAGTGCTAGCCACTGTGCCGCTGAGACACAAAATATATAAAACCTGTTGTGTGTTAGCTTGGATCTATATGTGCATGCCAGGTCTTTTATTTCTGTGTAAAGCTCATAATCCCTAATATAGTTGGGACATTACAAGGGCAATTAGTGATGGCCTAACCAACGACGTTAAAATGTCAACAGATAGGTCTCAGCTCATCTGTGTTCCACCTATGTGGAATTCCATTGAGTTCTAAGGTTCAATCTCCAGCCACACTTAGATTTCAGCTCCAGATCCATATCATCTTCCTGCTTTCCATTATTTCATCTATCTAAAATTAGGGAAGCTCTTCCATAACAAAAGTGGAAGATGAAAAAGATACACAATCATCATGTTAGCATTAAGCTTTCCAAATTAACTGTAGGACACCAGGTCCCAGTGCACAATCCTGTAATGAGTACAACCGCACAAGTCTCTAGAGTTTGACCAGAATCATATTTGTAAAAGTTCATTACTTTTACTAGTGCCAAACTACGTCAAACTAGAGGTCAGATCAGGACAGTCCATGTTTCCAGATCGATGGAAGATGCAAACCAGACAAGATTGAAGATGAAGCCTCAGGTAGAGTCTCTTTCCTCAGAGAAATGTCCATACAAGTCTGTTTTGGTTCTCAAGCATTGTTTACATGGAAAAGGGGAATGTGGTGTGTATACTTTAAATGGGATGGTTAAGTTTCTAAGTATTCAATTTGACTAAAGAGAGTTCTGTATAGTGTAGACATCTCTGTCTATGTAGAAGTATCCTTGAATAAAGAATCCACGTTAATGTGTCACTGGTCCCATCTTGAATGGCCAACATCTTGTGTGCACAGTTGCAGATATCACAGAGGCTAACAATACACGACATACTGGACAATATATCATGGAAAATGGTAGCAATAAATGAATAAAGTGTGAATGCTGAAACATCAGCAAGCTGTTTCTAATTTCAGGTGGTATTGCTGATACAGGGAGTGTCTGCCCTCTTGTGGAAAAAAAAGCATGTTTTGTTGTGAACAGCATTCAAATACATACTGCACTTACCCCAGTTAGTTAGCTTTCACATTTGAAAATGGGGAGGGAAGAAAGAGAGGTCCAATTCTGAAATAATGATTGAAAAAATCTGATTAAATACCAACAAGGTTCAAAGAATTGAATTAAGATCAGAAACATTTGGTATGCTCAGCAGCTCAGGCAACCATTGTGCAGAAAGAAAGTTAACATTTCCTGTGGCAGTTCATTAGAACTTGTTTTTATTATAGATTTGCAACAACTGTAGTATTTTTCTTCTAATTTAAAGCACTGCATTACTGATAGGTGATTCAATAGTTAGGAGAATAGATAGGCATTTCTGTGGCTGCAATAGTGAACACAGGATGTTGTTTTGCCTCCTTGGTGGGAGGGTTAAGGACGTGGAGATGCTGGCATTGGACTAGGGTAAACACAGTAAAAAGTCGCACAGATCATGACTACCATTGACACCACAAACCGCTGGCTCCAAGTGGAGAGGAAGATTGCAATATTGATACAGAGGTTGGACTTTAACCTGGTGCTGTGAGACTTCTTACAGTGTTAAGGACGTCACTGAAAACACTGAGGGGCAGCCAGCCAGCAGTAGTCCATGTTGGAATGAACATAGGTGAAAAAGGAATGTGCAATGTGGTCCTGCAGTCAGAATTCAGGTAGATAGGAAAGTAATCAAGAGTTGTAATCTCCAATTTACTCCCAATACCTTGCTTGTAACTTCATTGCAGTGTTAATGTAAGCCTACTTCTGACACTAATAAATAAACTAAAACTAAACAATTGAGTACAGAAATAGGATGATAAATCAAATGGTGCATAAGGATGGGCTTGACATTCTTGGGACATTGAGTCTGGCTCTGGAGGACATGGAACTGTACAAGCCAGATGGGTTTCTCCTAAATAGATGTGGGACTCAGTTCCTCGCGGATATTTTATTAGCCTTGTTGAGGAGGGATTAAACACATTTAACAAGAGTATGGGAACTAGGAAATAATGTCACACGGCGTTACTTTATCATTGCTTTGAGCTCATTTTTGTGTGTGAAAAATTTGGTAAAGTCGGGTGTGAGGTAAGTAGCACAATCTGCATTCGTTTTTGCATTGGTTCACACTTCACCAAGACGAAAAGATTGGAGCAATCGGCAACCCACCTAAAATGGGTGCAACATCAATTTAAATATTTTTGCATACATTTTAATCCAATTAGTGAGCTTCATTCCTCACTTTACCATCCTGTTCACCCAATCCGGATCAGTATGGAACAGGCATAGAAGTCTTTATGGACTTTATGGAAGTCTGATTTTGGTATTCCATCAGTGAGAGTTAATGAGGAGGTAAGTACCTACCATCAGACAGCTCTACCATGGCAAAATGGCAGAAGTTCAGAATAGATCTTGGAACTCAAAACTAGACAACGTGAGGGTAGATGGAGATTTGTAATCTCACAATCAATAGATCAGATCTAAGCTCTGTAGTCCTGCAACATTCAGCCATGAATGGTAATGGATAATTAAAAAACATCCTAGAGGAGCATGCTTCACAAATATCCTAGTTGGACTATCTACATAGTGTTTCATGAAGTCTTCCTGGATGCTCCTTATGAATTCTGCCCTATCCATGCCCCAGCACTAAATGAGTCCCAGGCAATATATGAGAAGTTCAAATCTCCCACCACAACAACCCTGTTACTTTTGCACCTTGCCAAAATCTGCCTACATATCTGTTTCTCTTTCTCCCGCTGGCAGTTGGGCAGCATATAGTAAACCCCCAACACTGTGATTACAGGCTTCCTATACCTGAACTCTACCCATATTGCCTTGCTATATTAGCCCTCTGATGTGTCCTCCCACAGTATAGCTATGCTATTCTTCTTAACCAATAATGCAATTCTCTCACCAATTTTACATCTCCGTCTATCCCACCTGAAACATGTGTATCCTGGAGTGGTAAGCTGCCAATCCTGTCCTTCCTTTAACCAAGTCTCTGTAATGGTAACAACATTATAGTTCATGGTATTAATCCAAGCTCTAAGTCCATCTGCCTTACCTGTTACACTCTCACATTGAAACAAATCCACTTCAGTCCACCAGACCCTCTTTGAGTAGCAACCACACTCTGCCTGTTTTTCTCTGAGCCTTATTGGCCCTATTGCTCCAAATTCACCTTTGCTTTGGTTCCTACCTCTCCTCCCACACTGCAAAACTAGTTTAATTCTTTATGTATGACACTAGCAAACCTCCCACCCAGAATGTTTATGCCCTCCCAGTCCTTCTTGTACAGGTCCCCCCTACCCTGGAAGAGAGTTCAAATGGGTCAGATATCTGCAACCCTCCCACCAGCTGATTAGCCCCGTGTTAAGTTGTACTGTCTCCCTATTCCTAGCCTCACTAACACGTGGCACAGGTAATCTTGAGGTTACAACCCTAGAGGTCTTGCTTTTTAACTTTCTATCTAACTCCCTAAACTGCTGCTGCAGAATCTCATCACTCTTCCTACCTATGTCGTTAATACCAATTTGTACCATGACTTTTGACTATTCACCTTCTCCCTTCAGAGTATTTTCTCCCCATTCAGAGACATCATGGACCCTGGCACCAGGGAGGCAACATACCATTCTGGAGTCTCCTTCATGTCCACAAAAGTGTCTAACTGACTACAGTCACTCCTATAACTATTGTTCTAGTGCTCAGTCCCAGGATATCACTGATGAAGTTCCTCAAGGTAGTGTCCTGGTCCCAACCATCTTCAGCTGCTTTATCAATGACCTTTCCTCCATCATAAGTCAGGATCGGGGAGGTTTGCTGATGATATGATAAGGCACTATATACTAAAGCAATCCATGTCGATATCCAGCAAGGCCTGAACAACAGTCAGGCTTGGACTGATAAGTGGCAAGTAACATTTTGCCTCAAATGTTCCTGGCAATGACCAGCTCCAACAAGAACTAATCTAACCATTGAACCTTGACATTCAAATGGGTGGCACAATAGCATAGTGGTTTGCATTGCTGCTTCACAGCTCCAGGGACCTGGGTTCGATTCCCAGTTTGGGTCACTGTCTGTGTGGAGTTTGCACATTCTCCTTGTGTCTGTGTGGATTTCCTCTGGGTACTCCGGTATCCTCCCACAATCCAAGGGTTAGGTTGATTGGCCATGCTAAAATTGTCCCTTAGTGCCTCGAGATGCATTGGTTAGATGGATTAGTGGGAAAATATGTAGGCTTATGGAGGTAGGGCTTAGGTGGGATTGTGGTTGGTGCAGACTCAATGGGTCAAATGGCCTCTTTCTGTGCTGTAGGGTTTCTATGATTTATATAATTAAATGGCATTACCATTGCTGAATCCCCCATGATCAACATTTGCGGGGGGTGGTGGGGGGGGGGGTGTGGAGGGGAGGGGAGGGGAGGAGGAGGGGGTGGTTGCCATTGACCAGAAATGGAGTTGGACCAGCTATAAAAATACCCCGTGGCTACAAAAATAGAAAAGAAGCCATTTGGCCCATCGAGTCTGCACTGAACACAATCCCACCCAGGCCTAGCCCCATATCCCTCCATATTATACCCACTAATCCCTCTAACCTACACATCCTTGGACACTAAGGGGCAATTTCTTAGCATGGCCAATCAACCTAACTCACACATCTTTGGACTGAGGTCAGAAGCTGGGAATTCTGCAGCAAGTAACTGCTAACTGCCCAAAACCTGTCCACAGTTCATAGGGAACAAGTCAGGAGTATGATATAATACTCTCCACTTGCCTGAATGAGCACAGTTCCAACAATACTGAAGAAACTGAGCACCATCCAGGAAACAGCAGTTTATTTTATTGATACCCCATCCACCATGGTAAACAATCACTGTACCATTAAAACATAATCACAGCAGTGTATACCATCTAAAAACGCACTGCATCAACTCACCAATGCTACTTAGAGAGCATTTTTCAAACCTGTGACCTCTACTACCTTGAAGGAAAAGGGCAGTAGATGCATGAAGTTCCCCAGCAATTTACTCACCATCCTGACTTGGAAATATATCACCAATCCTTCAGTATCGCTGTGTGTAAACTCCCTCTCTAATGACACTGTGGATGTACCTATACCCGAGGGATGGCAGTTGTTCAGGAAAGCTTATCACCACCTTCTCAAGGGCTCGGAGGGATGGGTAATAAATGCCCACATCCCTTGAAAGAATAAACAACGATTAAAAATTGTTTCTTTTGAAGGCTGAACCATCTTAGTTTCAGATATGTCATTGCTGCTCATGTTTTACCTACCTGACTGAATCAACAATGGGGTTGCCAGAACAAGTCATCCTTACAAGCAAAGGTGGACTGCGTCTTACTCAGAAGTTAAATTTTACATCTCCAGGCAGTATGTGGGCAGCAATCCCGTGATAAAAGGCCCGAGTCCCACTTCTAGGCGTTTAGCAGATAATTTAGACATTGCAATAACTGAGGGAGTGCTGCACTGTCAGGGATGCCACTGTGACAGTTAAACTTGTAATCTTACGCTGCAGCAACATGCAGCCACATCGATGCACTTTGCGGATTATTGGCATTTTAACCCTTCCCTTTATTCTGCCTGTAATTAGCGCCGCTGCTGCTGCCGCCGATCCCGCTCCAAGCTGCCGGGATCCCGCCAGTTTCGAAGCCCTCCCTCCAACTTTCCAAAGCGTCCCCGTCTCCAGGCAACCGGAAGCTCGCAACGTCCCGTTACCATGGTAACGCAAGCCCGCCGTTCGATTGCCACAGGAACCATCGCGGGGGAAGGTTCGGGGGTCAGTGGAGAGCGGATTGCATCGACTGTCCGAGGCCGCGAGGCGAGAGCGGAGCGGCCGGGAACACAGAGCGGCAACACTTCCCCCCCCCCCCCCCCGAGAATCAACCCCCTCTCCCACGGGAAGCAACCCACCCCAGGGCAATTCCCCCTCGCCCAGGATAACCTTCACCCTCCACTTCCCATTCCCGGGGCAACACCCCTCCCCCACCTCCAGGGCAACCCCACTCCACCAGCCCCAGTATAACTAATCCTCTTCCCCATTCCAGGCTACTCCCCCACCCCAGAACAAAATCCCCTACCCCAGCTCCAGGGCAAGCCCTCCCCCAGGGCAATTCGCCTATCCCTAGGGCAACCTCCTAACCCCAAACCGCTGGGGCAACCCCCCCCCTTTCCCCTCCCCCTCCCCACACCATCTCCAAGAGCAACACCCTCCACCCCATAACCCCTCTCCACCACAACCCCCGCTCCATCCCCGGACTCCCAGGACAATCAGCAACAAACAATCAGACGCCCACCCTCATTCTCGACGGGGCAGGAATCGGCACCGAGTTCCAAGGTCATCATCATCCCTCATGAGTTCACCGAGCGAGCGCCCTGAGGAGAAGCTGGAGGCGGTTATCCAGGTTAGACACAGCTACTACAGCCCTTCCTCTGCAATTCGCCAGTTGCAAGCACGGAGGGGGAATTGTCCCCGATATGCGGCAGTAGAGAAGATGGAGGGAGTTTGCAGACTGGCTAGTCCTTAGCACTAGGGGGACTGTGCTCCTACCCTAAGGCTGGGGACATCCCGGGCAATCTGCCCCTCCGCAAGAAATGCAGCCCAGGCTCTTTGCCTTTTGTCCTTTCCAAGAAACGGCTCGGAGTGGCAGCATTAACTAGGGGAGACTCTGCAAAACCACATTCTGGGCATCTGTCCCCACAATCAGAGTAGAGAGGTGCAAAGCTGGAAATGGAAGAAAATTAATAAGGAATGTAGTTGACAGAGGAATGAGAGGGTAGAAAATCAGCAATGAAGTTTTCAGTGCCTGTATGATGGTGTATATTTCAATGCATAAGAGTCTAGTGAATGTAGGTGAGTGAAGGGCACAGGTAAACAGACACAGCAAGTGTGTGGGTTGCAATGTGCCACGTATGTGGATGCCAGCTGAATGGAAGTGATGTCCCAGTGATAGCTGAGGGTAGGTTTGTGGTGGAGAGAATGGATGCTTAAAAGGACAAAGAGCACCCTGACACCAATGATCACTTTGAGTGAGAGATTTCCTCCTCTGACAGGGCCTTGAACTTACCAGCTCAACTGCCTGTCTTGTTAAACAGTGACCACCTCTCCTAGTAGTGTGCTGAAACTTCACAACTGGTGACCCTGCTATTCCACAGGCAGTCAGTAATAAAGCTGCCTGTGGTAAAATTACTAAGCTGGCAGAAAGTGCAGGCTTTTTACCTGCCCCACCTGTAAAAAGTGGGGTCCACTTTTTACCTCAATGTCAATATCTCAAGTCCCCTCATAAAATTTACCCATAATCACTGCCACTAAAATTCTCTCTCACTGATAATCCTTCCACCTGCCCAGTTTCATCTCCTATAACAAAACCCTTCTCTTTTTGGGTTTGTTTTGCACTGGGTGAGTGGTGGTGGTGGTAGGTGGAAATCATGCCCCTCTCCCCCACCCTCCCGCTATCATAAAATTGCCCCTAATTGGGTCTTTAATTATTGAAATTAACTGGCTGCCGCTGTGGAGCAAATGTTCTCTTCACTTCCACTCCTGTCATCAGTTAAGTAACTGGCTGTCCTTTCCCTTTGCCCAGTCATCTCCTGGGAACCAGTAAAATTCTGGCCTATAATTCAGTTAGATTTAGCATCTAAATGACACAGTGTAAAGGTTTTAAATTAGACAAAGACTAACTTTACTCAGTCCATGTGGATGTAAAACAACTGTTTGAAGGTAAATTAGTTATAAGAAGTGCAAAGTATCCAATGAAGAGGTAGCAAGGGTACAGAACAAAAAAAAGGCAGGATTCCCAAATATAAGTTTCTGGATACAAGAGCAAAATAAGGCAAAAATAGGGAAGCTTTTATCAGATACCAAGAATTCCATAGTGCAGGAAACATAGGCAAGTATTGAAAGTGTAGGGATGAAATTAAAAAGGAAATTAGGAAAGCAAAGAAAGAGAGGGTTTGAAAAATGTTAACAAGTGCAATCAAGAAAAACCCCAAAAATGTTCTAGAAGTAAATAGAGCAAGAGGATAATTAAGTAAAGAGTAGGGCCTATTACAGATTGAAAAGGTGCTCTGTGTGCACTAATAATGGCCAAGATGCTAGCTTTCTGAACCATTATGATTCTAGTGCTCCTGGATACAAGAATAAGATGAGACAAAAAAAGGGAAGCTTCTATCAGATACTGAGAGTTCCATAGTGCTGGAAACCTAGACGAATATAGAAAGTGTAGCTATCTGAACTTGCATGGTAACAAGTATGGACCTTGTGACCTCAATCTGAGCTTCTACTGCACCACTGAGATGTTGGCTGGCTTCTGCCTGTGCTGCAGTGGAAGGTGACGTTGCACTTGCAAACATATTAATGATACAATCTTGTAGTTGTTCAGCATTTTCACACTGGAAAGAATGAGCTTCAGGCTCTCCACCATTATGCCTGTTGGGGCATAGCCCCTTGAACAGATCAGGTGACCTTGACTCTGGGGCGATCTGCCTGGGAATGTCCCTGAGAGAGCAATTGTCATTTGGAGTGTGGAGCGAGTCAGCCTGCAACAGGTATATGTTCTCAGACATCTGTCTGTGGAATGAGTTGTTGAGAATATCTCTCAGTAGTAAAAAATTTAACATATATGATGTTCTATGGCATCTTGCCCTCTAGCAGAGAGTGAAGAACCCCAATGAGTGTGCAGCAATTTGTTTTTTCAACATGCTTGCCATGGTTGAATAGTCGGAAGAATGTAAATGCAGCAAGATATAAACATGAGGCTTGCAGCATGTGGAGCCTTTTGGCATGAGTCCTGATTGCTGGTGGGTGAGTAATGAGTTTGTGATGCACTGAGTAGCAGAAGAGGTTGGGGCTACGATGGGTTGGCGGTATCAGTGAAGATGCATTCACTGAACTTGACTAATCTGTGAGCTTTTTCTAGCACCCAAGCCGAGTCCTCAGCCACGTCTCTGGGAGTTGATCTCATTGACCAGCGCTCCCATTCCTTTCTCAGTTTTTCAAGGACGTGCAAGTGCACGTGCATTTGGTATTCTTCCCTCTGTGATTCAACATTCCCTTGCTCTCTCTAGGAACCTCTGCTATTTTAATGGTGATAAAGGATTTGGTAAACTGTATGAAAACTTTACAAAATAACACCAAACAAGCAATTGGGTTAAAGGTTTTCCATGTCTATTTATTTGAAGTGGCTGGGGAAACCATATCATCAGTATGTGTGTGTGCACAGGTGCAACGTCTGATGTGCAATATGTCACCTTCCACTGCAGCACAGGCAGAAGCCAGCCAATATCTCAGTGCTGCAGTAGAAGCTCAAATTGAGGTCACAAGGTCCATACTTGTTGCCATGCAAGTTCAGATAGCTACACTTTCTATATTCGTCTAGGTTTTCTGCAGTATGGAACTCTCAGTATCTGATAGAAGCTTCCCTTTTTTTGCCTCATCTTACTCTTGTATCCAGGAGCACTAGAATCATAATGGTTCAGAAAGCTATCATGACAGTTATTAGTGCACACAGAGCACCTTTTCAATCTGTAATAGGCCCTACTCTTTACTTAATTATTCTCTTGCTCTATTTACTTCTAGAACATTTTTGGGGTTTTTCTTGATTGTACTTGTTAACATTTTTCAAACCCTCTCTTTCTTTGCTTTCCTAATTTCCTTTTTTAATTTCACCCGTACACTTTCAATAATTGCGTGTGTGTGTGTGTGTGTGTGTGTGTGGTGTTGTGGTGTGTGTGTGTGTGTGTGTATACATACATCTGATTCGTTTATTGCTTTTCTGTTATTTCAGAAACTAGAAGACACTGTACTGAACCCAGAGCTGAGTGGAGAGGATAAAACTCTGACAGTACGTGGAGAAGGAGAGGGTGCGACACTGACTCCAGTCCCTGCTCGAATCCGAGAGATAGTTACCAAGAATCTAGCTGCAGAAGGAATGGAAGGTGAGGCAACTGCTCTAACTGGAGAACATTGGAATAATGATGACAAGATTGCACCAAATAATGATGGAGAAGGATGGTACATGAGAGAAATCCATCAATTTCATAGAATTCCTACAGTGCAGAAGGAGACTATTCAGCCTATCGAGTCTGCACCAAATCTCTAACAGAGTAAGTTATACAGGCCCACTCCCCTACTTTATTCCAAATCCCAAGTATTTACCCCATTGATTCCCCTAACCTACACTTCTTTGGACATTAATAGACAATTTAGTTTGGCCAATCCACCTAACCTGCACATTCTTGGACTGTGGGAGGAAACTGGAGCACCCGGAGGAAATCCACATAGACATAGGGAAATATGCAAACTCCCAGTCATTCAATGCCAGAATTGAATCTGGCGCTATTTGTCATTTGGTATTTGTGATTTGGAGCGTGGAACAAGTAAGCTTGCAATAAATATCTGTGTTCCCTGATGCCTGTCTATGGAACAAGTTCTTGAGAATACTCCTTAATAGTAAAGAACTTAATGTACATGATGTTCTATGGCACCTCTGGATCACTAATCTGATGACAATAGCACTATGCCACTGCCTCCTTGCCTGGTGCTCATTCTCCATTTTGAATGTTAGGATTCATTTTTTCTTTGCTGAGCCAGCATAGTGGTTAGCACTGGTGCCTCAAGTGCTAGGAATCTGGGTTAGATTCCTGGTTTGGGTCACTGTCTGTGTGGAGTTTGCATGTTCTTCCCGTGTTGCATGGGTTTCCTCCGGGTGTTCCAGTTTTCTCCCACAGTGCAAAGATGTGTGGGTTAGGTGGATTGGCCATGCTAAATTATCCGTTAGTGTCGGGGGATTAGCAGGGTAAATATATGATGATACAGGTATAGAGCCTGGGTGTGTTTGTTGTCAGTGCAGGCTCAATGGATCAAATGGCCTCCTTCTGCACTGTAGGGATTTTATGAATTCATGACCATGACTTCTTTTGTGCCAAAAGTAGCTGCCAACCTTTCTACCTTGCCAACTTTCTATAAGTATTGAAAGGACACAAGTGACCAGATAAATTTAACAGACAGGAGACGGTCAATTCTCATTCTCTACCTGCCAATAAACAGGAAGTTGTCTTTTTAGTTTCTGATTTCCTCCTTAACTGATGGTATATTTTTGCCAATCCTTAAATTTGGAAATCTTTTAAAATAGCTTGCACAGCAAATTGAGGTAAGATGAAAACAAAAGGGTTGGTTTATTTTTACACACAAACACATGCAAGAGAAGAGTTTTGCTCACTCAATAAATGGGTGATAAAGAAAAAGAAAAGTATTCATGACACGACCACAGTAAAATACAAGTATCAATTTTACATGTCCAGAGTTTAGGATTAGAAGTCAACTGGAATGTGCCTTCTGAGGGAAGGTCGCCTAATTGTAGAATGCCCCACCTTTCCAGAACAAGATTTCCATGAGAAGAGAAGGCATATAGAATGAGTCAGATGGCATGTTCCAAGGTTCCAGTAGTTGGCAGATTCGATGAGGATTAGATTTCTTTCTGCTGCCACCTGTTTGATGATAGACTGCACAGGCTGTCACCTGGAGTTCTGGAGTTTCATTTTGAAAGTCAACCAGGAACTGTTGGAATTCAGTTCCAACAGATAGGATCACATGCAGCTTGGGGGGATGTCATGTGACATACCTCTTCAATGTTGGACACGGTATATATTCCTAAGGCTGAAATCTTGAGATTTAATGGGAGCCGGGATTCTTTTTTGATTTTGGAGACACTGGTGTTGGTTAACTAATTGCCACTATCTTTGTTGAAATCATTATTTTAGGACTGCTAATGCCTTGGTCAGTGGCACCATTATGGCAGATGATGACCTGCGAAGGTTTACTTTTATTCGAAGTTAGCTGGACAGACTCCCTGTCCCCTTTGCCTTATTACTTTGAAACTGCTGCAAGGCATCATGTGACCAGCTGGAGACATGTGGTTAGCTCAGCGAGTTTCCGTTCTTTTGAGTGTATACAATATATTTATTTTCTGTCATGAATCGACTGTGACACAAGGCCAATCTATCAATTCTGCCCTACTCTCATCAATCATCTTTGCTACTTCCTTGAAAAACTCGATCAAGTTAGTGAGACACAACTTTCCCTTCACAAAACCATGTTGCCTCTCGCTAATACGTCCACTTATTTCCAAGTGGGAGTAAATCCTATTTCAAAGACATGGGGAGAATATGCAAACAGAACACAGTCAGTGACCCAAGCCAGGAACTAAACGCAGCAAAGATGAAAGAGCAAATAATCTCCCTACCATGGACTCCGTAGGCTCACCAGCCTATAATTACCTGAATTATTCTTGCTATCTGTCTTAAACAAAGGAACAACATTGGCTATTCTTCAATTCTCTGGGATCTCGCCTGTAGTCATGATGTGGAGATGCTGCTGTTGGACTGTGGTAAACACAGTAAGAAGTCTCATAATATCAGGTTAAAGTCCAACAGGTTTATTTGATAGTAAACATCACAAGCTTTCGGAACACTGTTCCTTCTTCAGGTGACTTGATTTATAGTAAAATCAAATAAACTGGTTAGACTTTAACCTGGTGTTGTGAGACTTTTTATTGTGTTTACCCCAGTCCGACGCTGGCATCCAAGCTATCATGTACTCATACAAAATTGCCCTTGAGAAGGTGATGGTGAGCTGCCCAATTGAACCCTTCAGTCTGAATGGTCAAGGAAGGTGCATTCAAAACACGGTCAGATCAACCTGAAATCTATCCGGCAAGTCAATGCAATAAGAGCTAGAGAGATTCCTGGTCAACCATACTTAATGTGGAGTGGTACCTCTCAAGCTATAAGCCCTTGGCAACAAACTAGTAATTCCCAGAACAGATTACTAGTTATGGAAGTGAATGACTGTTTGCCTTAGTGAACCATGAGATACAAGAAGAGAATTGGAATTGGAACACGACACTTGCCAGTGATACTCATATGAATAAACATACAGATGAGATTCCCTGGTCTTCCTGCAGCATGTTCCTCAGCAACAGGAGGCAGCCTGCTATTGCCCAGTGGGGGATCTTCTAGTCTCACCACTTCAATGAGATTTTCCATTGAATCCATCCTACATCACTGGAAAATCCCTGGTTGGGGGAATGCCATCGGTGGGACCAGAAGATCCTGCTGTCGTGACCAACCCAGTAAGTTCTGGCATACATTTAAAAATTCCTGTCTCCAGTTTTCTCGAAGGAATTCCCATTATTTTATTTAGTAAGTAAAATCAGTGTGAGGTGAATTCCTCGTATCTTTCCCTAAGTAACATGTTTCTGACATGTCGCTTTCCATATGCCACTTTTTAGTTACTAAACATTAGAATTACAAGATGAGATGCCATCAGAAATTTGTTGCAAGTCTATTCTCAATTTTCTTTATTGAGTAGAACTACAAAAACAAAATCTACTTAGTGTTCAGGTACGTTTACAATTACCCACCCGATCTATCTTCCATTGGTGAAATGGGTTCCATGGATTTGGTGACTAGTCAAACTTCTGTACAGAGCAGCTTTTTTTACTTCTTCCTATCTTCTTCTGCTCTGTCTTTCACCTGTCTTTCTCCTCCCCTGACCCCAAAACTGAAAGATTTTGATATCCCTCTTTGCTGTAGGCTGACTTGTAATCAGGATTTTGAATGACCCCAGTGACCTAATCAGTCGATGAGTGATTTTGTCCATGTGGCCACAATTCACCGTGATTTGATTTGTTCATCAACACTAATGCTTGATTATCTGTCATAATAGGGTACAGTAATGAGTAGAACAGAGCCAATATCAGTATTTGATAGTGCTAGTCCAAAGATGTATCAGTTAGGTGGATTGGCCATAATAAATTGTTCCTTAGTGTCGGGTAACTAGCTAGGGTAAATGCGTGGAGTTATAGGGATAGGACCTGGGTGGGATTGTGGCTGGTGCAGACTCAGTGGGCCAAATGGTCTCCTTTCGCATCATAGGACTCTATGCTTCTATGATTCTAAATAGCTTAGCAGTGCCCTTTTGTCTTGAGGTCAAAGTTCTGTCTGCAGTTTGCTGAGGTCAACTAAGTTGCTGCCAGGTCAATGACCTTTTCCAGCAGTAAGTAGTTACGAACGTAGAAATGAGTAGGGCTGAACAAAAAAACATATAAATGCCTTTGTGGAAGTCAGTGAGATACAAAAGAACTTGTCTAGCCGTATGAAAATGGTGTCCAACACTAAGAAAGTGAATTGCTCTGTCTTTAGACAATGCCACTCAATTCAACATATAGGTCTAATAGCTGAGATGACAAAACAGCTGGCAGTCCTCCTGAAATTTTCTTGCAAACTTCCAGGCAGCCATGGACCTCCATTTGAGAACCCTTGCCCTATTATTCTCCAATGCTTGCTGAGCATACTGCATTTTGTTAAGTCTGTGGGCGTAGCATGGCTTTTAGTGCCATAAAATAAAGATCATGTTTTACTGTCTTTTTGTTAATATACAATTTCCATGTACATTTTTAAATTCAGTAGACTTCAATTAAGGCTCAAAATAATTCGACATAAGCTTGCAATGATGCTGCTGAATTCTTTGTTATACTACTTGAAGCATCAATGTTGCGTGTAACCATCAAATATTTTTACTCAGTTACTAATGTGAGAAAATCTCCATGTATGCTGAGGCCCTGCATTAGGTCATTTCTGAAATTCTTCTGTTTACAGTGGCCCATTAGAAATTATATAGGGTGAGGCTACTTAGCGGACATTTCTGTACCAGAATTTTGAGGGGGGGGGGACCCACAGAATTTAATTCTGCTCAGATCTTGGATGGGAAAGGAGAATAGCATCCTTAAGGGAATTAAGGGTTATGGGGAGCAGGTGGGAAAGTGGAACTGATCCACTTCAAATCAGCCATGATCTTATTGAATAGCGGGACAGGCTTGAAATGCTAGATGGCCTGCTCCGGCTCTTATTTCTTATGTTCTTATGTTCTTATTCGTAATGGCCCCTTTCTACATTGAGTACCACCAAAGTCAACCACTACTGGAGCACTCTTGAAATGATGTGCAGACATTGTAGAAACATTGCAAAAAACATTCACAAGAATGTTTCCCAGGATAAGGAACTTCAGTTAAATGGATAAAATGGAGAAGCCTATGCTGTTCTCCTTGGAGAAAAGGAGATTGACAAAGGGTTTGATGGATGTAGTCAGAATCATGAGAGGTCTGGACAGAATGGATAGAGACAAGTTGTTTCCACTTATGAAAGGATTGAGAACTATGAGCACTAATTTAAGATGATTGACAGCTAAAGCAATGCCAACATGAAGAAAATCACTTAATACATAGAGTCTTTAGGATCTGACTACAACACCAGAAAGTGCAGTAGAATTAGATCCAGCCATGTTTTCAAAAGGGAATCATTATCTGAAGAGAAAAAAGATTGGTGGGCATTGGGGAAAAGGAAAGGGAACAGGACAAATGTGTTGTTCTTGCTGAGAGTTGGTACGGGCATGATGGAACAAGTGGCCTCCCGTTCTGTAATTATTCTATTGCTATGTGATTATATGATTCTTTTGGATATTATGTAGATGACAATATTCCCTTAGTGTCAGGGAACTGCCTGTGCTAAATGGATAGGGTTATGGGAGGGAGCTTGGGTGGGAATTATGGTCGATGCAGACTCAATAGACTCAATGACTTCCTTCTGCACTGTAGCATTCAAGATTCTGTGATTTTATGATCGTTCGTTGTGGTATAATGTACACTCTATGAAAAGTGTGAATGAGAAATGGTTACAGATTGTCCTTACTGGCTTGACATTAATGATAGAGATGGGTGGATGTATGTTGTCAAGTATCAGATTGTTTTACAAAAAGAAACATACGTAGAAAGAAATCATTAGGGATCCTTGGGAAAGGTTGTCACACAAAGTAATGTTTTGTTCAGGATCTAGAGATTTTTGATTTAATTTGGTTAGAATTTTGAATTATGTATATTCACTCCAATTTTTAATTAAAGGAAGAGAAGGGAATCCATTAATGGCATTTTAATGGTGTTTAAAGGTATGCATCTAGTGGTATTCACTTGAACCCCTATAAACATTTGCAGGTCAAAACTTGGGTTTTGGAGATGTATTCTTGTTATGTGTGTTGTGGTGGACTTCTTTTAGCTAACCACAGGAGACTGGAGGAAGGTTACAATCATTTATTCATGATTCAAATATGTGCAGCACTGCCCCAGAAAAGCCTTTGAAGCTGCATTCTCCTCTAATACAGCACTCATAGGATGAGCATGCTGATGATAATGAAACTATTGTTGATTATCATAAAAATCCATTTACCTATCTGGTTCATTATTGTCCTTTAGGGAAGGATATCTTCTGACCTCACCTGGTCTGGCCTATATGTGACTACAGACCTACAGCAATATGGTTGACTCTTAAGTGCCCTGAGAAATGGTCCAGCAAGCCATTCAATTCAAGGGTACTTAGAGATGGGCAATAAGTGCTGACACAGTCAATGATGCCCATATCCCCTCAACGAATAATAAAAAGACAAATACTTCATACAGTTAGTCAGTACATAGAATATTATTTAAAAGTCTGATCTTATCTGCATTGGTTTATTATTAAACCTTTATCCAGAAGCTTGGCTATTATGTCTAACTAGCTGGAGACAAACTGTCTTCTAACAAGTAAACAGCTTTGTTGGTGGGTTCTGCGGATCTGAAAATTTTGGGGTGGGTAAAGTTTACTGGGTACAAGCATTTAATTAGCCTGTGATTTTCACTCTAATGCAAGGGTGTCAGCTCTACCCCCGTTTTGCTAAATCTATTCAATCACCCAAACATGTGAAACTCTGTAAATAATACAGATTGGCTCCAGTTTTATCCTTAAACTGCTGACTTTCTGGAATAGAATAGCATTAGCTGTCACACTATTTCCTTCGGAATAAATATTAGCCTGAATTGAAAAGGTTTGCTTTATTGCTCCGAGCCTGTCCTTTTCAAAAACTTATATGCGAGATATGTGTCCATCAACTCTTTGTGCAGTTTAATTGTCTTTGAAACTTTTGCTGTGAAATCATGTAATAAG
Source organism: Sphyrna mokarran (assembly GCA_024679065.1). Taxonomy (NCBI): domain Eukaryota; kingdom Metazoa; phylum Chordata; class Chondrichthyes; order Carcharhiniformes; family Carcharhinidae; genus Sphyrna; species Sphyrna mokarran. The sequence continues at coordinate 68,665,291 of JAGIQG010000003.1, read as the reverse complement.
CATCAACAAAAACATGGCATGCAAGTATATATATGTTACACCTTTGATGTGATGTAATAGCACTTATTATCTAGGGACTGTTTTATAAGGTTAATCACATAATGATATTGTCTGGAAAATTGTTATTTACTATAGGTAATGAATGAGTCAGGAAATGTATAGATATTCCATTATTGGCAGCAGCGCTCAGCTTTATCACTCTGTTCATTTTGGTATACTTGAACCTCAATATATATTTGATCCTTCTATGCTCCCAAATTCGAGTGGCTATATTGTATGAAAAGCAAAATTCATTCACACCATTCTCTTAGCAGTTTGAATGTCAGTTTATATGTTGAAGTTTGGCACTTTGCCTGTGCAATAACCATTGTCTTCATTGTGTGAACTACTCTCAGACTTTTGGTAATTTGGAAAAGTGCTGTATAAATACAAGTATTTATTTTTCAGACAAAGAAAAATACAGTTGAAGTTGGTCATTTAGATAATTGGCTAATTCTTTCAAAGAAACCTTTGGTCTCCCTTTCATAGTACACAAGTGCCTCTATAAATAACATCATTGTTTTCCCTCCACTGCCTATAAATGGCAATTCCATGCATTAATAATTATTTGTGTGAAGAAATGTTCCCTGATATTATGAAGAATCAACAACTCTTCCATATTTGCAGAGTGTGTGATTTGGAAGGAAGCTTGGAAAGATGGTATTGCTGTGCACTTGATTCTCTTCTTCTTCAAAGTGATGAAGATCACTCTAAAATTTTCCCCACTATTAAGTGCTCTATAATTCCCTTTTTCTCTCTGCCTGTTTTTTTAAATTGTGGGGTTACGTTAGCTACCCTCCAATCTGTAGGAATTATTTCAGAGTCTATAGAGTCTTTGAACATGACCACAAATGCAACCACTATTTCTTAATTTGGTATGTGGATTATCAGGCCCTGGGGATTTATTGGTCTCCAATCCCATCAATTTCCCCAACACCATTTCTGTACTGATACTGATTTCCTTCAATTCCTTCCTCTCACTAAACTCTGTGTTTCCCAACATTTCTGATGATATTTGTATCCTCCTTTGTGAAGACAAAATCAAAATATATATTTAGTTGATCAAACCATTTTTTCTTCTCCATTATAAATATCTCTGTTTCGGATTGTAAGGGATCAATATATATCTTCACATACCTATAAAACTTTTTAATGTTCCCTGAAAGCTCACTATTGTACTCTATTTTCCTCTTCTTAATCAGTCTCCTGGTCCTCCTTTGCTGAATTCAGCTGCTCCCAATCCTCATGTCTGTTGTTTTTTTCTGACCAAATTGTATCTCTCTTCCTTGGATCTAATACCAATTCTAATTTCTCTCATGCCATGGATTTGGCCATCTTTCCTATTCTGTTTTTGTGCCAAGCAGGAGTAAATAATTGTTGTAGTTCACCCATCTGCTTTTTGGATGTTTGTCTATCCACTATCATCCCTTTAAGTAACATTTTCCAGTTCATCATAGCCAACTCCTGTCTCATATCATCGTAATCTCTTTTATTAAGATTCAGGACCCTTGTTCCAGAAACAACTATGTCACTCTCCATCTTGATGAAAAATTCTATCATGTTATTGTCACTTACCCTCCAAGGGGTCATGGACAATTAGATTGCCAATTATTCCTTTCTCATTAGACAATACCCAGTCTAGAATGGCCTTTTCTCTACTTGGTTCCTCAACATATTGACACTGAAAATCATCCCGTATACTCCCTGGAAATTCCTCCTTTATCCTATGACTAATTGATTGTCCAATCCATATGCAGATTAAACTCACCTATAATTACAAATGTTCTATTATCACATGCATATATAATTTCCTGTTTAATGCCATTCCTAACATCAACAGCATAGTTTGGGGGTTGATATTACAATACTCATTAATATTCTTTGCCCCTTAGTAATTCTCAGCTTTACCCATACAGATTGCACATTGTCAGAGCTAATATTTTTCCTTACAATTGTGTTAATTTCCCCTTTAAATACTGAACCAATTCTATCCTTGGTTACCCTGCAGCCATATCTTGGTAATCCCAACTATATCAGACTATTTTACATCTATTTGCACGATTAATTCATCCATTTTATAGCGAATGATGGCACAAAGTCTTAAGGTTTCTCTTTTTAAAATTACTTTTCTTGTTTCCATTATTTTTCTTTGTAGCCCTGTTTGATTCTGATCCTTGATTTTGCTGCCTATCACTTTTCATATTTCCCTTTCTGTATTTTATTCTTGTCCTTGATTCCCTCTCCTCTTGCATAGGCTTCCATCCCCTGCCATTTTAGTTAAAACTCTGCCAGCCACTTTAGCAAATATTCTGCTCGGACATCAGCCCCAGTCCTGCCCAAGTGTAACCCATTCAGTTTGTATTGTCCCACGCCCCCCAGAACCACTACCAGTGTCACATAAATCTGAAATCCTCCCTTCCACATCGCTTCTTCAGCCATATATTTATCCAATATATCCTTCTATTTGTAATCTGACTATAAAGTGGCACTTGTAGTATTTCTGAAATTACTATCTTTGAGATTCTACTTTACGCCTTGCTTTCTAACTCTCTATATTCTGCTTTTAGCATCTTTTTTATCTATGGTGTTTGTACCCCGATTTTTACAGATGCCTTATAGAAAGAATCCTTTTTGAATGTATCACAGCTTGGTATTAAGACTGAAAGAAACTACAAAGGCCGGGAATGAAGCCCAGTCCATCATGCAAACCAGCCACCTATCTATTGATTCCATCCACACTTCCTGCTGCCTTCAAAAGCAACCAGCAAAATCAAGGATCTCATGGACACTGGACATATTCCCTTCCACATTCTTCTGTTGGGAATCAGATATAAAAGTCTGAGATCATGTGTCAACCGACTCAAGAATAGCTTCTTCTCTGTTTCCATCTGACTTTTGAATGGACCTACCTTATATTAGGTTGATCTTTCTCTACATTTTAGCTATGACTGTGACACTACATTCCTCTCCTTTCTTTCTCTTCTATGTATTCCAAGAACAGTATGCTTTGACTGTGTAGTGCACAAGTAACAATATTTTTCATTGCATACCAATGCATGTGATAATAGTAAATCTAATCAAAGAGTGCTATAACCATGGCTGTTTGTCATCCCTTTTCAGAATGTCCTACAACTGCTCCAAGACTTCCTTAGTCTCAGCACCAAGGACGTGTCTTGTGTGCAGCCACTGACAAGCCTATCTAGTCCCCTTAAAATTGAATCCTTTATTACCACATGTTTTGTTCTTATGACTATGGTTCATGAAGGAGGAGATGGGTTAGATTTTAACTTTTGAGTGTCTGTAAGTAGATTCGCTACTGTTGGAATGGCCAGACCTTTTCACTAAGATCTCTCCTGGACCCGATCTTGAATAGGGCATTCCATATGGGTTCTCAGTGTTTCCCCATATGCCCCATGTCCATGTTGTGGATGGAGGGATCCCAAACCTTCTATATGTGGGTTTGATTACTTCCGTAACCATTATGCTAACTAGATTGCTTGTATGGTTGAAAATCTACTCCAGGTGACTTAATAACTTAGCTAGCCACTGAAGCATTCTCAAGCAGTGTATTGTGGTAGGGAAAGTAATGGTGAGAAAAGCAGGCTGTGAGTACAGCTTAGGGGCTCTTAATGGCAATGACAATTCAACTTAGAATTTTTCATATCAAGTGTATGTGTGGCAGCAGAAGGCAAGTTGTGGCACTGATATTGTTAATTACTGAATGGTCGTTATCGGCCCTCGGACCCACCATTGTTGAAATGAGTAATGGTGATTTCAGAAGTCAATGTAACCAGAGTGCATGGAACCAAGGCCCCTTCAAAATTTGATCACAGCTGCATTGCCAACACTAGCGGCGGAGGAGACAGGTCCCAGCAAGCCACTGAATAGATATGCAGGGTGGAGGGAATGGGAATTCCATAAATGGAGACAGCTCACATCTCAAGGAGTGGGAGTTGGTATTGTTAATTAGGTATTGTTAACCGAAAGAACTGCTGATGTGAAGTGCGCAGGGTACAGCATTACTTCAACAGACTACATCATATCTGGGGGTAATAACACATAATGACTGCATTACAGTTCACTCCATGTAAATAAAGAGAGAAGCAAAGATCTTGATTTGTATAACACTGTTCACAATCCCAGATTTCTAAATGTTTTACAGAAAATGAAATACTTTTGAAGTGTAGCTTTTTTAATGTAATGTAAAATTGGCAGCAAATTTGTAGTCAAAATATTGCACAAATACCAGTGAAACAAATGAACAGATAATCTGTGGTAATTTTTTTGGTTTGGGGATAAATTTGTGATGGAATTCAGCTGATGCTTTATATCCTTTCATCCATTTAATAGGGTAGAGTTTTGATTACCACCTCATTCAAATGGTAACATATTTAATGATGGAAATACTCCTTCAGTAATTTGATGAGGCATACTACAGCCTAAACCTTTCATCCTCATTCGCAGCTGCGGTTTTTCAGTGCAGCTGCAAGTGAATGAAGTTTTGGCTGGAATGTTGAACTCCTTTCTTGTTTGCAATGGGTGCTGCCACGGACGAGACTGGAAAATCTAACCCTACAAGCAATTCAACCCATACACTGCCCGTACCAATTTCTCTTTGTCATGATCCCCATAGAGACTGATAACGTTCAACAAGAGACGAATCTTCCAGGGACCACTGGAAGGAGCCAAAGGACAAGATTTTCAGTCCTTAAGACTTTTATTGTACAAAGCAAATAGATCAAACTTAATTAACAAGCTACTAACACATCAAATTTAAAGAGGTGAATTTTGCTTTAACTCACACAGCTGAAATACATTTTATGGAATGCTCTTATGTGGTGTCATGTTCATGTCAGATATGTAGTATCTTCGTAACAGTTCCCCAGTGACACCCAGCTCTCCAACAGACTCGTATCTCCCTGCTGCATTGGATCAAAACTTCTAGTATCTTTCAAAAATTGTTTCACTTTGACCACTCAGTTGAACCACTCAGTCTTCCAGGTTTACCTTGCACCACCATCCAATTCTCCATTCCTTAAAACTTAAAAGATCTTGCCTGTTCCGTTTCCTTTTGAACAAAAAACACTTAGAAGCATTCTGTTTAGTTGTTGACACAAACAGTTCTTTTCTGTTTCTCCCTATAAATGGCTGCTCAAGCTGTCACTTAGCATTTCAGTAACTTTCTGTTTGAATTACCTCGCGTGGCAACTAGATATTGTGAATATATCTCCCATGGAGGTGTCTCTCCTGATTTCACCATTCCTCCTTTTGAAAATATCCAGTTTCACCTTTGGTTAAAGGGGTTATTTTAAATAATAATAATAAAGGATGGTGTCTGTATGATCCAAATATGTGTCCATCTTAGGTGTTTGCATGCAGAGTTCTTATAGATCCCTGAGTTCATCTACAACATTCCCATTATCTCTATTGAGAGTGATCCTGATCAATCTCCTTGACAATGCAAAGAAGGGAGGCTCAACTCAGTCTGCGAGTTCAATCATGTTCCATAGAGTAGTGACTACATCACAGGCACTAATGTGAACATTTAATAAAGAATGAATGCAAAAACACAACATTAATTGTTTTTCTCTCAATAAAGGAAATATTCCGAACTTCCCAGTGACCATCAGTAAGAAGCAACTATAGGGCACTGCAGAATGTTCAGCTGTCTAACTAAGCTAATCCCAACAAATAATGATGATTCACATGAATAAAGTGAAACCAATGTAATGTGAAATATTTGCACTGAAATTTAAATTCGAAAACCCCCTTTACTGCAAAATATTGGAACGGTTTTAAATGAATACTTCTCATCAGTTTTCACTCAGGAAAAGGGACTGTGAGAAAATTGCGCAGATTAGCATAAAACATGAAAAGGTAGTGAAGGCTCTGATAGGCTTAAAAAAATAGACAAATGCCCAGGCCTGGCTCAATTGCATCCCAGACTGTGTGGGAGGTGAGGCAGGAAATTACAGGTATCAACTTTGATGATATTAGACAGAAACATTTAGAAGTTGGCAGGCAAAGGGACATCTAGTAAGTGGGAGGCTTTCAAAAGTGTGTTAATCAGGGTCCAGGGTAAGCACATTCCTTTTAGAGTGAAGCACAAGGCTAGTAGAAGTAGGGAACCTTGGTGACTTGATATATTGAGGCCCTGGTCAAAAGAAAGAAGGAGGCATTTCCCTTGAAAAGTATAGAAGTTGTCTGAGTAGAGTTTAGAGAGAAATCTGGAGGTCATAAAGGGAACATGAGATTGCCTTGCAGAAAATGCAAAGGCGAATCCAAAGGGCTCCTACAAATACATGAAGGGCAAAAGAATAACTAGAGAAAGAGTATGGGCTCTTAAAGATTAACAAGATGATCTTTGTGCAGATCCATAAGAGATGGGTGTGATCCTAAATGAGTATTTCTCATCAGTATTTACTGCTGAGAAAGGCATGGATGTTAGGGAACTTGGGGAAATAAATAGTGCCATCCTGAGGAGCGTATATATTACAGAAAAGAAGGTGCTGGAAGTCTTAAAACGCATCAAAGTACATAAATCCCCAGGACCTGATGAAATGTATACCAGGATGTTGTGCAAGGCTAGAGAGGAAATTACAGGTCCTCTAGCAGAGATATTTGAACCATGGACAGCTACAGGTGAGGTGCCTGAAGATTGGACGATAGCAAATGTTGTGCCCTTATTTAAAAAGAGCTCCAGGGAAAAGCCTGGGAACTACAGACTGGTGATTCTAATGTGGTGGGATAAGTTGTTGTAAGGTATTCTAAGAGACAGGATGTACAGACATTTAGAGAAACATTAGGAACAGTCAGCATGTCTTTCTGAGTGGAAAATCATGTCTCATGAATTTGATTGAGTTGTTTGAAGGGGTAACCAAGAAAATAGATGAGGGCAGAGCAATCGACGTTGTCCACAAGGACTTTAGCAAGGCTTTTGACAAGGTACCGTATAGTAGGCTGTTGAATAAAGTTAAATCTCATGGGGTCAATGGATACAAAATTGGCTTGATGACAGAAACAGAGGATGTTTGTAGAAGGTTTTTCTCAAACTGGAGGCCTGTGACCAGCAGTGTGCCTAAGGGCTAAGTGCTGGGTTCACTGTTATTTGTTATTTATATTAAAGATTTTGATGAGAATCTAAGGGGCCTGGTTTGTAAGTTTGCAGATGACACCAAGATTGATGGCATAGTGGACAGCGAAGAAGGTATTCTAGAATACAACAAGATCTTGATCATTTGGGATCTGGGTGTATACGTTTATAGTTCTTGAAAGTAGAGCCACAGGTGGATAGATTGGTGAAAAAGGCATTTGGCATTCTTGGTTTCATTAGTCAGAATATCGAATACAGGAGTTGGCATGCCTTGTTGAAAGTTGTGCAAAACATTGGTAAGATCACACTTGGAATAATATATACAGTTCTGGTTTCCCCATTATAGAGGCAGTTTCTTTACACAGAGGGTGGTGAGGGTGTGGAATTCCCTGCCTGCAGCAGTTGTGGACTTGCCTACTTTGGGGGCATTCAAATGGTCGGTGGATAGGCATATGGATGATATTGGAATAGTTTAGGTTAGAGGGTCCACTGGCTGGCGCAACATTGAGGGCCGAAGGGCCTGTACTGCGCTGTAATGTTCTATGTTCTAAAAGATTGCAGAAAATAGTTACTAGGATGCTACTAGGACTTGACGTTTTGAGTTATAAGGAGAGGCTGGATAGACTGGAACTTTTATCCTGGGAACATCAGAGTCTGATCTTATAGAGGTCTATAAAATAATGAGGGGTATAGATAAGTTAGAAGTCAACATCTTTTCCCAAAGATAGGGAAGTGTAAAACTAGAGAGCATAGGTTTTCAATGAGAGAGGATCAATACAAAAGGGTCCACAGGGCACATCTTTACTCAGAGGGTAGTGAGCTACCAGAGGCAGTTTTAGAAGCGAGTACAATTTTGTTTTTTAAAAGGAATTTAGATAGTTACATAGGTAAGATGTGGGCAATTAAGACTAGCTTAGTGGTAAAAACAGGGCAACATGAACAATTTAGGCTGAAGGGCCTGTTTCCATGCTGTAAACGTTTATGACTCTATGATTCTATGGCTGTGACACAATTTTTTAATTTCTTTCTGGCCACGGGGGAAGTACCAGGGCGACTAGAAGATGGCTAATGTGGTCCTGTTCTTCAAGAAGAGTGGTAGAGATGAAACAGGAAATTACAGACCAGTGAGTCTCAGGTAGTGGTAGGGAAACTTTTGGAGACGGAAGAAAAGAATTGATCTCACAAGATAAGGGAGTATTTAATGAATGGCAGGATAATGGGAAGCTCAAAGGACCAGGTGGAGCTTATGGTACTTATTCTGAGATCCGTAAAGGTGGTAGACCAGGTGAGTAGGATAGTTAAGAAGGGAAATGGGACACTTGCTTTTATCATTTTGGCAGAGAGTGTAAGAGCAAAGAGGGAATGTTGGAGTTGTAAAGAACATTGGTTAGGCCACAGCTGGAGTACCGTGTGCAGTTCTGATTACCTCACTATAGGAAGGATGTGATTGCACTAGAGGGGATACAGAGGAGACACACCAGGATGTTGCCTGATGGAGCATTTGAGCTATAAGAAGAGACTGGATAGGCTTGGATTGTTTTCTTTAGAGCAGGGAAAGCTAAGGGAGGATATGATTGATGTGTATAAGATTATGAGGAATTTGGACAGGATTAATATGAAGTAGTTGTTTCCCTTGGTTGAGGCATCAATCATGAGGAGGCATTTTTTAGGGTAAAGGGGCAAGAGATTCAGATGGGATTGAGAGAAAAAAACTCAGAAAATGGTGGGAATCTGGAAGGCATTTCCTGGGAAAGTATTTGAGTTGTTACAACCTTTAAAAAGTATTTGGCTGAGTACTTGAAAATCGTAATATTTAAGGATAGGAGACAAGTGCTAGCAAATGGGATTAATGTGACTTTTAGTGGTAGTTATTGTCGGTGCATACTTGATGGGTCGAAGGACCTTTTCTGCACGATGACTCAATGGCTTTGGTTTCCCAATACGTTTTACGTGAATGGAGTGTATTTGAGCAGGAAGGTTGTGGCTATGATGCAGTGCTTTCCTGTTCCAACAAGGGGCTCTTTAATAGGCTGCCAAAGATGCAACTTTGCCAGCTGACAAGGGGAATCCATCAGTGATAATCTTCCCTGCTGCTAAATCAAACATGTTTTCCACGCGTGTCACAGGCATTGTAATTACTTGTAATTGTAACCACTTGGGAAAAGGCAAAAAAAGAGAAAGCTGAAGTGGCACTCAGTTATGGATATGATGTTGGGAATAATGCACTGTTGGCAACATCCCGGCATGTGTCAGGAATTGTGGTCACTGATACCCACCATCAAGTCATTTGCATGTCCACTCAATCATCTTCAGCTCAAAGATCCCTGTTGGGTAACTGCACTGCAATGTACATGTGGCAAGTGGGTGATGGTGGACTATGCTCCCAGTGAAAGCTGAGAAGATGGGTCCTAGTTTAAAAGTTGTGGTATGTAAGTATCATGCATAATTGACAAGGATATTCAAGGAGCATCAGACTTGCATGAGGTAAATCTCTAATGATGTCCTGAAACTGAAACTTGTGACTCTGGCGTTTTCAGTAATCATGTGTCTTAATTATGTGTTCCAAACTTTCTATTGTTTTCCAGCTCAGTCAGCTTTGAAAAAGCTAAAGTTTATTTATTAGTCACAAGTAAGGCTTGTATTAGCACTGCAATGATGTTACTGTGAAATCCCCCTACTTGCCACACTCCAGCGCCTGTTCGGGTCAACACACCTAACCAGCACATTTTTCGGACTGTGGGAGGAAACCAGGACACTCAAAGAAAATCCACACAGACACGGGGAGAATATGCAAACTCCACACAGTGACCTAAGTTGGGAATCAAACCTGGGTCCCTAGTGCTGTGAGACAGCAGTGCTAATTACTTTGCCACCGTGCTGCCTATAGCTTCAACTAACTCTGAAAATGACAGCACTTTTTCATTTGCATTTACTTTTTGCACTGTGAGTAAAACCAGGGAATTTAAGGTTGTAATGCCACTGGCCCATACCTTAACTTTATTCTTTCATTGGCTGCAGGCATCATTGGCATGGCCAACAACTGTTGGCCATCCCTAATTGCTCTTGAACTGAGTGGTCCCATTTCTGAGGCTAGTTAAGAGTTAACCACATTTCTGTGGGCCTGGAGTCACACATAGTCCAGACCTGGTAAGAATGGCAGATTTCCCTCCTTAAAGGAAATAAATAAATCTGCTGCATTTTTTAATGATAATTGCTTCATGGTCACCATTAGTGAAACTATTCATTGGATTTAAATACTATCAGCTACTTTGCTGGGATTTGAATCGATGGCCTCAGAACATTGGCTTGGGTCTCTGGATTACTAGTCCAGTGATGTCACCATCTCTTCATGAATTAATAAAGATTAATTAGGTTGTTGGGGCTATGACAGCTGGATCATGGGAAAACCTAAATGCCATTAGGAAATTCTGCAGAAATGATTTTGGACTACAAAAATAGCAGAAATATCTTTCATCCTGACTTTCTGATCAGGAGGGGACTTACCCTGATTTTACAATCAAAAAGAAATCTGAAAAATACGTGGAATTCTATTGACAAGATGCCTTTTTAAACAATGCTTCTTAAGATTTGGATGTCTGAAAAAAACAGTATTTAAAGCCAACAATCCAGTATTTATTGTCCATTCCTGGTTGTCCCTTCTTCTTAAACTGCTGCAATTCCATAGTAAAAGTATTCCCAGTGTGGTATCAGGGAGGGAGATTCAGGGTGTTAATATTTATAGAATATAATTGAGGGGTTTATTTGGCTGCTTCAGAGTGCAGTGCAGAGTCAAACACACAGGCGGAAGTCTGGGTCATAATCCTGGAATTCCCTCTTAACATCACTGTGGCTGGGCCTACACCACATAGACTGGGTGATTCAAGAAGGCGGCTCACCATCACCATCTCAAGGACAATTAGGAACAGACAACAAATGTATGCCATGCCAGGGACAATCACATCTCATGAACAAATATAAAATCATAGACTAGCTATGATAGTGGAAGCAGATTTTTCATCCCGAAAGGACATTAATAAAATAACTGGGTTTTGAACAGAATTCAGATTCAGAATTGGCCAAGGTGGCATTTGAACATATGTTCTTTGGCTTATGTGTAACAATAGAGGGTGATTTAGCTAATTGGATTAGGAATTGGTTAGCAGATAGAAGACAGAGGGTGGTGGTTGATGGGAGATGTTCATCGTGGAGTTCAGTGACAAGTGGTGTACCTCAGGGGTCTGTTTTGGGGCCCCTGCTGTTTGTAATTTTTATAAATGATCTGGATGAGGGTATTGAAGGATGGATTAGTAAATTTGCGGATGACACCAAAGTCGGAGGAGTGGTAGATATTGAAGAGGGGTGTTCTAGTTTGCAGAGAGACTTGGACAAGTTGCAGAGCTGGGCCGAGAGGTGGCAAATTGAGTTTAATGTGGAAAAGTGTGAGGTAATTCACTTTGGCAGGAATAACAAATGTGTAGAGTATAGGGCTACTGGTAGGACTCTTAATAGTGTTGATGAACAGAGGGATCTTGGTGTATGTGTGCATAGATCCCTGAAAGTTGGCAATCAAGTCGATAAGGTTGTTAAGAAGGCATATGGAGTCTTAGCTTTTATTGTAGGGGGATTGAATTTCGGAGCCGCAACGTCATGTTGCAACTGTACAAAACTCTAGTGCGGCCGCACTTGGAGTATTGTGTGCAGTTCTGGTCCCCCACATTATAAGAAAGATGTGGAGGCATTGGAGAGGGTACAGAGGAGGTTTACCAGGATGTTGCCTGGTATGGAGGGCAGGTCTTATGAAGAGAGCCTGAGGGATTTGAGGTTGTTTTCGTTAGAAAGGAGGCGGCTAAGAGGGGACCTAATCGAAACATATAAGATGATTAGAGGTTTAGATAGGGTGGACAGTGATAGCCCTTTTTCCTAGGATGGAGAAAGCTAGCACGAGGGGACACAGCTTTAAATTAAGGGGTAATAGTTATAGGACGGATATCAGAGGTAGGTTCTTTACCCAGAGGGTGGTTAGGGAGTGGAATGCCCTGCCTGCGGCAGTTGTAGATGCGCCAAGTTTGGTGGCGTTTAAGAGGTTAGTTGATAAGTTTATGGAAGAGAAGGGGATGGTTTAGTTTGGAGGGTCATTGCTTTTTTCATAATTGGTCGGCGCAACATCGAAGGCCGAAGGGCCTGTTCTGTGCTGTAATGTTCTATGTTCTAAAATAATTATACTACCACACTTGATCAACTAACATACCTACCCACTAGTATCAGGCTGGAAAATTCCGCCCAGCTTTGGAAAAGAGGCACTAATCCATATTTCATTTTTTTTTACCTTAATGCAGCCTCACAGGATAGGAGTCTCATGGCCAGTCTTCAGGAAGAGAATTACATGTTGCAGGAGGAACTGTCCCGCTTGGAGGATTTGTTGGCACAGAGCCACGCTGAGCGTGATGAGCTAGCTATCAAATTCCATGCTGTCAGTGAACGGGTAAGGAAGGGTGTGTATACAATGTTCAGATGAAGCCCATAGAAATGAATTATAAATGTTGTATCTTGTAAGAACTGATTTATGAACATACTAAATAGGATCAGGAGTAGGCCGTTCAATCCTTTGAGCCTGCTCTGCCATCCATTAAGATCGTAGCTGATTTATTTGTATTAAGTTCCACATTCCTAGCTATGTCCCCCCCACCCCCGATAACCTTAGATTCTTGTTAGGCAAAAGAATCAATTTATCTCCACCTTAAAAATGTTCAATGATCCTGTCTCCACCACCTTCGCAGGCAGAGAGTTCCAAAGTCAGAAAATCCTCTCAAGAGAAAAAAACTCTCCTCTGTCCTACAAGGATCAAAAGGACACTAATTTAAGATGTTTGTCATGAGAAGCAATGGTGACACAAGGAAAGCTTCTTTATAGAGCAACATGTTGGAATTTGGAATGACCCCGAATTTTAAAACTGTGCAACCTACTTCTCGACTATCCCACAAGAGAAACATCCTTTCCACACTCACTTTGTGAAGACAGTTCAGGATCTTATTTATTTCAATCAAGTCACTCTTCATTCCACTAAACTCCAGGAGAAATAAGCCTGTTTGAATAAATTGTTGCAAGCCAACAAACTGCAAATGAGTATGTGCGGGAGAGCTCTCTGCAGTGGCTGCAAATAGTTTTGATGACTTGTAAAACATTTGAATCACTGTACCTGACATAGTGGGTGCTGCGTACTCTGTTCTAAGTGTTATGCCTAACAGGTGTTCATTAAATCATGAAATGGTTACGGCGTTGAAGGTGTTCACTCAGCCAGTTTTGTCCCTACCGTCTCGTTGCAAAAGCAACTCAACTAGTCCTCCTCTCCTGCTCTTTCCTAATAATCCTGCAAATCTTTACTTTCCTGGTGTTAATTCAATCTTTGAAAGGCCTGATTAAATCTGCCTCACCACTCAAAGGTGACATATCCCAAATTCTGCTCTGTAGAGAAACTTTTCATGACAATCATCTTAAATTGGTGTCTTTTTGATCCTTGGCCCTTCACCAATGTGAAGAGCTTTTCTCTATCTACTCTGCCTAGATGCCTGAGGACTAAACTGGTAAATCCCCTGGATTTGATCGCCCATGTTCTAGACTCTTAAACAAAGTGGCTGTAGACATAGTTGATTCATTAGTTGTAATCTTCCAAAATTCTTTGGAAAGGTTCCAGCAGTTTGGAAAACTGCAAATGCAACACCAATATTCAAGAAAGGACAGAAGTGAAAAGCAGGAAACTATAGGTCAGATGAACTAACATCTGTCATTGAGGAAACCATTATTGAGGAGGAGCAGGATATTTAAGAGATCTTATCGTATGGTAGGCAACATTCATGCCTGAGTCAGAACTTTGGGCTCAAATCCCATTCCGGCCACTGATGGCCAAGGAAGGTGCATTCATAATGATGCCTAACAGGTTGGCCGTCAATCTGCGAATCCTTTGCACATGCTAATGGCAGATGGTAAAAGTGGGAGAAGTTCCTGGATAGCTATATGACGGCGATCACAGCATTAATGTAAAAGTGTGCCTTTTCACTACAACTCGGATGCCAAATGATTTGTAACATACTCCCTGACCAGCAGGAGAATCACATTAAATCAACCTGTGATTTTTGTGAAACGGAAATTGTGTTTGACGCATTTATTGGAGTTCTTTGGGGATGCAATTAAGCAAGGAAGATAAAGGTTACCACTACGTTTGAATTTCCAAAAGCCATTTGATAAAGTGATACATAAAAGAATACTGTATAACTTAAGGGCTCATTGAGTTGAGGGGGATCTTTGCTATTTACAATCTATTTCAATAAATTGGATGAAGGAACCAAATGTTTGTAGCCAAATTTTCTAATGGTACAAAAATAGGTAGACAAGCAAGTTTTGAGGATAATACAAAGTCCCTGCAAAGATGTATAGAAAGGCAAAGTGAATGGGCAAAAATGTGGCGGATGGAGTATAATGTGGGAAAATGTGAGGTTGTCCACTTGACTGGGAAGAATAGAAAAGCTGAATATTACTTTAATGGCAAAGGAGTGCAACAGATTTGAGTATTCTTTGGATGAATATTCCATATTTGATTTGAATATTCCAGATTTGAATATTCTTTGGACTAGGAAACTACAGGGACTGGGAACATCTGAAATGTGGAGCTTATTCAAGGAGCAGCTGCTGCGAGTCCTTGATAAGTATGTCCCTGTCAGGCAAGGAGGAAATGGTTGAGTAAGGGAACCATGGTGTACTAAAAAAGTTAATTCGCTGGTTAAAAGGAAAAAGGAGGCTTATGTCAGGATGAGGCTTGAAGGCTCGGTTAGTGCAATGGATAGCTGTAGATTAGCCAGGAGGGAGCTAAAGAGTGAGTTGAGGAGAGCTAAGAGGGGACACGAGAAGACTTTGGCTGATAGGATTAAGGAGAATCCTAAAGCTTTCTTTAGATATGTTAAGAATAGAAGATTGGTTAGGGCAAGATTAGGGCCAGTCATAGACAGCAGTGGGAAGTTGTGCGTGGAGCCTGAAGAGATTGGAGAGGCACTGAATAAATATTTCTCTTCGGTATTCACGAAGGGAGATGTAAATATAGTTGTGGAGAACACTGGGATACAGGGTTGCAAACTGGAAAGTATTGAAGTAGATAAGGAGGATGTGCTAGATATTCTTGAGGGTTTGAAGTTAGATAAGTCCACTGGGCCGGACGGGATTTACCCTAGGATTCTCTGGGAGGCAAGAGAGGAGATTGCAGAGCCTCTGGCTCTGATGTTCAGGTCCTCGTTGGTTACGGGTGTGGTTCCGGAGGACTGGAGGATAGCGAATGTGGTCCCATTGGTTAAGAAGGGGAAGAGAGACCTTCCAGGGAATTATAGGCCAGTGAGTCTTACTTCTGTTGTGGGCAAGTTATTGGAGAGAATTATTAGGGATAGGATTTATAGTTATTTAGAGAGAAATGAATTGATTGGGGATAGTCAGCATGGTTTTGTGAAGGGTAGGTCGTGCCTTACTAACCTTATTGAGTTTTTTGAAAAAGTGACCAAAGAGGTGGATGGGGGTAAGGCGGTTGATGTGGTATATATGGACTTTAGTAAGGCGTTTGATAAGGTGGCACATGGAAGGCTTCTGCAGAAAATGCAGATGTATGGGATAGAGGGTGATTTAGCTAATTGGGTTAGGAATTGGCTAGCAGATAGAAGACAGAGGGTGGTGGTTGATGGGAGATATTCATCGTGGAGTTCGGTGACAAGTGGTGTACCTCAGGGGTCTGTTTTGGGGCCCCTGCTGTTTGTAATTTTTATAAATGATCTGGATGAGGGTATTGAAGGATGGATTAGTAAATTTGCAGATGACACTAAAGTCGGTGGAATGGTAGATAGTGAAGAGGGGTGTTATAGTTTGCAGAGGGACTTGGACAAGTTGCAGAGCTGGGCCGAGAGGTGGCAAATGGAGTTTAATGTGGAAAAGTGTGAGGTAATGCACTATGGCAGGAATAATAAATGTGTAGAGTATAGGGCAAATGGTAGGATTCTTAGTAGTCTTGATGAACAGAGGATCTTGGTGTGTATGTGCATAGATCCCTGAAAGTAGGCAGTCAAGTCGAGAAGGTTGTTAAGAAGGCATATGGAGTCTTAGCTTTTATTGGTAGGGGGATTGAATTTCGGAGCCGCAACGTCATGTTGCAACTGTACAAAACTCTAGTGCGGCCGCACTTGGAGTATTGTGTGCAGTTCTGGTCCCCACATTATAAGAAAGATGTGGAGGCATTGGAGAGGGTACAGAGGAGGTTTACCAGGATGTTGCCTGGTATGGAGGGCAGGTCTTATGAAGAGAGGCTGAGGGATTTGAGGTTGTTTTCGTTAGAAAGGAGGCGGCTAAGAGGGGACCTAATCGAAACATATAAGATGATTAGAGGTTTAGATGGGGTGGACAGTGATAGCCTTTTTCCTAGGATGGAGAAAGCTAGCACGAGGGGACACAGCTTTAACTTAAGGGGTGATAGTTATAGGATGGATATCAGAGGTAGGTTCTTTTCCCAGAGGGTGGTTAGGGAGTGGAATGCCCTGCCTGCGTCAGTTGTAGATGCGCCAAGTTTGGTGGCGTTTAAGAGGTTAGTTGATAAGTTTATGGAAGAGAAGGGAATGGTTTAGTTTGGAGGGTCATTGCTTTTTTCATAATTGGTCGGTGCAACATCGAAGGCCGAAGGGCCTATTCTGCGCTGTAATGTTCTATGTTCTATGAATCATTTGTACATAAATCACAGAATGTCAGGTTGCAGATACAGCAAATAATTAGGAAGGTAAATGGAATATTGGCCTTTATTACAAAGAGGATGAGAGTATGAAGATACGGACGTTTTACCACACTGTACAGGGCATTGTTGAGAGGGCACCTAGAATAACTGTACAGTACTGGTCTCATTCCCTAAAGAGAGATATCCATTCAGCAGATATAGTTCAGAAAAGGTTTACTAGGCTGATTCCTGGAATGTTGTAGTCTTGTAATAAGGAAAGGTTGAGCAGGTTGAGTCTGCATCCATTGGAGTTGAGAAGAATGAGCAGTTATCTTTGTAGAATTAGAGAATCCCAGCAATACAGAAGAAAGCCATTTGGCCCACTAAATCTGCACTGACTCTCTGACAGAGTATCTTACCGGAGCTTTCTTCCCCACCCTTTTCCCATGGCTAATCCATCTAACCTACACATCTTGGGATATTCAGGGGCAATTTAGCATGGTCATGACTTAACCTGCACATCTTTGGACCAGAGGAAACTGGAGCACCCAGAGGAAACTCACACTGACATGGGGAGAATGTGTAAACTCCACACAGTTACCCAAGGCTGGAATTGAACCCAAGTCCCTGACATTGTGAGGCAGCAGTGGTAACCGCTGTGCCACCATGCTCCTGAAGTAAGTGTTGAAATGCCTGATTATAGTGGGTACAAAATATTATAGCCTGTGATATTGCTGAAATCAGTACAATTATGTTAATGAAAATACATAAAAATCCAGGAATGGGACCCAAAATGCAAGAAGCAGCTCATTTTAATATGCTAGCATGTAGTATAATTTGATATTCCGCTTTATAGAAGAATGTATTCAGTCACCCCGTGCTTGGTGTTCCTGTTTTATATGGAGCCAAAGCTAAGTATAGTCACCAGGAGAAGTGGGGAACAATTGGATCAAGTTGTATATCTTTTGGTCCTTAATGTAAACTTCCTTCATTAATTGCAACTTCCTAACTATAGTAGTGCTGCATTCTCTCCATGAAGTAATAACGATGGTTGTGGCTAATTCCTATTAGAGATTTCAGCCACAGCTAGTGAAAAAAGTTGACAAGAAACATACACCACAGATTGAGTTGATTGCCTGTAGCATTGCTCTCAACCAGTATCTATCTTGTCATCATGATGCTATATTTGTATCTTCCATGCTTTTTCTTTTTAAATAAGTGGGTAATATAATATATTGTGGCAGAGTGAGAATGCAATGACTGCAAATTATGCAAATTATAAAATTCTGAAGGTGTTTGATAGAGTTAATGGTAGAAATGATGTTCCTCCTATTGGGGGAATTTAGAACTAGAGACACAGTTTAAAAATAAAAGGTCTCTCATTTAAAATGGAGATAGAAACATAGAAAAACTACAGCACAATACAGGCCTTTCAGCCCACAATGTTGTGCCGAACATGTCCCTATCTTAGAGATTATTAGGGTTTTAGGGTTACCTATAACCCTCTATCTTACTAAGTTCCATGTGCTTATCTAAAAGTCTCTTAAAAGACCCTATTGAATCTGCCTCCACCACCATTGCCGGCAGCCCGATAGAAATAGAGATGATGAGAAATTTCTTCTCTCGGAGGGTTATTAGCCTTTGGAATTCTCTTACCCGGTGAAAAGTGGAGGCTGGGTCATTGAACATTCAAGGCAGGAATATGTTTGATTAAAGGGAAGTCAAGAGTCATTGGGCAGGCAGAAAAGGAGTTACGGCCATAATCAGATCAGCCATGATCTTACTGAATGGATTGAGGGGACACATGGCTTAATCCTGCTGCTATTTCTTATGATTGATATCAAATCTCCTCTCAGGATAATCTCAGCACCTCCAGTTTATCATTTTACAGCAGTCTGTTATCCCTGGAAGTAGTCTTTTAATACCTTTCTTCATCCTGTCAAAAGCCTTAACATTCCTACTGAGGCAAGGTGCCCAGAATTGGACACATGCAGGCACTGAAACAGTTTTTTAAGAAGTTTTATCAAAAACCTTTCTGTTTTTGTTCTTCTGCCTCTATTCATAAAGCTAAGCACCTGACTGTTTTACCAACCACTTCTCCACCTGCTCTGCCACCTTAAATGGTTTATACACATATCCCCCAGGTCATAGAATTTTGTTGAAATTCTCCTGTCTCCCTTGCTGCGGAAATCATAGCAGACAAGGCAGAAAATTCAATGGACCATTCAAAGGTCCATTGCACTTGGGCAGGAATTACTGATCTTGGGAGGTTGAAGAATCTCATCCTTGGTCTCTCTTTATTTTTCCTACCAAAATGAATCATTTCATACTTGTCAGCATTGAATATCACGTGTTTCATATTTGCCATTTACCAGCCTCTCTATACCCTCTTGAAATCTATCACTTTCCTCATTGAAGTTCAGTGGATAGGTGCCATTGACACTATACAGCCCTGCTGTAACAATCTCTGCAAGACATGCTGGATCATTGACATAGATGCATCTCATGTGAGACTACCATCCAGCAGGTACACGGTACATACTCTTGCAACTCAGCCAACATTGTCTACCTGGTGTGTGCAGGAAAGGATGTCCTGAGACCTGGTTTTTTGGGGAGACCATGCTGACACTACGACAATAGATGAATGGGTGAACACCGCTCGACAATCACTAGGCGGATATTTTCTTCCTGTTGGGGAGCACTTCAGCAATTGCTGGCATTCAGTTTCTGATATTTGGGTACATGTTCTCCAAGGCAGCCTTCACGACACACAACAATGTAGAGTCGATGAGTAGAGACTGATCACCAAATTCTGCACACATGAGGACGACCTCAACTGGGATCTTGGGTTCATGTCACACAATCTATAACCCCCACGATTTACCTGCACTTGCAAAATCTCACTAACTGTCCTATCTGGAGTCAATAAACATCTCTTTAACCTGTGCTTAATGCTCTCTCTCTCCACTCACATTGTCATTATCTTTAAGACTTGATTACCTGTAAGTCCTCTCATTTCAACCATCATTTAGTGATTTGAGTTTTTGTCTTTATATGCCCTGTTTGTGAGTAGAACTCCTACTCACCTGATGAAGGGGCAGTGCTTCGAAAGCTAGTGGTTTTTGCTACCAAATAAATCTGTTGGACTTTAACCCAGTGTTCTGAGACTTCTTACTGTGTTACTCCAGTCCTACGCTGGTATCTCCACCTCATTGAAGTTCACAATGTTTCTAAGCTTTGTGTCATCTGTAAATTTTGAGATTATGCCCTTTGCACTCAAGCCTAGGTCATATATATCAATGTCATGGGAAGACGATGGCCTAGTGGTATTATTGTTTGACTATTAATTCAGAATCACAGGTAATGTTCTGGGTTCCTGGGTTTGAATCATGCCATGGAAGATGGTGGAATTTGAGTTCAGTAAAAAATGTCTGGAATTAAGAATCTACTGATGACCATGAAACCATTGTCAATTGTCGGAAAAACCCATCTGGTTCACTAATGTCCGTTAGGGGAGGAAATCTGCCATTTTTATGTGGTATGGCCTATATGTGGCTCCAAAGCCACAGCAATATAGTTGATTCTCAATTGCCCTCTGATATGGCCTAACAAATCACTCAATTGTAACAATTGCTACAAAGTCTCAACAAAGAAATGAACTAGACAGACCATCTGACTTTGACCGAGGCACCAGAAAAGACAACGGCAAAACAAATAGCCCCGTCAACCCTGCAAAGTCCTCCTTGCTAACATTTGGGGCTAGTGCCAAAGTTGGGAGAGCTGTCTCACAAACTAATAAAGCAACAGCCTGATGTAATCATTCTCACGGAATTATACATTACAGATAATACCCCAGATACCACCATTACCATCCCTGGACATGTTCTATCCCAACTGCAAGACAGACCCAGCAAAGGTGGCAACATAATGGTATACAGTGAGGAGGGAGTTGCCTGGCAGTCCTTAACATCAACTTCGGACCCACAAAGGCTCCAGGTTAAACGTGGGTAATCTCTTACTAGTTGCCATGTACCATCCTCCTTCAGCTGATGAATCAGTAGTCCTCCATGTTGAACAAAACTTGGAGGAAGCACTGAGGGTGGCAAGGACGCAAAATGTATTCTGAATGGGGGAATTTCATCCCCCATGAGCAGCTCGGCAGCAGCACGATTGATCGAATTGGTTGGGTCCTCAAGGATATAACTGCTAAACTGAGTCAGCAGCAAGTGGTGAAGGTACCAAGAGGAAATAACATATTTGACCTCATCCTTATCAATCTGCTGGCTGCAGATGCATCTGTCCATGATAGTATCAGTAAAAGTGACCACCACACTTGTGGAGAGTGTGGAGACGAAGTCCCGCTTTCACATTGAGAATAACATCCATTGTGTTGTATGGCACTATCACCGTGCTAAATAGGGCAGAGTTTGAACCAACCTAGCAACTCAAAACTTGGCATCTACGAGGCGGGCCATCAACAACAGTGGAATTATACTCCAGTACAATCTCCAACCTCATGTCTCGGTATATTCCCCACTCAACCATTATCATCAAGGCAGGAGATCGACCCTGGTTCAACGGAACGTGCAGGAGGGCATGCCAGGAGCAGCACCAGGTATATATAAAAATGAAATGTCAGAGGCTACAAAACAGGACTACTTGCATGCCAAATGAAAAAAACAGCAAGTGATGGGCAAAGCTGAACAATCTTACAATCAACAGATCATATTGAAGCTCTGCTGTCTTTCCACATCCAGACATGAATGATGGTGGACAATATATCCCCATCCTAAATGATGGAGGAGTCCAGCACATCATTGCAAAAGATAAGGCTGAAGTATTTGCACAAGTGCCGAGTGGATGATCCATCTCAGCCTCCTCCACTGGTACCCAGCATCTCAGATGCCAATCTCCAGCCAATTCAATTCACTCCATGTGATAACAAGAAACGGTTGGAGGCACTGGATATTGCAAAGACAATGGGCTCTGACAACATTCCAGCAATAGTACTGAAGTGTTGCGCTCCAGAATTTGCCGTTCCCCTAGCCAAGCTCTTCCAGTACAGTTACAACATTGGCATCTACCAAATGATATGGAAAATTGCTCAGGAATGTCCTGTATGCAAAAAGCAGGACAAATCCAATCTGGCCAATTGCTGCCTAAGGAGTCATCAACAGTGCTATCAAACAGCACTTGCTCAGCAATAACCTGCTCAGGATTTCACCAGGGTCACTCTTGGCTCATTACATACAGCCTTGGTTCAAATGTGGACAAAAGAGCTGAATTCCAGAGGTGAGGCCTTGACATCAAGGCTACAGTTGACCGAGTATGGCATCAAGGAGCCCTAGCAAAACTGAAATCTGAAAGTGAAGAAGTCAGAACTGAAAGTGGGCATGGGGGGGCAAAGTCTCCACTGATTGGAGTCATACCTGGTACACAGGAAAAAGGTTGTGATTGTGGAGGGTCAGTCATTTCAGCTCTAGGACGTCTTTCAGGAGTCTCTCTGGGTAGTATCCTAGGCCCGACAATCTTCAGCTGCTTCATCAATGACCTTCCCTCTGTCATAAGGTTAGAAGTGGGGATATTTGCTGATGATTGCACAATGTTCAGCACCATTTGTGACTCCTTTGATGCTAAAGCATGTTCAAATGCAACAAGATCTGAATAACATCCAGCTTGGGCTGACAAGTAAAATTCATGCCACACAAATACCAGGCAGTGACCATTACCAATTAGTAACATTCTAACCACTACCCTTGATATTCAATGATGTAATCATCATTGAATCCTCTACTGTCAACATCCTTGGGGTTATCATTGACCAGAAACTCAACTAGACTCAGGTTAGAGGCTGGGAATACTTGTTGTGAATAACTTACCTCCTAACTCCCCAAAGCCTATCCAACAAGTACAAGGCACAAGTCAGAAGTGTGAAGGAATACTTTCCATTTGCCTGGCTGGATGTAGCTCCAAAAAGAAACAAGAAGCTTATCAAAGCAGCTTGCTTGATTGGCACCATATTTGCAAATATTCAATCCCTCCACCATTGATGGTCAGTAGCAGCAATGTGTCCTATCTATGAGAGGCACTGCAGTAATTCACCAAAGATCCTTAGGCGGCACCTTCCAAACCCACGACCACTTCCATCTAGAAGGACAAGGGCAGCAGATAAATAGGAACATCACCAGTTGCAAGTTCCCCTCCATCCTGATTTGGAAATATGTCACTATTCCTTCGCATTCGCCAGGTCAAGTTCCTGGAATTCCCTCTCTAATGGCATTGTGGGTCAGCCCACAGAATATGGACTGCAGTGATTCAAGAAGGCAACTCACCGACACCTTCTGAAGGCCAACTAGGAGTGGGCAATAAATGCTGGCTGGCCAGCAATGCCCATGTCCCACAAATGAATAAATAGAAGAAAAACATATGTCCAATTCCAAACTTCACTGTATCCTTTTGATCAACCCAGAAAGCAACCATTCTCTGTTTCTTGTCGCTCAACTAACTCTGCCAATTAGTTATTTTTACTCTAGATTACCCCTTGTCCTTTTCTTCATCATAACATACAAGAATGACTGATCTTTAATTAAAAGCAAAACAAAATCTGAAAAAAAAAGAAAAGAAAACTCAGCAAGTCCAGAAACATCTGTGGAGAGAGAAATAAAATTAATGTTTTAAATCTGTATGATTGCAGAGCTATAAGAGAGAGAAATGTGATGGATTTTATACTGTGTAATAGAGGGTGGAGCAGTTGAAGCAGAGTAGAAGGTTGGAGAGATTGCAACAAGATGCGCAGTCATGAGACCTAGGAAAGGGCTTTCACTGTTCTTTAATTATTCCTCCACTAACATTGATTAAGTTGAACTGCATTGTTCCTCAGAGCCAGGCCCAGCTGTACCGCCTTCCTCATTGGAATAGATCAAGAAAATTCTCCAAAATACATTTCGCAAATTTCTTCCCCCTCAGTCAAAAGTTTCTCATTATCACTATGTAATACTGTAATATCAGCTGTAGTGCATGATATAATTGTCATAGTGGATGATGTACCTGCTACGAGGATGACTGCTACCAAATGTAGTGGGTGACGTATCTATTGTAGTGAGTGCTACAACATCTGTATGTTATAATGTATGTGGTGCTTGTAACTTTTTCTTATTCAAGGAATGTGAGCATTGCTGGAATTTATTGCCCATCCGTAATTGCCCTTATTGAATCATTGAAGCCTATGTGGTTGTATGTACACCCACAGTGCTGTTCGGGAGGGAATTCCAGGATTTAGACCCAGTGACAATGAAGGAACGGTGGTATATTTCAGATCAGGTGGTGAGTGATTTGGGGATGAACTTCCAGATGGTGCCGAATGCTCTTCCTATGTGTCTGTTGCCCTTATCCTTCTAGATGGTAGTGGTCATGGGTTTGGAAGTTGTGCTGCCTAAGGAATCTTGGTGAGTTCCTGCAGTACTTTCTGTAGACGGTACACCTGGTTCTTACTGTATGTTGGTGGTGGAGGGATGAATATTTGTGGACAGGACAGCAATCGAGTAGGCAACTTTGTCTTGGATGGTGTCAAGCTTGTTGAATGTTGTTGAATCTGCACTTACCTAGGCAAGTACTCATCCAAACAATATTCCTTCACACTCCTGACTTGTGCCTTGTAGGTGGTGGACAGGCTTTGGGCAATAAGGAGGGGAGTCCTCACTGCAGGATTCCTAGTCCGTGACCTGCTCTGGTAGCCAGGGTATTTATATGACTAATCTAGTTCAGCTTCTGGTCAATGATTTTGCAGTTGGACCTTGGATATTACCCTGAGGAATTCCTTCAGTGATGTCCTGGAACTGAAATGATTGATATCCAACAACCACAACCATCTTCCTTTGTGCTAAGTATGACTCCAACTAGTAGAGAATTTTCTTCGGATTCTCATTGAATTTTACTAGGGCTCCTTGACTTAGTCAAATGTGGCCTTGGTGTCAAGGGAAGTTACTCTTGCCTCTTCAGTTCAATTCTTTTATCGTGAATGTTGTACTTTCTGTAATAGATGCTGTGCCTGTTGTAGTTGCTGTTATTCCTACTGAGTGGGTGTTATGGTAGTGAGTGTGACACTTGCTTTGGTAGGTGCTTTACCTAATATATTGGCTGTCATTCCTTTGTTATAGGTGTTGTACCTACTATAATGGGCGCTATACCTTTTATTTTCTCCTTTGTGAGCACTTTGAGCCATTTTATTACGTTAAAGGTGCTCAATAAAGGCAAGTTGTTATTGTTGCCACTTGAAAACAATGTAATGTTCCTTGATTATCAGTAGAGGGCAGCATTCATTCAATCTGTGTATTGGTAACTTTGTTCCGAGTGTTGATTTATTCACTTTGACTTGAACTACATCTCCAGGTTTTAACCCCAAAACACAAACACCCATTCATTGTCAGGTTTTCCTTTATTATTTTTGAACACTGGTTTAAACTGTAATCTTGTATTTAATTATACTGAACATAGTAACTTAGGCAAGGAGCCAGTGTGAACTATCACAGTGAAATCTTTGCATTTCTGTGGCACCGTTAACATGAATACGATTACAAGGTGCTTCATAAGTGAATGCTGGGAGAATGGTTGGTGAGAAAAGAGTGAAGTCAGGAGGGTGAAGCAAATGCTTCGACCAAGAAAGGAGGTTTTCCAAGGGAGCAGAGGAGATAAATGTCTTTCAGGCTGGTACTTTGAGAGTGTTCTGCTGCCCAGGGGTGACAAGGAGGTGGGAACGTAGGAACGGCAGTAGGCCAGTCGAACCTGCTCTGTTATTCAATTAGATCATGGCTGGTTATCTACCTCAAGATCACTTTCCTGCTCTATGTCTATACTCCTTGATATCATTAATCTTTAGAAATCGATCAATTTCTGTCATGAACGTATTCAATGACTTACCTTCCATAGAGCACTGCAGTAGAGAATTCCACAGATTCATTACTCAGTGAGTGAAGAAATTCCTCCTCATCTTGGTCCTAAATAACTCATCACACATCCTGAGATTATGTTCCCGGGTCTTTGACTTACCAGCCAGAGGAAACATCTTGGAAGCGAATTTCCCATCCCACTGCTTCAATTTTCTAGCCAGAGCTTTGCTGACCTTGACCTTAGTTCCAGCAGAGAATATTAGCTAAGGTGTGCTTTAATGTATCACACCCTGAACTCCACTCCTTGTTTTCAAATGGGTTCTTAATTTGCCCTGCACATCTTGATTTTAAATCTCACTTTGATTATTTTCCCTCAAGACTGCCTGCACTACCTTATTTCTGCCAGTTAACTTGCTACTGTAAACACATCCAAATCACTGACATGCATCTCGGCTCTCACATAAAGCACTCTGTGCTTTGTATATCTCATACAAGTCACTCAGATGTAATCAAGAAGGCTACTTACTCTCTCAAAGACAATTACAGATGTGTAATGAATGTTAGCCAGACCGCATCGTGAATGTTTAAAAACTGTAGTCCAAAAAAAGTGGATCAAGGAGCAATGATAAGAGCTGTGCTGTTGATCAAAATTTTATTCAGAGAGGTAGGTTTTGAATACACATCTGGAACCTGGAAATATGGGAAATTTAGAAAATTGATTTCAGACTGTAGAACCATATTTGGCTGAATTGTTTACCATTGATAGGAGGATATTAAATGGGTCAAAGAATGTACAGTTGTTCAAACTTAGAAGAACAAAAGCAGATAAGATGGGAGAGAAGGCTGGAGAGCTGCATGGAAAAATACAGAATTGTAAATGTCATCTGGTTGGGTCCAGAATTTAATTCTTTTTAGTTAACTATTTCCTCAATTCTCCCTTTAATCTTTTAACATTATTCGTGGGCAGGACCATTCATTTTCTGCATTCACCAATCTTTGTGCCTGTTTTTATTCTGTGTTTGAGATGACATCCTCTCATTCTAGAGTTTATCGCTATTAGGATCCAATTTATTAAATTTTCTCTAATTTTCAGTGCTTGTATCTCTCTCTTTCCAAAGTGGATATACGGCAGGTTTTTCAGCCTCTCCTCTGAGTTCAGATACTTTAAGCTTGGCGTCACTATCATGCTTGCCTTTTGTACATTGCCTTCAGTGCATGGATATCTTGTTATGTGTAGCACGGCGACCAGAACTGTACATAGGATTCCAAACGTAGACATAGTAATATTTAATTATACAAGTTCTTTGACATATCCCAGATCTGCATTCTGGGACCCAGTTATGCATTTCAAGTCTGCTCATCTTACTATACAGTTGAGTTTTAATGCCCCTGAAACACTTTATTGTGTTTTTTTGTATGTTATAGCCATTTTGTATGTGCTAGTTGTTTGCGAAATACCAACATTTGTTATTAGTAGGCTTCAGTGATACAACACTTTAGCACTGATACAACATTGTAGCACTGATTCTGCAGTATGTGTTTGCCACTAATGAGATCAATGACCACAATTGGAGCAGTAATAGTAACAGATTGTTACTTGAATGGAGGCAAATTGAGAGAGGTGGATACTCAGCAAGAACTTGATGTCCTTGTGCATGAGTTGCTGAAAGAAAGCATGCAGGTACAGCAGGCAATAGAGAAGGTAAAATGTTTGTTGGCCTTTCATGGCAAGAGGAATTGAGTATAAGAATAGAGGTGTTTTACTGCAATTGTATAGGGCATTGGTGAGGCCACACCTGCAATATTGTGTGCAGTTTTGGTATTCTTATCTAAGGAAGGATGTCCTTGCTATAGATGGAACACAGCAAAGGTTTGCCAGGTTGTACCTGGGATGGCAGGTGTGTAAAATGAGGAGAGACTAAGGCGGTTAGGATTGTATTTACTGGAATTTAAAGAGTGAGAGGGGATCTCATAAAAACTTATAAAGTTCTAACAGGTTACACAGGGTAGATTCAGAAAGAAATTAGGAAGAAAAGAAAGTTATACAATAGGTTCAGGGAGCTAGAGGATGTTAAGTATCTAGAGGCGTATAAGACTTGTAGAAGGGAGCTTTAAAAGGAAATTAGAAGGGCCAGAAAAGGTCACGAGAAGGCTTTGGCGGGTAGGATGAAGGAGAATCCCAAGGCATTCTACAAATATGTGAAGAGTAAAAGAATGAAAAGAGAAGGGATAGGACCTATAAAAGGTGAAGGGAGAAAAGTCTGTATGGAACCGGAAGAAATGGCAGAGATGCTTAATAAGTACTTTGCCTCAGTATTCACAGTGGAAAGTGATCTGGGAGGTTCTACTACAGGAATGCAGCAAACTGAAAAGATTGAGTATGTGAACATTAAGAAAGAGGAGGTGTTGGAACTGTTAAATTCCATCAAGGTAGATAAGTCACCGGGTCCAAATGGGATGTACCCGAGGTTACTATGGGAGGTGAGGGACGTGATTGCAGAGCCCCTGGCGATGATCTTTGTGTTGTTGATGGAAATGGGAGAGGTTCCGGAAGATTGGAGGATTGTGGATGTGGTGCCTATTTTCAAGAAGGGGAACAGGGATATCCTGGGCAATTACCGATCAGTGAGTCTGACCTCAGTGGTTGGTAAGTTGATGGAGAGGATTCTGAGAGATAGGATTTATGAGCATTTAGAGAAATTCAGTATGATCAGGAATAGTCAACATGGCTTTGTTAAGGGCAGATCGTGCCTTATGACCCTAGTTGAATTCTTTGAAAATGTGACTGAACACATTGACGAAGGAAGAGCAGTGGACGTGGTTTACATGGATTTCAGCAAGGCGTTTGATAAGGTCCCCCATGCAAGACTTCTTGAGAAGGTGAGAGGGCATGGGATCCAAGGGGCTTTGGCCTTGTGGATCCAGAACTGGCTTGTCTGCAGAAGGCAGAGAGTAGTTGTGGATGGGTCTTCTTCTGCATGGAGGTCAGTCACCAGTGGTGTGCCCCAGGGATCTGTTCTAGGAGCCTTGCTGTTTGTCATTTTCATAAATGACCTGGATGAGGAAGTGGAGGGATAGGTTAGTAAGTTCGCCGATGATACGAAGGTTGGTGGTGTTATGGATAGTCTGGAGGGATGTCTGAAGTTGCAACGAGACACAGATAGGATGCAAGACTGGGCGGAGAAGTGGCAGATGGACTTCAACGTGGATAAATGTGTGATGGTCCATTTTGGCAGGACCAATGGGATGAAGCAGTATAATATCAAGGGTAGGAGTCTTGGCAGCGTTGAGGAGCAGAAGGATCTTGGGGTCTGGGTCCATAGGACTCTTAAATCTGCCCCGCAAGTGGAGGATGTGGTCAAGAAGGCATATGGTGTACTGGCCTTCATTAATAGAGAGATTGAGTTTAGGAGTCGGGAGGTAATGCTGCAACTTTATAAGACCCTTGTCAGACCCCACTTGGAGTACTGTGTGCAGTTCTGGTCGCCTCACTATAGGAAGGATGTGGAAGCTATTGAGAGGATGCAGAGGAGATTTACAAGGATGTTGCCTGGATTGGGGGGCATGCCTTATGAAGATAGGTTGAGAGAGCTAGGTCTCTTCTCCCTGGAGAGACGAAGGTTGAGAGGAGACCTGATAGACGTTTATAAGATGTTGAAAGGAATAGATAGAGTGGATTCTCGGACGCTATTTCCCAGGGCTGAAACGGTCGCTATGGTAGGACTCAGGTTTAAGGTGCTGGGGGGAAAGTACAGAGGAGATGTTAGAGATAAGTTTTTCACTCAGAGGGTGGTGAGTGAATGGAATCGGTTGCCGTCAGTGGTGGTAGAGGCGAACTCGCTGGGGTCTTTTAAGAGATTTCTGGATGAGTACATGGGATTTAATGGGATTGGGAGTTACAGATAGTTCTATGGCTTGGTAGGTATAGATATGATCGGCACAACTTGTGGGCCAAAGGGCCTGTTTGTACTGTAGTGTTCTATGTTCTATATGGGGGGGAAGTCCAGAATTAGGGGTCATATTGAGGATAAGGGATAAAACTTTTAGAACAGAGATTAGAAGAAATTTCACCAGAGAATAGCGAATGTGCGGACCATAAGACCATAGGACTAGAATTAGGCCACTCGGCTCATCAAACCTGCTCTGCCATTTAATCATAGCTGATACTTTTCTCATAACCTGCCTTTTCCCCATTACCCCTGATCCCGTTATTAATCAAGAATCTATCTATCTCTGTTTTAAAAAACACTCAATGACCTGGCCTCCACAGTTAACAGCGGCGAAAATTTCCATGTATTCACCACTCACTTGCTGAAGAAATTCCTCCTCATCTCTGTTTTAAAGGATCATCCCTTCAGCCTTAGGTTGTGTCCTCCTATTGGTGGAAACATCCTTTTCATGTCCACTCTTTCCAGGCCTTGCAGTATCCTGTAACTTTCAGTAAGATCCCCCCTCATCCTTCTAAACTCCAGTGAGTACAGACCCAATGTCCTCATACAACCATTCCTCATACAACAAGCTCTTCATTCCAGGGATCATTCTTGTGAACATCCTCTGGACCCTTTCCAATGCCAACACATTCTTCCTTAGATATGGAGTCCAATACTGTTCATAATACTCCAAATTGGATCTGATCAGAGTCTTATACAGCCTCAGAAATACATTCCTCCTCTTGTATAGCCCTCTCGACATGAATGCTAATATTGCATTTGCCTTCCTAACTGCCGACTGAACATACACATTAACCTTAAGGGAGTCTTAAACAATGACTCCCAAGTCCCTTTGTATTTCTGATTTCATAAGCATTTTCTGATTTACAAAATAGTCTGTGCCTCCATTCCTCCTCTCAAAGTGCATAACCTCACACTTTTCCGCATTGTATTCCAACTGCCACTTTGCCCTCTCTTCTAACCTGTCCTGGTCCTTCTGCAGGCCCCCGATTCCTCAATACTACCTGTCCCTCTACATATGTTTATATCATCTGCAAACTGAGCAACAGTGCCTTCACTTCCTTCCTGTAAATCGTTAATGTATACTGTGAAAAGTTGTGGTCCCAGCACTGACCCCTGAAGCACACCACTAGTCACCGGCTACCATCCTGAAAAAGATGCCTTTATCCCCACTCTCTGCCTTCTGCCTGTCAGCCAGTCAGTCAGTGGAATTCACTACCACTGTATGTAGTTGAGGCCAAAACATTGTATGATTTCAAGAAGAAATTTGATATAGTCCTTGAGGCGAAAGAGTTCAAAGGATAAAGGGGGAAGGAGAAATCAGGATATTGAATTTGATGATCAGCCATGAATGACGGAGCAGGCTTAAAGGATTGAATGGCCTACTACTGCTCCTAGTTTCTAGGTTTCCATCTCTGCCTGTTCATTAACTAATTTTCATTCAATTGTCTCCTATTGTTGAACTGCACCCCTACCCCAACCACCTCAAGGCGATGTTACTTGCAAGAGAGACAGCTCTGCTTCTACCCTTAGCTCCAAATAACTTCTAGATGCTGTGAACAACAGTGGCCTCAGCACTACTTCAAGTGACATTTTGCTAATAGCCCTCCTGCCATGTTGGCCCTGTTCTATTTAGAAGCCATGTGTTGCCTTCTCTGCTGTATTCAATTTTCCATTTGCTATATCATCCTATTCAGAATATAGATCCATGAAGAGGTTATTTAGCTTACTGAGACTTTTCCCACCATTCGATTACATCAGGCCAGATCTGTATCCAAACTCCATTTAATTGCTTTGCTCCCAATGGCTTTCGTAGGATTGCCGAACAAAAATTTCTCAATCACAGTTCTGAAATTTTTCAGGACTGCCTCAATGGCGCTTTAATTCAGATGTTCTTGATTTCCACCATCCTTTGTATGAAGACATGCTTCCTGATATCACCTCTGAAAGGTCCGGCTCCAATTTGAACGTTTTGTTCAGGGATATTCCAGATCATGCTACCTAGTGGACTAATTGCTGGTGGTGTAGCCTTAATACAACACATTGCTGGGACATCTATTCTGATTGTCACCCACCATTGGGACCAGTTAGATGGATGATGGAATCTTTCTGGACTTGGACTTTCTATTCACCCTTTCAAGAACTCCAGTAAATTTGTTTGACAAGATCTTTCTTCTGTGAATTTTTCCTGGCTCCTCCTTGCATTTTGCTGTTCCGCCTCTCAGGATTCCTTTGGATACTGTACTTTATCCAGAACCAAATGTTAGACTTGCCGTTCAATAGGATCGCTTCAAAGCTTGATGTTTCATTAGTTACTTTCCACATCATTTCTACTAATTTTCTAAGGACAGATCCAAAGACGGGACTGATCTTGCCACTTCTTGGTGGATGGATGAAGGAAGATCAAAGTGAAACATAGGGCAAAATTTTTCCAAAAAAAGTACAGAGTCGTAACAGTGATTATACTGGAGTGATCTGTGCTAGTCTCTCAGGCGCATTCGGGACCGCAATCGTCCCACACTCATAGCTTTTTAGGAGTTGTGTGTTGGGGGGTGGGTGGTTGTGATGGAAGAACATGCCTGTGAACCCAGTTATAGAGCACCCAGGTGCTGTTTTAGATTGGCCTACTTAAGTTGAGCTTTCTCTACACCCTAGATATGACTGTAACACTACATTCTGCACTCTTTCCTTTCCTTCTGCCCTATGTACTCGAGAAATGGTATGCTTTATTTGTATAGTATGCAGGAAACAACACTTTTTACTGTATACCAATACCTGTGACAATAATAAATCAAATCAAGCCATTCAAACTGATGCACATTCAGCACTCACTGACCATTCAAACTGACACACATTCAGCACAGACTTCTCACTCATACTGGCAGCAACCCTGCTTCCTTATAAGAAATTCATCATTTGCAAAAAAACACTTGATTCCATAGATCCACTGTTACATGTCTCCAGCACTCAGGGCTCACCATCCGATCTTGCCTGCAGTGCCAAACAGCTTTGCCTGCCTGGATTGTCTTTGGCAAACCACAGCTTCCTGCGTGTCTGTTTTCTTTTACATCTTGCTGGAATTCTCACATATGTTTGAGGGGCAAGGTTAGAAATGGTGGCGATTGGAAAATCAGAGTGGGGGCGGGAGGGTGATGGTGGTATTGTGCTGTGGGCTGGTGGTGAGAGGGATGGTGTGGGGTGTAGGAGCAGAAGTTGGGGAGGGGAGAGTGAAGCTGGAACCGAAAGAAGAAATTGCCTGGGACTGATTCTGTGTGGCAATGGCTGTAATGAATGGGGGTGGGGTTGGAAGCAGGAGGCACTGGTATTTTTACAGATGTGCTGCATAAAAGAGGGGATTGTGAGGCAGTAACTAATGCAGTAAATTACCTGTGCTGAATGGGACTGTTTCCAGCATGCTCTAGGGGCTCAGGGACAAATGAGTCCATTGTGCATCTGTGAATGTGAGTTTTGGACTGAGGTGGAATGCCAGACTTCTCCCATTTGCCCCAATCAGAAACCCCCTGAGCAACTAGTGTTCAATGGATGGAGCACAGCAAAGTACACTTACTCTTGAAAAGAAGGCAGATGGTCCATCTGTTCATCTGACTGAGAGATCAGGATTTCAGCAATGCAACTTTTCAGGAGTTGACTGAAAGGTAGAGCTGAATGAGTAACAGATATGTGTCAAAGATTAATATGAGGCCACTGTATCATGAAAGTTTTATAACATTGCAACCTGCTCAGTAAATCTGTATTTTTACAGTAATATAGAACATAGAACATTACAGCACAGAACAGGCCCTTCGGCCTTCGATGTTGCACCGACCAATATAAAAAGCAATGCCCCTCCAAACTAAACCATTCCCTTCTCTTCCATATACTTATCAACTAACCTCTTAAACGCCACCAAACTTGGCGCATCTACAACTGCTGCAGTATATATACAGTAGACACTTCAGACAATGAGAAGGTTGGCTTGTATGTGTCCCTACTTTTCGATGTCTGTTTAAGTCAGCTCCTGCAACTTTTCTTTCTTGTCTCTAGTTTTGTTCCTCTTCACACTGAGTGTTGGGGAAATGGTAACAGTTTGCCATTTCATAGCATCAAGCACATCTTTGTAGTCTGCTGCAGAGTGAAATTCATTTTGTTCTCAGCCTTAGGAGGGTAACATCTGCAGCATCAGTGCAGTTTTCATTTTCTAAAGCAGTTATCTTATGATGTACGAAGGGATAATTTACTGGGGAAAATCTATGTATTTACCACTGGAACCTGGGCTAAAGCTGTGGAAACACATTTTATAAAGAATCCTTGTGGGCCATAGATTAAGAGTAACTTATCAATCCAGATAACATTCAACTCCTGAATAATTAGTAATTAATTTCTATTTTGCAGTGAAAGGACCTTATGTTTTCTATGCCTGGATTTTCACTGGGATAGGATAATTCAGGTCCCTTTCATAATGGTATGCCGGCCTCGATTCCAGACTTTATTTCCGAGTTGTCTGATTTTGGGAATGCCTTTAAAAAGTCCATATCTGTCTCTCTAAATCTGTCCAGCATCATTATGGAGATGGGCATGGAGTCTGATCAGGATTTTATAAAGCCATGATTCATCAACCCGCATCAGCATGAGGGGAGCTTATCCCTCCCTATTGTTATATGTGCTGTAAAGTCCTGGATCCACAATAGCATTGGGTGCACACAACTTATAAAGGC
Source organism: Sphyrna mokarran (assembly GCA_024679065.1). Classification (NCBI taxonomy): domain Eukaryota; kingdom Metazoa; phylum Chordata; class Chondrichthyes; order Carcharhiniformes; family Carcharhinidae; genus Sphyrna; species Sphyrna mokarran. The sequence goes on along the minus strand of JAGIQG010000003.1, from coordinate 68,630,879 downwards.
ATTATAGCTACCTTACATTAGATCCCATATGAGACAATAGGGAGGGACCAGCCACCAGTCTCCAATCCAAGACTGAGAGCAGGAAGCAATGTGTATCCATAGAATCCCTACAGTGCAGAAGGTAGCCATTCAGCCCATCGAGCCTGCACCAAGTTTCTAAAAGAGCATTTACCCAGGTCCACCCATCCTAATCTGTAACCCTGTGCATTTAGCATGGCCAGTTCACCTAATCTGGATACCTTTCGACTGTGAAAGGAAATTGGAACACCCAGAGGAAACCCATGCACTCACGGGGAGAATGTTCAGACTCCACACAGTCACCTAGGGCTGGATTCGAGCCCAGGTACCTAGTGCTGTGAGGCAGCAATGCAAACCACTGTGCCACTGTGCTCCCACCTCTCTCAAATTCCTTCTGAGTTAGGTGGGATGAATGGAGGACCTGGGAGGGAGATTGACTGCTACCAAAGGAACACTGGTCTGATAAAATTTAACACTGTCAAGCCCTCATTTTGTAGGAAATAAACGTCTGGGAATGATGTTTGACATTTAAACCCTGCGTTTGTAGAACTGCTAGACTCCTAATAACCGGTGTTTCCAATGGAACATTAATTCATCCAAATCGTAGAGCAGGACCAGTACTCATGAAAGTGGATAGGTGGAAAACCCAATAAAACCCCTTAACAGGGAAGGACTGTACCCTAGAGAAAAATCCAAACCAGGATGTTTGTAAGATATTTAGCTAAGTGGTCGACACTGCAAGAGTCTCCCAATTTTCAGCATAAGAATATTTTCCAGCAGAAATCAATTAATAGAAATCAGAAGCAGAAAACTTGGCTATTGCTTCTGATACTGAAATGCATCTGGGATCCCCTGTAAGTACTCACCTCGCCCTGGTCACCCCAAGTAAGTACTCATCCATTCCTGGTCATTTCTGTAAATACTGACACATTCCTGATCATCCCATGTAAATAGTGATACACTCCTGGTTACCCCTGTAAATACTGACACATTGCTGGTCATCTTTAGTAAGGCGTTTGATAAGGTGGCCCATGGAAGACTTCTGCAGAAAATGCAGATGTATGGGATAGAGGGTGATTTAGCTAATTGGGTTAGGAATTGGCTAGCAGATAGAAGACAGAGGGTGGTGGTTGATGGGAGATATTCATCTTGGAGTTCGGTGACAAGTGGTGTACCTCAGGGGTCTGTTTTGGGGCCCCTGCTGTTTGTAATTTTTATAAATGATCTGGATGAGGGTATTGAAGGATGGATTAGTAAATTTGCAGATGACACTAAAGTCGGTGGAGTGGTAGATAGTGAAGAGGGGTGTTATAGTTTGCAGAGGGACTTGGACAAGTTGCAGAGCTGGGCCGAGAGGTGGCAAATGGAGTTTAATGTGGAAAAGTGTGAGGTAATGCACTATGGCAGAAATAATAAATGTGTAGAGTATAGAGCAAATGGTAGGATTCTTAGTAGTCTAGATGAACAGAGGGATCTTGGTGTGTATGTGCATAGATCCCTGAAAGTAGGCAGTCAAGTGGAGAAGGTTGTTAAGAAGGCATATGGAGTCTTAGCTTTTATTGGTAGGGGGATTGAATTTCGGAGCCGCAACGTCATGTTGCAACTGTACAAAACTCTAGTGCGGCCGCACTTGGAGTATTGTGTGCAGTTCTGGTCCCCACATTATAAGAAAGATGTGGAGGCATTGGAGAGGGTACAGAGGAGGTTTACCAGGATGTTGCCTGGTATGGAGGGCAGGTCTTATGAGGAGAGGCTGAGGGATTTGAGGTTGTTTTCGTTAGAAAGGAGGCGGCTAAGAGGGGACCTGATCGAAACATATAAGATGATTAGAGGTTTAGATAGGGTGGACAGTGATAGCCTTTTTCCTAGGATGGAAAAAGCTAGCACGAGGGGACACAGCTTTAAATTAAGGGGTGATAGTTATAGGACGGATATCAGAGGTAGGTTCTTTACCCAAAGGGTGGTTCGGGAGTGGAATGCCCTGCCTGCAGCAGTTGTAGATGCGCCAAGTTTGGTGGCGTTTAAGAGGTTAGTTGATAAGTATATGGAAGAGAAGGGAATGGTTTAGTTTGGAGGGGCATTGCTTTTTATATTGGTCGGCGCAACATCGAAGGCCGAAGGGCCTGTTCTGTGCTGTAATGTTCTATATTCTATGTTCTATCTCCTTTAATTAGTGACACACTCTTTGTCACCTCCTGTAAATACAGGCACATTCCTAGTCACTGCTTGTAAAACTGACACACTCCTAGTCATTGCCTGGACAACAACTGACAATACTGATACATGTCCAGGAAACCTGTTTAAGTACTGACACACACCCAGTCACAGGTTTGAAATACTGACATACACCTGGGATACCCCTGTAAGTAGTGACAACACTTGGGAAACTCCTGTAAATACTATAGCATTTCTGGGAAACTCCTTTAAACACTGAGACACTCACTCACTATTATTACTGACGCATTTTTGAATACCCCTGTTAATTCTGACACACTCCTGGGAAACCACTGTTACTTTTGACACATTTCTGGGAAATAATTGTAAACGTTTGACATATACCTGAGAAACATGTTTAAATACAGGCACAATCATGGTCACACCTTTTCAATACTGACATATTCCTGGGAAATCCCCGTCAATACTGACACATTCCTGGTCACCCCCCCTGTAAATACTGATGCACAGTAAGAAGTCTGACAATACCAGGTTTAAGTCCGACTGATTTATTTGATAATAAACTCACAAGCTTTTGAGGTTTCCCACTTCGTCAGGTGAATGGAGAGTACTGGCCTCAGACAGAGCATACAACAGCACAGACAGTTTACAGTTTATTGATTAGAATGCGAATCTTTACACCTAACCTACTATTCGTACTATTCTAATCAGTAATCTGTAAACCGTCTGCGCTGTTATGCTGAGAGACCACTAAGTAATTACCATACATACTGACAAACACACCTCAGAATCCCCTGGTCACTTGCTTAAAATACTGACACACTCTTGGTTATTCCTGTTAATTCTGACATACTCTTGGTAACCCACTGTTAATGCTGACACAGTCCTGGGACACTACTGTAAATACTGACACATGCCTGGTCACTCTGTAAATGTGGACACGTCCTGAGAAATTGCAGTGAAAATGGACACGTTCTTGGGAAACCTCGCAAAGTGCTGATAATTCCTGGGAATCCCTTATAACGACTGACACACTCCTGATCACTCCCTGTAAATCCTGAGACACTCCTAGCAAACCAGAAAGGGTACAGGGCTTTTTGAAGAGGAAAAGCAAATTAAAACAAGTCGTAGTACAAATTAAGTATCAATGATATAAATAGAAAAAGGGATGAGCAAACAGAAATTAGAGAGCTAGGAATTAGATTTTAAAATTGGACCCAGAAGCTAGTAATTTGTTGATTATTTCCAGCGCCATGTGTTAATGTGTATAGAAATAGGGGATTAACCAAAATGAACGTGTGGCTGGAGAGAGAGTGCAAAATGGAAGGTTTTAGCTTTCTGGGACATTGGAACCATTTTTGGGGATTGTGGGACTTATACAAGGCAGACAGGTTGCATCTGAACTGAAATGGGACCAGTGTTTGTGCAGAGAGGTTTGCTAGTGATGTTGGAAGGGTTTAAACTAATTTGAGAGGTGGGTGCTTCCTGAGAGAAGGTTCAGCAGGGGGACACGCGTAGCCAAAATTAGAAGAGATAGCAAGTGAGTCAAGAAGGCACAGAAGTTGTAGGTCACTTAAGGCTCAAGGGAGTTTAGCAAGATTGGATGTATTTATATTAAATCAAGAAGTCTGATGAAAGAAGCAGATGAGTTGAGGGCACAAATTAAAACAGGGGGCTATAATGTTATTGCTGTCACTGAGACATAGTCAAGGATACTGAAAGTTAAAAGGACAGAGAGAAGGGAAAGGAGCTATTTGTTGTGGGTTCAAGGGAACTTTGTTGATCAGTACTTTTCTGGTCGATGTGGAAGGAGGCATTCCAGAAAGTAGGACTCTCAGGTGAGATGGAAAAGGAGTAAAAGAGGAGAGGTGTTGAGGTTTTGATCAAGGAATCAATTACAGCAGTAAGGAGAGGTGACATCTTCGAAGATTCTTCAAATAAAGCCATATGGGTAGAACTTAAAAATCAGAAAGGAGCATTCACATTACTGGGAGTGTTTTATAGGCTTCCTAATCTGAGAGAAATAGAAGTGCAGATGTGTAGGCAAATTTCAGATACGAATTAAAGTAGTAGGGTAGTGAAAATGGGGGATTTCAATTTCCCCAATATTAACTGAGGAAACAAAATTGAAACATTTAGAGAGAGTGGAATTCTTAAAATACATCCAGGAGAACTTTTTAAGCCAGTACATAGAAGGTCCAACAAGAGGGGGGTAGGTCTGGACTTAATTTTAGGCAATAAAGATATGCAAGTGGTTGAAGTACTAGTGCAGAGCATTTTGTAGACAGTTAGATTCAAAATTATTATGGAAAAAGAAAAGGATGGGCCTGAAATCAAAGTTCTAAGCTGGGGGAAGGCTGATTAGATATGATGTGATCAGAATGGACTATGAGCTGTAACTTTTAGATAAATTTGTGAATAAACAGTGGGATGCATTCAAAAAGAAAATAGGGAGACTATAGAGTCAACATGTTCCAGAAAAGAAAAAGGATGAGACCAACAAATTTAGTGAACCTGGATATTGAGGGATATACTGCATTGAATAAAGAAGAATGGGACACTTATGGCAGGTATTGAGCAGTCAAAATGGCAGAGACCCTGGAGGAGTATAGAATGTGGAAGAGGGAACTTAAAAAGGAAATTTGGAGAGCAGAAAAGCGTAATGAAAGGATACTGGCAGGTAAAATAAAGGAAAATCCTAAATTGTTTTTCAAGTACGTTAAGGTAAAAAGATAATTAGGATAATCCAGGGCAAGAGTAAGCCCACTACAGATCACAGTAGAATTTGTGTGTGGAGCCAGAGGACTTTTAAATGAATACTTTTATTGGTGTTCATTAATGTGTGTCATGACAACTCTGTGTCTCGTGTGTCATGAAGACTGTAGAGTCGCTGATCAGAGACTGATAGCCAAGTTCCGCACACATGAGGACGGTCTCAACCGGGATCTTGAGATCATGTCACACTATCTGTGACCCCTATGACTTGCCTGGGCTTGCAAAATCTCACTAACTGTCCCGGCTGGAGACAATACACATCTCTTTAACCTGTGCTTAACTTCTCTCCATTCACATTGTCTGTACCGTTAAGGCTTGATTATCTGTAAAGACTCACATTCCAACCATTATTTTATAAATTGAGTTTATATATTAATATGCCGTTTGTGAACAGAACTCCCACTTACTTGACAATGGAGCAGCATTCTGAAAGCTAGTAGCTTTTGCTACCAAATAAACTTGTTGGACTTTAACCTGGTGTTGTGAGACTTTTACAGTAGAGATGCTAGAAGGTTGGAAGACAACCAGTGTGGTATCATTATTCAAGAAGGGAAGAAGGGATAAACCAGGAAACCACAGCCTAGTCAGTCTAACTACGGTGGTGAGAAAACTATTGGAAGCAATTCTGAGAAGCAGTATTAATCTGCATTTGGGGAGGTAGAAATTAATCCAGAATGGTCAGCATGGTTTTGTTAAATGGTTTGTCTGACTAACATGATTGAATTTTTTGAAGAGGACCAGGTGTGTAGAGGAGGACAATGCTTTGAAGCAATCTTCTTGGACTTCAGCAAGGCTTATGATAAGGTCTCACATGGGAAATTGATAGCAAAAGTAAGAGCCCATGGAAACTAAGAAAATTTGGCAAATTGGATCCAGACTTGGTTGAGTGGCAGGAGGCAGAGGGTGATAGTTGAGGGGTGCATTTCTGACTGGAAGTCTGTGTCCAGTGAAAATTGGTGGAGTAATTAATGAGGAGAATGGCCTTAGATTACAGGAGTATATAGGTAGGATGGTCAAATGACCTGATCAATGGCAAATGGAATTCAATCCAGATAAGTGTGAGGTGACACACTTGGGCAGGACAAACAAGGAAAGAGAATACATGATGAATGACAGGACCCTGAGAAGTACCAAGGACCAGAAGGATCTTGGTGTGCATGTGTAGACAAGTGGAAGCATCCTTTCTAGTTGCATCACAGCTTGGTATGGCTCCTGCTGTGTCCAAGACCACAATAAATTACAAAGGGTCGTCAATGAAGCCCAGTCCATCACTCAAACCAACCTCCCATCCATTGACACTGTCTACACTTCCTCTTAAAAGCTTACAGCATAATCAAGAACTCCATGTGCCCTGGACATTCTCTCTTCCACCTTCTTCCATCAGGAAAAAAAGGATACAAAAGTCTGAGGACATGTACCAACCAACTCAAAAACAGTTTCTTCCCTGTTGCCATCAGACTTTTGAATGGACCTACCTTGCATTAAGTTGATCTTTCTTTACACCCTGGCTATGTCTGTAACACTACATTCTACTCTTTCTCCTTTCCTTCTCTATCTATGGTATGCTTTGCATAGCACACAAGAAACAATACTTCTTGCTGTATACCAATACATGTGTCAAATCAAATAGAGTGGTTAAGAAGACATATGGTATACTTGCCTTTATTAGCCAAGGGATGGTGTTTAAGTGCAGGAGGTTATGTTGGAACCGTATAAAATGTTGGTTAGGCCACTGATGGAGTAATATGTACAGTTCTGTAATCCACATAAATAGATGGATGTAATAGCACTAGAAAGTGTGCAGAGGAGATTTACCTGGATACCTGGACTGGAGAGTTTTAGTTATGAAGAGAGATTGGATAGACTAGCATTATTTTCCTTGGAGCAGACAAGTCTGAGGAGGACCATGATTGAGATGTGTAAAATTATGTGGAGTATAGATAGAGTAGACAGGAAGAAACTTTTCCCCTTGATGGAGAGATCAATGACTAGGGGGCCTAAATTTAACATAAAGGCTAAGAGGTTTAGAGGGAATGTGAAAAAAAAGTTGTTTTACTCAAAGAGCGGTGGGAGTCCGGAACTCACTGTTTGAAATAGTGGTGAAGGCAGAAACCCTCATAACATTTAAGAAGTATTTAAATTTGAACTTGTAATGCCAAGGCAAACCAGGCCATTGGGAAAGTGCTGGAAAATGGGATTAGAATAGTTAGGTGGTATGTTTGACCAACGCAGGCACAATGAGCTGAAGGACCTTTTTATTGCTGTAGACCTCTGTGACCTTTGAATATAGGCACACTATCTTGAACATAGTGACATACTGCTGAATCTTTCTACTAAATAGCTTTGGTTACCCAGGCACAAACTGTCTTGTAAAGCTCCAAAAGAAAATGCAGACCACCTGACGACAAGTACAGGAATGAAATTCTAGTTTTAGTTTCTTTCGTTTTTACCTCCCAACTGGAATTCTTTGAAGGAGTGTTAAGCTGGTGTATGACAGTAATCCAGTCAGTTCCATTTACCCTCATTTTCAAAAGGCATTGGCCAGAAAGTCCTCACGTCACGTTAGTAGAGAAGCTTATGGAATTGATAACAAACTGTCCACAATCATTTAGAATTGGCTCAACAACAGAACATAGAGAACAGTGATGAATTGAAAGGCCCCATCTTGGAACAGACAGCAAGTAGTGTTTAGTGGGGATTTATTCTCAAACCTCCATTAACTGGAAATTTGTGAATGATATAAAACAGGATACCTGTCATATTACATTTGCTAATGACAGAAAGTTCCATAGGTACATAATGAATACAAAGGGGCTTGATTATCTTTAGAGTAATTTAGGCCAGCTTATGTAACTGGACTGGATTGGGGCATCGCAGATAAGATTTTAAAATAGAGCTGTTTATGTAGGAACACATAACAGTAAACATGTGTATAATGTGAAGAGTCCTATTTGAAAATTTGCCAGTGGAATTTTAGGACTCAGCAAACTTAATCCTTCTGTAATGCTTAGAAATATTTTTCCTTAAAGGGGAGAACATATCCAAAATTTCAAGGATGAATTGAATGGATTGTATTTTAAACCATTTAGTCCCATTGTATTCAGCCACTCAGTGCTTGATCTGTGACCAACTACACATTTGTCTTTTTGCTCCATCTCACTTAGTTTGTTTGGCTAACAAAAATCTATCAACCTCAGCTTCAGAATGAACAATTGACTTGGCACCAATTGCCATTTGCAGAAGACAGTTTTATGTTTTTATCACCCTCTAATTCTGGAGATATTTCCTAATTTTACTCCTGAAAGAATAATCTCTAATTTTTAAACCATGTCCCCCAACCCAGTCATTAGCTCCCCAACCAATAGAGGTAATTTGCTCCCAATCTCCATATTTGTTCCCTTCAGTACCTTTAATACTTCAATAAAACCACTATCAAACTTCTCAAATCTGGGAAACACATCAATAGTTTATTGAATTGCTGCTGGCAATTCAATAAGTTTAACCCTTGGAGTACAAATGCCATTCTAGTAAATCTACACTGCCATCCCTACAAGGCCAATGTACTTTTTTAAGGCCTTAGCTTAAAAAAGTAAGTGAAGTTTTACTGCAGTTGTACAAGGCCTTGGTGAGAGCACATCTGGTGTACTGAATACAATTTCATTCCCTTATTTGAAAAAAAAATAACTTCTTTCAAAGCAGTTCAAAGAATGTCATTTGACTCATTCCTGGATGAAAATCTTATATTATGAAGAAAGGTTGAAAGGTAGGACTTTTACCCACTGAAATTTAGAAGAGTAAGGGATGATCTTATTGAAACATATAAGATTTTGAGGGGACTTGAGAGGATGGGTGCCAGGAGGAAGTTCCCTTTGTGGGAGAGACTAGTACTGAGGGAATCAGTTTAAAAATAAGAGGTCTCCATTTTAAGACAAGCGATTGGAATCTTTTTCTCTGAGGATGGCTAGTATGTGGAATTCTCTTCTCCAAAAAACATAGGTTGGGTCTGGAATTTTTTTTTCAAGTTGAATTAGATATATTTTTGATAAGCAAGCGAGTTAAGCGTAATGAAGAGGGAGACAGGAAAATGGAGCTGAGACCACAGTCATGATCTTGTTGAATGGTAGAACAGACTGAAGGGCCAAATGCCTACCCATACCCCTAAGTCCTATTTTCCAATGTTTCCAATGTTTCTTTGTGTAGCTGAAACATGACTTCAACCTTCTTTTCTATTCTTCCAGATACAATTGTCGACCTTTTTGATTATTTTCTGTGCCTGTTTGTGACATTTTAATGGTCTGTGCACATGGCTTCCATTTTGTCTTCATAAATGTTAAGCTATAGACAGGAGAGGCTATGAAGCAGTTTGAAAATATCTGTCCACCATGATCCCGAGTTCACACTGTCAGTGTGAGGAAGTTAAGCCAGTAAAATCAAATCAGCGCAAGAACAGACAGACAACACCAACTAGAAGTACTCTTCCATCAGATTCTTAAAACTACACAGCTTCCCTTCATGCCGATAGAGAGGAGTGTTTAGTTAAAATTTATTTTACATGATGCGGCTATCACAGCATTTGTTGCCGATTCTTTAAGAAAGTGATTATGAACTGCCTTCTTGAACCACTGCAGTCCATATAGTGTAAGTACATCCAGCATACTGTTAGGGAGGGAATTCCAGGATTTTGACCCAGTGACAGTGAAAGAATGGTAATTTATTTCCGAGTCATGATGTTGAGTGACTTTCAGGGGAACCTCCAGGTGATGATGTTTACGTGTATCCACTGCCCTTGTCCTTCTAGATGGGAGTGGCTGTGGGTTTGGAAGGTGCTATTTAAGGAGCTGTGGTGAATTCCTACAGTTCATCTTGTAGATGGTACACCCTGCTGCCAGTATGCAGTGGTGGAAGAAATTAATATTTATGGATGGGGTGCCAATCAAGCGGGCTGCCTTGTCCTGGATGATGGCAAACTTGTGGTGTGTTTTTGTGACTGCATTCATCCAGGCAAGTGGAGAGTATTCTATCATATTCCTGGCTTCAACCTTGTATATAGTGAGTGAATATACTTTGAGGAGTCAGGAGATGAGTTACTCGCCATATAATTCCTAGCCTCTGGCCTGTTCTTGTAGCCATAATATTTTTATAGTTAGTGCCATTCAGTTGCTGGTGAATGGTAACCTGCAGAATAGGGGATTCATTGATGGTACTGTCATTCAATGTCAAAGGCAATTGGTTAGATACTCTCTTGTTGGAAATGATCATTGCCTGACATCTGAATGATGTAAATATCACTTGTCATTTATTAACCCAAACATGGATATTGTCTAGGTCCTGTTGCATTTGGACAGGGACTGCTTCAGCATCTGAGAAGCCATGAATGTTCTCTTCAAAGAGCAACAGTTCAATAAGGAGGCATTGGAAGGATTTGCTTCCTGTTGCAAACTGATCTCCAAATTACTTCTCAAACATAGAAAACAAGGGATGTTGAAATTCATGTCAGAATATGATTTTATTGTACACATATTTATAGTGTGTGTTTATTATTACCTAACCTAGTGTCCTCCACCCCATGCTGTTTTTGAAGCTGAGGCTGATAGATTTTTCTTAGCAAACATAGTAAGGGATATAGAATATAGAAATATGAAGCTAAGTCACAGATCAGACATTGAATGGCAGAACAGAGTAGGATTAAGGGGTCTAGTGTTCCTATGCTCCTAAAATTCAATCCATTCAATTTATTCTTGGAATTTTAGTTATGTTTTCTCCTTTAAGGCAAAGTGAATATCAGGAGGATTAAGTGTCCTGATCCCAAAATTCCGCTGGCACACTTTCAAATAAGACCTCTTCATTTATACACATGTTTACTGTTATGTGTTTCTATATACACCCCCTGTACTGTATCCTAATAGTTATATGAGCAAGTATTGAAGCACACTAGCCAGCGAGGTCACATGTGCTGTCATCAGGAGAATGAATTCCAGACATGCCACTAGTGTTGATTCCTGGAGCTGCATGCCTGTTAACCAGTGAGGGGAGACCTAATGATATAAGTAAGATACTGTGGAATTGGAGAGTTAGTGATCCAAAGGATTTGAAACCGCTTTCCCTTGTTCTCTCCAAATGGTTGCTTGAGGATTGTAGCCGAGATCTCAAAGATGTGACTTGGTAGTGGTATCCTTATTCTAAATGTGAAGGTTGTATGTTGCTGTCTCATTCCAGAGATTCAAATTCTCCCTGGTATCCGAACCAATAATTATCCCTTAGCCAATGAAATAGATTATTTTGTTTAATACCATAAAAGATGGAAACACAGTACTGCAGTGAAGCATCAACCTGGATTTTGTACTCAAGTTTTTGGAAGGGAAGTTGAATCCATGACCTTCACAAATTAGAAGCGGTAATCGTATCTCCCTTATTGCCAATCAGCTGGGCTCAATAGAGATTGCGGATGAACCTTGACATCTTCCTAAAGGTTGAGGGAGTTTGGGCTTTTCTCTTTGGACTGGAAGAAGATGAGAGGCAACTTAAAAGATGTTTACAAGATGATGAGAGGGATTGATAAAGTGGATGTGCAGAAACTGTTTCCTCAGGTGGATATAGCTGTTACTAGGGAGCATAACTATAAAGTTCATGGTGGGAGATATAGAAGGAATGTTCGAGGTAGATTTTCACTCAGAAGGTGGCTGGAACAGCTTCAATACTTGCTCATATAACTATTAGGATACAGTTCAGGGGGTTACATGGAAACACATAACAGTAAACATGTGTGTAAATGAAAAGGTCCCATTTGAAAATGTGCCAGTGGAATTTTGGGATCAGGACACTTAATCTTCCTAGGCTAGAATAGACTGCCTGCTATTACTGTGAAGTCGGACACTTTAGGAACTTTCAAACAATTATTGGATAGGCACATGGAGCACTCCAGAATTATAGAGAGCTTGATCTTAGGATTGGAGATGGCTCGGCACAACATTGAAAGCTGAAAGACCTGTACTGTGCTGTAATGTTCTCTGTTCCTTTGTTTCTAATGTGAGTACCTCATAGTGGAATGCAGTAAGAATTATACTTTACTTCACCCATGATGATGATTATAGGAGTTTTTATGGATGAGAGTTAATGTTGAGAGACTTAAATTTTCATATTTAGTAAAGTGTAGCTCCAATTAAAATTAGATTGTTGGTGCGTCTGTACTGGCACAACCTGAGCAAGCAGCATCATGGAAATGAGGGAAGAGGGAGAAAATCAATCTGTAATGTGTATCATTTGTATGCAACTTTTTATTTTACTTTACGCTCCACCCTACCATGTAACATTGATGAGGAGTAAGCCAAAAATAACCTGAATGCAGAACTGAACATGGAAGGGTTAATGGAACTGCCCATTTTGAAAATCACTCAATTAGACAATGAAAATTATATTTACTGTGCCGAACCTACTCAAACATTCCAACAGGGATAATAAAGGAAGCGAATTAATGATTTGGGAATCATAATTAGAGATCACAGTGCTAGGGGACTGAGTGTAGCCAAAATGTTCCCTGTTCCAAGAGTGGAGCCAAATACAATTGCCAAGGTCATTAAGGGCAGTTTGCAGTCTTAGTGGAACAGCAAGGGGCCATTGTGTCAAGCCTTAAATTAGGGAGTGTGGTTGAAGGCTGTGTGTATTTACAACGACCCAAACTCATTAGCACTTTTTGGGCTTTTGTGGGAATATCTTGTTGGCTTCTTGCCAACTTCACCATGTTTAATTTCCTTTACCTTTCAGCTTTGTTTTAAGTTAGATTGGAAAGGTCTTGCAGCATAACCTCCTGCTCAGTCCCTGATATAATTTTTTTAGCTAGGACTGTTCTGAGTTCAGACTTACTAAAGGGGCCAATGGTATTGTCAGTACCAGTAGCAACTTGCTTCCAGATGGTGATCATTTCAAGTCAATGAGTGGACAAACTATTAAAAGTGATCAACATAATGTAGCATGTTAAAACTTTACTTGAAGTTGTTCACTTTCTAATGGGCAAGTTTGCAGAACTAAACACAGTATTTGATTTTGAGGAAAAGTAGCTTCTCGGCATAAGTCCATCCTCAGGATTCATACTTACTGTTTAAGATAGTTTACTCTGAATATCTCCAAGGAAACGTATTTGTCGAATTATTCCTTCAGGAAGGAGGTCAGCACATAGCATTGCCATTCCCTACAGACTGAGTCACAGACACTTCACAATATGCATCAGGTTCTGATGCCATGGGCCTCCCCAGATTTGTCAAATTTGAAGCCCTGTAGTTCACTGATGGATTAATAATTGGACATATTTGTAAAGAGGTAAGGGCTAGATAAGGCTAGGATTTCTCGGAGTGAAGCCCATGGACTGCTAAGATCACTATACTTGACAGCCACTTCCTATTCACTGAAGTGCCAAACAGGAAAACTCCCTTCATACACACCTCAAACCCACTTTGTGGGCCAGCTAATTGAGCCAGAAATAGGACTGGCAGATGTGCCACTTCATTGGTTGTTCACTATTTCTTGTTAAAGACAGCAGAGCTTGCCTTCCCAGTGAAAGGTCTTTATTGAACTGATCTGAGATGGCAGCTGACAGAGACTGTCTTATGGTGGATGTCATCAGACTACGGAAAGTTAGATAGGACATGTAGTACCGTTGTGTTTCAAAACCTACACCTCATTTTCATGCTAATCTAAAGACACCAACATCCCCCTTTTCCTACTGAGCAACAAACATATTTGCATATGCAATCATGTTATCCAGGTTACCCACTATATATGCACTGTTCTCATGCGTTAACAACTATTTGTTCGACTAGTCAGTACTACATGCATTACATACATATCATTAAATCATGCAGGCCTCTTAATTGTATGCATGTGCATTGTCATTGCTGTTAATTTGAATAATGTCTCCTTTTCATTGGGTGTCTTTCCAGTGACATTTCTTGCCAAGTTGATTGTTGTTCCATTGCAATCATTGGGGAGCTCTGTGATCGATGGTAGTTCTGTATTCAGTGCAGCTGGTGAGATCCATTCTTCCTGATTGATCAATTGCTGTGAAGGAATGGCTTCACTAGTTGTGTGTTAATTTCTGCCAACTCCAGCATGACACCAGTGCTCAACTTATCTTCCCCACAGCACCTTTGTCAGCATTCCACAGGGACCATTCTCTCCGGTACACCCTGGTCCACTCCTTCACCACACCCAACACCTCACCCCCTGCACTTCCCATGCAATCACAGAAGGTGCAAGACCTGCCCCTTTAACTCCTTCCTGCTCACCGTCCCAGGGTTTAAACACCTCTTTCAGGTGAAGCAGCACTTCACATGCATCTTCTTCAATCTGATATGTTGCATTCGCTCCTGCCAATATTTGCCTACTCTACATCGGAGAGGCCAAACGCAGATCGCTTGGCTGAGCACCTTCCGTTCATCTGCAAGTTGGACCCTGACCTTCCTGTCATTGCCACTTTGCTCCCCCCTTTTCAGAGTGAATCATACTTTGTCACTCTGCATTTCCCACTGAGTCGGAGATTCTTTCTGGTACATATGCACAAAAAGCAGGCAGAAAATACTCTCCCTTTTCCACCTATTGGGCACGTAATTTTGTTTTGGGAGAATTGTGGCCATTATATTGCATAAAACACCAGTGTCTACTTGACGCTTCTTGTTCACTTGATACTCTCCCTCTGCAATCATAGTAATAGTCAAAATCATTTATCACCTATGGACTTGAGGGAACCAACCTGTATTATTGTATGTAGTTCTTCATCAGGCTCTCCTGCTGATACTCCTCCAGTTGCCATTTGTATCGGCTTGTTTGGCTTTTTTCCAGCTAAAAACTTGTATGTGAAATGATTCTGCTCCTGGCAGTTAAAACATTGTTTTCTCTGCACTGGGCAATGCTTCTTATCCTCTGCAGTATTTACAAACTGCCCTTTGTTGACAATTGCTCTATTTTTTTGATCTGGAATGTTTCTCAGCATAATGTATCTCCTGGTTTGCTCTGCCATGTGCTCCAGCTGATACTTCATAACATCTGCGTTTCTACACATGACTGTTCCTTTCTTAGTTGTCAGTTTCTCATCTTTCAGTAGATTTTCTCTCTCCAGGGAATGTAGAATGGCTAAGACTAATCTATTTTTAATCAAATCATCTTTTAGCTGTCCCAATTCACATAATTTTGGAAGCAGTGTTACTGCAATCACATACTGTTCAAAAGTCCAGTTTTCACCTTAACCTCTTCTGTTGAAGACATAACGTTCATATCTAACATGCGCTTGGGATTCAAAGTGGGAAAACTGGCTATTTTGCCACATATCACCTTTCTTTTCTTTTGATTTGATTTATAATTGTCACATGTGTGAGCATCCAGTGAAAAATACTGTTTCTTTCATGCTATACAGACAAAGCATTACGTTCATAGAGAAGAAAATGAGAGATTTCGGAATGTAATGTTACAGTCATAGTTAGGGTGTAGAGAAAGATCAACTTAAGGCGAGGTAGGTCCATTCAAAAGTGTGATGAAGAAAGAAGCTGTTTTTGAATCGGTCGGTATGTGATCTCAGACTTTGTATCTTTTTCCCGACGGAAGAAGGCGGTAGAGAGAATGTCTGAGGTGCATGAAGTCCTTAATTATGCTGGCTGCTTTACTGAAGCAGCGGGAAATGTAGATAGGTATACTGGATCTGGGAGTGGAAAGGTTACAGCAGCAATGCTAACTCACTCCATATTTTTAAAAATTGCTGGCATTTTGTTTAATAGTTAAGCTGAACCATTTTTAGAGTTATATTTAAATGGTGTTATTAAATAAAATTTGTTTTATTATAAAAGTCCCTAACTTGTCAGTGGAATCATTTCTGGAAAGAAGTATCCTATCTTCACATCAATGCCAAACAGAAAAAATATTATATTCCAGTCTGGGTTCATAATATCCCTTGGGGTTCTGGTCCAGGACACTAACATATTTGAAAACCCCAAATTCACAAACTTTAATTCATGTGATGATATTGGATATTCTTTCATTTCATTGGTAGCTGCTCTATTTCCTCTACTCCCACCAGCAAAAATTGTTAGACATCAAGGGCATGAATTTCTCAAAAATAAATTGAATACCTAATGGATTGGAAAATGAGAGATTTTCCCATCCATTTTTTGGGCATACTTGGTCCGATTAATTTCCAGTACTCTGTGCACCACAAAGTCCACCAGAGAATTCATACCAGTAAGAGAATGGCAGGACTTAATTCCACCTAAGAGGCCTGCATCAGCGTGCAGAACAGGTCACTGGGTATGAGTCGATCTGTCACTGGGGAGATCGACACGTGTGCATTGCCTCCAATCTCCCTCCCCCACCATCGCCAGCTTTCTAAAACCGGCCCCCATCCTGGGTCAGCCCCAATTGTCACCACTCCTGGACTGGCCCCACTCCCAATCTCCACGGGTAGCCCTGATTGCTCCCTCCTCCCACCCCTACCAATCCCTAATGCAGAGTGCGCAGCAGTTCCACCCTCCTCACCACCACAGATTGGCCCATCCCCTCAGTCCCACTTCCCCTTGGCACTGCCTGGTGCCAGGTGGGTATGATGTAGAGATGCCGGCGTTGGACTGGGGTAAACTCAGTAAAGTTTTGCAACACCAATTTGACTGCCCGGTGGGCAGTCAAGGGTGGAGCTGATCCTGCCAAAGGGCTCCCCCCCACCCCATCCCTGACATCTAGGGGGAGGGTGGGGTGGGGATCAATGGCCTCTGCATACCCCCCCACCACCGCCCCCCATAGTGAGGCCATCACTCCCGGTTCCAGTTTTAATCCCTACTGGTGGGACCGTTTTCCAGTCTGGCGGGAAGAGGGGACGTTGGGGAAACATTAGTGATTCTGGACAATACTGAATACTGATATAGCCCATTCGGCCCATCGAGTCTATCCTGACCTCAATCCCACCCAGAATCTATTCCCTAAACCCCACATATTTACTCTGCTAATCCCCTGACACTAGGATCAATTTATCATGTCCAATCAACCTGAGCTTGCTAATGGTATTGCAATATCAATATGGTAATCAGCTTGCGCTGTTTTCCAGTGTTTGGCTGATTATGCCATAAAAAATTACCCCAGAAAGTCAGCTTGTAGTGGGAAAATCCCACTACAGCCCCCCGCCCCCAAACCCCGCTCCACTCCCCAAACTCCTGTGTTCCTCGGGTAGTGTAGTGGGCTGGGACAATCACACCCAATGAGTCTCAAACGTAAGATTTCAGCTCAACTGTGGCCATTTTGCCTCTTAAACGGGCATATGTGTTTATGTAAAGCTGCCAGCCAGATTGTGCACTCTGAATGATTTACAACATTCAGGTGGCCAGTATAGAAAAAAATGCAAGAAAAGACATTAGTCTTTTTCACAACTGGATGAATGACTCAAGAGTTCTGCTCTCCACCAGTCTGACCATGGGGCTCTTTTCTCCTGGTTAACTGTTGATATTGTAGATCTTTCACTCGGGTATTTTCCATAGATCTCTGAAGTTGACAATGCCCCAGCCATTGTGGCAGATGGCAGAATGCCCATATTACATAACACAATTACATTCACACACACAAATACATCCTGTGGTTGTGAAAGTCACATGTTCTTTTAATTAAGAGGAACATGAGTTTCTCGTACTTCCCATTGCGCATGAGCAGACACACAGGACTGAAGTAAGAAATTGAAGCTCTGCTCTAATAGTTCCTTTTATGCAGTGATCTCTCAATGTTAGAGTGTCTCCAGAAGGCAGTCTATGCTACAGTTTTGCACCACCTGCAGTATAACTGCAATCTAATGTGCAGCTAACTCTTCAGGAATTCCAAGATTAGTCATCAATTATCTTTGAATACTCTTTTTTCCCTGCTGCAGACAACTATTCGTATCCAAGGCATCATACTCTAAGCTACACCCTGAGACTGTCACCAGCCAGAGTGCATAAAATATACTTTCTCATAGTACATATTCTGAAAAGAAGCCAAATCAGATAATGAACGGATATTCTCTTTCAAACATTAAAATAACTGTACAGAATGAAATTCTCTTCACTTTTTCTGAAGCTTCCTTCTCAGGTTCCTGCCCCATGGCACTTGCTGATTTCCCCCCACCCCCCTCCCCCACCATCTCCCTCCCAACTCCTTGTGTCCCCTTTGTGCCCCCGAGGTTTAGAAAAATATATGATAAAAGTGGAGTGGGGAGGAGAGGGAAAACCCAATTACTCTTCAGTGCACAATCAGAAGGCATGTCCTGTATTTCATCTGATTTTACAGATTAGAAATAACTGTGATTAACTGCACATTGAGTTTGAATATAGCTATTTAGGAATGAGACACTCGGGGCTTGGAGCGTGGGAAGCAGGGGTTACAGCCAAGGAAAACAAGATAAGGGGACTTGCGAGATGGAGCTGAGGCTCAGGGATTGATTTTGACAGGGATATTTTTGTGCTATTTTATACAAGTGGAAATGTGTTAATAAACAGAGAGTAATGTAGTCATTTTTTAAGCAAGGTTAAAGAGTAGAGAAATCTGCGAATTATGAAAATATGAAACTAAAAGCAGAAAGTTCTGGACGTGCACAGCAGAACACAAAGTCATCAGATTGCTAATTTTAATTTAGGAACAGAAGAAGGCCATTCAGCCTCTTTAGACATGCACTACCATTCAGTTGGACAATGGCTGACCTCTACATCAACTCCCTTTACCTGCTTTCTCCATAACCCACGATATCTTAATCCAGTGATCTCAGTCACCAGTCACAACATTGTGTATGCAGACTTTTGGTGGAATTTTACACCAGCGAGATTTCCCACTCCTGCTGAAGTCAATGAATTTTTGAATGCTCACTGCATTTTCCAGCCCTGCCCACCTCATGATGGGCTACAAAATTCCACTTTCTTTCCCCGTATCAAATGTGAAAGGCTGTTTGACCCCAGAATGGCCCTGCAACTTCTCCATCACAAGGTTCAATGTTTTTTTAAAAATAATATCAGATGCTTTGCTCCACTACCCTAACTGGATGCCGCTGACTCTGTGAGAAGAACTTTCTGATTAAAATTATCTTGTTTAGGTTATTATCTGTAGCATGCTTGATACCATTAACTTGAAAAGAAGAAGGATGGTAAAAAAGATAATGTCAAGAAGACTTAACATTATATGGCATCAAGCTTATGTTGGAACACAGGAGCATAACATGGAAAGATGGAGTAAGTTCAGGAAAGATGGAGTAAAAGTGGGAGATTTGCATGTGAAGATGCAGTGAGGGAAAAGAGCGTGCAATGAGGTATTAGAATATGGCAGGAGAAAGAGAGGAGTAGTTGAGTAAAAAATAAAGCTTGTGATAGAAAGAGAGAGGAAGGTTGGAGACAAGAGAAGGATTGATCACCAGACAATTTATTGTGAGAGAGAATTTAAAAGAACCTCCTGAGACATGGCAGTTCGTTGAAAGGGTTTGTACATTGCAGAGAGCTGAGAATCCTTGAAATTAGCACCAAAAGATAAAAGTGAGGACCTTGTTGGGAGTTTTAGTGAAGGAGGTGATGTTTCTTCAAAAATGATTTTGAAACCAGGGCCATTTTCTCTGAGCTTCACCACTGTTTATTTTGGTCACTGTCACCAATATACCTATTATTTTTTCTCTTGGCAGTATTAATTCTTTATTTTGTGTATGACCTCACAAGCACTTAGCATCCACACATACGCAAGCCAATTGTCATTTCACATGTACGTGCCTTGATGATGTGTAAGGAAACCATTTGAACACACAAGCTCCACAACTGTGCCCAACACTATTCTCAACTGTTGTCCAGGAATACAACTGGATCTCATTGGTCTATAATCACATTTTTTCCTTCATTATTGAGCTTCACCAAATTGGACATTTGTTCTCCGGTACTCAGTCAGTAATTTGGTGAGACCAACTTGAACCCAGTTGACAAATGGGCATTCCTGTGGGATCATTTGTTAGTTTAGGAATATGTTCTAACCATGGGTTGCTGGCCACATTTATGCAAAAATCTCAAGTAAGATGGCTATCAACGGATGGAAAATCATAGATGGTACACCCCCCAACTTGCAGTCTCACCATTTGTGAATTTGGAAAACCAAGAGTGCTATCAGTCATGTGTAATCATTAAAATGACCTTATAATATTTTCAGATAAACGATCAGTGACATTGTTCTTCAAATAAGATAAACTGAGACCCATCTATTCTGTGCTGTTTGTGAAATCTTTCTGTGCACCAAGTCACTGCTGCATTTTTTCATGACAACATTAACTACATTTCAAAAGAACATTGTTGCCTGTCGAATGTTTTGGAACATCTTGCAGTTGTGTAAGATCCTATAGAAATTGCAAGTCTTCTTTTTATATTTGGAAGCAGCACCAAGAGTTTTCTGGGTGTTTTATGTCAAATTTGTTATTTGCCATGCAGGAAGGTTCCTGGATCAATCAGTAGTCTCTGCTATGTTAGAATATCTCAGCTAAGTAGTTCTGCAACTAATCACAGCACCGCAACATGAGAGATAAAATCAACTGCTAATCTGCACTCACTGTTGGAATGTGTAAGTGTGTGGTTTTGTCTCTGGGTGGGTGCGTGTTTATGTGTGAAGTGAGGACAGGATCAGGCTTAGCTCTGATGCTTCTCAAAGTTGAATAGGCCCATGATGTTACTAGTCTAGCCTCGTACATGCAGATGGCCATGGCAGCCCTGAACCATCAACTTTGGGTAGCAAGAGGGGAGGAAACCTAAAAGAGAAGAGAGAACTGCAGCAAATTGAACTGTGTTAATAAAAACCGCTTTGCAGAAGGGTAAAGAAAACACAACTAAAATATTATAATGAAACAGCTTGTATTATTAGAATAATAGAAATACTCAATTATGTATATATATTTTTCAATTTTTTGCAGTACAAAGAGATTATTCAACAGGAACAAACTGTAACATGCATCCACATAGTACAGTGTGAGTTAGTGGCCCTCCAGTGCCAGCCTAACATATGCCAAGTTTACAGTCTTGTGGCTGAGCCATCAGAGTATAGCTGCCATGAGTCACTCTAGAGAAGGGAGGTAGGGAGAGAAATCAAGGGAGCAAAGCTCAGGGGCACAATATTTTCAGAAAGGGCAGAACCAGAACTCTTGATGGGTGTATTTATAGCTGTGGGTCTCTGCTTGGCCTTGGCAGGATTGATGGAAGAAGTAATGAGTTTTAAACCCGTGAACTCCCAGAGGCAATGAGGCAGTTCAGTAGCATTGGATTGATAGGGTCTGGTTTCAATCGCCACTGGAACCAAATAAAGATTATTACAATGATATAAAGCAGCTGACATAGTAGAATAATTATAGCAGTGCAGGGACATTTTTAACAATTAAAACAGTGTTGTGGAATATTATCTGCTCAACGAGTGAAGATTAAACACAAAGAATGTTTATTTTGAGGAGCCGGAGTTAATTGTGCCCTCCGCTTCTCTGCTCACCCCACCCCCAGCAATCACAGAAGTTGGATTGTTGAAGCCCAGCACCAGCTGTTTCCTGTTAACAAGAACAACCTGCCTGCAGAGGATGAACCAACTCCTTCGATTTGACTCAGCAAACTCCTGCCCATCCCCCCCCCCCACCACCACTACCACCACCCCCCACACTGCCCTCACTAAAGGACATACAACTTTTGTTTTGCTCTGGAACATGCCGTAACTTGAGGGCAATATTCTCTGTCAGAACACTAGAAGTGCCCATATCTGAGGCAGACCAAAGTGCCAGCCGTGTGTATAGGACCCTGATCGCTTTGATGAGGATGCGGCGCTTTGGAAAAGTTCCAAGATTGCGTGTGTGAAGATCACAGAGCACTCAGCAAGATATCAGTTTCACAGTCCCAGCATTCTCTTTAAATCAAGGCCATATAGGCCTGTTTCCCAATCTCTTAACTATTCAATGGAAACAGAGACCAGGTACCAACAATAAAATGATAAATTGAACAAGCCAACTACTCACACAACCTCAACCATATGCAGCATTCAAACAAGAGAGCCCACTAAATGATTGGCAGCGTACAGGCTTTATTAACTCTCCAAGATGAGATTAAATATTGGCAGTGCTGCTTATGGGTTAGCGTGAGCGTCATGAAATGTTTGCCTTTTCGTTTAAATTTAAAATTTCAGCAGCAGCTAATTTATTAATATTGCATCTTTAATGATGTAGAATGTCCCAAGATGCTTCACAGGATCACTACCAAAGAAAATCTGAGAGGTAGTGGTGAGATGTTAGAGCTGATGACCAAAAGCTTGGTCAAAAATTTAGGTTTTAAGGAGCATTTTAAAGGAGGAGAAGTAGCGACGCAGAAACATTTAGAAAGGGAATTGCAGAGCTTCCAGCCTTAGCAACTGAAGGCATATCCTTTGATGGTGGATCAGTTAAAATCAGGACTGGTGAAAAGATCAGAATGAGTGCAGATGTTTCATGACATTATATGGCCAGAACAAATTATAGACATAGGGAAGAGTGAGGCCATAGAGTGATATGAAAACAAGGGTGAACATTTCAAAAGTGTTGCATTGCCTTCATTATCTGAAAGTAATGTAAGTTTTCTTGTACGGGCTGATAGCACCTAGCTCTAATTCCTTACCAATACCTATCAGGCTGTTTGTCTGATAACCAGTTTTGATGAACAGAGGTTTCAATCAACTGAATATTGGGAAGAATAAAGCCATTGTCATCAGTTCCTGAGATTAACTCATTCCTTAACCACGAATTCCATCTCTCTTCCAGTAGCTATCAAAACTTCTCACAGCCTCGGTGTCACATTTAAGGCCGAGATGATCTTCTGATCACATATCCACACTAACTCTACTTCCAACCCCGTAACATAGCCTAACTCTGTCACTTTCACAAATCCTATGTGTAACTCCAGCGAGCGCAAGGGTGATGAGTAATCAGGACTTAGTGCAAACTGGAAGGTAGATAGAGCTTTGGGTGAGCTCAAGTTTATGGAAAATCGAGGCCAATCAGAAGAAAATGAAAATAGTCAAGTCTGGATGTAGCAAGAAACAAGGACCCCAATGTGACATAACTCTGCTGGATTTGTATCCTTAGCCCACACCTTCCCCCTGAGTCAGTCTATTGGCTCTTGTCAGTCATTTGAAAGGACAGAGATCAGAATATTTTATTACCTGGATGTTTTTGGTGGGAAGAGACAGGAATTTCCTGTTGGAGTCATGCCTGTGGTTTAGATAAATGTCAAGTTCCCTGCATCCCTTTTGCTCAAATCTGTGAGGACAGTATATTTATTTTTCATTTTACCCATGGTGATTTCTCAGATGGATTGCTTCCTGAGAGTGTGGGTGTGAAAATTGGTGGGGGTGTGAGTGGGGACGATGTGGAAGTGTAGGTGTTAGTGGGGGTGAAGTGCAAAAACAAGCAGTTCTTGGTCGCATCATCTGCGGTTGGTATATCATAGCAGATTGCAGGATGAGGGTGAAATGGGATTTGAGACAGGAATGTAGTATCATCCTGGATGTCTTCAGCAACAATGGCTGTCCCAGCCTCAATAATAATGCTGAGCACTGTCACTTGCAAGGGTGGGTTTGCATGCAGCAGAGCTTATCCTCTCTGGTTATTCACTGCTCCTCTCTGTTGTTTGTCTCATTGTGATGTACAGGACAGGGAAGAGTATCAGTGAGTTTGTTGTTATCCATTTGATGATGTGGGTGTTATCACTGAATTGCTACAAATATGTGCAAACTGCGAGATGTGGGGGTGAGGCAGGCAGCATGGGTAAAAATGTGAGGGGCAGATGGAACATAGGAAAGTTGAGCATGAGTCCTGATAGTTGGAGATTGTTGATGGGCTAGTGATGGGACAGAGTTTTGGAGGGGTGTACTGAGACATTTGTGAGATTGATAGGAGATGCCATTTGAAATATAAGTGACTGAAATCTTTCACCTTTTTCCAGAACTGCATCCAGGTTTTCAGGACCAGACTCCTGCCATTGAACACCATGGCTATTTGTTTCCTTAGCTTTCACTGTGTGTGTCCAAAGGATCACTTACTGCCCCTGCAGAAAGATTCTCCTGCAGCTGGGCCTCCTGAGAGTGGGAGGCTTTGCAATGGCCTGCTGCTCTATGGCTCTGGAATTCTTTCTGCTCAAAGTCTTTCCTAGTGACTTCCAATACTTGTTCGAAGCAGAATGTATCTTCCCCTTAAAGAGTGCAGGCCAGCTTTAACTAACGTTACCTTTGCACCAACCTGAGGTCCCTGCTGAGTACGCAGCCACTAAGCAGTGCATTTGAAGCTGAGTTGGATACCACAAACATGGAAGTAGCAGGTAACATGAATTTTTTTTGTGCTCATCTCACTACTTCCCATTAGGCATGGAAGAACTGAGCACCTGCAAACGGGCTTAATTTGCATTTTTAACTTAGTGTTTTGCTAGATGAGAATCAAAGGATCTTGGATGACAGGGCAAATGGAGTTGAGTTAGGGATCAGCTAACTGCATGTTAGAATGGGCTTGAGGGGCTGAATGGTTCCTGTTGCTGTGTTCAATGAAGCATTCCTCTTAGGACAGCATCACAGTTAGATGTAAAGTACAACTTTGCCCAGTTCAATCTCTACATTACAGATGATGACCAACAATACGGTCATGACATTTGCATTTCCTGCATTAATTATCTGAAGGAATGTTCCCTGTCACTCAGGTAAGTCACAAAGAAAGGACCACTGGTGAATATTTTCTGCATTTCTTGGCCCCATAAGGAAAGTTAGATGTAGGGAGCGATTCCAACATTACTGGGGGTCTTGTAGCAGACTTCCCGCTCGATGTCATGACTTCTGCTTGTTGCCGGCCCTGGATTCCCAGCATAATCAGCCCTATGCCAGAAATCTGTGTGGAGTTGAATATCACTCTAGTAAGTTTACAGCAGTTTCCCACTCATTTTTGAGCAAGCCTTGAATATTTGATGAAGAAGCATGCTGCTTTCCAGCAGTCCTTTCCTTACTGTTGAGAAAAACTGGTTGCATTTGAAGATTTTGGAAAAGGAATGCAACAACGTTGGTTTAATCATCCAGGGAATTTTAAATATTCATTTCCCATAGAAAGGGCATTGTTAAAATCCTGAACACATGTAAAAGGAAATGGTGTACTCAGAGAGAATGTGCACCTGTGATAAAATGTGAACTTGAACCCAACATATTCAGTCTTTTTAATACTGCTACAGTGGTCATTGGCAAAAAATTGAATTAATAGCAGTGGTAGTTATTGATAAGTGAAGTTTTCTTCTTCAAAGCATCAGCGTTAACCCAGGAGGCCATGGATTCAAGTCCCAGTTCTGAATCTTGTTAACATTTTGGTGCAGTTTAAGGGAGGCAGAGATCCTAGTTTTAGCCTGAGAAGTTAAATAGTCTGCACTCTCAGGTGGATGTATGTCTGGCACAATATGTATCCATCAGCCAATATTTTAAACAGGTGATCTGGCCATGCAGTGTTATTTATGGGAACTAGTTCTGTGTTTGCTGCATTACAGCAAAGACAATTCTTGGCTGTAAAGCATGTTGAGATAGTGAAAAGCTCTATAGAAATACAAGTTTTTTAGTCGATACCTTAAACAAAAATGATCTTCAACGGTGACAAGTGAACAGAAGACAGTTCTGAGGCTCAATGCTTGATTTCCTGTAAGAGACAATGTGTAGGCAACCACTTTATCAGAGATGCATTTTACTGCATGCTGTCATGCCACATGTTACACACTAGTATACTATTTCAGTTGGCTGTTATGAGGTTTCTTTGGTAGCCCTTAGGCCTAATTGTATTTTCTGTATTCCTTTCCATCAGTTGGAGAAATCCTTCAAGGTTGAAGTTTCTGAGAGGGAGCAAAAGGGAGCTGAGTCAAAGGCTGTGTCAGATCTCCGCCGCCAATTTGAGGATGAAGAGAAGGTTTATAGGAGAAAGCTCCAGGCATATCAAGATGGACAGCAGCGTCAGGCTCAACTTGTACAAAAGCTTCAGATCAAGGTAGGAAGAGAACAACCTTTCCAAACAGATTCCAATTTTCATTGAGATCAAAGGCAGATTCAAACTAGAAAATCAGGATGTTGGAATGGAGGGGAAGGAAATGAATGTTGCCAAATTGCAGAGGATTTCTGCTCTTGGGGGAAGGTCCACTACTGCTGCCACTTAATATCCCAAAGGAGGCAAGACAAGGCTCTCACCGGCTCTTCAGCTCATGGAGGATACTCCCTCCAAATAAAATACTGCTCCCAGTGTTTCTGCACCACTACAACCTTATCAATAGGAGAGGGATGGAGGTGGGTGGGTGGGGTTGGGGGGGTGGGTTGATGGTGGTAGAAGGCTTTTGCGAGCATGTTGTTTTACCACTTGGAGTTTCTGTGAAGGGAGTTTGCCTACATTTGTTCTTAGTAAGTGGCAGCGTTTATTGTCCAGTCATAGCTATCCATAAGGGATTGTCTATAACTGAAAGTTTGCTAAAGTCATTGTGGAGTGCATAAAAAAATTGACTGCATTACATGTAATTGGAACTATATGTAAACCAGTTAAAAAGGAAGCTGTCTACAACATTGAGTCTTTGCTTTGTCTTGTCCAGAAAATAATTGGATCATTTAAATCTCAAGGGAGTGAGAGAAACAGAGAAACACAGCTCTGAATCAACTGAACACTTCGGCCAGCAATTTAATCATGCCCTGATTATTTCAGGAATTAACCAGACAAAGACCCTCAATGGAACTGTAACATTTGCCATGTCAGCTTGAATTTCTCTGTAGGCAACCAGAGCATAAAGCAGAATGATTCAGAAAGCTCATTACAATATTTAAATATGTGTTCCTACATTGGATGTAGAAGCTTTTTGTGAAATTGGCCTATTCTGACTCACCATTATATAAACTCACGTCATGACCCATGGCACTAACTGTCAGTAAGGACCACTTGAAGCTGTCAGTTGAGCATGCTCTTCAAGCTTATGATCTACACAGGTATTCATTTAATATATTTCTGCATTACACTCATAGTGTTTCACAGTTCGTCTTTAAGCATCTTTCAGTTACTGAGTAAAGTCTATCACACTTAATGCAGGCTATTCCTATATAAGCCATAAATGCAGAGAAGGATATCATTGGGACCATTGAGTCCATTACTGCTTTACCTGTTGATGGAAAAATAAAACAAAAGCAAAAGTAAAGTTTATTTATTAGTCACAAATAAGGCTTACATTATTTGTGCGATGAAGTTACTGTGAAATTGGGCTTATTTTGGTTGATGTAAATATTTATTTATGATTTTTTCATCTTTCAGTAGAACCAATCAGCTACCTTCCCTTCTCTTTACTGCAGTCCATTCTTTTGATTTTGGCTTTTGTTTTAACCTGTCCATAAAACCATGTCATTTATATTCAGAGAGAGTTATGTCCCCAAACAGAAGTGTTGACTAATTGATTTGTGGGCAAGATATAAGATGTGGGCAATTTTGGTTGGGGTAGCAGTGACAGTAGGATGTATAGAATGTTTGACTAGGAGCAGAAGCAGGAGTGAGATGTGTTGTAATGGTTGTAGGAGAATGTATGTAGAGGTATGGATGGAAGTGTTGTGAGGGGTGCAGTTGCAGGGAGGCTAATTGAAGTGAGGATGATAAGATTACTGAACGTTTGATATTGTGGACAAGTCCAGGAGAAAATTCCATGCATTGACCACCTCAGTGAGTAATTCCCATTGAATTGTTGTGTGAAGGGCTTCCTGCACTGCACTACCCCACCCCTGGGGATGCAGGATATCTGTCTTTCTGTCTGCTGCCGGACCGGGGACTCCAAAACAATATTGGAGGACAAAGGGATCTGATCTCTGTGTTTTGCAGCCATTCCTCTGTGCACGTGGGGTACACATTATAGATTTTTGTCTTCTCGACATCTACTCTTTAAGAGATCCTGTCATTAAATAGTAGAAATATCAGATCTGACCTATTGAGTCCATTAATATCCTCTCCCTCAACCCCCGCTTCTTGCCACCAAACAGGTGCATGTAGGATTTGCTGCAAGCCTGATGTATGATAATGGGTTAAAAATGTAATACTGCACGTGCTGAAAATGTGAAATAAAGCAAAAATAATTCAGAAGAGTCACACCAACTTCTGACTGCTGTAGCAAAGAGATACCTCCTCCGCCTCCCCCCAAAAAGGAAATAGATTGCATCCCGCCCCAAATTACTGATATGTCACTGGCTCGCCTCTTGACGCCTTCGAGGGTCAATATACAATTGCTCTATCCATGTGATGGCAAAAGGTGGTTTACAATCTGCATGATTGCAGCTTGGGAGGAAGTGGTAAAGGTGATGAGTGTCAAATCAAACCTTAAGAGATCAGCCATCCAATGCAGGAAAAGGGTGAATGATCTCACCTTTCTGTCAGGTAAGTCAACCATCTCATCACTCGCAACATACACACTCACAAGCCCATCAGCCATTCGTGGGATTACTCTCCACTGTCAGCTCAAGGGACATCACCACTCATTCCCTCATGTGCATCTTGACTTCTCCATCTGGGATCATAACCTGTGTAGTTCACATTCTCATCTCATACACGACTCCACTCGTCACCCACACAAGGCAAGTACTCTTCACATATGCCTTGACAAACGTCCTGTTCACACTTCCTCATTCTGTTTTCATGCGGGACAAACTGCCCAAAAATTAAGAAAAAGTCCCAGACTATTGTTGGAATGCCTAAGCTCAAGGCTCTCACTCCTTATCAGAAGGGTGTTGTTGCCGTTGAGTTGATAGAAAAGGACCAGGACCATGTCTGTGGCAATGGTGAGGTCAGAGCACAGACCCAAATGAAGACCAGCTCCAGCTGCTCCTTTAGACAGTGAGTGCTTTATGCTTTGGAGTCTGCTGCCGTGTACTAATTGTCTCTGTTCCCTTTATTAGGCAACACAGCACAGAACTTCTTATCTCCAGTCCCAAGGACAGCTCAGATGCTGCTGGAAGATCCATCAGAGCACTTACCCATACAATCCACCAATGCAAAGACACACAACATAGGTGACTTGGATCTACAGCAGGCTCAGTGTCACAATTTGGTGAGCACAGCACAGAATCTGCTCCATAGCATGTGTAGGCAGACTCTCAGATGACTGCTGGAGACCAGGATTCTGTTGAGTCCCAGTCAAATAACAAACCTCTGGATTGGTTCTTAATGCAGCTGTTGGAGCATCAATAACAAGTGCAGGAATATTAGGCAGGACTGTCAACTGCATTTCCCAGATTACAGCAGATAATGGAGCAATCTGAGGTCCCTGTGGTGGCATATCAACTCACCGATGTCAACACTGGTAAGATGGTGGCTGCCATGGAGACCTTGTTGCAGGATATTGTGCTGATAATGCTGCAGGATTTGCACTATGTCACTTTGGGCATGGGTAGCATCCAGCAGTGGTTACACAAGAGGGAGCCAGAGCACCCTGATCTCACTACAGGTGTATCTTCTCCTCAAGGAGTCAGCCAGAGTCCAAGAACACCCATAGGGACAAGGATCAGCAGCTGGAAACCCCAGAACCATCTACCCATGTGACTTCAGGATTGTCTGGTCAATCCCGAACCCCTGTGCTTGTGACTCCATGAGTTGTGTCTCCACAAACCGAGGAGGATGAACTGCCCTACAGCGGGAGATCCGAAACAGTTCGGGGTCCTTCATGTTCAAGCCTTCCAGAGGTCACCCGTCAAAATCACCACAAATAATAGGGCATAGCTGTCAGCAGGCTACCTCTACTTCTGCTGCAATGTCAGAGATACACCAAGATGTGAGGGTAGGGTTCGGCAGAATAGCAACTACTCAGAACATAACTGAAGCATGGATGTTCACCAGGTGTACATGATTTCCAATTGAATTGCACATTTTCTTGTGTGTCTGCCCCTTCTTCTTGCTTAGCAATATGATGGTTAACTAGGACTAGCACCATATCCTCCTCCCCCCACTTAACATAGGTGTGCTGCATCATGTGATTCATCATGTTGATGTTGTATGCAGCCAACTCAGAGTGTTGGTTCAGTTTTTTTTCACACATCTGCAAAGGTGACACCCACAATGTAAAGTATGCTTGTGCAAGACATCTCTTAGACACGCTTTAAAGACTCAAGTGATGATCATTCCTGGCTTTGTAAGACTGAGGTCATGCAGTCCCACAACTCATTTACATTACGGAAAGGATAGTGTTGAAGAAGAGATCCAGATGTGCATGGATACAGGTATTCTTTCCTTTCAATCCATCAAAACATAGAGGCCAGTGACTCAAACACAATCATTGTTTTTGGTCATAATCCTCCTGGAATCTGGTGCCTCTTAACACTTATGCCTTATCTGGCCCATGCTTTGACTTCTTCTCCTGCAGTCTCAACTTCCTTGCCCTCTTGATGTCCTCATCCTGGAAATGTGCAGCTCCTACTTCTCGTCCTCTGGGAAGCTATTTCTACTTCACAAAGCTATGTTGTGCTGGGTGCAGCAAGCATGTTGATCCATGAAAATCTCTGGGTAATGTATCAGAATCACATTTTCAAGATCCCAAATAGTTTGCTCTACCAATGTCTGTGTGCAGACTGAGTCTTGCTGTTCTTTCCCCTTTCTGGAGTATTTGGCCATCAGACGGGCCCTTTGTGGATGGCCTTTGTTATCAAAGAGCTAACTTCTGAATGTGGTGTTGGCCCTTGAAGATGTTAGAAATCTGTTATTTGTTCAAGAAGTAGGATTGTGACAGTTATCTGGGCATCTCGCAAATATCTGCATGATGTCACTGCAAGCCAGTTGCACATTGAGCAAATAGAATCCTTTCCAGGCTTTTGCCCCGGAGCTCATATAGCACATGAGTACAATCAATGGCATCTTCCATCTTTGGGGAAACCTGAAACAGAAGCAAATCCTAGCGCTTGAGCTGCGTAGCTAGCTTGATCTCTAGTGACTGCATGTAATTCTGTGCCTTGGCAAAGAGAGCATTCATTGACAGATGATCTCTTTGCCAAGGCACAGAATTACATGCAGTCACTAGAGATCAAGCTGTCCACGCAGCTCAAGCACTAGGATTTGCTTCTTGTGAGTGGAAGGTTGAGTGATGCCGCAGAGTTCCCCAATGGAGCCCAATAAGGAGCCACTTGTGTAGCAGTTAGAACTGCAGTAACTTTGGTAGCCATTGGCAATAGATGACCTTCCACTCCACGAGCATCAACAGTTGGAGAATGTGACAGATATGTCTCACCAGATACCTGAATATGTGGAGGCATTGATGATACTGATTCCTGCTTATTTGAAGGAATGACAGGTACTTTCTTTACACCTTCAGTTATGCAAGCTGCCTACACTCAGTGGATCTATGAGCTTCATCCTCTGGCTCTGTGAGTGTGGAGGTGCATTGCTGTCCCTTGTTAATAAGGGTGATGTGCTTTCCTTTGACATGCTTGATACTGGCATATCACTCTACTCTGCCTTTCTTCCTGTTTTCACCCGATATTAAAGACTTTGCCAAAATGGTAAACACATGCAAATACATTTGTACAGATTAGAAATGGGAATTGGTTCCAAAGTAAATAAGTTTTTTAAAAAATGTACAAAGCATTCCTTGACTCATGAGGAGTAGGTTATTGAGTATTGAGGCAGTTATAATCTGAATTTCCAGTAAGACAGACTTCAGTAGATAAATGGTTGGATTAGAAGATTTTTGTAGTTTGGTGGAAAAGCTCCCCTGCTTCCACATCAGCTGTGTTGTTTGCTGACTTAGATTACTTCAGCAATCAGAGAAAGAGATAGAAGTATAACTGAAAATCACTTTTGTGGGGGACCATAGTTACTAGCTGGCATTTTGCTTCTCTGTCATACATATTCCAACATTCCAGTGCTAGTTCTTACACAAACACACAGAAACACTTCGGGGAGCTTTTCAGTTGGCTTCTTTCTTGGTTTATATATGTCCCTGGAAGGCCAAATCCACAAGTTCATTTGGGTATTATTCACAAATATTTCTTGGTGACATTATATTCTTCTGCCAACATGTCCCATTGCCTCCACCAGAGATGGCAACAAGCCTCTGGATGTTTTAGATATATCTTTGTCTGGAAACAAGGTGATTCCATTGTCTCTCAGAATATCACTGCTCGCTCCCCTGCATCTTCCCCAGCAATTCAGTCTGTGATTGATGTAACATCCTCACCCATTTTTGGTTTGTATATCAATTTTTTTAAACTCACAAGTCTTAATAAAGTTCAATATTTGCAGGCATAGTTTGGCATTTTTCCTTCATTATTATGACACCGTCCAGTTCATGTAATTCCACCCCATGCCTTACCATTGATCTGGAATTAGAACCTTAGTTCTGAAACCACCCTGATATCGTCACATTATTGCCTACAGAGCCTGGCATAGATTTGGGGAAGCTGTGAGCAATGGGTAATATGAGGGAGGTGATTACACAAGAAAGTGCAATTTGTCAGGTGGTTGACCCTTCTATCCAATCGTGAATGATGCCAATCTGATTGGATGCTGGCATGGCCTTTTGATGCAGCACGGTGGTGTGATTCTGGTGAGCAACTTCATAATGAGCATTTGAACATTCATAATATTCAAATATATTCATTTACTGTTCCTGACAAGACACATTGAGAAATGCATGCCATCATTGAAGTCTGGAGTGGGCAGTCGTCAACCTGTTTTCATGATATGCAAGTTTAAATTTTACTCCAACTCCTTTCTCTTTAACCAACAAACATTTGAGCTGTTCGTAATGAGAAGGCTTGCCAGCAAAAAGAACAAGAAAGCATCTTGTTTGTGAGATTCTAAGATTCTACGGTGGTAGTGCTTGGACTTGAGTATTGACATACAAGTTATCTAATGGAGAGCCATAGAGTTAATGGTCTCACAGTGAAACAGTAAAAAGGAGATCATTCAGTTTATCATGTGTATTAGAAAGGACTATCCAATTAGACTCATTTCCCACATTTTCTTATATTGCTGAAAAATATCTCTTTTCAAATATATATGCAACATCCTTTCAGAAGGGATTATCAATTCTGCTTGTTCATTCTTTCAAGCAGTGAATTCCTGATTATAAAAACTTGCTGTGTAAAGATATTCTCTCAGCTTCTCACTGGTTCTTATTCCAATTATCTTAAATCAATGTCCTCTGGCTCCTGAACTTCCTGTCAGTGGAAACAATTTCTTCTCATTTACCCATTCAAAATCCTTAGTAATTTTAAATACTTCAATCAACTTCCCCCTTAACATTCACTTCTCCAAAGGGAACAATCATGGCTAGTCTTTTTTGAAGGCCTCCTACCACATTTCTCCAAAGACGATTTACCCAAGTCCTCAAATCAGTTTTTACAGTATTCTGATGGGAACCATCCAGAAATCAAATGTTTCATTCAAATCCAAAGTTTAAATTGTTCCAAGTATTCATTACTATAAAATGAAGTTGCCAGGTATGTGTGCCAGCGGTTGGACTCCCATTGGCAAAGACATGTCCCTGGATACGACAAGGGGCTGCTTTTTGTCCCATTACTGAACTGACAAACCATTGTGGGGCCTGGCTAAAATTGTTTAAAAGCTTAGAAGAGCTAAAACATTTCATACAATCCCATTGTTCAATAAACAATGGCTATGTTTAAATTTGCAAAAGGAATTGGGTTGATCCGAGTTTCATCGAGTTTAATCCAGTCTAATCCAAATGTAACCTTCATTAAATCACCAGCTGATGCTGTGGCACAACTCTACAGAGATTACAGTTAGCTCCCGAACAATGAGTTCTTGTGCTGTTTCCATGAGCGAGATCCAGGTTGAGGCTCTGTGGGAATAACCTCCTCACTGCTTAACAAAATAAATCTGTACTGAATAGGGAATTGTGGGAAAACAAGAGTCAATGTGGTTGCGAGCTCCGAGTCTTATGAACTAGGTTTGGCCCAAACATTCGAAAAGGCTCGCTGTAGGAAATATTGTAGAGCTACATTTACAGAATACACTACAGGGACATATTAAAGAAGTACGTTTACAGAAAGCATTACAGGAAAATATTATAAAAATTCGATAATAGGATAAAATAAGAGGGAATGTTAGAGTTACATTTAAAGGGTACACTATCAGGATACCTCTGCCAGAAACTTTTTGATGAAAGGAAAAGGGATCAGGGAAGTAATGCGCAGAAGGGATATAGAGCTGGAAAAAGTTGTGGAGACAGGATTTATGGAGGCTATGGAGGCATTCAAAGACAAAGATAAGGATTTTTAATTTTAAGTATTGCAAGATTAGGAACCAGTGCAGAACTCAAAATAGAAAGGTAATGGACTAGTGTGCTAAATAGAAGCAAAGATGATCATTGTTACAGTAATGGAAATGAGAGTCAGTAAAGCTTCTGAAGCTTAGCTCCTTATTGAACAGAACCTCAAGCCTATAAACATCTGGAGACAGTGGCCAGAGGGAATGGAATTAGTAGCAAATGAGCACTTTACATTGGAAGCTAAAGGTGATGCTTTTGTCTTGAAAGTAAGCAGACTTGTTCAAGGTTGGAGTTTGGACATGCATGTTCACAGCACAGAGGCAATATGAGGATGGAGAGAAATGGTTGGGTTAGAACTGAGTATTAAAGTACGTGTAAAAGTTGACTTTGTATGAGCATCTGATTTCACTAAGGGTTAAGATACAGATCAGGAAGAGGCTAAGGATAGATCTTTGGGTGACTCTGGCACTGATGGTATGGAGATTAGAAGAAAAGCCATTTCTGAAGATGCCTTCTCTATTTGGATAGGATTTCAATCAATTAAGAAACAGTACACCTGACCGTTTAACCCATCCCACACAATTTTGCCATTGGGAGAGGAGTAGGAACTCTGCAACATGAAGAAGACAAGATCTGAATGTGAAGAATGGTGAATGAGAAGGAGCTGATGACTAAGGATGTGAAATTCACAAGTCACTCAGTTTTTGAGAACTAATTCCTACAATGGATGCATCCTGCAATGTGTAACTTCTTTTGCTAAAGCAGTCCCACGCATTGTGGCTCTACGAGCATCCCTCGTATTTCCTCTGATAAGACTGAATTGACATCTTTTAGACCACATTTCTTAGATAATCTCTGGACAGCAATATACTTTGTCCTAATTTGCTCCCCTGGTAAGTTGTCTTCAGAGACTCAATGGGGCCACCTCATTCCAGCTGCATGCATCTCCAGTTTGCAGAGGAAAATGTTCTGCTGCCCAGATAGAACCTCTCTCTTACTTTAACAGCAAGATGCCAAAGGCATTGAGAGTAAATGGGATAAATTCTACCCATGCAATTCTAATTGAAGTCCATTCTTTCTGCAGCAACAATTCTCAAGGCTATCAAAATGATCTCCCCTTTAACAGTCCAGCAACAGTCCTTTAAGAGTTGCTGCCTGGCTGAAATTTACTTCTCTCTGCCAATAATATTCCTGACCTGATACCCTGCACATACTTTGGTTCACTTTGCATAATTCAGTGAGATCAGCTCACCTGGTGGCAGGAGTGGTGTATTTGCATCATGGTCAAGCATAGCCCCAGTTTTGTTGGTCCTATGAACTTGATGCTTATTGATTCTAGGACATTGACCCATGTGAGTTGACCAAGACAGAACAGGATTCTGTGTAAAGCACTGGGGCTGGTTTTGTGATTGTGTTGGTGGCAGACAACCTTTATCCTGCTCAGGATCAAAAGTTCCAAACTTCCCTATGATTATCCTACAGGTGCTTTGGTCCACTTTGTTGTCTAACAAGGAGCATACACGTGATGGGTCGTGAGAGGGCTGCTCTTGGATTTTTTTCGAGAGTATCCTAGTGTTTCATCTGGACCATTTGATGGGCAACACAACAGCTCAGTGACTATCGCTGTGCTGTGCAGATACATGGATTTGGGCCTGTGTCTGTGGGAGTTTGCGCATTCTCCCCGTGCTTATGTGGGTTTTCTCTAGGTGCTCCGGTTTCCTCCCACATCCCAAAGATGTGCTCTTGGGCTAATTGGCAAAACAAATTCTCCCTAAATTGTCTCAAATTTGGTTTTTAATCCATAGATCTATAAACATAGACAGGGATTATGGGTAGAGGTGGGAACATCGGGGTGCCGGCGTGGGCTCGTTGGGCCGAAGGGCCTGTTTCCCGTGCTGTTTTGTTCTTTGTTCTTTGATTCAATAGTTCTAACAGTTACTGTTTCAGGTACTTCCTACATCAACCTTTCTTATTGTGGTAATTATTGGTGACTAGTATTTAATCAGAGGCAAATTTCTGCTTTAGAACCATACACATTTAAAAGCGCCTGAAACCCAGATTGCCTAGGATGTTTACAGGCAGCAAATTCTCAAGGCCATCAGTGAAAGCTGGATTGAATCATACCTCAGCACTAAGAAGGCCAGATCTAATCCACTGCCAGAGTAGGAGAGTTTCAGAATACTTATGCTGAAATCCTTTGAAGGGTTAAGTCTGCTGCAATATTTGGCCAAATTAATGTAATGCTTGGATCCAAGCTGTGTTTGGACAGATGACTCTAGATAAACTCAGACCTGCTCCAAGCAAGATCTGATCTAAACACAGAATACTGACAGGGCAAACCACTTCCCATTGCATAGCATTTGTACTCCAAGAATAACAGTTAAAACACACAAACTACTGATCCAAGCAAAGAATGTTCCGGATTATCTAGCGCTGAATAGCCAAAATGTTGAACACAGGCAATTCCCCAGGCACATGTCATTCAGACACAGCAGCACAGTTACAAGGCTAATCACGCTCATAATAATAATTGAGTGCGTTTCAGTTTTCCTGAAACTCGTACGAGCTGAATGAATGAATGCTTAAGAGGGCTGAACACGTGGATTGGATAATTGACTATTTTTATCATCAATTTATAGAAAATTTGGTCTAATGTTTCTTGGCAATCACACTCTGTGGTAGTGAAAGTTTGGTAATCGAAAATTTTCATACAAAAAATGTACACATAACCAATTTAAATTTCAACTTTGACCATTGGACAATAGACTGGGAAAAGTAAAGAAAGTCTTAAACATTTCTTAAGCTCTTTTCACAACTCCAGATGTCCCAAAGTGTTTCCCAACCAATGAAGTATTTTTTGAAGTGCTGTCCCTGGTGCAATGCAGGAAATACCAATTTGCACACAACAAGATCCCATTAGAACAGGCAAGGTGATGATAACCAGATAATCTGTGATAAAAACTAAATGCTGGAAAGTCACAGCAGGCCTGACAGCATCTGAGGAGAGCGAATAGAGCAAATTAGCTCTACTCTCTCTCCACAGATGCTGTCATACTCTGAGATTTTTCATCATTTTCTATTTTTGTTTTAGATTCCAGCATCTGCCGTATTTTGTTTTTATTCCTTTAGGTAATCTGTGATGTTAGTTGAGGGTTAAGTATTGATTAGAACACTGGGGAGAATGGCCCTGCTCTTCTTCAATGTAATACCATGGAATCTTTTATGTTCCCTGTTCCTGATGGAGTTTGGGAGATTGACTTTGAGGGTTCAAATCCAGGTCAAACAAGATATTAATATTTCATTGTTGACTGAAAACCTGGGGTGATTTACCAACTTCCCATTTCCAGCAAGAAATCTCACCAACTGAGAACATGTATTGGAAACATTCTGCACTCTGATTAGATCATGAACTTAAAGGGTTGGCTGATCTTACACCCCAAAAACATCTGGTACATACTAGGCTCCTCAGAAGGAGTGCAAAACTGGGATGTTACTTCTGTGATGCCTTACAATGTATTGTCTGTCCAGCCAGGCTGATCAGGTTGCAAGACATAGAAACATAAAAAATAGGTGCAGGAGTAAGCAATTTGGCCCTTCAAGCTTGCATCACTATTCAATATGATTGTGGTTGATCATGCACTTTCACTATCCCATTCCTGCCTTCTCTCCATTCCCTTGGTCCCATTTGCCACAAGATCAATGCTCAGGTCCTCCTTGAACATATCTAATGTATTGGCTCTAACAGCTTTCTGTTGTATAGAATTCCACTGGTTTCTGATGGAAGAAGCTCTTCTTCATTGCAATCTGAATGGCTTACCTCTTATTTTTAGACTGTGACCCCCTAGTTCTGCACTCTCCCAATATCGGAAACATTCTTCTCGCATCTAGCTTGTCCAGTCCCATTAGAATTTTATATACTTCTATGTGACCCCTCTCATTCTTCTAAATTCCAGTAAGTAGAAGCCTAATTGATCCAGTCTCTCTTCACATGTCAGTTCTGCCATTCCAGGAATCAGTCTAGTGAACATTCGCTGGACTCCTTCAATAGCAAGAATATCCTTTTTCGGACTAGGAGACTAAAACTGCACACAATATTCAAGGCGTAGTCTCAATAAGGCCCTGTATAACTGCAGCAAAATGTCTTTACTCTTATACTCAAATCCTCTTGCTATGAAGACCAGCATGGTGGTGATAGAGGCGAACTCGCTGAGGTCTTTTAAAAGACTTCTGGATGAGTATATGGGATCTAATGGGATTGGGGGTTATAGATAGGTCTGTGGCTTGTTAGGTATAGATGTGATCGGCGCAACTTGTGGGCTGAAGGGCTTGTTTGTGCTGTCGTGTTCTATGTTCTATGTCCTCACCACCTGTTGTAGCTGCATGTCAACCTTCTTTGACTGTTCCACTATGATACCCAGGTCACATTGTACTTCCCTCTCTCTAAACTACCACCATTTAGATAATTATCCTCCTTCCTATTTTTGCCACCGAAATAGATAATCCACATTATATTGCATTTGCCAAGTATTTGCCCACTTAGCCAGCCTGTCCATGTCAGCCTGCAGCCTCTTAGCATCCTCTCACAGCACACACTACCACTCAGCTAAGTGTCTTCTGCAAATTTGGAGATATTCAATCATCCAAATCATTAATGTATATTGTGAATATCTGGGGTGCCAGCAGTGGTCACTTCCTGCCACTCTGAAAAAGACTCATTTATTCCCAATCACTCCTTCCTATCTGCCATCTAGTTTTTTATCCACATCAATACATTACCGCCAATACCACGAGCTTTAATTTTACTCACTAATCTCTTGTGTGGGATCTTGTTAAAAGCTACTTGAAAGTCCAGAACATCCCTTATCCAATCTACTGATCACATTCTCAAAAAATTCCAGAAGAATTTGTCAAGCATAATTTCTCTTTAATGGGTCCATGCTGACTTGGACTGATCCTGTCAGTGCTTTCCAAATACTCAGTTATGTAGAGAACATAGAACACTACAGCACAGAACAGGCCCTTCGGCCTTCGATGTTGCGCCGACCAATATAAAAAGCAATGCCCCTCCAAACTAAACCATTCCCTTCTCTTCCATATACTTATCAACTAACCTCTTAAACGCCACCAAACTTGGCGCATCTACAACTGCTGCAGGCAGGGCATTCCACTCCCGAACCACCCTTTGGGTAAAGAACCTACCTCTGATATCCGTCCTATAACTATCACCCCTTAATTTAAAGCTGTGTCCCCTCGTGCTAGCTTTCTCCATCCTAGGAAAAAGGCTATCACTGTCCACCCTATCTAAACCTCTAATCATCTTATATGTTTCGATAAGGTCCCCTCTTAGCCGCCTCCTTTCTAACGAAAACAACCTCAAATCCCTCAGCCTCTCTTCATAAGACCTGCCCTCCATACCAGGCAACATCCTGGTAAACCTCCTCTGTACCCTCTCCAATGCCTCCACATCTTTCTTATAATGTGGGGACCAGAACTGCACACAATACTCCAAGTGCGGCCGCACTAGAGTTTTGTACAGTTGCAACATGACGTTGCGGCTCCGAAATTCAATCCCCCTACCAATAAAAGCTAAGACTCCATATGCCTTCTTAACAACCTTATCGACTTGACTGCCTACTTTCAGGGATCTATGCACATATACACCAAGATCCCTCTGTTCATCAACACTATTAAGAATCCTACCATTAGCCCTATACTCTACACATTTGTTATTCCTGCCAAAGTGAATTACCTCACACTTTTCCACATTAAACTCCATTTGCCACCTCTCGGCCCAGCTCTGCAACTTGTCCAAGTCTCTCTGCAAACTATAACACCCCTCTTCACTATCTACCACTCCACCGACTTTAGTGTCATCTGCAAATTTACTAATCCATCCTTCAATACCCTCATCCAGATCATTTATAAAAATTACAAACAGCAGGGGCCCCAAAACAGACCCCTGAGGTACACCACTTGTCACCGAACTCCACGATGAATATCTCCCATCAACCACCACCCTCTGTCTTCTATCTGCTAGCCAATTCCTAACCCAATTAGCTAAATCACCCTCTATCCCATACATCTGCATTTTCTGCAGAAGTCTTCCATGGGCCACCTTATCAAACGCCTTACTAAAGTCCATATATACCACATCAACTGCCTTACCCCCATCCACCTCTTTGGTCACTTTTTCAAAAAACTCAATAAGGTTAGTAAGGCACGACCTACCCTTCACAAAACCATGCTGACTATCCCCAATCAATTCAATTCATTTCTCTCTAAAGAAATGTGAGAAGGAAGTCTCACATATTCCGAAAGGACTGTACCTTACATTCTGATTTTGTTTTAGAATTCCAATCTTTGTGAAAATCTTTCTCCTGGTGCAGTAGTTTCATAGGCACCAATAATCTTTCTACTCCATAAGATAATTTGACTTTAATATTCATCTTTGAATATGTAGCCTCATCACCAAAAGTGACTAGAGGTGAATTTCATGTGTTGTCTCTTTTAGGTCCTTCAGTACAAGAAGCGATGCGGTGAGCTGGAACAGCAGATCCTCGAGAAGACCTCTGAGTCAGAACAGCAGAAAGTGTTAGTGAGTATAAGCCACTAATATTTCATGTATAGAGTTCAGTCTTGGAAAAAGTCTCATTCTCCATACTAAGTTTCAAGAGAATGTCTTAACAGTTGGTGACCTGCAAGATTATACTTGCCCCTCTATCTGTATACTTTTTGCCAGGAAAGACATCAACTCTTAGTGGCTGGGTTGTACCAACAGTGTGGCCTTTTCATGTGACAGGATAGAAAGACTAAAAGAACGAGCAGCAGAGAAACATTATGGGTGATATGTTGAAGAGAAAAAGTGAGCTAAACAAAGTACAGAAGAGAGAAAGGCAGAAAGAGTAAGATAAAGTGAGGGGACCAAAAGTGCAGGAAGGATTGAATGTATATGAGGAGGAAGGAAGAACGGTAAAGACAGTTCTTCACTAAGAAAAAGTGCATTGTGTCTTTTTTTTTTACTGACCATTCTCTGGGTGAAGAGACTACTCTTTGGGCGAAGGTAAAATCATAAAAATGTAATCACTTATACATCATAACAGATAATATTGCAAATCAGTAGGCCTTTTTCAGTTCTGTGGTTGCCTGAAACAGTGAAAGTAAACACTTCACAATCATAACCACTGCGAGCAGGGTGCACGGAGGAACCCATAACCACTCAGCCATCGCAACTATGCAAGTTTGTGCCCAGTTTTGAATTGGTGACCTTTTGCATGTTCAGTGAACGTGATCGCCACTACGCTGTAGGAGCAGTTAAAAGATAGTAAATCTCTCCAACTGCTCCACAGAGTAAGTGGATGGCAAGTTTATTAGAGTTCTTTGAAGATGTAGCAGGGAGAGTGGACAAATGCAAAGCAGTAGATGTAGTATATTTTGAACCATTGAATCATAGATTCTCCACAGTGCAAAAGAGTCCATTCAACCCATCAAATCTGACTGACCCTTCAAAAGAGCACTCTGCCTAAAGGCCCATTCTCTCAGCCTATCCCCACAACCCTACACATATACCATAGCTAACCCATTGGCTAATGTGCAAGAAACATCAAAGAGTCAGGATAAATGAATCATTTGAAGGTTGGCAGCTATGACTAGTGAAATGCTGCAGAAGTCAGTGCTAGGCCTCAACTATTTATGATCTTCATGCATGACTTGGGATCGACTGTACTGTAGATAAGTTTGCTCATGATACAAAGATTGGTAGGAAAGCAAGTTGTGAGATGGATACCAAGAGTCTACAAACTCTGGTTACGTGAAGCAGGGGGACAAAAATATGGCAAACTGAAATAGTGGGCAGAAGTTTACAAGATTTTTTTCTGATCGTCCAGCTGATGTGAAAGCAGGAGAGATCCTCATCTGTTTTTCAGGTGAGTTTTCATGCTGAATCTTCATGCGGAATGAAGAATGAGAATTCTTCATTCTCATGCTGAATGAAAGATTCAACATGAATCTTATTCATGCTGAATCTTTCATGAAAACTGAAAGATTCACTTTTCATGTTAAATCTTTTTGAACTGGTCTTTTCAAAAAGACCAGTTTGAAAAGTCAAACTGGTCTTTTTTGACTGGAAAAAGATCCAGTCTTTGAAAAAGTGAGCTTGACCATTTCTAGCCATTCGAGGCAGTGGATGGGACTCAATTTGCCAGCCAGCCAGTAGCTCAGATCAGAGCCACAAACTGTGCTTGTGCAGAAAAAGCTTAAAAAAAGGTCTCCTGGCAGAACCCGCCCAGGGCCTGATACAGCCTCTCCTCATGGATATCAGGAAACACTCTCCACCAACAACATTTCTGATTCATCACCACCCCCCCCGCCTCCATCCAGATGCTCTTGCATGTGGCTTCCTCATCACTCCCCCAGTCTCGATGGCTGAATAATGTGGCCCTCTCTCTCCCCTGCTCCCGATCATCACAGAGGCACAAATCTACC
This sequence comes from Sphyrna mokarran, assembly GCA_024679065.1. NCBI lineage: Eukaryota > Metazoa > Chordata > Chondrichthyes > Carcharhiniformes > Carcharhinidae > Sphyrna > Sphyrna mokarran. Next base: position 68,588,178 of record JAGIQG010000003.1, on the reverse strand, counting down.
CCCCTCCTCCATCAGCACACTTGCAAGTGTTGATTTGGCTTCCCCTCCATGGTAACAAGACAAACTGCATTAAACTCACTGGAACACTCTAACGGATTCACCCAAACTGACTGCAGCTGATCTGTCCTAATAAGGGAAAGCTCCATAAAAACGCTCAAAGATGTATAGATTGGAAGGCATTGCAGAAAGAAATGGCTCGCGGGAAAGCAGCTCTCTGTTTTTAAAATGTATATCTGGCTACATTGCTGCAGGTAATGGAGGCAAGGCAGTACATTCTCTTCTCTCCCCAGCAATGATGCCGTCCCAGGAGAAGGGATGGAAGCGCAGCCTGGGAGGCCATGGCAGCATGTGTTAGTGCCAAGGCACTGGTCTTAAACAGGAGAACCAGGAAGCAGTGCTGCAAAAAACTGAATGACCTGATCCGGGCTGCAAAGGTCAGTGTTTAACCTCACCTCGCAACTTCCCTCTAAATGACCTCAGATCCCCACGCTTCCAGCACTCTGCATGCTTCCAGCCCTGATCTCCAAGCACCTCCCCCTCCCCCACGAGTATCACAACCCTTGCCCTCTAAGGGCCACGCTCTGAAACCCTGCAGGACTCATTCCATCAGATTTTACATGGCTTCTTCTGAACCCAGAGGAAAAGAATGCCCATAATCGCTGTGAGAGGGTGAAGACTGAGGCTGCTGTGCCCAAGATTCGAGACCTTACCACCTTTGAGAAGTGGGCATTGGAGCTTGCAGGAAAGGAAGGGATGAGGAACATTAGTGACAGCATGGTCGGGCTGGAGCATAGAAGTGAGCACTTACCAATCTTTCACTGGTTGGAGATAGCTCAATAAGATGCATGCAGCCCAGATTCCTCTCCCTCCGTTGCACTTAATCTTGTGTCCTGTGTTGCAGGAAGGGACCCCAATGTGCCTGGCCATCTGACATCATGGCTTCCTCTGCTGCTTCCATCCATCTTGCTCCTGACAGTTCAGAAGACTCCACAGAGGAAGCCAATGAAGGTATACTGAGGTCGGCACCTGTTTTGCATCAGCTTCCACCTCACAACTCACCATTCCAGAGACTCTCACATCATTGGATCAAGTTAATGGCAAGGCATTTGGGTCACTTTCTAGTGTGTATGAGACATCTGCTGATGTACATTGGGTGGAGGAAGGAATGTCCAAAGCCTTTGGCACGTGGAGTCTGCCAGAGATGAGGGACTCAGCTAACTCCAGGCCCAAATGCTGGACTTCTGAGATCACTTCTCCCTCAGCTGCTGGAGATGCAGCAACAGAGCCAGGGAATGCAGGAGGAGCTGATGGCCACACTAGACCGATTGCAAAGCTGTTGGGAGACATCCCAAAGCTTTCAGATGGACCAGTTATTGTCCATCTTTCTTGGTTCCCAGGCCAACACTACAAAGGTGCTGTCCGCAGTGGAAAACCAGGGACAGGAAATCCTCACCAAGAGTGGCATGATCCAAGCAATGTCTGAATCACGGAAGATCACGGCCGAGTCACAGCAGGTCACAGCTGAGGGCCTCAACTGGTTTTTCGAGACTCTGAGGCCCAATGCTGAGGTGCCCAAGAGCTTGCAGGAGACCCAGCAGGACAGAGCTGAGTCACAGCGGGCTACGACTACCGCTTTTGAGAATATAGTCCAGTCACTGAAGGTCATGGCTGGTAGAATGCAGACCTTACAGGAGACCTAGCTGGACAGTGCTGAGACACAGCGGGCTATGGCAGCAACCTTTGAGAACGTGGCCCAGTCACAGATGGTCATGGCTAAGGGGCTGCAGAGCATGGCCCAATATCTGAGGGCACTTGCTGCTGTCGTTGACAGGTGGCCCCTGACTCAGAGGGCCATCACAGAGGTTTGGGCACTGTGGCAAGAACGCAGGTGGCCTTCCAGGATTGGCAGGGCCAGGTGCCAGAGCATCTGGAGCTCACTGCAAAGCACCACCGTTCCAGGGAGTGACCAGGGACCCACAGGAACCCCAAGGGAGGAAGGAGGAATCGAGCCCATGGCGGGACCTTCCAACTAGCAGAGCGTTACTGGGGCTACACCTTCTGACGCCCCTGTTTCTGACAATGAGACATTTTGGAGGCAGCGGGATGAAGAAGGTGTCATGGATACATCCTTGACACTGGAAGCTTGCCACGGTACTCAAGGTCCAGTCATCCAGAGGACGATCACCAAGGGTGATATATAGGCCACAGGACATGGTGGGCAGCTGGCCAGCTCTATGTCCGATGTACATCCTGGGGAGACATTGAGATTTAGTGGTAGGCCACATAAAGTTAAGAAGTTGTTGTAGAGGCATTAGAATGGCAAGGGTGAAGGACAACACTAGTTCGATAGAATATTTAGACACTTTAAAGTCTCATGTTCACTTGTTATTTGAGCACTTATTTTGAAGGCACTTTTATTGTCACCAATAAATGTTATTTCACCCCACATCTATGACTAATTTGTCTCTGATTAGCCTCTAACAGGAATGTACTTACCCCAAGAGTTGCCAGAGGGATCCTGCACATTAATGTTAGGGGAAGAGGCCCCTCTACTGAGAAAATCAAGGGCTCAAATAGTTCACTGGGTACAGCAGTTGGCGTGCATTGACAGCTTCTTACAGCATCTACCATGGTATAGAATCATAGAATTCTACGGTGCGGAAAGAGGCCTTTTGGCCCATTGAGTTGGCATCTCCAGAACCCATGAAAGATTTCCTCTCACTACCCCCCACCCCAACCCACCCACAATGGGGTCCTGCATGGGGGTTTAGTGGTCCTTTATTCACCACCCAGGCATGGGCCCAGGTGCCAGTGTGCATGCGGAGCTCAGGCAATAGTCAGTTTGCACCAGTGCATCATCGCATTGGCACGTAGCAAGTCATCATCACCTTCCTGCTTGCCATGGAAACTCAATAGCACAGTGTATCCAGGCCCACCACTCTGGTATTACAATGTTGCAAAAAATTGTTGGGGCCAGTGGGGAATTAAACCTACATCTGGAAACACAGGTCTCTTGTGACTAAAGCATGTGATAATCAGGCCTCCCTTGCTCCCTCACATGGCTGAGTTTTGCTGCCGCCAGCCCTCCAGCATCAGGGTGCTGTTGCTGTGAAGCTGTCATTCATTTGCCAGAGTATCATGATGTTCACTGATGGTCACACACTAATTGCACATTTATTGAATGGAAACTTTTTTTGTTCATGAATTTTCCTGAATTCTTCACCAGGGCCTTGAAAACGACATGGGTGCATTCTATAACCCCCTGCACATTTGGAATTTCTGCATTGGCCGTGAATCCTGCAGCATATGCTTCCTGCTGGGCCTGGTCCAAGTCAAATTTAATATATTGGCCAGCGCAGCATACAGAACATCTGTGACCTCCTTAACACACTTGTGGACGGATGATTAAGAAAAGCCACAAAGATCTCCACTGATGGTTTGGAAGGACCTAGTGGTGTAAAAGTTTAAGGTGGCCATCACTTTCCCAGTGAGTAGATGCCCCCCATCCCAATGAGCTCCGAGGTACCAGATCCTGCAACAGATGGCACAGGTGTCACACTGTCTTCTTTCAGAGCCAGAGTCTTCAGCAGCATGACAATTGCTCAAAGGACACTTGTATGTGGACTACTGATGTCTCTGCTCCCTCCTTGTCCTGCCCCTCACCTCCCTCCAACTTTGGGGTGAATGGTGGCCAGGCCTTGCCTCCAATGGCCATTTCCTTCTTCTCCTGTGAGTGCTAAGGATTAGGCTCCTTTTGCCTGTAATTCATCCTCCTGCTCCTCCTCCTGAGCTCCAGCAGCAATCAAAAGAACAGCAAGGCTAATTGATTGCACTGTAAAAGCCATCTCATCAATCTAAAGGGAGGGGCGATTGGGATTTAGTGAAAGGTAGAGACGGATGGAGAGGTTAAGGAACTCTGCTCGCCTCCAACCCAGCAACACACAGTCCCCATACCTCCCCCACAGCCACCCAGCAATGCATATTTCCCATATACCCTAGCAACACACACCCCCCCATACCTCCCCACAGCCTCTTAGCAACACACATTCCCCGTACACCCCCAGCAACACAAACTCCCCATACTCACCACAGCCCTCCAGCAGCACACATTCCCCATACCATCCCCAGAGCTCCTCAGCAATACATAGACTCCCCATACACCCCTCCACTCATATCCTTCCTCCCCCCCAACAACACACACACACACACACACACACAATCTCTCAAAACATTGATAGCCTTTGGAACTCTCTTCCCAGAAGTTGAGCTATTAAATTAGAGAGGAAATTCCATAAAATAAGCTTGAGGAGCTAAAGACTAATGGTGGAATTGCAGGTGAAGGGATGTTCAGGAGGCCAGAGGATGTAAAGTTGGAGATAATTGCAGAAATAAAGTAAGGGAAAATTGTAACAAAAAGGAGCTTGAATTCATGTGTGCTGGTAGAAAACCCTCCCACTACATTCATCCTCTTAACCTGAGGTTAAGTGGGTTATTTAAGCCTTGATTGCAGCCCATCAAGGAGTATGTTCTCAAAGAATAGTGAGAAAGGCAATAGGAAATTATCTCAGCTGATCTCCACTAGCATACACAGTGTAGATCACCAGAGGCTTCTTCCAATGATGGAGGTGTCAATTACAAGGGTGCACAGGTTCAAGGTGAGAAGGGGAAATTTTAAGGGAGATGTGTGGAGGAAACTTTTCACACAGAGAGTGGTGGGTGTCTGGAACGTGCTGGTGGAAGTAGGAACATCAGCAACATTTAAGAGGCATGTACATGAGTACACGAGTAGAGAGGGAATAAAGGGATATGGACCGAATGGGCAGATTGGTTTTTATTTAATTTAGTTAGGGTATCATGATCTGCACAAGCTTGGAGTGCCATAGAGTCTGTTCCTTTGCTGTTTTTTTTTTGTTCTTTGCAATAGCTCAAAGATCTCAATATGTGCAACTTGAGTTAGTACCTGGCTTAGGGCAAAATTCGATGGATTGACAAACAGACAATTTGAATAGTCAGTCAGAAGTTCAGCCTGGAGATAACAAACAAATGGGTAAGGATGTTAGCAGCAATAGAGTGAAGCAAAAAGCAACAAAGGTATTGTGAATATGTAGGCTAGCAGTTTTCCATTGAGGTTTCATCCAAACACAGGGCTCTTCTTACCTCTACCATATTCATTTATGCAAAAGTAACATAATTCCCAAATCCATACTAGTGTTATTGCTGTGTTGGGCACTATCCTTAATTTTCAGTTACAGACCCGTTTAGAATCAACTGAATCTCACTTAAGGAAGGCAGAATATGAGCACAGCACTGAACTGGAGACCACCCTCGTTTGCCTGGAGGAGGAGCAGCAGAGGTGAGCGATGTTTGTTCTGTATTACTCAACAGTACCTAGAGCTTGTGCCAATCTTTCTATGCAGTGATGACACCATCTATGGCCTTTAGCTTAAAAGCAAAATACTGTGGATGCTGGAATATGAAACGAAAACAGAAAATGCTGGAAAATCTCAGCAAGTGTGACAGCATCTGTGGGGAGAGAATAGAGCCAATGATTCAAGTCTAGATGACCCTTCATCAGAGCTGACAAAGGATCATCTAGACTCGAAACTCTGGCTCTGTTCTCTCCCCTCAGATATTGTCAGACCTGCTGAGATTTTCTGTTTTTGTGATCTTTAGCTTATTCAGCTTCCAATTTGTGTTGTGGGGGAAACCTCTCAAAAGAGATTGAGCAAATAAGAGATCAAAAGAGAAAGGTTGCATGGATGAGGTTTGTAGTCGTCAAACTGTGGTGTTAATGTGTGGAACATTCTCCACTGAATCTTGTGCATTTCGAGGCAAAGTGTGAAAGAATTCTTCTACACTGCCTCAAACTGCAGTTTCATTGCAACGTCCAATGAATAACTCTCTTGTATCTGTATGATATCTTTCTATTTCTTACACCACAGCTTCCCTATGTCCTCTCTCAAGGATGTTAGTCAATTACAGAATTATTAGTGCTGAAGGAGGCCATTTGCCCATCATGTCTATACCAGCTCCCTAAGTGAGCATTATGACTTAGTTCCAATCCCCTACTTTTTTCTCGTAATCCTGCACATTGTTTCTATTCAAGAAATCATCTAATCCCCTCTTGAGTGCTTTGATTGAAGCTGCCTTCACATTACCAGGCAGTGCAATCCAGACCCAAAAATGCTTTCTCTCATAGTACATTTGCTCTTTTGCAAATCACTTTACTTCTGTGCCTTCTTGTTCTTGATCCTTTTATGAGTGGGAAACAATTTCTGCTTATCTATTCCATTTAGTATATTCTGGTTTTGGACTTCTCTATCAAATCTCCTCTTAGTCTTTTTCCTTCCAAAAAAAACAGCCCCAATCTCTCCAATCTATCCTTATAACTGAAGTTTCTCCTCCCTGGAACCATTCTTGTACATCTCTTCTGTACTCTCTCCAATATATTCATGTCTTTCTTATGATGTGACACCCAGAACTGTGCACAATATTCCAGCTGAGATCTATCTATAGTGTCTTGTATAAGTTCGGCATAACCTCCTTGCCCTTGTACTCTATGCCCCTATTAATAAAACTTAGGATACTTTATGTTTTATTAACTATTCTTTCCACTTGTCCTTCTGCCTTCAACGATCCATGCACACACTCAGGTTCCTCTGCTCCTGCATCTTCATAAAAACTGTAAGGCTTATTTTATATTGTCTGTCCACGTTCTTCTTACCAAAATGTATTACCTCATACTTCTCCACATTGAACTTCATCTGCCACCTATCTGTCCACTCCACCAACTTGTCTATGTCTTTTTGAAGTTCAGTGCTGTCCTCCTCACAGTTTACAGTGCTTCCTAGTTTTATGTTACTTGCAAGCATTAAAATTGTATCCTGCACACCAAGATCTAGATCAATAATACTTATCAGAAAAAGTAAAAGTTCCAATACCGATTCTTGGGGAGCTCCACTACAAACCTCTCTCCAGCTTGACAGATATACATTGACAATTACTCTGAGCCAGTTTTGCATCCACATTGTTACTGCGCACTTTATTCCACTTAATGAGAGCGTTGACTGATTTTGAGTTGATATAGCACAATGTGCCCATGCCCAGGAGAAGCTGGATTGTCACAGCCAAACCTCATTCTTACAGGTTAGAGAGGGAATTTTAGCCTATTATAGTAAAAGAATGGCAATATATTTTCAGATTAGGGTGGTGAATATCTTGGAGGGGAATATCGAGGTGGTGGTGTCCTAGATTTCTGCCGCCTATGTCCTTCTAGATTATAGTGTCATGGGTTTGGAAGGTGCTGCCTAAGGAACAGTGATGAGTTCCAACAGAGCATCCTGTAGATGATACGCACAGTTGCCACTTTTCATCAATGATGGAGGGAGTGATTTTATTTGATTTGTTTATTATGTCACATGTATTAAAATATAGTGGAAAGTATTGTTCCTTGCATGTTATACAGACAAAACATATCATTCATAGAGAAGGAAATGAGAGAGTGCAGAATGTAGTGTTATAGTCATAGCTAGGGTGTAGAGAAAAATCAGCTTAATGCAAGGTAAGTCCATTAAAAAGTCTGACAGCAACAGGGAAGAAGCTGTTCTTGAGTTAGAACATAGAACATTACAGCGCAGAACAAGCCCTTCGGCCTTCGATGTTGCGCCGACCAATTAGGAAAAAGCAATGACCCTCTAACCTAAACCATTCCCTTTTCGTCCATAAACTTATCTACTAACCTCTTAAATGCCACCAAACTTGGCGCATCTACAACTGCCGCAGGCAGGGCATTCCAGACCCTTATCACCCTCTGGATAAAGAACCTACCTCTGATATCCGTCCTATAACTACCACCCCTTAATTTAAAGCTATGTCCCCTCGTGCTAGCTTTCTCCATCCTAGGAAAAAGGCTATCACTCTCCACCCTATCTAAACCTCTAATCATCTTATATGTTTCAATAAGGTCTCCTCTTAGCTGCCTTCTTTCTAACGAAAACAACCTCAAATTTGATGTGTTTGGCACAACTTGTGGGCCGAAGGGCCTGTTTGTGCTGTAGTGTTCTATGTTCTATGTTCTATCCCTCAGCCTCTCTTTATAAGACCTGCCTTCCATACCAGGCAACATCCTGGTAAACCTCCTCTGTACCCTCTTCAATGCCTCCACATCTTTCTTATAATGCGGGGACCAGAACTGCACACAATACTCCACGTGCAGCCGCACTAGAGTTTTGTACAGTTGCAACATGACGTTGCGGCTCCGAAATTCAATCCCCCTACCAATAAAAGCTAAGACTCCATATGCCTTCTTAACAACCTTATCGACTTGATTCCCAACTTTCAGGGATATATGCACATATACACCAAGATCCCTCTGTTCATCAACACTATTAGAGTCCTACCATTAGCCCTATACTCTACACATTTGTTATTCCTGCCAAAGTGAATTACCTCACACTTTTCCACATTAAACTCCATTTGCCACCTCTCGGCCCAGCTCTGCAACTTGTCAAGTCTCTCTGCAAACTATAACACCCCTCTTCACTATCTACCACTCCACCGACTTTAGTGTCATCTGCAAATTTACTAAGCCATCCTTCAATACCCTCATCCAGATCATTTATAAAAATTACAAACAGCAGGGGCCCCAAAACAGATCCCTGAGGTACACCACTTGTAACCGAACTCCACGATGAATATCTTCCATTAACCACCACCCTTTGTCTTCTATCTGCTAGTCAATTCCTAATCCAATTAACTAAATAGTTGGTTGGTATGTGACCTCAGACTTTTGTATCTTTTTCCTGACGAAAATTATACTGGCTGCTTTGCTGAGGCAGTGGGAAATGTAGACAGAGTCAATGGATGGGAGGCTGGTTTGCATGATGGATTGGACTACATCCACAATCTTTTGTAGATCTTTGCAGCCTTGGGCAGAGCAGGAGCCATACCAAGGTACGATAGAATCAGAAAGAATGCTTTCTATGGTACATCGATAAAAGTTGGTGAGAGTCGTAGCTGACATGTCAGATTTCCTTGGTCTTCTAAGAAAGTAGAGGGATTAGTGGGCTTTCTTAACTACAGTGTCAGCATGATAGGACCAGGACAGGTTGTTGGTAATCTGGACACCTTTGTTTTGTTGACATTGAAGGAGAGATTATTATTCTGCACCAGTTTACTAGATTCCCTATCCCATTCCTGTGAATGTTTATGGAAAGGGTACTAATCAAATGAGCTGCTTGATGGTATCAAGTTTTTTATGTGTTGTTGGAGTTGTACTCATCTAGGCAAGTAAGTGCAACTTGTGCCTTGTAAATGGTGGACAGGCTTTAGGGAGTGAGGAGATGAGTTCCTCACTCAGGATTCCTAGCCTCTGACATGCTCTTGTAGCCACAATATCTATCCAGTTCAGTTTCTGGTCAGAGATATTGCAGGACATTGACAGTGTGGGATTCAGCAATCGTAACATCATTGAACGTCATTGTAAACTAAGGAAGATGCGGACCACTACTTATCTAACCTCAGAATGTGAAAAGACAGTGTCTGACCCACTGTCCCACCCTATCCCAGCAGGGGAAATGACACTGTCTGACTCACAGTCTTACCCAGTCTCATAGAACATAGAACATAGAACATTACAGCACAGAACAGGCCCTTCGGCCTTCGATGTTGCGCCGACCAATGTAAAAAGCAATGCCTCTCCAAACTAAACCATTCCCTTCTCTTCCATATACTTATCAACCAACCTCTTAAACGCCACCAAACTTGGTGCATCTACAACTGCTGCAGGCAGGGCATTCCACTCCCGAACCACCCTTTGGGTAAAGAAACTACCTCTGATATCCATCCTATAACTATCACCCCTTAATTTAAAGCTGTGTCCCCTCGTGCTAGCTTTCTCCATCCTAGGACAAAGGCTATCACTGTCCACCCTATCTAAACCTCTAATCATCTTATATGTTTCGATTAGGTCCCCTCTTAGCCGCCTCCGTTCTAACGAAAACAACCTCAAATCCCTCAGCCTCTCTTCATAAGACCTGCCCTCCATACCAGGCAACATCCTGGTAAACCTCCTCTGTACCCTCCCAATGCCTCCACATCTTTCTTATAATGTGGGGACCAGAACTGCACACAATACTCCAAGTGCGGCCGCACTAGAGTTTTGTACAGTTGCAACATGACGTTGCGGCTCCGAAATTCAATCCCCTACCAATAAAAGCTAAGACTCCATATGCCTTCTTAACAACCTTCTCGACTTGACTGCCTACTTTCAGGGATCTATGCACATACACACCAAGATCACTCTGTTCATCAACACTATTAAGAATCCTACCATTAGCCCTATACTCTACACATTTATTATTCCTGCCAAAGTGCATTACCTCACACTTTCCACATTAAACTCCATTTGCCACCTCTCGGCCCAGCTCTGCAACTTGTCCAAGTCCCTCTGCAAACTATAACACCCCTCTCACTATCTACCACTCCACCGACTTTAGTGTCATCTGCAAATTTACTAATCCATCCTTCAATACCCTCATCCAGATCATTTATAAAAATTACAAAACAGCAGGGGCCCCAAAACAGACCCCTGAGGTACACCACTTGTCACCGAACTCCAAGATGAATATCTCCCATCAACCACCACCCTCTGTCTTCTACCTGCTAGCCAATTCCTAACCCAATTAGCTAAATCACCCTCTACCCATACATCTGCATTTTCTGCAGAAGTCTTCCATGGGCCACCTTATCAAACGCCTTACTAAAGTCCATATATACCACATCAACCGCCTTACCCCCATCCACCTCTTAGTCACTTTTTCAAAAAACTCAATGAGGTTAGTAAGGCACGACCTACCCTTCACAACACCATGCTGACTATCTCCAATCAATTCATTACTCTCTAAATAACTATAAATCCTATCCCTAATTATTCTCTCCAACACTTTGCCCACCACAGAAGTAAGACTCACTGGCCTATAATTCCCTGGAAGGTCTCTCTCCCCCTTCTTGAACAACGGGACCACATTCGCTATCCTCCAGTCCTCCGGAACCACACCCGTAACCAACGAGACCTGAAGATCAGAGCCAGAGGCTCTGCAATCTCCTCTCTTGCCTCCCAGAGAATCCTAGGGTAAATCCCGTCCGGCCCAGGGGGCTTATCCAACTTCAAACCCTTGAGAATATCTAGCACATCCTCCCTATCTACTTCGATACCTTCCAGTTTGCTACCCTGTACCTCAGTGTTCTCCATAACTACATTTACATCACCCTGTGTGAATACCGAAGAGAAATATTTATTCAGTGCCTCTCCAATCTCTTCAGGCTCCACGCACAACTTCCCACTGCTGTCTATGAAGTCTCAGAAGGGGGAAGGACAGTATGCCACCCTGTCCCAGAGCTGGGGGAAGGACAGTGTCTGACTTCCTTTATTACATCCTACAGGCTGCATTTACAATTGTGTAACAGGGATCTTATCTGCCCTTTAAGTGCATGTATGTCTACTCCATCAATTAGTGACTTCTACACTGTGGGCTAAGGCCCTTGCAAAAGCCAAAATGAGCTCCAGTTTAACTTAGTTTGCAAGGTTTTGCTGAGCTCAGGTTTCCATCCTGTGCAAATCACAACCCATCCTCTTTCCTCTATCAGAAGAAAATTGGATCGGTCAGAAATGGCAGGTGGGTCTTCCACATCCAGGTCAGTCTGCTATTTTCAATGTCTGCCCTACTGTGTGAGAATTCAACCCTGCCAAGTTATCAACTGTCAGCACAACTGTTCCAATCATTGCTTACAGGTATGAACACATTATGTGGCCTTCCCCGTAAATCAGCCTCCGTGTCCCCTTAGCAGCAAAGCCACCAAGACTTATTGTCAAGCAGTATTTGGAACAGGTCACATGACTACTCTATTTTACCTAAAATTGAACACAGTCCCAGAAATATATAACTCACAAACTGAGTATTTATAACATTCGCAGACTTAAAACTATTCTGTGTGCGTGACACCTGGCTGCAGGTGGTGTTTGAATTTGGTCACAAGGGAATATTTTCTATTTGACTTAGAATTTCTGCTTCACTGTTGTTCTTGGCTCTGGGGCCTGCCTGATGGCAGAGAATGGGAAGTGGTTAACACACAGCTGTTGGATTGAGATTTGTGTTTTTCTGGAGTTGACTGTACTGGTATGAGCCTGACTGCTTCTGCCTAGTGTCCTCATCTTTATCTCCCAGCCAAGACTCATCTCACATTTGAGTTACAGTCACTGTTGCACACTTGTAGATGTATTTTAAAAAATCAGATGGTAGAATCACTGAATTTTTTTTCTGTTCCCTTTCATTCTTAGCTTTCAACCCATAATTATTTGGTGTGTATATTACAATTAACTTTGTGTCAGCTCAGGCTACATGTAAGCATTGGAGTAGAAAGTTGTTACTCACAGGGCCTGGTGGCCTGATAACCTGATCTTGCACCAAGGGACTGCTGATTTGTAAGAAGTGCCACCTTTCAAACAAATTCTCAAATTTGTCCAGGTTGAAAGATCCTACAGTATCAGTCAAGGAAGTACAGGGTTAATATTCCCCTTTCAACAAGAACTGCCAGCAAATGATTGATTAATATAGAAAAGATTTACCAAAATGTTGTCCAATATGGAGGGCATTAGCTATGAGGAGAGATTGGAGAAACTTTGTTTGTTCTCATTGGAATGACAGAGGTTAAGGGGTGAAACCAAAAGAGAAAATGCTGGAAAATCTCAACAGATCTGGCAGCATCTCTAAGGAGAGAAAAGAACTAACGTTTTGAGTCCGGATAACCTTTTGTCAAAGTTCATCTAAGAGTTGGTGCTCAGCCTCTGCAAAGTAGACAACAGCACCCCTCTGTTGGCAGGTTTGATGACAATCTGAATTGACCCTGAGAGAACAAAGAGTGGAAAATTCGGAAGGAGAGAGGTTGGAATGGGTGATGGGGGTAGAAAAATTAAGACAGCCAATATCTCGTCAACAGTTCCTAATGAAGAGATTGAGGGCAGGTAATTGTCCTGGAGAGGGTGTCTAATTGGAGGCAGAATGTTGGAGGCATGTAGAACAGGAGAAGGACTCTTGCCCAAAGAAGTGAGCTAAGAGATGAAGGCTACGAAAGAAGAGTTCAATATCATGTTGAGTTGGAATTTGTTGAGGTGAGGGCATAAAGGTACAAAGCTGAGCCCCCAAAAGAGAAAATGCTGGAAAATCTCAGCAGGTCTGGCAGCATTTCAGAGGAGAGAAAAGAGCTGATATTTCAAGTCCAACTGACACTTTGTCACCCTTTGAGGGTTGAGGGGTAGCCTGATAAAAGTCTGCAAGATTATGAAAGGCATGAACATCACCAGAAGCTTTTTCCCAGGGTCAAAGAGTCACTTACTATGGCGCATAGGTTTAAGCTGTGAGGGGCAAGGTTTAAAGGACCTTGTCCCTTCAGGGCAAGGGTGGTAGGTTCCTGGAACTCACTGCGTGGGGAGATAGTGTAAGTAGATACACTTTTAAGCGACATCCTGATAAATAAATGAATAGGATGGAAAAAAGGGGATATGGTCCCTAGAAAGGCAGGGGATTTAGTTCAGATGGGCAACATGTGCTGGCTTGGAGGGCCAAAAGGCCTGGTTCTGTGCTGCAGTTTTCTTTGTTCTTTGTTCACCTTTTATTCATTCATTGTGAACATCACTGGCTGAGTCAGCATTTATTGCCCATCCCTAATTTCCTCAAATGCTGGACCATTTCAAACAACATCTTTTTTAAGAATCAACCATATTACTGTGGATCTGGAGACACATGCAGGCCAAATTTCTTTCCCTAAAGGACATTACAACAATTGATAATGGTTTCATGGTCATAATTATCTTTTTAATTCCAGATTTTCATGGAATTCAAATTTCATCATCTGCCATGTTGGGATCAAACCTGGATCCCAAAGCATTACTCTGGGTCTCTAGATTATTAGTTCAGTGACAATCGCACTGTGCTATCACCTTACGTCACTCCCTCACCTATAGAACATAGAACAATACAGCACAAACAGGCCCTTCGGCCCACAAGTTGCGCCGATCACATCTACCAATCCACAGACCTATCTATAACCCCCTATCCTATTCTTTTCCATATACTCATCCAGAAGTCTTTTAAAAGACCCCAGTGAGTTTGCCTCAACAACCTCCGACGGCCGTCGGTTCCATTCACTCACCACCCTCTGAGTGAAAAACCTACCCCTGACATCTCCTTTGTATTTGCTTCCCTGCACCTTAAATCTGTGTCCTCTCGTAGTGACCATTTCAGCTCGGGAAAATAGTCTCTGAGAGTCCACCCTATCTATTCCTCTCAACATTTTATAAACCCCTATCAGGTCGCCTCTCAACCTACGTCTCTCCAGTGAGAAGAGTCCCAGCTCCCTCAACCTATCTTCATAAGGCCTGCCTCCCAATCCAGGCAGCATCCTTGTAAATCTCCTCTGAACTCTCTCAATAGCCTCTACATCCTTCCTATAATGACGACCAGAACTGCACACAATACTCCAACTGGGGTCTATGTTATTGTAGAATCTTGTATTGTAGAAACATATACAGTGGCATGACAATACTATCTGCACTTTTGAAGTAACTCATGAGATGTTAAAACGTTGGAATGTGAATGCATTCTATTGCTATAATAAACAGGATTAAATTTAATTGTTATGTTTCCTATGGAGAAGCCATAGCTGTAATAACCAAATTTTACGAATGACCCCCAAATGAAATAATTACCAATAAGATCCTTTTGTTATGAATTGGCATCAATGCATATTAAACATGAATTAAGAGGCAAGTGATATTTTAAATGAAAAGTTGAATTTCACTTTAAATAGTACAACAAAGATTCACCTTACACAATCACTCACATCACACCCCGCACACTTGAAACCATGTACAGTTCCAAGATTTTTTAACTTAAGAGATCTTATATACCAGATCCTACGTTCCCACTCAACTGTTTTAGCCCTTCAGTCGCATTCATTGGCAGCCATATTCTATATGAGTCGTCTAGAGATGATCACCATCACCACCACCACCAACCCCCCCGCCCCACCCACTTCCAAAATGGTACAGTCCTGTAGAAGTGCCTTAGCTGGTCTTGATGGCATGGATTCCTCAGAGACTCATTTATTCCATCTCTTGAACTCACCCCATTAAACAGTCTGGTCAACATTGGCAAAATTCAGTAGTGGTAAAATTGTTCAATTCACAATCACTTCTCTAACCCTGCCTTTAGCCTTCTGTCCTGTCTAACTGTAATACACATGCAGTTCCTTGTAAATGTGCCATCTCTGTCCTTCCCTCTGTTGTGGCTCTCCTTTGTGTCTAACCACATAGTTTCTGGTCTTAACTTATCTCCTGTTGGTATTGGTGCCATATAAGGATAGCAGGTCTTGTTGTCAAAGAAAATTACAATAGATCCCTTTGCAACTCATGTAAATTGTAAAGTCATTTTCAACTATATTCAAAGTAATATAGATTCCACAGACATTTTAAATATTACCAATTTCCTTCACTGAATTGTTTCTTGGTCAAAGGCTGTTTCTTAAAATATTATAATTGTGCAGTATAAACATTGTGTCTTTCTTTTGGCAATCCATTGCAAAGAATTACATTGGTGTAAGTGAAAATGTGTTTCAGTATCAAAGGAATTGAAATGGTTATATTGAGTCCAGGTATATTGACTTTCATTTTGCTTTTCTCAATCTCAGAAGGATGAAAGCAAGCATCTCATTCCGTTGTCCAACATGTTCACCAACCTTTGCCTTGTATGAATTAGAACAAGACTTAACTATCCTTCTCTTTCACAGCCCTGTCTTTAACAGTCTTTAACTTCACCAAACTCAACATTTTTCACTTAATTAATTTTACAATTACCACACTTTGCTCTCCATACTCATCAAAACAATTGCAAAAATCTTCCCAAGCATTGTTTGTAAATTTAAATGAGGCATCTTGATTTTTATTACTCAAGGTTTTGCCATATGGAATGAACCAGCAAATGACTATCATTTTGTTCAGCTGAAACAGAGGCAATGTGTATAAATGTTCTATCTGTCTGCAAGGCACAGGACCTTGTGTATTAACATATGTGGCTTCCAAGACATGCAGATACATTACACTGCATTCTCCATGGAAAAGTCTCTACCAATCAGAATCCACTTGCCAACCAATCAGCACTTTTATTTTCATATAATATTGTTTTTGCCTTGACATTGGTATTCTGGTGATTGTTCCAATAGGTGCAAGATGAAAAGCTTCAACAAAATGTCTTTTTTCGGCAATAATGGAAAATAATTGGAAGACTGAGAGGAAAGGTCAGAGTAAATGAATGTTGGCTTTCCTGGTGAATAAAACGAGGAATGCCAACCAACAGTCACTGTTAGCAGCTGAAACATTGAGTCAGTGCAATGAGAAGCAGTTCTTAGTTTGCCTCAACATTAGTAATTGATCAAGACAATGAATGGGAAATGGAATTTACAGCACCGAATTATCAAATTTGATATGACCTGGGAGATAATTCTACTAAAAAAACTAGGAATCATGTTTATAACTTCAAAAGAGCTCAATTGAAAAACTTGAATAAAGGATTGAAGAGAATGGGTGGGAGGATGATGATTTGCTCCAGTTTCAGTAGAGGAGACAAATGAAATACCTATGAAAAAGGATAATCCTGCATGTACAGGGTAAATACATAGCCATTTTAACGAACTCAGACTAGACAATGAGACCTCAAATATAGATTAACAAATCTGAAGTGAAATGAAGAGGAAAATTAACTGCCACAAATCAGGATCACAATGTCAAGATCAATACAGAGTGTAATTGGGTTTAATCTCTCTGAAATAGAACCAGCAGCTTGACTCAGGTCAACGCCATGTTGCGGGAGCAACTAGAACAGGCCAACATAGCCAATCAGAGACTTGATGAGGATCTTCGCAAGCTCACAGTTGATTTTGGCAAAGCAAGGAATGAACTGGAGCACAGAGAAATGACAGCACGGTGGGAACAAGAGGTAGCTATCTGTTCTCAAATTAGTCAGTGATATCACACTTGCTCATTCCCACACAACTCTGGTGGACTGTCTTACAAGATGCAAAATGAAAATGCTGCTGTGATGGCTATAACTGTGAGACAATCTGCTTTGGGTTGTGTGCAATTCTAAAATGATTCTTTCCTTTTTGTTTATTGCTATCTGTTTTATTTTGTGTATTAATTGGAGTGATGGGTGTTCTGGGAAATGGAGCATTCTCCTTTTCCTACTGTCACAGTTGGACAATGCAGGAAAATCTTTGCATTGACTTTTCCACCACATTATACACTCAGACCTCTTGTTACAATAAAAAGTATTTTTGGTTCTCCCTGTCACCCATTCACACCCAATTAATGGTTGATAATCCTTCCAACATTTCTTCACTACTCCCAAGGAAAAAGTGAATGAAGGTACAAAACATAAAAATAAATTCCCATAAATAATCTTGTAGATCTTTTTAATGAAACTTCAATTTAAGAGTTTTCAATTTCTCAAAGATTCCTGGCAGAAGTGTTATTTATTGAGAGTGCATCTGTGATTTTTCCACTTAAATTCAGAATTGTTGAGGCTCTTAATTGTCACCTCCCAGTACTTTTGTACTATGGGCCCATGCCCATTAGGAACACTAAATGCTGCTCAGAACATCACACCCAGCATATGCCAAATTTTCAACATGAATCCAGAATGGATTCAACTGGGGAATAAAATTGGAAAATTTCCTACCTCTAACCTATTCAAGAGTTTTCCTATCTTGACATCACTCTTAGGGTTTCTAAATCTGTTAAAGTGACATCAACGAAGACTAAAAAGTTATTTGAAGATTTTCATGGTTTGAGCGGTAACATTAAAACAATTTTTACTTTAATGCTATCTAAAAATTTGCTTTGTGGAAAGAAGTTGTTACCTTAAAAAGTTTTTTAGAAGTGGTAGGCTTCAATGCATCAAGCAGCATATCTTGTCCATCACTGGGAGGAATGACTGTAAGAGGTAGTTACATATAGTTGAGGCTAAGATACAGCAGGATCTTACAGCTGGTCAAACTATTGAGTTTATAATAGGTAGGTACATGTTGAAACTCTTGCTATACAGAATAGTTTCTTGAATTAGAATTGCTTGATGTTACTGATGAGAATTAGAGCTGCTGTCTTGGAGGGAAGTGTGGTGTTTATTAGTAGATCTCCCCATGGTTGCTCTGACAAATTATGGCTGAATTAAGTCTAGAGTTGGATTATTGGATATGATGATTACTAAGTTGAGTATGTTTGTCAATAGCTGACTTGTTCCATTAAAACAAGTTTGACATTCCTTCAGTCTAATGTGTTGGCTGTGACCTGTTTCCTCGATGCAGACAGATCCATAATTGAATGTATTGCTGAGTTTGTGATTTGTTGCAAGATGATTCCTTGTCTTTGTAGATGTGAATGATAGAGTGTAGCTTCTTAGATGACTTGTATAGGAGTTGATGTCCACTAACCCAGTATATGTTGCACTCTGAGCAAGGTGGAATTGATGTACAGGAAGCTGACTTTTGAATTTGTGGAAGTAATTGCTATGGAGTGAATAACAGATGGGTATGTGCTATCTTTGTATGAAGAGAGCACTTTGAATTGATGTGTAGACTTCACTTGGCAACTCTCTTGTTGTAGATGGTTCTTGTCAAGAATGGGGTAGGTTTTTTTAAAGACGATGTTGGGAAATCCATTATAGGGTGGAGAGATGAAGAAAAGTACAGTGACGATAGTTGAGATACCTGTCAGTGTGAATGAGTTTACAGTCAACTTGATGTATTTGTATGCACTGTGAGATTTGGTGATCCCAACATCAAGAAGTGATAAGTGATGTTATACTTCAATCTCCACAGCAAATATGATATTGGCTATTATGGTGTTGTAAAAAGCTGTGAAAGTCTCTCCTATCTAACCATATGGGGAAAGTGTCATATCAAAACTAGAGTCTAGTTTGAAGACAAGCAAATTGAAGTGTTGCTTGTTTGATGTAGATCATAAAAATGTTGGTGACAATGGAGATCCCATAGCAACATAATTTGTCTGTTTGAAATAGGAACCTTGCCATTGGAGTAATGCTCAATTTCAGCACATCGGTAGGAAATTTCATCTGGTGACATTGCAGTTCCACTATATAAGGAAAGGACTTTTTCCAAACATTGTTTGATGATGAGACAGGTTCCTGAGATGGGTACATTGATGAACAGTAACCCAAAGTCAAAAGTGACCTCTGTTTTTTAAGAGATGTTTGCTGTATTACCTTCATGAAATGTTTAGAGTTTGTGATATTTTGTGTATATTTCCCCATTAGGGGCTGTAGAATTCTGGCTTGGTGTTGAGCTGTCTTGCCTGTAGGGGAACCTTACATGAAGATAGGTCACAGCAGGGCATCTGATCTGTGGATTTTGTGCTTCTAAGGCAAAATTGGTCAGGAAGAAAAAGTAATAAGTGTTTATTATATGAAGCATTGGATAAAATATTATCGCTGTGTTGAGGGTGACTTGGTATTGACTTTTCCCTCAATAGCAGAGGTAGAATCTTTGGGAGTTTTTTTTAAAAATAGACATCAATGTTGAGAAGTATAGAGTCTTTGTTATACTCTTCTTGGTCTTGGTGACTATGAAATTCCTGTGATCTGCAGTAAATATATGAACTGAAGTGTCTAAAAGAAGGTCCCTGGTGCTATTTCTCTGCCTTGTTGATATTGAATTCATGTTATTACTGTGAAAAATACTTGTGGACCTGTGTACTTTGGGGAAACAGTCAGCAGCCTGCACACTATACACAAGGAGCATCAAACCTGTCTCAATTGTCGCAAATAGAATACGTCAGCTATTATCAAATGTGGACACCACATCCAGTGGTCCAATTTTAGACTTATCTCATACATCATATATTTGCATGCAAGACTTATCAAACCAGCCATGGAAATTTGCAATGCCACACCATCCCCCAGGACAGTTGCCTTCTTGTTAGTGACATCTGGCTAACTTTACTCAAGAAACATATTACCATCTATTCTGCACAGTCGACTAATCAGTTAGCATATTTTTACACGAGCTTGCCCAATGAGCAGCATGATCCCGTTCCATATTTCCATCCCCCGATACATCTTTCGCTTGTTCCAGTTATTCCTCTATATGAGGGGCAGAGTAAATTGTTCAAATTGTCTAAGCTTACGAACTTTTCTAGGGTGTCTTGTGGTGCAGTGGGTAGCTGCTGAGCAAGAATCTCAAGGTTTGGGTATTACCAAGGACTTGATGGCAGCCACATTTATAAAGCCAGAACGGGACAGATTCTTGGTCAACATTTCTTGGAAAGGCCATTGGAGCCTCTACCATCAGTTTTCACAGCTGCAGACTACAACAACATAAAAACATATACATGTTGCCGCAGAAACACAAACTCCCATGTGAACTGCAACACATCACACCATTTCTTCTAAGATAATATCTTAAGATGATAACTGATTTATCAGGACAAATTTTACCTGGTGTAACTCTAAAATAAATATTTCACTCAATGTTCATTATTCTTGTAACAGCAATCTTAAAAGGCATCAGAAAAAGTACTTCCCATTTTGTCTCTTACTTTTTTGTAGACATACGGCTTGCGCCATTGCAGTGAGCATGGCAGGCTGCTGGCACTATGGCAGCAGGTAGCCACAGTCCGCAGTGATCTTACTGATCTGAGGAGTGGGACGGAACGGTAAGTCCTATTGGCTGTCAAATTGGTCTGGACTGATGTCACAACAAAGAAGAAGAAATCCCCCCTTTTAAGCCATTGGGTACAATCATGGTTACACCTAACTAGCTTCAATTAGCTGAGCGTGGCACTTGGCACCTTCTTGATGAGAATTGGAATTGCTAGATTTAAAAAAAAGATCTGTTTAGTTTGCCTTCTGCTGGTATTAGAACATAGAACATTACAGCACAGAACAGGCCCTTCGGCCTTCGATGTTGCGCCGACCAATATAAAAAGCAATGCCCCTCCAAACTAAACCATTCCCTTCTCTTCCATATACTTATCAACTAACCTCTTAAACGCCACCAAACTTGGCGCATCTACAACTGCTGCAGGCAGGGCATTCCACTCCCGAACCACCCTTTGGGTAAAGAAAATGGTATTGGTAGAATTGGCAGAACTCTTGCTTTTATACAGAAGGTTCCAGATTCAAGTCCCATTTGAGCTGGAAAATCAAGAATGGCATTCCATGCTGAAGGACACTGCAGTGTCAGAGGTGCCATCTCAAGGAAGCTATTGATGCTTGCACTGCATCACTGTATCATGCCAATCAGATGTGCTGCTATTTTCTGGACCTGTATTCATTGAACTTACGAATTCAGGAACTTGCACAGTGCAGTTCAACTTTAATGGCACCATGAATGCCCAAATAGATGGTGTTGCCATGGGATCCCCTCGAGGCTTTGCTCTTATTAACATTTTTGTCAGTTTCCACAAGAGACACATTTTCAATGGGATGACGCTAACTTCCTACTCCTTATATATTCCCAGCACACTTGCTATATTTGAATCTGCAGTTACATGTAAGAATTCTCTTGTTAAGGATTCCTACCAGTTCACATGTTGTAAGATTGCCCTTATTGATAGTTTTGTAAATAGGCTCGGAACAACTTATTCACTGTGAAATCTTGAGACCGAAATTGGGTACTTCAAAGCTCTTCTATGATATAATGACTATCTCACTCAGATCATTGCTCACTATGTATAGTCATGAATGGGCGCAAGGTCACGAAGTTCTGTCTTGAAAAGTGCCCATTGAATCTCAATTACCGAGAAGGGCAAGATGTCTCAAAAATTTGAGCAATAGGTGAAGCTAGCTGTTCACTCTAATATTATGCAGTAACAGCACAAGTATTATTCATCACTAACAGGATGCTACTGTCACATGAATGAGCAATGTGGTATATGAATTTCAGTGCCAGTACGATGTCAGGTACATAGGTTGTACATCCCAATAACTGATGGATGGTACCAACAACATGTCCTCCAGCTATTCACAATAGGTAGAGTACTGACCATTTTCAATCAGTCCATGTTTGCAAAACTCAGAACATAATGTCTAACTTCTGATGTGAATTTGTAATTGGACAGCTGAGAATTACACTCGCAACCAATTTAAGATTATTAGTCGTGGCCTGCAATCTAACTCATGTACGTTTGTTAGAAGTTATATATGTTCATATGCAGTGAACAAAGTTATATAATTGCACCTTATTATTCAATCCCTCTATCTCCTCAATCATTTTGTATTCTCTCCTGCTTACTGGCTAAATTTGCTCAAACATGTTGGGGAGGGGGTAAGTGCAGGGTACATAATTTCTGGTTTTGTTCCTTTATTTTGACAAACACTAACAATAATTGTCTTTGTACTGTATGGGTTGACCAGAAGGTCTGTCTGTTTGTTCCCTAATGCCAACACCCAACTCTTTCAGGAGCCTCCTGGAGGTGAAAACTGATGTTGCTCAGACATCTCGGCGCCTGCAGATGGCCTGCTTGAACCTGGAGTCCAATTTACGTCAGTCTCAGGCGAGTACTACTTCTACACTGGAGAAGCAAACAATGCAAAGTGGAAGGCTTGAACAGCAGCTCCGAGACAAGGTCAAAGAGATGATTCAACTGCAGAGCAAGTGTGATGCAGACAAGGCAGAGCTGCATGCAAGGTAGGGTGAAATAACACTTGGTGGTAATGAAGTAAGGACTTTAGAGGCATTTCTTGCTCAGTGTATCTTGATTCCAGCCTTTAGAGAGTTTCCCTTGAGTGCCAACATGACCTTGCCAGATCTCATGTCAATCAGTTTACTCTTTCCTAATTAACTAGTCAAGCTATTAATTAAGTGCCCAGAATACTAACTGATTAGTAATTTGTAGACAATGGTTGCTTTGTGCTATTGTAATTTTAAATTGGTGTGGGGAAAGGGTGAGATCCCTTCCATCACATTCTGCATTCTGGTGGAACCGAGGTCTGGTGAACAGGGTGCAAATATACGTGATGATTCACTGCGTGCCTTCAAGAGAGTTTTTGGCTGGAATAGAGATTGCATTAAAAATGGTTATCAATTAATATGAGTCATGACCAATGTGGATTCTTGAACTAACTTTGACCACTTGAAGGAATTTTGCAGATTTTATTACTTCCAGATGATTTTGGGTTTTGGATCTGGAGTTTTATTTTTGTCTCTCTCAAGAGACTAGATGGTACTGAGTAGGGTAGGGAATCCCTTGATCTGATGCGCAAGGGATCACAGTCACAGGGGATAACAGCAACAAAAACAACTTATATTTAATAAAACTTCCAAAGGTGCCTAACCAGAGCAAAATAAATCAAAACATTTTTAATACCCAACAGCAGAATCAAAGGTTTTTATAAACTTGTTAAAGAGGAGAGAGCGCATATAGATAGAAACTAAAAGCAGGGATAGACCATTCAGCTCTTCGACCCTGGTCCGCCATTCGTTTTGATCATGGTTGATCACCAAATTCAATATTCTGATCCCACCTTTGCCCCATGTGCCTTGATCCCTTTAATCAAAACTTAGAAACAAGAAGTAGAAGTTGGCCATTTGGCCCTCTGATGGAGAGGGTTAGGGCGTAAATTCCTGAGCCCAGGTAGCTGAAAGCACGGTTGTCTAATGTTGGACTGATTAAAGACATGGATTCACAACAAGTCACAATTTGAGTGCATGGGAGCTTCGAATATTGTCAGATTGGGAGAGATTACAGCGACGTGAAAGGAGAAGGCAATGGAAAGATTTGAAATCAATGATGAGGATATTGAAATTAATGTGCACTTGCATGGTGCACCAGTTCGCATCAACAAGCATAGCATCATGAATAGTGAAAGTGAGTCATATACATAACTGTAAACACAGGTTGCATTCAATGTATAATTGTCCGGAATGTTTTGTCTTCTATAAATGGATATTAAAAGTTTGCTAAGGATTAGGTGGTTTTTGCAATTGCTGATCAATCTCAGAATGACCTTAAGACTTTTGAAAATTCCCAATTGAATGACCTTGGGTGGGGTCTACCCCTTAAATGAACATATTTTGACAGAATTATTTGTGGAAGTCAAACTTCCTTTTGTTTATGGATTTACCCAGAACTCAAAATCTATGGATTTCTAGATTTAGAGCCTCTGAACCCGAAAGTAAAAAAAGGTGTAGAGAAACAAGGTCATCATAAATTGGTTTGAATAATCACTATTGTGCTGTAATGGCCTCTATCTTTACATCATTCTTTATAAACAATAGAAAAGTATTGATCACGTGTCTAATGCCTGAAACTGACCACACATCATGAATCTTATTCCCCGAAAAGCTAGTCAGTCTGCAAAAAGCACAACAGAAACAACATCAACAATATTAGTAACATCTATGCTACAAAACTGTACACTGCAACGTTGTTAAGTTCCCCAAGCCTATTTCTTTTGAAGTCCGTCAGTACAGTAAAAGCAAATTACTGCGGATGTTAGAATCTGAAACCAAAAAAGAAAATGCTGGAAAATCTCAGTAGGCCTGGCAGCACCTGTAAGGAGAGGAAAGAGTTGACATTTCAAGCCTAGATGCCCTTTGCGAAAGCTTTGACAAGGGTCATTTGGATTCGAAACGTCAGCTTTTTTCTCTCCTTACAGGTGCTGCCAGACCTGCTGAGATTTTCCAGTGTTTTCTCTTTTGGCCATCATGCAACAAACTGATCTCCTGGTAATAAGCCAACAAACAAATAACTTTTGTGACTTGCTGAAAACCCTCCATTTTCAGGGAATCTTGTAACAACTTTCAGAAACCACTTCGGATTTTGAATTCTCCTAGCCAAACATAAAAAATGGAAAGAAAACACTTCATCATCAGACCCCTGCACCAAGATGAGCCAATCATGTATACACAATCCCATTTGATGTTACTACTGGGCAGCCAAGTCCCAGAGTGGAACTCCAGCTCAATGGATTGTACATTCTAATTTTTTATTTAGAAACATGGATGAACAAAACCACAGGAATCATGATTAACTTTTAATAAATGAATAAAACATTTATTGAAAGTATTAACTGTAATACATTGCTCCTTTTCCCCACCTATATCTTTACAGCTGTACACAGATTTGTAAGGATAGCACAAGTTACAAAGTATATCTTATACTCAAATATTCTCAGTCCATGTAATCCAACAGGCCAAATGTGGTCAGATACACCACACTATGAAACCAAGTGGCAGATGTCACTCAACACGACTTCTGTGGATTTCTGATCAACTCCTCTCAAATGCTTGTCACACTCTGAACCAACTGGCCTCACTGGAACTCTGGATTCCACGAGTGTTTCCAAATGCCACTCTTGAAGAATATGTTTGGAATCTTCCTCCCAGCAAAGCTTTCCCTCAGATGCTTTCATGAATGATCCATTTCCAGGATTTCAATCTCTCTTTTTGGCATTCCTCTGCCTTGGATTTCCATGTGCATTTAAGCTTCAACACAATTTTTCAGGTATCCAACCATGCCAAAAGAACACTACTGTTTCACGGACTGTATTAAGATGTGACCAAACTTTTGATATACCTTAAATGCCTAACTTCTCATCCAGCTAAATTTAAATCTGGTTCTTGAAGCTGTCCTTTTAACTCAGAGCTCTTTATCTGTTTTTATTTGAATTTTTCTGAACAGCACCATGGCCCTTAAACAACTGTCTTCTTGAGACAATCTCTTTGTCCTCACTTTTGTTTCTTTTAGGACTTCCTTTTTTTTTTAGGAAGTCTGCTTTCTGCAGCTCCTTTGACCTGTCCAGCTTCTCCTGTCTTGAGTTTACAACTAACTCAAAAGTTCTTCTTGTCCCGTGACAGTCCTTGGCTGCTAAGCAGCCTAGTTTTCCTTGAAACCTTGTTTGCTTTCATGTCATAAATCCTCATTACCATGCATACATGTAAACCAAACTCAAGTAATTAGTTGTTTCAAATACAGAAATACAAAAGTAAAGTTGCTTAAAGCTATAACTTATTTCCAATAACCACAAATAAAAAAAATCTGTTTCCTGGCACATTTGGCTTCTGAATTATTATTTAGTAACTTGCAAAAATACCCTGTCCTCTTTAATTGTATTTTCTCGTGTGGGTGTGTGTGTGTGCGCACATGTGCGTGCTAACTATTTTCTCGTGGAATATTTGAATTTGTGAAGTAGTATTACATTTTCAGGGTGAGATGGGAATAAACAGTCCTTTTTATTCAAACTCATTAAAAGCTTGCTGCTGAAAGTTTAATTTACCATAAGCTCAGCAGTTAAACAAATAAATTTTCCTTTCCAAAACAGACAACAAGAGAAATAAACTGGTGCCTCAGTTCTCTCTCATCTCTGTCCAGAATGACTGGTCTGATGAGTGAATGAACTTTGGAGGTCCTTAATATAGGGGCACCAGACATATGGAAGTGCACAAGATGGAAGATCAGAGGCAAGGCAGAAGAATGTTAGAATCGGTTAAGTAAAAACAAGGATGAGATTTTCAGTAGTTGATGAGCAGAGGCAGGATCAGAGATGATCCGTATTAAAGGTGGAAGTTGACTTTCTTGGTGATTGTGCAGAGACTGGTCGGAAACACACCTTTAAGAAAAAGCAACAGCAAGCGAGTCACCATTCTTGCTCAGTTTATAACAATTGCCAAGGTAGGAAAAGATTGAAGAGAACCGAGGCCAGGATTTTATGACCCCTCATGCCCACTGGAATATTAATTCAAATGATCGACCACATGCGCTTGGGGTGGGGAGAGCGCGGGGAGCACAATTTGGGAGGGCTATAAGATCCTGGCCCAAGTTTGTGTTGGGGAACAATGTTAGTGGCACTCCAATATTTAGTTGGAAAAATATCTGCTCATCCAATACTAGATGTTAGATAAACAGGTGACAAATCAGCGACTACAAGGGGGTTTAGAAACTTGGGGGTGAAATAGGCTAAGCATAAACGAAGAACTGGATGTTATGTTTCTATATGACATCGCAGTGGGGTAGTATTAGAAATAGAAACAACAACTTATATGTTCATAGAGTGCTTAACATAGGAAAGAAACCTTAAAGTGCTTCATAGGTCAGACAAAGTTGATAGCAAAAGGAAGGATAATGGGATCGAAGAGGTAGATTTTAAGAAGAGTCTTAAAGAAGAGAATGGAGAAAAATTTAAGGATGAAATTCAAGAGCTTAATGCCTGGATAGTTATATGTATGGCCACCAATGATGAGAGAAAGGGTATGGAGGAATAAGGGATGCTCAAGTTGGAGGAACACAGTTTCTGAAAGACTTGTAGAGGCTTAAGGAGGTAGCAGAGATATTGAGAGGTGACACTATGGAGTGGTTTGAACATAAAGATGGGTTTTTAAATTAAGGGACAGTTGTGTTGGATCAATTTTTGTCCTACGTCTTTGTTTATGGTTTTGCTTGTAATAATGTGGCACAAATTTAAGACTATTCATTAACAGAATGAAAAGAAAGTTTTGTTCTATATGGAGGATTGATAAGGCATTTAAACAGTTCAAGAGGCAAAATTCACAAACGATTTTAAGGGGAAATAGATTTTTGAGAAATAAATTGTAAAACGGTGTGTCGAGGGCAGACGGATGGAACTGAATGGAGATTGCCTGCGCCGTGTAATTCTATACTCAATCCTTCTGTTTCTCCATTTTGGAATGTTCAGCACGGATGGTTATCTCTGTTATTCTGCACTCCTTGGTGTAGATCCTGTCTTGTTCATTTATATAAAATAGATGATAGTGAGTCAGCAACCTGTTTTGAATTTCTTCAAATTTTATTTCCATTGACTTTAAAAGAGCTGCTGATTTACAATTACTTATTTTACGCTATTACCAGCGGGGAGGAGGACCTACCCCTCTTGTGAAGGCAGATTGACTAACCTGATCTGGCACATGTGCAGATGTATTTTCTCTAGTGGGGGTCTTTGAATAATGATTCAAAGCAGGAAATCTGGCTGATTTTCTTCCAACTCCTCGTCAGCCCGGACTATTGAGACCAATCTTACCAACCCATTAGCTCATTACCTGAGATTAGTTAATTCAATGCAGACTGGTAATCAAACCCAGGGATGCTGCAGTCAATTTATTCTCCGTGCCACCTCAGGCATTTCATTGATCTACAGGTGAAAGACATTATACCATCCCAAAATGTGATCCTATCTAGACCCCTGTGAATTAGACAGTCACGGAAAAAAATGGTAATTAATAGCATATCATTCAAAATGAGCCCACGTGCAGACAAAATGGAAAAACTAATCATCTGCACCAAATGGAACTTAGAAGAAAACAAAAACCTTTTCTCAATAAAAATTAAGTCACCTCAGTGAGGTAAGAGTTGAACTTTCTGCAGTTGTGTAAGAAAAGTGAAAGTGAAGCAGCAGGTCCGCTTTACATCTCTCTCAAACTCTATTCCCAATGACTTCATGGACATGGGGATATGTATAGAATGGGCAGCTGACTTGCTATCACCACACTGAGTCAGAATGTATTAAAAAGAATGAGTTTTGATTTGCAGTTGATATAACTGAACATACTTTACCTCGGGTGCAGACACCACTGTTATTTCATTTAAAAAGAGCTCAGCTGCAAGTAGAAAATAATCTGAAGCAGTTTGCATATTTTCACAATATTTAAACAGTCTCTTTGGTTCTCTGAGACTTGTTGTCTTTTGATCGAGCAATCCAAACCTAATCCTACTGCCTCACTTTGCCTCCATAGCCCTGTGCCTTGTTGTGTTTCAAATATTACCCAACTTTCCCTGAAAACATTGTCTTGGTCTCAGTTATTCCCTGGAATGATACCTTTATCATGTTTATGTCTGATAGAGGCTAAATTGCCATAATTAGTAAACAACTCCAGTATCATTATATAATGTGACTACTAGACTGGTCAGAGGTGACCTATGGCCTTTCATAAACTAGTAACCCCATGTTCCCATTTAAAGAAGTGTTACTTTCATTTCATTGAAGGGAAAAAAATCACCTACTACAGCCAATGCCATTTGGGCACCTTAATTTAGAAAAGATGTTAAGTTGAAGGAGAGGGTCCAGCTGAGATTCAATTACACAATACCAATGAAGAGAGGCTTTAGTTAGAGAAGATTATTTAAAATTTGTGCTTATATGGTGTTATACATTTAAATGATTGCTTTGAGATTGGGTCACGTGATTTGATGCGATGTTATTAGGGTGTTGCACTGGTTGCTGTTTTAGTTTCAGTTTCTATCTACACAGGAAAAAACTCCTAGAATAAATCTGACATTGTTAGTTTGAATCTAGGTGAGCAAACCACACCTATTATTTTAATATGCACAACCCTTAACATAGTTAGAATATTGTACATGAAATGTGTGCATAATTGGCTAGACCAGCATTTAATGCCCATTCTTAATTGATGTTGAGAAGGGGGCAATGGTGGCCTTCTGAAACCACTGTAGTCCCTGTGGTATATGTACACCTAAAGCGCTGTTAAACTGTAAGTTTCAAGATCATGACCCAGTGATAGTGAAGAAATGGCAATATATTTCCAAGTCAGATAGTGAGTGACTTGGAGTGGAACCTCCAGATTGTGGTGTACCCATGGATCTGCCACCCTTGACCTTCTAGCTGATAGAGATGCAAGTGTGGGAGGTGCTGTCGAAGGAACCTTCATAAGTTCCTAGAGTGCAACTTGTAGACGGTACACACTGCTGACACCGTGAATCGGTTGTGGACAGAGTGAATGTTTCCTTTGGTAGAAGAGGTGGAAACTGAGTGTGCTGTTTTATCCAGCTTCTTGTGTGTTTCTGGAGCTGCACTCAATTAAGGCACTTTTGACTTATGCCTTGTAAATGATGAACAGGCTTTGGATAATCAAGAGGTGAATTATTTTCTGCAGAATTCCCAGCCTCTCGCCTGCTGTTGTAGCCAGTTCAATTTCTGGTGAAGAGTTACCCCCGGGATGTTAACAATGGATTCTGTTATAGTAATGCCATTGCATGTCATGTGGAGATAATTAGATTATCTCTTGGTGATGGTTAAAGCCTCACTTGTGTGGCACTTATAAGTTACAAGGAGATCTGATGGGCATATCCAAAATTGCAAAGGAATTTGGCAAGTTCAAAATGATAAATTCTATTTCTACTTCTCCATGACCAATAACTCGAAGGCATGAATTTAAGGTCATTGACAAAATGAAAGACTAAGGGAACTTCTGAGGTTACATGGGGATGGTTAGGATGTGGAACATCCAACTGGAAACAATGGGAGAAACAGAATCCATAACGTTTGGAAATAAATATTTTAATCATGTATAGGGAGAGGGATGGAAGTCAAGATTAAGTGGATATTCCTTTCATAACGGGTATGACTGAATGGGTACAATGGCTTTCTCCCATGTGAAGATTTCATAAGTCCAATGTTTAATCTAAGCATGAGAAAATGATGGCATCTTCCAGCAATTGCAGGGAGTATGTTTTTCAAAATAAATTCCACACATTTACCTTGAACATTGAGATACTCTACAGCGACTGTAAAAGTTATTCCAGGACGCTGTGTGAAGGAAATCAATACCTCGATCTGGCAAACCATCTTTGGTGGACTTTGCATTGCAGCACAGAATACATTTCTGGGTATTCTACTCCAAAATCTAAAAGCATTTCATCATTCCACTCTGCTCAGGGATTTTGTCACAGTCCAATTAAAGTTACGTTGCTGAAGTAGTGAATTTTTACACCACAAGAGGACCTCATGGAGTCAGTTGAATATTCAAATGTACCCTTGTGGAAGAGGCATTGTGATTTATGACAGAGGTTGAAGGGTCTTTGTCCATTAGCATTCATGTGTAATCTTTAAAGTTGGAGGAAATGAACTAAAGCAGTTGACAAAGTTTCCAGGGTCTTGGAGAATGTATAGAGGAAATCTACTAGAATGGTATCAAGAATGAGAAACTTCAAATTGCAAGGTGAAACTGGAGAAATTTGAATTGCTCTGCTTAGAGCAGAGCAGGTTAAAGGGAGATTTGATGGAGGTGTTCAAAATTAGGAATGGTTTTAATAGAGTGAAAAGGAACAATTATTTTCACTGGCGGTAGGTCAGTAACCAGTGGATACAGATTTTGAATCATTGGCAACAAAACCCATAGATTTGTTTCAATGCAATGAGTTTTAATGGTTAGGAATATTGAAATGGAATGATTTGCAGATTTATGGAGAGAGAACAGGGGAATGAGACTAATCAGATAGCTCAGAATTTCTTTCTTCTTAAAATCCCTACAATACAGAAGAAGGCCATTCAGCCTATCGAGTCTGCATCGACCACACTCCCACCCAGGTCCTGTTCTGTAATCTCATATATTTATTCTGCTAATCATCCTGACATTAGGATCAATTTAGCATGGCCAACCAACCTAACCCTCACATCTTTGGACAGTGAGAGGAAACTGGGGCAGCTGGAGGAAACCCAGATATTGGGAGAATGTGCAAACTCTACACAGATAATGACCCGAGGCCAGAATAGAACCCAGATCCCTGGCACTATGACGCAGCAGTGTTAACCACAATCAAAGCTATAAAGGAAATAAATAACTTGGTGGGCAGGAGATCTTGTGGTGTTGTGCTTATACCCCTGGGTTCAAGTCCTATCACAGACCTTGATGGTTGTGGAAAGTGCAGAATAACATAGTCAAATGGGCTAAACTACTGCCTATAAATCCTTCAAATGCACCTTGTGGCCGGTAGTAAAGCATCTCCTAGCCACTTGTATTGCAAAAGGCAACAGCAAACCACTGCTGTATTTTGCCAAACGTATACATGGACCAATCCAATGCAAGTCCAGGATCATTAATGCCCTGTTAGGCCACAGTATCTGAAAAAGTAGCTTAGTAAAGTATCCAGACCTTGAGACAGTCAGCAGAGGCTTTATTTCGCAGTCTCGATTTAGGTGAAGTATTTTGAATTTTCGAAGGAAAGTTTTTAGCTAATATTTATGGACCCCATTGTTACTTCTGTGATCTTATTCTAGGATTAATGAGCTATCTGCCATGACGGAGAGGCTGAAGATCCAGAATGCTGAAAAGGAAAGCACAATCATGTCACTCAACCGGAGCATAGAGAAGTTGGTAAATAAGTGCTGTGTCTACTCTATAACCTTGTAGAACGAATAGCAAAAGAACATAAGAAATTAGAAAAAGTATAGTTCAGTCAGCCCTTTGGGCATATTGTCCAAAACACTCTTGAATACAACCATGACAGGAAATTCAAGGTCATTGATATTCATTTTAAAACAATATTCCACTGTCAAGGGAAGTGGCAATGTGCAAACCACTGAAAGATGATTCTTAGTAATGGAAGTGGTATTCCAAATCCAAAATATCAGTATAACCAAAACAATTTGAAGAAATATTATTTCCTTCTAAAGATAACAAGCAGAATTCTCCGACCTCGCCTGGGACTGGGGTTCTCTGGTCCCGCTGCAGGGAATGGAGATTTGGCTGATTGCCACATTCCACGTGGTGGGATGAACAAGACTGAAGAATCCCAGCCAAAATCTTTTCTGCCAGGGCTATTTTCTGCTGCATGTTGACTGAACTAGCTGGCAATATGTTGTAGTTATGCCATCCCTGACGGTATATTCAAATATCTCTAGTCATTATTTTCATAGTAATGGGAGTCTGGGAGATCAAACAGACCACTGTATATTTGAACACTACAGATCAGGTGAAACCTGCATGACCTTCAGGAATGACCATTGAAGCAGTTGCCTTAGATTGGGCTTGGCATTGAGGCCTTCCGTGATAGAACAGTATGCAGCACTCACCGTCTAATGAGAGGCAACGGCGACCTTGAAAGTGTGTTCCCACAAGAGGCAGCATATTTTGGCAGAGGATGGGAGAACAGAATGGAAATTTTGAGATGTGTTTGGCTACTTTATCTGTTCTTACTATAAAATTATCTCTGCTTTTTCAAATATTTCCGAGATATTTTTAAGTTTTCTTTCATGAGTTGAACAGAGCCTCTGGGCTTAGAGCCTTGTGCAACACAGATGGCTTTCTCCATGTTCTTGATGTGATGTATGTTAAAAGCAAATTACTATGGATGCTGGAATTTGATACAAAACAGAAAATGGTGGAAAATCTCATCAGGCCTGGCAGCTTATGTGGAGAGAGCATAGAGCTAATGTTGCGATTCTTGAGTGAAGATGGAAAGCAGGATTTTTAAAAAGTTAAAAATGAAACGATAAAAGAAATGAATTTTTTTTGAAAGATATACAAATAAAGATAAAACAAAATGAAACAAAATAAATAGAAATGGAATGAAGATGGAAGGGAAATTTCATGCTCCAAATTTGATGAACTCAATGTTCAGTCTAGAAGGATATAAAGCGTCAAATCAAATATCAGGTCCCGGTCCTCCTGTTCGCGTTGGGGTTCACTGGAACTTTGCAACATTGAGAAGTCTTGTAACATCAGGTTAATGTCTAACAGGTTTAATTTGCAATAGATTTCGGAGTCTCAGGCTCCTTCATCAGGTGAGTTCTTCTGTTCACAGCCAGATCATATACAAACACAAACTCAATTTACATGTTAATGGTTGGAATGCGAGTCGTTACAGGTAATCAAGTCTTAAAGATAAGTCAGCCTGAGTCCGTGGCCACTTTCACCATCTGAAACCGTCTCAATGCCTGGCTCACAGTTTCAAATGGTGAAAGCGGCCACAGAATCAGGCTGACTTACCTTTAAGACTTGATTATCTGTAAACTCGCATTCCAACTGTAAATTGTGTTTGTGTCTGTATATGATCTGTTTGTGAACACAAGTCCTCAATCACATGATGAAGGCACCTGAGACTCTGAAAGTAATAAACCTGTTGGACTTTAACCTGGTGTTGTGAGACTTCTTACTGTGCTTACCCCAATCCAATGCCAGTGTCTCCACAACATTGCAACAGGCCATGTGGACATGAGAGCAGGATGGTGTGTTAGAGTTGCAGTGGCATGGGAGATGGGTCGCACCAAAGCAAAAATTATACTCATTGGCCTTCAACGCTGCTTGCATCCCCTCTCTTTCCAGAAGCAGGATAGGATCTCCCTTGTCCTCACTTTTCACCCTATTAGCCTGTGCATTCAAAGGATCATCCTCCATTCTTGTTGCCAACTCTAGCACGATATCAGCACCAAACATATCTTCCCCTCATTCCTTCTGTTAGCAATACTGTATGAACCTCCAAGACACCTTGGTCCACTCCTCCATCAACCCAACCTTCATCCCCTGCTGATTGCAATTGACACCTATTCCTTTTCCTCCTCTCTAGTCACCATCCAAGGGCCTAAATATTTGTTTTCAGGTGAAACAATATTTCACGCGCACCGCCTTCAATCTGGTCTATTGCATTCGCAGCTCCCAATGCGGTCTACGCTACATTGGAGAAACCAAGCAGAAACTAGATGACCACTTTGCACAATACCTATGGCCCATTTGCAAACAGGATCCTTTCGCTTGTCATTTCAACACAGCTGCTCTACTGACCACATGTTCATCCTTGGCCTGTTGCAATGTTCCAGTGAAGCCCAATGCAAACTGGAGAAAGAGAAACTCATCTTCTGATTAAGCACTTTACAGCCTTCCAAATGTTGAGTTCAACAACTTCAGAACATAAACTCTTTTCTTCACCCCATTTCTGTTTGTTTTGCTTCATATCATTTTATCTTATTTATTTATATTATAAATTAATTTAGTTTTATTTCTTCTATTGTTTCATTTAAATCTTGCTTTCCATCTTTTCCTGCTCACTACAGCCTCTTCTCCCTCTCGCTCCACTCTGGCCATCCATTATATATTTCACATTAACCGCTGACACTTTGCTTATGGTTGCTCTGCTATTAACACATTCTGATCTCTTCATGGGCTACCATCAGCACCCTTCTCAGCCATGATTACCACCACATTCCTTTTGTCTTTTTGTGTATGACAGCTTTGTCAATCCCCCCTCACCCTCAACCCAGCAGTATAAATATCACCCTATTTTCTATTGTTTTCAGTTCTGATGAAGGGTCACCCAGATTTGAAACAATATGTATGTTACCTGAATTCATTATGGTCTTATTAATCTGATATGACTGCTTGTCAGTCCTCTTCAGGGAAGTTTTAATTAACAGTTAAGAGAGGAAGCATTTGTTATCACTCCAACCTTTAACAGCTTGCCTGCTTCACGTGTGGGTGCTAATTCTCAAACCTGACTGATCACAGGAATCGGGAAAAACTGAAATTACAAGTGAAACCTTGGAGAATGAAGCTCTGTGGAATGAGATAGAATCCTTACATCAAGCCTTACACAACATTTCTCAGGTACAAAAACAAGAGTCAAATTCATGAAATCAAGTTCATCAGCTCTTCAAAGATGAAAATGTTATGGAAGCACATGGAGAGCAGGTCATTTACAAACAGTATCAGCTCAGGTTGAATATTGGGGAATACAAGGCTTAGTGAATAATCTATAACTTGCCTTGTGGAACTAGCAGTCTTTATTCAGGACTTTATTCAGGGTCTTCAATGGTGGGGGGGGATAGAGTTCATATAGGGGCATGTTAGACGGGCTGTTTAAGGAGGTTCAGTAGGTGAATGGGATGTATATGGGATATGAAACATGTTTAGCTAAAAGGTCTCATTGAAGGTTTCCAGAGATTTTTTGGGGTGCGACTGCTACCCCCAACCACCCTAAATGGGCTTTCTGCTCGTCACAGTGTGTTATCACTGACTTGTCCTCCTCAGCAGTGGCAGTCTTCCTGTTGGTAATGGAAGACAATGTTGAAGGCCATCTTGTAATAGGTATAACCCCTGACTTGGAGATTAAATAATATCATCTGGGGACTGACTTGAATTTTCAGATGATCTGGAACTGTAACCTCTTTTTAATAATATTTAAAATGTGTAAGTATTTACATTTGATCATTCTGATTTTTATTCATAGGTTGCTGTTGCTGATGCCGAGTCTACGCGCTCCCTCTCCAGGGAAGCAGCTGCCGAAGTGACTGAGACTAGTAGTGGAAAGCTCAGCTCACCCCACCTGTCTGGGTCACCAGTGTTGCGCACGCCTTCCCCTCGCAGGCGCAGATCACCTACCCGTTCCCAGTCTCCATTACGCAGCATGTCACCATCTTTTGGTGACTCCACATTGTCTGCAGTACAGTCAGCTCTACAAAGAAGACAACTCCAGGTGCAGGTGAGTAGAGAGGAAGACTTTTAATCAACTGAGTCCTGATGAACAAGTAGTGCTCTGAAAGCTTGTGATTCCAAATAAACCAGGTTTGACTTTATCCTGGTGTTGTGAGACTTCTTACTGAGTCTTTAGATGGTCACTGCACAGGACCTGTGTGTGAGGCACTCGTAGAGCTGAAGTGTCCACAATTATGAGATGCTTATGGACAGTTGAAGGATTGCTAATGAGAGGACTCCAAGAATTCTCATAGCTTGCAGAACAATGGGAGCACTGTAGAAAATCAAAGTGAATTCCTGAAAGCTATGGCAGATCTTGGTTTAGTCTCAGGAGAGAAAAAGGAACCCTCAAGATCTAATCATATATATGGAATCTTGGGTGGAATTAAAAGTAGAACTGGAAGTATGCTACTGAGACATTTGGGTTTAAAGAGTAAGTGTCTTTGAAATTAGTGCTAAGTTATTAGCATTTATATTGTTTAACTCTTACATTATAACAATTTTTGCTTAAAACATGAAATCTTGTGGCATAATTCTTTCAGTTAATATCTGGGAGTACATTTTTAAAGTTATTTGTCTCCATAAATGTTGTAAGATATCCTAAGCCATGGTTGACTGCTTATACTCAGTCATTCAATTAATTGTTCAGAGGTTCAGTTCAGTGGTATTGCAGTAGTATCCTCTATATCTAAAATGTGCTGTAACAGGCTCGTGAGTGCTTGATGCCAGTGCTAATGGCTGAAATTAGAATTTGCCCTGATATTCTTCACCTTGAGAATCACAGATTGGATACTAAAAGAAAAAAGAAGTGATATTTAAGAGGAGACCTGTTTTTGTCAATAACTACTTGAACTCTAGAGTTTTTTCCATAAGAGATGAGGGGCAAGAACAGGTTAAATAGTTAGCACAGCTTATCTCTGAATGCCTGCTCATACCTTCTGGAAAAAAAATTGTGGCTTTGCAGTGGGTTGCATGATCCATAAACTGTTCAGACTGTAGTTTCTTCCCACCTCCCACCTTCTACTTTGTTCACAGAAGTTCAAAGGCAGCCATGCATACCTGTGGTTGAAAAGATGTGAAGGCCACGGAAATACTGAAACCTTTTAACTACTGTGACAACCTTGTTTATAGTTCTTAATAAAAAGAGAGGAAAAAAAATAGATTGCACAATAATTCTGTGAGCTGCAATCCAAAAAGGTGGAGGAAATATTTTAAGTTAAATATTTTAAGTATTTAAATTTGCTTTTCAATTGCATTTAATGAGATGAAAATAGCTGAACCGATTTGGTGCTCAGTCTGTTAAGTGATTCAAATTTAGAATTGGTAAGAAGGATTATGAAGCTTGAATA
This sequence comes from Sphyrna mokarran, assembly GCA_024679065.1. Taxonomy (NCBI): domain Eukaryota; kingdom Metazoa; phylum Chordata; class Chondrichthyes; order Carcharhiniformes; family Carcharhinidae; genus Sphyrna; species Sphyrna mokarran. The sequence goes on along the minus strand of JAGIQG010000003.1, from coordinate 68,550,544 downwards.
ATATTTTACTGGCAATTAGTGGGGCATCATGCATTAATTTAGTGTGACACACATTCGACCCAGAGGGAGTGAACAAATCTGCACTATCTGATGTTAACCTTTAACTGCCATTGTTAAGCAAGAATCTCCTTCAGCATTGAGCAGGAGACAAGGAGGTACGTGTCAGTGAAACTAATATGGAAGATGTGGAGCAGAGATTACTGAGGGAGGACTGTTGGGAGAAATACCTTGGGTCATCACCTTAGATACACGACTGGAGAACTATTGTCAGAAACCATACAGCAGATTTCCTCTTTGGCTGTGCAGTGAAGGGAAATCTGAGTGAGGTGGAGGGAAGCAATATCAGAACAGGAGAAAAAAAAATCAAGTAGATTTATCCTCTCCAACAGGCTGACTGATAAAATGGCATGCCCTAGTTTTATCTTTATCCCTATCTGCGCTAACAAAGTTTTAGGCCAGGTAGAGATGCTAACACTGACCACAGCATAGCTGAGCTAAAGGAGACAAGCAATCAGCTACATTGAGCTATGTTATCCTGCACTCATAACATTCTTGGAATAATTTTGTCAGGCAAACCACCCAGAGCGGATACACAACAGGCAGGAAGACATGGTCAGAGTTGGGATTATAACACTAAATTAGAAATACTGTTACAGCTGGTGGAAATAGGAATACAGCATGGCGAGGCTTTAATTTAAGTCAGCAATAGGTCTGTTAGTCTCAGGCTGTAGTGCTAGATTAGAGAAGAGGTTAAAGCAATTACTTTCATTCCTCCTTTTGATGTCAGGAAGCAGCAGGATGGAGCTGTACAAATAGAGCTACACAAGTTGCAGGTTTCCCACAGATTCATGGCATTATTTACTGCACCCAAGTCACACTAAGGGCTGCTTCATACTAGGCGACTGCCTTTGTGATTTTAAATTCACAGCAGTATTCTTTTTTAGCAGAGCCCTGAAGCTGTAACTCACTCTGAGTGCTACTGCATTAACCATTATCTTGCTTCTCAAATCCAGTGCGACAGCTACACATGTGACCAAAATTCCCACTCTAAACTATCTAATGCTGATCTCTGGGGTTGGAGTGGCAAAGGGTTAAAAAATGGTTAAAGGATTTCCTCAGTTGCCTTGAAATCTAGCCCAGCAGTATTATAAGTCTCGGGCCATTGCAATTAGCCTTTACCTGTCAGCCCTGTCAAACAAGGGAATGAGTTATTGGCCAGGCTGCTTTGATCACAATTGCACTCTTTATACATTTAATAGACAACAGCTCACTGGCACTACAAAGCTGCATATTTTAGAAAAAAACAAAATCAAAACTTTAAAGGGTCCCTTCACAATTATTAGGAAGTCCTGTGACACAGTGGATAGAATCCCTGCCTCTGAGCCATGAGCTCAGTGTTGAAGTCCCATGATGGCTGAGGAAGGTGCATTCATAACATAGCAAAATCAGGTTGATTATCATCCTGCAAGTTCCTCCAATACACACCAAAGGTAGATGGTAAGAGTGGAAGAAATTCCTGGTCAACCATGAAGGTGGAAAGAGAGCCCCTGCCATCAGTGTCCATAGTTTCAGACACAACATGCATGTAATGGAGCATGTTGTCTCAGCAACTCAGACTTTCTGGCAGTAATAGTCACAGTTATTGTTTGTGAGCTATCACATGTTGCATTATTATGGAGGGATTTATTGATATCTGTCCTGTCACTATTGCTGGGGTGGGGTGTACTGAACATGTTCAATCATAGTATAAGTCTCATTTCAGAAAAGCAGGCTTTTTATGCACCTTTTGAATGCAATATTAGTCATGACAATTCCCTAGTAACTCTTAATACAGATTAGATGCAGTTAAACTTGCTCTACACTGCCGCATCAAAGACTCTTAATCTGAAAAAAAACTGCAAAGGTCCAGTATAGGGTAAAGCTCCCCAGTACTGTCCTATAAAACACTCAGGGAAGTACAGCTTTGGTTAGTTATACAGGGGCCAATTTTAATTGACAATGGATTTCCGTTGGGAAACTGCTCCAACATGTTGATTTCCTGCCATACAAAGACAGCAGGAATTGGAAAGATTTAATTGTAAGATCTTACATAAGGACTACCTATCCACTTTTTACTGCAAGGACATAGAGCTCAAGCAGATGAAGACTGTACGGCTAAGGACTCCAGATAAGTCACATGGCGAGGTTTTCAGAAGGGTTTCACGGAGGGAAGGCCTGGGGCAGAGGATGCAAAAACTTAATTTGTGGGGCCCAAAGGAGCATTCCCACTGCTTTCACCTCTACAAAGGAAAGTTCTGGGTTTAACTGAAAGTCCATTTCTGTCCTCAGATTAGCCACAGACTATTTGTCCTTGCAGGAAAGTGATGCAAGTGCCCCACTTGGGCCCAGTTAAAAATTGCATTGTGGTCTCATATAATAAGACTCCAACTTGTGTGAATTTAGGCAGTCACATCATGCCTGCAAACTCAACAAATTGATGTGAGCAATGGTCAGGTTATAAGTGGAACAAGCATGTTATTTTTTAATTGGCCCAGTTTTCGCTGGGCAAGTAAGGGTTAATACTCTTCCTGCAATCAGAGACTCTGAAATTCGGGAAATATGAGTTAGATACAAAGTAAAGCTTCCTCTAGACATGTCCTTTTGTACTTTATTGAGTGCTCAGACATTACTCACTGTGCTTGTTACACCAACTGAACTTGTGATGATAGCAGTTCAATTCATTTTTGTTATCAACTTCAGTGGCTTACTCAGGTGCAATTGTGAATAAAATTAGTAAAGGCAGAAATTTATGGGTGTTGCACATCCTTCTTTGAAACTTCATGACTTTTAAAAAGATGGCAAGAAATTTTAGAAGGTTGATTCTGCTTGTGTAATGTACTGTAAACGGCTATGCAAGAGGCAAGTCAGTTTATAATCAGTAAAGTGTGGCCATTTCCTCAGGAGTTTCGTGGAAAATTGGAGTCTGTTCAGGACATAGTGGGCTCTTTGAAGAAGCAACTGGGCGAGAGTGAGAGTGAGCGGAGGCTTCTGGAGCAGAGGATGATAAAGCTGAAAGATGAAGCTGATGATTCAAGCCGAGCCAAGGATGATGCCAAGAGAGATGCTGCCCGCTACCGATCCTCTCTAGAAATCATTGGAAGGTGAGCGTTGGCATTCTGCTTGGAAAAGACATAACGACAAAACTTTGTTAAGAGATTAATTCAGGGATATGCCAATGAGCTTTAAGTGAATGTTTCCACTGTTTCAAGATATCATCAAAGTGGGGTAACTGAATCCAGGTTTCATCTTTTGCAAGTGACACCACTTGTGAAGTGAAGACATTGGTTAAATTTCACGAGGTTCATGGGTACCCCAATATTGGTGAAAAGCGAGTTCCAAGCCTGCAACGGTCAGCAGCAGCTTCCTGCTGATTGGGTCTGCAGGCAGCCATCAGCTAATCTAGTCTGTGGCTTCTTCATGCTGCTTGCTTCGCGATTACCTCAGCAGTGTTATTTGGAGAGGTAATCACTGCTGAGATTTGTAGGAGATCTCAGGTAAGTAGACAAAAAAAAATTAGTGTCAATGTGAAAACTTCACCAAGGAGATTGTTCAGGAAGGCTGAAGGATGCCTTCCCGGTCTTCTAGTCTAAGGGACATCTATCTGGTACTCCGACTGCCACAGGAAGACTGCCTCCATTTAACCGATGGCCTCCCCATGTTTTAGAGTTTGCTGTGACCTCAGCAAATGCTAACTATAAAATAGTCTCTAATTGGACCTTTGTATATGAAAATTGGCTGCCTACTTCCCTGAAGCAAGCAGGCTCTCCATTTCTGCTTCCAAGGCTGGGATAGTGTCCTAGCAGCAGGATCACAATGACAGCAAAACCACTGCAGCTCCATACAATTCCTCACCAATTCCCCCACACCATCCTAGCCATTTAGAGTAATTTGCAAATTGAGATCACAGACATATAGATCTCCTCCTATGAAATAGAAATGTCAAAATCTCATCTATAAAGGTGGCACCTCCAATAGTATAGAACTCTCTCAGTACCACAGAGTTATGTCAGCCTAGGTATTTATGTTTCATAACTGAAATGGAACTTGGATCCATAACCTTCTGACACTGAGTCACAGCTGGCAGCCAGTGATCATCACTGAATTTGAGTCAATTTCCTCACTGTTGTCCAGAAAGTTAATTGGAAATGAGTTTAAACAGAGAACGCCACTTTGTACATCCAAATAAAATTAAGAAACATTTCCTGTTAGTTCTGAGAACGTAGAGGGTATTCATGTGAATGCTCATGCAACTGGAATTGGATTTCTGCCAATTGGAAACTCAAAGTCTCTTTGTAGAGATGGCAGTGCAGCTTAGTGGACAGAACACCTCGTAAGATTGTTGTGTTTTGCCTCACGTTCCAACCAGAGTCTTTAATTGATTTTCAAAACAATTCAATAAAGATCCAACCTTGTTGAAGAGCCACTCCCGTTGATTCATAAATGTCACACATGATTTATAGATCTCAATCATGTCCCCTTAAGAGAGCCAATATGTAACCTCTCACCAACAAAACCCAGTCTTCCTATAAAGTAAAAAAGAATGTTGTGCTCAGAGTTATTTGCATGCCCTGGATGATCAGATACATTAATTGCTCCTAGATTACACATGAGACTTCTGATGCATACTGACATCACTTCAGAAGATGTAAGGTAGGAAGTACTGGAAATGCTCAGCAGATCAGGCAGCATTAGTAGAGAGAGAGAGAGAAACAGCTAATGCTTCAGGCCAATGACCATTTCAAAAGATGAGTGATTTCAGTTGTGCCACGTTTTTGTAACAGCCTAACTTAACAAACAAGTTTATCTTCCCCTTTTCCAGCAATAAGCACAACTATTTAAAGTCAGCCTAATTACATCAGCTTTTGAACCAGTTTAGGAAAGGTTTAATAAAATAAACTAACCTGTTAAATTTATTTGATCTTTGCAGACCTTCACTAAGAAGGTTTACGCATATTGCTTACAAAGCAGGCAACTGCTAATTACAATACCTTCCAATTCTATCTTGATAATACCTGTGCAGCTCAAAGCTGCCCCTAAATGTTAGGTCAAATGTGACTAGTCCTTGTATCTAGAAAAATCTTCAGCCTGAAATATCAGTTGAGATTATGTGCCTCAGTCTCAGAGTAGGACTTAAACCTACAACCTCCTGACTCAAGAATTTAGAGCATTGTCAGAAGCACCAATTCCATGCCATTTGTCCTCTGCCCAAAGGTAGACTGGCTGATTCATCCTAAGCTGTTTTCTTTGTCACTTCTGTCAGTGGTTCTTTGTCATTGTCTTTTGTTAAGGAGGGCAGGGCTGGAGACAAGTCTCAAGTCTACCACAGTTCAAATGGGAACTGAAACTTTGCTTTAATTCTTAACCAAAGGTTAATCATTTAACCATATGAGCAAACCAGCCCCCACTCCCAGAGATTATAGGTCATAAAACTGTATAATTGTAGCCCGTTATTTTCAATCTATAGAGCTAACGGTTAGAAAATCATTTGCTATAAGAAATCAGTATTTCCTGAGTCTTCCTTTCAGAGAATGCCGCAGCACTCAATCACATAGATCTCCAGTTGTCTGAATTGCATCTGTGCCATTATAGTTGATCATGAACACGAATACTGACACTTCTCTGTTGTTAACAGTTATGAGTCATAGGCAATATTGATAATATCCATTGAAAGTGACTTTTTTCCTGTATCTTTTTCCTCCTGTCAGTGAGAAAGGCAATTTGGAAAAGTTGGTGCATTCGCTGAACCAGCAAATCGACAACTTGCAGCTGGAAGTGGAGCGGCTGAAAACAGTGAATAGTGATCTGCAACACCAGCGAGATCATCTTAAAGATGAGAAGGAGGAGTTACACAAAGACAAGGAGCAAGCCAAGAAAGAAGTTGAGAGAGGGTTAGCAAATAGCTGTGGGGATTGTTTACACGTGAACAAGTTAATATTGATGGAGCTAATGAGTATTGGCTGATTGTAGTCCCATTTAACCTTAGTACATACAATGTAATGATTTAGGGAACGGGGAAATTTCCTTTTGGGTGTGCTTCATAGCTGACATAGTCAGTAATTCAAAAGTCCAGGGTGGGCGTAGCCCATTCTGTTACTCCACAGCACAGGAGGATTGCAAATCTTAAAATCCTGATTTTAAAAAGAGAATAAAATTTAACTGGACAACTATAGGTCTACAGAATGGTGAACATTTTACGTACAATATTCTGAGATAAAATGAATTGGCATTTAGAAAGTATAGGCTAATAAAAGTTAGCATGGATTTGTGATCGAGTTACTTAACATAATGAAAAGGATTGATGAGACTATTGCTGTTGATGTGGTACATTTTAGCTTCCAAAAGATGATTCATAAAGGACTGCATAATGGACTTGTTAAAAGTTGAAGCCCATGGGATTAAAGAGATCCAGCAAAAATGTCAAAAGACAACACTGGACCAATCTAGAGTCCCAGGTTGGCCACAACGATTCCCCGTTGACTCTGGCAAGGTCTGAAAGACATAACAGACTACAAGATGAAAGCATATAACATCGCCAGCTCCAAAGCATTCCTCCCTGATGAGCTCAATGCATTCTATGCCTGTTTTGAGCAAGAGGCCAGCGAGAGCATGCCCCCTACCCTGGAAGCCCTGGATGAGCCTGTACTTGCAATCACCATTGCAGGTGTCAGAGCAGCTTTCTTGAAGGTCAGCTCACAGAAAGCAACTTGCCCGGGTGGAGTACCTGGATGTACAGTCAGATCCTATTCGGATCAGCTAATGGAGGTATTCACAGACATCTTCAACCTCTCTTTACAACAATCTGAGGTCTCTATCTGTTTCAAAAAGACCATTATCTCGAAATCTAAGAAAAACCAAACAGTGTGCCTTAATGACTATCAGCTGAGCTGTAGTCATAAATAGGAGTCTAATACAGGTGTCTTGTTAGCTAGGTATTCCAGGGTTGAGTGCAGAGCCAGGAAGTGGCATCTATTGTGGACCTGTGCGGCGGTAGGCAAACTGTAGTGGATCGAGGTAGTCCGGATGGCTCTGACATCAATCATTATGAAGTGTTTTGAAAGATTAATCATGGCACGAATCAATCCCAAGATTACCTGGATCCACTATAGCTTGTCTACTGCCACAACAGATCCACTGCTGGTGCCATTTCCCTGGCCTTGCATTCAACTGTGGAATACCTAGAGAACAAGGACACCTACGTCAGACTCCTATTTATTGACTACAGCTCAACCTTCAATACAATTATTCCCATGAAACTCAACTCCAAACTCTGTTACCTGGGCCTCTCTTTGTGACTGGATCCTGAATTTCCTAACTCATAGACCATAATCAGTAAGGATAGGCAACAGCACCTTCTCCACAATCATCCTCAACACCACTACCCCACAAGGCTGTGTTCTCAGTTTCCTACTATACTCCTTATACACCTATGACTGTGCAGCCAAATTCCCCTCCAATTCGATTTTTAAGTTTACTGACAACATAGTAGTGGGTCGGATCGCAAACAATGATGAGACAGAGTACAGTGATGAGATAGAGGATCAGGTGAACTGGTATGGCAACAATAATCTCTCCCTCAATGTCAACAAAACAAAGCAAATTGTCATTGACTTAAGAAATCAATGGGGATGAAGTAGAAAGGGTCAAGATCTTAAAGTTTTTATGTGTCCAGATCACCAACAAGTTTTCCTAGTTCCCCCTATGCTGACACAATAGTTAAGAAAACCCACCAACGCCTCTACTTTCTCAGAAGACTAAGGAAATTTGGCATGTCAGCTATGACTCTTAAAGATGCACCATAGAAAGCATTCTTGGTATGGTATCACAGCTTGGTATGGCTCCTGCTCTGCCTAGGACCGCAAAGAACTACAAAAGGTCGTGAATGTAGCCGAATCCATCACACAAACTAGCCTCCCATCCATTGACTCTGTCTACATTTCCTGCTGCCTCGGCAAAGTACTCTGTATAATTAATAACCCCATGCATCCTGGACATTCTCTCTTCCACCATAGAACCATAGAATCTTACCTTCATCCTTTGGGAAAAAGATACAGAAGTCTGAGATCATGAACCAACCGACTCAAGAATAGCTTCTTTCCTGCTGTTGTCAGACTTTTGAGAGGACTTACCTTGCATGAAGTTGATCTTTTTCTAGCTATGATTGTAACATTGCATTCTGCAATCTCTCGTTTCCTTCTCTATGAGCAATATGTTTTATCTGTATAGCATGCAAGAAACAATACTTTTCACTGTTTGCTAATACATATGACAATAATAAATCAAATCAAATCAAATTAAGTTGATTATGCAGTTACATTCAAAATTGGCCAAAGGGCAGAAAGCAAAGAGTAGTGGTAAGTGGTTGCTTTTCAGATTTGGACAAAAATTCACAGTGGCATTTGTCCAACAGGTTGATATTAAAATCACTGATTTTTTTTAACTTGGTTATACAGGGCAGAATTTTAAAGTTTGGAGATGAAGTGAACTTGGAAAGGTAGTTAACGTTGAGAGGATAGCAGCAGACTTCAGGAAAATATCAACAGATTGGTGAAATTGACACATGGCAGATGAATTTTAATACAGAGGTGTTTGAAGCAATGCATTTTGGCAGGAAGAATGAGGAGATTCAGTGGATCAGATCTTCAGATATCAGGAGAGGTGATGTACTGGATTTAACTGCTGATGTGGATTGGGATTTAGAGAAAGTGCTGACATGCACGTAGACACGGGGTGGAATTTTCTGGCCATGCTCGCCCCAAGACTGGAAAATCTTGCTTGAGGTCAACGGACCTTTACAATGTCCATGCCATGTCTGTTATGATTTCCATGGCAGGCAGGATGGGAAAATTCCACATTACGAACGTCTCTTACAGGGGAATCTTTTCTATAGTGACCCTCTTTGCTGGTTTTCTCTATGGATGGTTGTGCCAAGGGATCACTAGTGCAGTCAGGATCAGGAGTGCCAGCTGAAAGTTCACAAAATGCCAAGCATCAATGATTTCCACAGTGAGCAATGATGCACACAGTATCAGACAATCTGAACCAATATGAACTAAATGGCAGAATTCTAAAAAGGTACAGGAAGACACCTGGGATTGAACATACAAATCATCTTTTAAGATGGCTGGGCAGGTTGACAAGGTTGTTAAAAAAGTCAATCTTGGCTTTGTTAATAGAGTAATACAGTATAAAAGAGACAAAGTCTTTAATTTGTTCTCAACTAGACTATTGTGTAAAATTTTGAATACCACCCCTTATGAAGGATGGGGAGATGCTAGAGAAGATGCAGAAGAGATTTATTCATTTCTATTAGGTATGAGGGACTTCATGTTATCTGAGAGGCTGAGGAGGCTAAGATTGTACTCAATAAAGCAAAGAAAGTTAAGGAGAGATTTAATAGAGGTATTCAGAATTAAGGAAGATTTTGACAGAGTGACATGGAAAAACTTGCTTCCATCAGTGGGATGGTCAATAACAAGAAGACAGAGGTTTAAGGTAACAGAGAGAAGAGCAGAAGAAAGATGCAGGGGAAAAAAAAGTACATTGCAAGTAATTATGATGTGAAGTGTATTAGTTGAAAAGATGACAGAAGCAGATTCAATAGTAATTTTCAAAGGGTATTGAATAAATACAGGAAAAGGAAAAAAATACAGGATTAAAAGGAAAGAATAGAGGAGTGAGACTGTTGGATAGCTCTTACAAATACCTAGTCTGTCAACTATGGTTTCCTTTTGAACTCTAGGATTCTATGGCATTGGGATAGGATGGTGTGGAGATGCTGGTGTTGGTCTGGGGTAAACACAGTAAGAAGTTTCACAACACCAGGTTAAAGTCCAACAGGTTTATTTGGTAGCACAAGTCACAAGCTTTCAGCAGTCGTGGGCATTCAGTCTCTGGTCTTCGGGCAAGTGCTCTCCATGACTGCCCCCAAGATACACAACGCAGAATTGCTGAGCAGAAACTGACAGACAAGTTCTAGAAGTCCTCATGTGTGCAGAACTTGGCTGCTGGTTTCTGCTCAGCAATTCTGCATTGTCATGTGTCATGGGGGCCGCCTTGGAGAGCGCTCACCCAAAGACCAAAGACTGTATGCCTGTGACTGCTGAAAGCTTGTACCTTGTGCTACCAAATAAACCAGATTTTAATCTGGTGTTGAGACTTTTTATTGGGATGCGTGTCAGTCCTTGAACAACATGATGGACAGCAGTTCTACCCTACCACTCTTTGACATCTCAACAATGCCACTGAAATGTCAGGCTTGTCATATCAAAGCCCGAACTTGTCCTTGCCTGACATCCCACATGCTTGCATTTCTCAGTGTTCCCTAATTAGTAACCAGGAACTGGATTTTGACTGATTTTTGTTCCCTGCTCCCTAATCCAGTGAAGTAAGCGCTGTCTCACATAACTGTCTCCCTCCTATTAATTGTCTCCGTTCCTACATAATCTTGCCTGACACTTAAATAGTGAGGAAGTGCTGAGTGTTACATATGTCCAGCTTTTAGATGATGTGTTTCAGACAGGCAAAAGTAATGAGCGTTATCCCACAGGTATCAGGCTGGGATCTTAACTCTTTACAATTTATACACATGACCTGGATTAAGAGATTTAAGGGATGATTCCAAATTTGCTGAAGACACAAAGTAAGTTGTAAAGAGGACATAAGGAGGATAAAAATGGACATAGATAAGTTAACTGGGCAAAAATCTGATGGAAAGAGTATAATATGGGGAAAATATATAATTATCTATTTATCAGGTAGAATAAAAAATAAATATATAGTCTAAATGGTGAGAGATTGCAAAGTTTTGAGGTGCAAAGGATCTGGATGTCCAAGTGAAAAAAAATCACAAGTCTACAATGCAGGTACAACAAGTAATTAGGAAAGTGAATAGAAGGCTATTTATTGTGAGGGGATTTCATTGCAAAAGTAGGGAGGTTATGCTTCAACAAAATAAAAAAAAATCAAATTATTCTGAATGCTGGAATCTGGAACAAAAACAGAAAATGCTGGAAAATCTCAGCAGACCTGACAGCATCTGTGGAAAGAATGGAATCGAGATGACTCTTCAGCAGAGTTCCAGTTGCACAGGGCACGAGTGTGATTATATTTGGAGTATTGTGAAACAATATTGGTTACCTTATTTAAGGAATGATTAAATATGTTAGAAGTAATTCAGAGAAATGTTATAGGACTAATACATGGAATGGGTGGGTTGTCTTATGAGGAAATGTTGGACAGGCTGGGCTTGTAAAAGGTGACTCGTTGGAAACGTATAGAGCAAAATTCTCAATGTCTCTTTGGGACTAAGTGCCCGTGGCAGCTGGAAAATGAGAACGTTTCTTGGGCTTGGGAAGTATCGATCAGGTGGGATTTTAAGCAACCTAGCGGCCAGCCCCGAGTCTGAGCTACCATTTGTAAACGGCTTCAAAATCTCCACGATCGGAAACAGGCACTCCCACCTCCCAAAAATTTAAACTGTTGGCCCCCACTTCCTCCTCAGACTCTCCTTCCATTCAACATTCACCCCCCTCTCCCTTCAGTCCTCTCCCAATCTGCCTCTCTTCAAGCCGTGTGCCTTGGTAGTGCACGTGGTGCATTGCTGTCTGTACTGACACTCTAGCCTGGTTCTTGAGCCCTGAGGTGCTTCAAGGAGGTAGGTCCAGTTGCCATTTGTTTCCTGCTGTTGCAAGGCTGCAGAGGAAGGAATCCTCAAAGGTCCTAGGGTTGGGTGAGCTGAGGGTTGACTTCACCACTCTCCCCTGGGATAAATATGTCATAGTAGATGATCTTCCATGCTATACCTGAAGATCAACCCCGACATGGTGATTTCAGACAGCCCTGTGATCAATATCTGTATTCCAGCCTATAATTGTTAACCTCCACTCACTCCCCTTCTCCTGCCACCTCCCCCTTCCCCACCCCAGTCACCTGGCAGGATATTAAATCACAGCAGCACTCCATTCTTCAGCAGAGATTTTCCGTCTTGTCAGAAGCTGCAGTTGTGAGTGAACACCTTTGAAGTCCTCTGAATAGGGGCCTGATCCTCCTCAAAAAATTCTAAGTGCTGAATTGGCAGGAAAAATGATGTAATTCAAGATTGTTTTTCAGTGAGAGTTCAGACTCAAATCTCTCACACTCTGTGCCCTGCAGAGGTCACAACTGTGAACATTATTAAAAACTCGGGGGTGGGGGGGGGAGGGGCCTGTTCACGGCAGAGTCTGACAGTTCCAGGCGTCTTGCCTGTGTACCATCCCCTGATTGCCCCCCACCTTCACTCCAGTGGGCACTCACACAGTTCCCAAAACATGGGGAGCCACTCTAAACCCCACCGGAATGAAATACTCCTGGCAGATTGGAGATGCTGTCAGGTCCAGAGAATTCAGCTCCAGACCTGATAATGATATCTAAATTACATGAAAAATAGATTAAATCACTTGCCTTGTCTTCCCACCAGTTTCCAGGCTATGGGAGATAAGCATGCATTGGGAACGCGTGCACAAAACCCTCAAAATGGCTGACATGTGCATCTCCCAACCCAAAGTGCTAAGAAGTGTGCACATTAGAATGGGAGAATCGGGCCCAAGATCAATTTCACCTGGTGGGGAGTGGGGGGGGCGGGGGAGTGCAGTTTCTCTGGACCTACCTCGTCGAACCTCCTCAGGACCCATGTGTCAGGCCAAGGGGCCACACACTTTTTTTTCATTGTCAAGATGCTTGTCCTGAAGGCAGACTGAATTGAGGCTTTGAGGAGAGGCTGATTGTGTGGTCTGAAGGGGAAGGGGCTGAGTGGGGGTTTGAGTGGGAAGTGGAGCTGTGTTGGGAAATCTATAGGGGTATGTGGGGATCCTGAAGGGGTAGGAGGTATCTGTGAGGGGAAAGGGTGGGAAGGGGTTGGGTGGTGGTTGGGTCAGCCTAATGCCTGTGTGGTATGTGTTGGAAATGGAGGGTGTGTAGACGAGAAGATGGGGGTTTGGGCGACAGAGGGCTGGTGGTGGGGAGCTGGTAATGGGGTGCTTTGAATGTTTGTATGTAAACCAAGGCTCCATTTGACCTCTTAGCTGAATGTTGAATTCTCATTCTGATCTGGATATTATTGCATTGTTGCTTCGGGGAACTCAGCTGTCGTATTTCCTGAATTACATGTGATGACACTTCATAAGTATTTACTTGACTGTAAAATGTTTTGGGAATTGTAAAATGTGCTACATAAATGTACTATTAATTTTTAAAAAATCCAACGCGTGGCCTGTTAATTACTGTTTCAAGCCACAGCATATCTTCAATAAAATTGAGTTTTGTTTTCAGTTTTCCAAGCTAAGCCTTTGTGACTAGACAGCAGTACCTTGTGCTTTCATTAGATTATAAGATACCTCTTCTCTGATGACTTTCTGTACTGTAATGTGGATGTCAATAATTGTGTTCTTACAGGCAAAAGGCATTGGAGCTGATAGAAGTCAAGAACTCAGCTTTGAGAAAAGAGTTGGTCGTTGTAAAGGAAGCCTTGAACAAAGCTACACTGGAGAGGGAGGTGCTACAGAATGAGAAGGCAGACTTAACTGAGGCTCTCAGCAAGGTATGTGGTACAGAATGTGAGAATCCAACAAATTTAGGCCATAAGGTGCAAGAGAGTGGTGTCTGAGACTTTCAGCATGCTATGAGGAATGTAGTCTGAAAATCCAAGGAGTAAAGGGCATGAAGTCAATGAGGAACTTTTCTGAGATTCAAGCGCAGTTGCCTGGTTACTTGAGGATTTCGATTCTGCGTAAGTTTCAGAATCTGTATCCTGGATTTATACCACCTTGCAAGAATGACCCCGAGAGGCAAAGAAAATAATGATGACAACAAATAGTTTTAAGTGTGGCCTTGAGAGACCATTTTGAGTAGACTGATAATATAGTGCCATTCATTACTAACCAGATGCTCATCATCTCTGGCACACAGGAATTATGAATGAAGTACCTTAATTTATTTTCACTTCATCAAGAGATTTGTGTTATAGTTTTGGTTTCTAAACCCTGACATTCACTGGATTAACTCCTGTTTAAATTAGCAAAACATTTTGTTTGTTTTATTGGAGTTGGCCCACTTGCATAAACTCCTTTTAATATGGTCATACTCTTGGTGCAGTAAAATTTTGAATCATTTGAATAATAAATCCTTCTGCATTTAGTTCAGTAACAACACTATCATTCTTCCTCAAGATTGTTTTTCTTGGTATACATACCATGGGGTTCTCATGTATCTTGAATTCTCCTTCTGTTTTTGTGGCTGTACACAGTTGTATTTAATCTTGATGACATTTTGTGATGAAGATGTGTGGGTTAGGTTGATTGGCCATGGTAAATTTATCTGTTAGTATCAGGGGGATTAGTGGGGTAAATTTATGGGGTTACAGGGATAGGGCATGGGTAAAATTGTAGTCGATGCAGACTTGATGGGTCAAACGACCTCTTCTGCATAGAGGTTCTATTCTATGATTAACATTTTGTGTAAGTTGTTTGTGCTTCTCCCTATAGATGCATTCTTCTCATGAATGTTCTCCATTTTTTGACCTTATAGGCTGAGCTGACTATTACAGACTTGGAGTTGTCCTTGAGCAAGTTGAAGACTGAAGAAGGTGTACTGCGAGACACTCTTGTCAAGATGAGTGCACTAAATGAAGGCTTAGCTCAGGATAAGGTTGAATTAAACCACATCCTCCTTCGGGTGAGATACCTGAGGCAATCTCAGAGGACTTTCTCAGAATGAAGTCACTTTAATGTCCACTAGTTCTGATGGTGTCAGATGAGATTGCATATTAGAGGAAGTATGAAAGTAAATTGTATAGATCACATTATAAAACCCAGAAATACATTGCACCTGATTCCTCATCTTGGTTGATGTGCCTCAGGAGCTGTCAAAGTATCTTCTCAATTGTGAGACAATTCAATTCTACAAGTGGCCTCTGCATCCTAAGGTGACTCAGTACAAAAGCCTATGTTTATCAGGATGATTCCTATCCTGCTCTTTGATTAATTCACTGGGTCATGTGACCCTTACTCTATAGATTGATCCTTAAAGGGACAATCACTACAGCCCCTTGTTACAATGCCCTGTCTCACTTAAAGCCCTGAACCTAACCCTGCCCCTTAACCAGCTGGCTTTCTGGATTATAAAGCCCTTTGTGAAATTCGCAATTAACATTTTTATGCTGTCTTTTATGGCTCCTTTTTAATTATCTGCTACTTCTTCAGAAAGAGATCCTTATGCATAATGGAAGTGCAAAGGTAAGTTGGGGGGATGGAAGTGATGAAAGCATTCATTCAAGATCATGGGGTAAGATAATTGTTTATGCACGGACAATCAAAAATTTTAAGCTAATAACAAAGAATTGAGCAGAATGTTAGAGAAGTTCTTTGCCCTAAGAATGGTCAGCCTAAGAAAGTCTCCAGAAACTACAACCCACAAATGATTTATTAAAATTCATTTCTGGGATGGGGGTATCACTGACTAGGCCAGCATTTATTGCCTATCCCTAATCTCCATTGAAAAGATGATGGTGTGCTGCTTTCTTAAACCTCTGCAGTTCATGTGATGTAGGTACACCCATATTGCTATTAGTGAGGATGTTCCAGGATTCTGACCCAGCGGGTCAGGATGGTGTGTGACTTGGAGGGGATGTTCCAGGTGATATATCCCCATGTGTCTGTTACTGTCATCCTTCTAAATGTGCAGTGGTTGTTTGTTTGGAAAATGCTGTCTAAGGAGTGCTGATGAGTTCAAGTCGATTGCCTTGTCCTGGAATGTTGTTGAGGTTTTGAGTGTTATGGGAGCTGCACTCATCCAAATAGAGACAATTCAATCCATTCACAAGGAAATAATATTGCTTGAAAAAGAAGCATTTTGAAGAAGCTAGTGAGATTTATTTAGGTGGCTAATATGGAGAGAAACACCAGCTTAATCTTGATGGGTCAAAGGGCATGTTTTTGTGCTATAATATTGTGTTCTTAATACGCTCGACTCAAATGTTACCAACAAATCATAGAATCATAAAATCATAGAAACCCTACACTGCAGGAAGAGACTATTTGGCCTCTTGATCTGCACTGATCACAATCCCACCCAGGCCCTACCCTCTTATCGCTGCATATTTTACCTGCTAATCTCTCTAATTTACGCATTTCAGCATTCTAAAGGGCAATTTGAGCATGGCCAATCAACCAACCCTGCATATCTTTGGACTGTGGAGGAAACTGGTTGATGAATGTCGATGAATGATGTGTCATACTTGCAAAGCATGTAAAAAAAAAAACCACAGACAGTTCAATATGATTTTAATATTTTCGCCACCTTGAAGTTTTAGCCAAAATTGCCCCAATGTCCATTATGCCATTGGAAGTGTGAGGGGAAGAGCACTTTCATTCCTTGGTCCATGTCCCTGTTTCGGAAACACTTGACTAACTTTAGTGGATCACTCGCCTTCACTTTGATCCTTGTTAGAGAAGTGAACCTTAAAGGATTACCCTGACACAACATGGTCTAAGTGCCACATGGCAAATTTAAAAGCATCTAAGCCTAATCAGTGGATTCCTTTGTGATTTTTTTTTTATTCATCTGTGGGCCAGCATTTATTACCCATCCCTAGTTGTCTTTCAGAACATGATGGTGAACTCCCTTCTTGAACCTCTGTAGTCCTATGTATGAAGGCGCATCCTTAGTGCTATTTGTGGGTGGGGGAAGTTCCAGGATTTTGAGCCAACAGCAATATATTTCCAAGTCAGGATGGTAAGTGACTTGGAGGGGAATACCCATGGTGGTGTTCCAAGGTATGTGCTGTCCATGTCCTTCTAGATGAGATGTAGATATTCCAATATTTAACACCAAATATCCCCATCCCTATAACTCTAATGTTATAGATGTCCCTAATGACATCAGGGATAGGCAGAAATTTATGATACTCAGTGTTGCTTCAGTGCAAAGAATGGATGATGATAACACACACTTGCCTGGCATTGTAAAATGTCATGTGGCAAGGAGGCAAACAGCCAGAGCAGCCAGGTCTGATGCGAATTAGGTCAAGCAAAGTTGAACCAACCCAGGTCAAAGCAAGTCAGGCAAGCCTGACATGTACTGTGAGCTATGGCCTGAGGCTCCTGACGCTGAGCAAATAAGGGCAATGTTACAGGTACTTGCCAGACACACAGGTGCTGCATTCCATATATGAAGGAATTATGTGTGCTCTGTGCACCTGGGAATACTTCTGCCATTGTTCATAATTTCATCCATTGGCTGGCCGCGAGGGAACTTTCTGGAAAGGTGCCAAAAGAAGGATCAAAGAGCAAGTCTAGAGATCCCATCAATGAAGACTCAGTGTCAGCAGCAGAGATGCAGCAAGGATACAGCAAAAATCAACAAAGAACCAAGACCAAATATTGCCACTTCAAAAACCCTAGGTTTGGAAGTCAGCAAAGATCCAAGATCAAAATTTGTACCCGGTGGAGTCAGCCTGACCAGTTCAACTTCAAAGGTCATATTTGGATCACAGATAAATGTGCTAGAGTAGTTCTTATTTGAGTTAAAGCAAGTTTTGTTTAAGAATCAAAAGTTTACATTGAATGAAGGTGTTTTGCTAAAGTTTGGTACCAAAAGTATTGTAATAAAGATAAAGGTTCTTTAAAATATAGTCACAGTTGACTTTCATCACTCAAGAAAACACATCTTGGTGAAGGAGTTATAGTACACTGGTCGAAGTGTCTTCCCAGACAATATTGGTGTGCCTGGTTGTCCTCGATAAGAAGTGACCAAAATTTGGTCCAAAATTGAACCTTAGAAACCTTACAAATTCTTGGACATCCAACCTGAGCTTGAATTAAGAGGGCAATACCCCTGCATGATGGCCGGGATTCAAGTGGATGAACAGGGATAGAGGCAATCAACAGCAATTGGAACATAAACAAGGTGGTTGTTAAGTGTGATGAACAAGAGGCAGAATTTGTGAAACTTGGTTAGTTAACAACTTTGGGTAAACTCTGCAAATCAGCCTTGAAAGGTGCTGAACATAGCTCCAGTGTCGGAGGGCCTGTGAAAATTTAGCGAGAGCTATTCTACCCTGGTCATCTCCCTTTGTCAAAAACCTAAAAAGTAAGAGTAGAAGAATGCAGTGCCCTGAGTGAGAAGAGACACTGAGAAAATACTTGAAGAAAAAAATGAATCAAGTGGGTCAGGTACTGTAGCAAATCATTTCGGTTCCAGGACTCAGGACAAAGATACTAGGAGGCAAAGATATTGGAAGGGAGCATGTAAAAACCAAGGGAAGGGTACTTCCAAGTTTGACAAGGTTTCTATAATAGACAGCTGCATGCAGCAGCTACGAGAGAAAAAAAATCCGAGAATATAAAGTTGAAGGAAGAATTAGAGAATGTGAAGCAGGAAATGAAAAAAAAAAGAAAACAAAAGCATTAGAACAGAAGCAGAGAAGTCAAACGAATCTATAGTATATGGGTCAGTTTCAGACCCAGTGTGAAAAATCATATCAGGGACTGCAACATGCCACCTGCAGTTGGGACACAGCACAAAACTCTGTGGCCGAGCTGACGGAAAGATGTACAAATCTAGATGCTATTGACGACAAAGGCCTGTACCATGTAGCCAAAGAAAACAAACCTCATGCTGCGGATCATTCAAAACTCCAGCATGAGATCGATAAATTAAAATCTCAGCTTTCAATACAGAAGGGCATCTTGGTAAAAGAGTTTATAATATACGGGTTGAAGTGTCTTCCCAGACAGCAGTTCACTCGTTTGAAATATTGTTCCTCCAGCAAGTAATTGCTTTGATATTGAAATGGACAAAACACAGTCCTGACAAATTTTACATCCTTGTCTGATTTAGTACTGTCAAAATATTGGCAATTGGAAGAAGAAAAATATAATAAACCTTTATAACTTGGATAGCATGGTGACACAGTGGTTAGCACTGCTATCTTACAGAGACAGGGATCCAGGTTCAATTCCAGCCTTAGGTGACTGTGTGGAGTTTGCACATTCTCCACATGTCTGCGCAGATTTCCTCTGGGTGCTCGAGTTTCTTCCCAAAGATGTGTGTGTTAGGTTGATTGGCCATGATAAAAATTTTCTCTTAATGTCAGAAATCTGGCAAAGTAAGAATGTGGGGTTAGGGAGATGAGACCTGGATGCGTTTGTTGTCAATGAAGGCTCCTTGGTCTGAACGGCCGTCTTCTGCACTGTAGGGTTTTTATGATGCTGTGATTTTACTGTTGCAGAATTAGATATGTGTCAAATGGAAAAATCAATTCCAATTTGACTTGATTAATTTCTTTGATTGAAATGGTTTGAACCAGAACTGTGTTTGATAGAAATTGTTTCAATTCCCAGTGGTTCTGATCTCAATTTGGGAATGAATGCAGGATGAGCTGGCTCAAACAGCTTGAATGCAACGGTTTGATCTGTATCCTATTAGTCTGTCTTCAAACCATTTCTTGCATATTCTGTGCTGCCAGTTTGAAATTCAGAGTAGAATAAACAAGCTGAAAATTTGAATAAAAACAAACTTGGAAGGTATTTGCAATTTGGTATTTCCATTTCTGACTAGATGGAAGATGACAAATCAGCCCTGCAAGGTCAGAAGGAAGAGGTTGAAAAGGCAAAGGCTAACATTCAGGACTTACTGGTCCGTGTGAAGCAGGAGAAGATGGAGTTGGATACAGAGAAGCATGAACTAGATCAGTCTCTGCAGATTGTGGAGCAGAGCCGAGGGCAGCTGGAACATGAACTGCTAATATTACAACAAGAGCGAGGTCAGCTTCAGGAGCAGCTTGGGCAGGTATGGGAGCATGAACCGCATTTGGAAGCATTTCTCATGAACATACCTACATCATCTGTTTTATATCTTTTGCTTTAACGGTGTGCAGTGGCAAGAAAAATGCTCAATGGGAACAGTGACAAAAAATTGGTAATGTACAAAAACTTGTACAATACTTTTAAAGAAATGAAACAATCCTAAGTGCTTCAAATTGTGCCATTGAGTCGTGTGAGGCGATATGAGATCAAATGACCAAAATCTATTAGCCACAAGTATCGGTTTTAAGAAATGTTTTAAAAGAAGAAAGCAAGGTAGGAAGGCTAAGAGGAAATTTTAGAGCTTGAGATTGAGGCATCTGAGGTATGATAAATGGTGGAGCAGCTAGAATTGGGAGCGCGCAAGAGGCCAGAATTAGAGGAATGCAAATATCTCAGTCGTGGGGCTGGTGGAACCATGGAACCATAGAATCCATACAGCACAGAAAGAGGCCATCCATTCAATCAAGTCTGCATCAACTGTGTGCAGTTCTGGTCCCCGCATTATAAGAAAGATGTGGAGGCATTGGAGAGGGTACAGAGGAAGTTTACCAGGATGTTGCCTGGTATGGAGGGCAGGTCTTATGAAGAGAGACTGAGGGATTTGAGGTTGTTTTCGTTAGAAAGAAGGCGGCTAAGAGGAGACCTTATTGAAACATATAAGATGATTAGAGGTTTAGATAGGGTGGACAGTGATAGCCTTTTTCCTAGGATGGAGAAAGCTAGCACAAGGGGACACAGCTTTAAATTAAGGGGTGATAGTTATAGGACGGATATCAAAGGTAGGTTCTTTACCCAAAGGGTGGTTCGGGAGTGGAATGCCCTGCCTGCGGCAGTTGTAGATGCGCCAAGTTTGGTGGTGTTTAAGAGGTTAGTTGATAAGTTTATGGACGAAAAGGGAATGGTTTAGTTTGGAGGGTCATTGCTTTTTCCTAATTGGTCGGCGCAACATCGAAGGCCGAAGGGCCTGTTCTGCGCTGTAATGTTCTATGTTCTATGTAACTCTCCAAAGATTATCCCATCCAGTCACCAAGAATTGATCCTTGGGGGACCAACAGACCCTGCTCTGTTTTTGGAATAGTGGAATTCAGAGATAACAATGTGGTCCTGGCCAACCTCCTACTGTCCACCCAATCTACACTTAGCATCATTTTTGTTGAACTCATATCTTAACTGGCACGAAGTTCCATACACCCATTGTCCCTCTGCTTTTTGACCTACATTGTCTTGCAGTCCAGCAATGGCTCATTTTCAAAATTTTCATCCACATTTTCAAATCCATCCAAGTCTTTTCTCCTCCCTACCTCAAACTTCCTACAATCCTACATACCTTTGAGCTCGCTGTGCTCGTCTGATTTCATCCTCTTGCATATTTTTGAATTTTGATCACTCCACCATTGGCAGCCATGCCTTCAGCTTTCTGCATTCAAAGCTTTAGGATTCTATCGCTAAACTTCCTCTCCTCCCTACTTTCTCCACCTTTAAGACTCTTGTTAAAGATCTATCTCTTTGACCAAACGTCTGCTCAGCTGTCCAAATTGAGGGAATTTTAACATTTTAAACTGCATCTTTGGGTCAGATGGGGAGGTTAAAGTCTGCCTCCCAACAACTTCAAACATACCCATTCCTGGCTTTAGCTGAGGCTATGAGCATCATTAACATTCAAGTTTTTGACTTTACCTGCTGACGGCCAGATTTCCCAAATTCCAAGAAACTTGACATTCTCAAGGCATGGGGTTTGTTGATTCTGGAGGTAAATGCCTTCACACCTATGGCATCCAAATGCCTGTGAGGAGTGTCCATGATTGGGTACCCCCAACCTCTATCAACCTGGTCCCTGAGAACACTATGCACCACAAATACTCTGACTTCCTCACTGATCAAGAGGACTGCATTTCCATTCACCATGAGGCTACTGACTACTGTTTCCAAGGCATCCAAACGACACTGTCCCTACCCTGCTGAACTGGGAATCCTAAATTGTTGATTCCCCTCAAGTATTTTACCTCAGCTGCTCCCTGTGGTCAGGTAAGTAAACACTTAGCCAATATCTCCTTATTTGTCTCAAATTTCAAAGAACCACAAAACAGTTACAGCACAGAAGGCCAATTGGCCCATCATGTCTGTTCTCTGAGTAAGTAATGCAACTGGTGCCATTTCCTTCTTTCTTCCCATTGCCCTGCACATTCTTCCCTTTCAATCAAATTTCCTCTTGAATGCTCAGTTGAACCTGTCTCCACCACACTCTCGGGCAGTACATTTCAGATTGTAACCACCCTCTGTGTAACAAAGTTTCTCTTCATGACTCCATTGCCTCTTTCACTAATCATCTTAAATCTGCACCCTCTCATTTTCAATTCTTCCAACAGCAGGGAACAGTTTTACCTCATCTACTCTGTACAGCTGTCTTGTTTGATAAGATTTCTATGAAGCACCTTGGTCCCTTTCATTATGTTAAAGATGCTGGGGAAATTCAAAGGGTAAGAGTTCAACTCATGACATCAAAAGAGAAAACCTTGGAAATACTCAGCAGGTCTGAAAGCATTCATGGTGAGAGAAACAGATGTTTCAATGCTGTCACCTTTCATTTGAACACACGATTGTCCATCAACTTCATAAAAGCAATTAATTATAAGTATCAGAGGGCAGTGGCATGGTGGTATTGGCACTGGACTAATAATCCAGAGACACAAAATAATGCTCTGGAGATGCATGTTTAAATCCCTCCACGAGAAATGAATTCAGTAAAAATCTGCAAATAAAACTCTAATGACACAAAAACATCATCAATTGCTGTAAAAACCCATCTGGTTCACCAATGTCCTTTAGAGAAGGAAATCTGCTGTCCTTATCTGGTCTGGCATACATATGACTCCAGACCCATAGCAATGTGGTTAACTCTTAAAATGCTCTCTGAAATGGTCCAGCAAGTCACTCAATTCAAGGGCAGTTAGGGATGGGCAATAAATCTGGTGATGCCCACATCTCATGAATGAATAAAAGGAATTCAAATTATCAAGATAGTCATTTTTGCTAAAGTAAAAAGGAAGCCTGTGAACATGGAACTTTTAAACAAAAGTAGAAAATTCTGTACATCCGTAGCTTTTGAAGGTGGGATAGGTTGACCTCTCAATAGTTTGAGTGTCATAGAACATAGAACATTGTAGCACAGAACAGGCCCTTCGGCCTTCGATGTTGCGCCGACCAATATAAAAAGCAATGCCCCTCCAAACTAAACCATTCCCTTCTCTTCCATATACTTATCAACTAACCTCTTAAAACGCCACCAAACTTGGCGCATCTACAACTGCTGCAGGCAGGGCATTCCACTCCCGAACCACCCTTTGGGTAAAGAACCTACCTCTGATATCCGTCCTATAACTATCACCCCTTAATTTAAAGCTGTGTCCCCTCGTGCTAGCTTTCTCCATCCTAGGAAAAAGGCTATCACTGTCCACCCTATCTAAACCTCTAATCATCTTATATGTTTCGATAAGGTCCCCTCTTAGCCGCCTCCTTTCTAACGAAAACAACCTCAAATCCCTCAGCCTCTCCTCATAGGACCTGCCCTCCATACCAGGCAACATCCTGGTAAACCTCCTCTGTACCCTCTCCAATGCCTCCACATCTTTCTTATAATGTGGGGACCAGAACTGCACACAATACTCCAAGTGCGGCCGCACTAGAGTTTTGTACAGTTGCAACATGACGTTGCGGCTCCGAAATTCAATCCCTCTACCAATAAAAGCCAAGACTCCATATGCCTTCCTAACAACCTTCTCGACCTGACTGCCTACTTTCAGGGATCTATGCACATACACACCAAGATCCCTTTGTTCATCTAGACTACTAAGAATCCTACCATTTGCCCTATACTCTACACATTTATTATTTCTGCCATAGTGCATTACCTCACACTTTTCCACATTAAACTCCATTTGCCACCTCTCGGCCCAGCTCTGCAACTTGTCCAAGTCCCTCTGCAAACTATAACACCCCTCTTCACTATCTACCACTCCACCGACTTTAGTGTCATCTGCAAATTTACTAATCCATCCTTCAATACCCTCATCCAGATCATTTATAAAAATTACAAACAGCAGGGGCCCCAAAACAGACCCCTGAGGTACACCACTTGTCACCGAACTCCAAGATGAATATCTCCCATCAACCACCACCCTCTGTCTTCTATCTGCTAGCCAATTCCTAATCCAATTAGCTAAATCACCCTCTATCCCATACATCTGCATTTTCTGCAGAAGTCTTCCATGGGCCACCTTATCAAACGCCTTACTAAAGTCCATATATACCACATCAACCGCCTTACCCCCATCCACCTCTTTAGTCACTTTTTCAAAAAACTCAATGAGGTTAGTAAGGCACGACCTACCCTTCACAAAACCATGCTGACTATCCCCAATCAATTCATTTCTCTCTAAATAACTATAAATCCTATCCCTAATAATTCTCTCCAATACTTTGCCCACAACAGAAGTAAGACTCACTGGCCTATAATTCCCTGGAAGGTCTCTCTTCCCCTTCTTGAACAATGGGACCACATTCGCTATCCTCCAGTCCTCCGGAACCACACCCGTAACCAACGACGACCTGAAGATCAGAGCCAGAGGCTCTGCAATCTCCTCTCTTGCCTCCCAGAGAATCCTAGGGTAAATCCCGTCCGGCCCAGGGGACTTATCCAACTTCAAACCCTCGAGAATATCTAGCACATCCTCCCTATCTACTTCGATACCTTCCAGTTTGGTACCCTGAAACTGGATTCCATTCCCACTGCTAACTCAGTCTTTTCCCAGCCTGGCTGACCAACCCTTTGCCCCTTTCCTGGCTCTCCCTGATGCTTATTTTTATTTCACTTTGACTCCACTCCGGACAGGTAAACAGGCAGAAGCAGACGCTGAATGAACGGCTGGCGCAGACAGAGCGGGACATGGAACTTCAGAGCAAAGGACTACTCCGAGCCAGTAAGGAGAAGGAGGACCTGATGAAGGAGAAGGCCAACCTGGTGGTCCAGCTGACAGCTGCTGAGAAGGAGAGCAGGGCGCTGTCTGAGGAGGTAGCTGCTCTCAGGTAGGGGATTCTGAGACTGCATGCTATATTTAAACATTTCATATGAATCTCCAGCAAAACTCGCCAAATGTTACATAGAAGTTAGATGTTCAGTATAACACTTTGGCTTCAACCTGACTGATTAAGCTGTGAGACTTATGAGAGAAGATTCTTCTGTTAATACAATTCAACTTTCCAGAAGTAGCCCAGTGAGTAAAAGTGGATGGAGCACAAGCTTATTTTACTGGAACCTCATTATTAGCAAATATAAATGAAGTAGCAGCAAAGAAATGTGTCAAGAGTTGTTACTTACAGCTCAATGGCATGGAAATACTGTTCAGAAATTTGAATAATCTCAAATTTGCAGAAGGGAGAACATGATCAACCAGCCAAGGGTGCATTGAAAGAATCCACATCTAGAGGTGACAAAGACCTGGATGAAGTTTACAGCAGTAGGTAAGCTCAGACAGACGGTGAAGTCAGGCAGTGTCACAAAGACAGAAATAGACGGTCTTAGCAATGGCAAGAGTACGTAGCTCCAGAAAAAGGTAATGGGATCGAAAGTCCACCTCCATGGATTTGTCCAAAGTCCTGCTTGAGATGACATTCCAACATGTCCTTTCCATTACTCATTGTGAATTTGCAGTTTTTCTGAGTTTTTACTTTTATTTTGTTTCAGGGCAGATAAGGAAGCTTTAGAGACCAACCTGTTTGAATCCCAGAAATTAGTTTCACAGCTGCAAACTCGAAAGGAGAAGCTGGAAGGAGAGAACCAGACCATCCTTCTTGCAAAGGAGTCACTTCTAGGTCTTGTGTGTTCTCATATACAAGTGTCTGTTTATTTTTGTATGTTTGTGTACATGTTTTATATGTGTGAGTTTATATAATTATCTGTTTTAAAATGTGTTTGCACATATGCATGTCGATTATCACATGCATGAGCTCACTCAGACATTGATAATAGATACCGAGATGATTATACTCTTAATCTGCAATTTTGGACCAGGTAAAATCCAGTACATGTTTAGTTCCTTCCCCACAGCACATCATACCAATTCAGGACAACTTACATAATTGCAGCTGACAAAGTAACTCACCTTAATGATGCCTCTCTACTGCACCCAACTACACTGCATCCTCAACATAGTGGCAACAATTTATCAGACTGAGCAACACACTAATCAGGTCAGCCGATTAACACTTACCCTACTCTACAGGAGATTGATAGATTTTTTTAAAAAAGGAGAAACATAAAGCAATTGCTAATGAAATCAAACAGCAATTGGGAAAAGAGAGAGTTGATGTTTCACCCATTTTGAGCACAATCATGTTTATACCCAGAAAAAATGCCTGGTAAGATTGGCATAAGAAAGGCATGTTCCTCAATTTTTCCTTCTCATGAGGTCTTTCCACCTCAAGCACCAAACTATGGGTGGCACAAATTTGTAAGATTGCCCCTTTATTTCTAGAGCAATAGAATTGAAAAGCAGAAGGGTCATGCTAAACTTGGATGGAACATTGGTTAAGCTGGACTTGAAGTCCATGCAAGAGTTCTCATCTATATATAATAAAAATGGTGAAGATACAAAAATAATTTACAAAGATTATACCAGGACTGAAAAGATTTACTCACCAGCAAAGACTGAAGAAGCAGGGGACCTTTTCTTTAGCTGGGGTAGGATGATCTGACACAGGTCTTTGATAATGATAGTGTGATAAAGACCAGGTTCCACTGGTGGATTCCAAAAGCAAATGGCAGAAATATAAAATAATTACAAATAAATCTAATAGGGACTTCAATGAAAGATCTTTACCCAAAGAGTGATAAGAATAAAATTAATGTAAATAAATTGTTGCTCTTTCTTTGCTTCTGAGTGACATCTACCCTACCATCCCTAAATACAGTGCACCCTCAGCCCCGTGACACCTACCCTATCATCCCCAAATACGCTCCATCCTCAGTCTAGAGACACCTATCCTATTGCCCCCATATGCAGTGCACCCTCAGCTCTGTGACTCCTACCTGGCTGCTCTGAAATATTCTCCATCCTCAGCCAAGTGTCACCTAACATGTTATACCCAAATTCATATACTCTCAACTAACTGGAATCCAGGTTTGGTGTATAATTGAATATAACTGAACTTTGCTGTTTCAGGGAGGTCATTGCCATTCCTTTTTGCATTTCAGCCGAGATTGATGTTGCACGAAAGGAGATGGAGCTGCAGCTGATCAACATTGAACACAGTAAAGATCTGTTGCAACAGAAATTGAATCAGGTGGAGCAAGAGGCTCAGATCTCACTGAAAAATGAAAAACTGATCTATGAGGAAGACATTGAACGCCTCCGTAAAGAAAAGGTATATAGCATTTAGGTCTCAATAACTTGATGAAGAGGTATTCGTGGAGATGTCCAACTTTCTATTCTACCCCGTGACAGAATCTATCTAACTCTTCAATCTCCTTTCACAATTCAGGTACAATCTACCTTGTCATGAACCCTTTAAAACATTTACTTTCCCAAAAAAAAAATGAAGGCATTGTTGCAATGATCCCCTATTCCCAAAAATAGATGAGTAAATCCACAAAATTGATGTGTTTGGCAGAATGGCTAATTCTGGTCAAACCCAAATAAGGTGCACTTTACTGAGCAGATGCAGGTGAACTTGAGGATAGGAGCGTGGTGGGGTAGTGCTGGGGAACCCGTGATGGGGGGATGGCCTCTTAGGAACATGACAAGTCCTGATTCTGATGCTGGCACGGCTAGATTGAACACAAGGTCAACGCATGCTCAAGAATTGCAGAGATATCAGATACTCAGGGCAAAACACACCCTGGGAAAGCCTGACACAAGATAAAAGGCTGAGTTACAAAAAATCCCAGAAAATCCTAGACATTTGGTCATCCTGAGGCTTCATGGAAAGATAATACAATCGATACCCCATTCATATGCAGCATGCTTTTACACCAGTCAGCCTGAAGCAGGGCTGGAAATTGTCGCATTCAATATATTTGAAAAAGACGAATCAAGCAAAAAAGATTGAATAAATGCCTCCTGTCAAATTTATTGGATCAAAAGGCTGACTTTGGTTAAGTTTGTAATGGTGGGGATATAACACAGTGAAAACTGATGGCTTTTGACCAGCACATACTATGTTGTGTGCCCACAGGAGAGCCTACGGCTTGAGCTGACTGCAGAGAAGGATCAGACAGTTCAGCGCTTTCAGCAGGAACGAGATGACTTACTTACTCGCTTTGAGGAAGAGAAAGAGGAGCTAAATGAAGAAATTCTCAGTTTACAGAAAGAAAGGGATGAGAGTCTGATCCAGGCAGAGAGCCAGAAACAGCAGGTAAAGAACAAATTTATTTCTTTAAAGATCCAAATACAAACTACAAGACACCCCATGTGATTATGAAACAGAGTTATGTAATACGCAGTGCTTAGGGACTTCCCATGGGATTAAAGCGGTAGAACTATATTGCTCCAAAACAAGGTGCTCTAAGAATTGAAGTGATGTGGTATGCATCACATAAAGGATAACAAACACGTTAAAGGGGAAAAACTTACATTTTATGAGCAGAATTAGGAAGAATTCACTCTGGTTGCTCTTCCTTATAGTCATACAGGTTTACAGCATGGAAACAGGTTCTCTGACCCAACTTGTCCATGCATCCCAGTTTTAAGCTAGTCCCCATTGCCCACATTTGGCCCATATCCTTCCATACCAATCTTTTTAAAAGACAAAATTTTACCCATCTCTACTAATACATCTGGCTGCTCATTTTAGACAGTCAACACTCACTGTGTGAAAATATTGCCTCTCTGAATCTTTTTGTATCTCTGCCCTCTCATTTTAAACTATGTCATAGAACATAGAACAATACAGCACAAACAGGCCCTTCGGCCCACGAGTTGCGCCGATCGCATCTATATCTACCAATTCATAGACCTATCTATAACCCCCTATCCCATTCGTTTCCATATACTCATCCAGAAGTCTTTTAAAAGACCCCAGCGAGTTTGCCTCTACCACCTCCGACGGCAGCCGATTCCATTCAGTCACCACCCTCTGAGTGAAAAACTTACCCCTAACATCCCCTCTATATTTGCTTCCCTGCACCTTAAATCTGTGTCCTCTCGTAGTGACCATTTCAGCTCGGGGAAATAGTCTCTGAGAATCCACCCTATCTATTCGTCTCAACATTTTATAAACGTCTATCAGGTTGCCCCTCAACCTACATCTCTCCAGTGAGAAGAGTCCCAGCTCCCTCAACCTATCTTCATAAGGCCTGCCTCCCAATCCAGGCAGCATCCTTGTAAATCTCCTCTGCACTCTCTCAATAGCCTCTACAGGTATGTCCTCCCATACCTTTTGGAAAAAATGTTGACTATCTATCTTATCTATGCTCCTCATTATTTTATAGATCTCTATAAGATCAGCCTTAAACCTCCTATGCTCCAAGGAAAAAAGTCTCAGTCTATCCAGTTTCTCTTTATAACTTAAACCATCAAGTCCTGGTAGCATCCTAGTACATCTTTCTTGCATTTTTTCTACTTTAATAACATCCTTTCTATAATAGAAAGGATATTATTTTCTCATTTAATCATGTTAAGTTACAGATCTACTTTGGCAGGTTCCTGGGAGCTTTCTTCTGCCATCTCACTAGGTCACTGAAAGGAAGATAGTGTATTCAGCTGGGACCTTCCAAGCACTGAATTTACAAAAGCATTCCAGCAGATTTGTTCTCAGATAGGTGAAACAACCCACCTAAATTTGGCTTTTAAACCACACCTGCTAATTTGCTGGCAGTTTGGTCATTCATCTCTGTAACAAAGCAGCTCCATATGTGTGCTAATGGTTATTGTTTAATCGAGCCCCATACTGCACTTTAATTGATCCCAGATGAGATGATTATGAACTGAGTCTGCAGTTTCCATTGTAAATGTAACACTTTAATTCCATCTTAACTTAATCGCCTGTCAGGTGATCATTCTTCCAGCTCTTGTGTGAATTGTTAATTTTCTTATGTTCTTGGCAATGAACCTTAAAACAACTGTTCAACAGTAAATTAAACACTTAATGTGGATAAGAAAACCACTCAGGAATACATTTTGTAGAAGTGTTTTCCTCATTTATTCATTAGATAGAAACATATTCACTGCAATAGCACCATCAGGTACAGTTTCACAAAGGTCAGAAATTCCAGATTTGACTTTTGGTCAGTGCTGAGCCAGCTGAAGATTAGTGCAGATTTGTGGGCGTTGTTAGTATATTTTGGCCAGGTACATGGCCAGAGTCCACGAGTCAGAGTTCCTGCTGTCCATCATTATACTGCAAGATGGAGTGGTTGAGTACTCAGGGTAGGAGCTCTGGTCTTGTGAACAGATGGCTGATCGTTTAATGAGTAGATGAGCAGGACTGACATGAAACAGTTTAGAGACTGGAAATGAGAGAGAATGGGTACTGGATGAAATATGCAAGTCCAAACGCAGGACGCATATAGAATAGAGAACATTGCTCAGTCTGAAGACTAAACCAACAGAGAGTAAAAATGGTAAAGGCTAAAGCATGAACTTACAATGTTCAAAACTCATTGTAAGTTTAGGTCACATCTTTAAGATGACAGTAAGGGGCAGGGATGAAGGAACATTGATGTTCCTTCCTCCCTCACCGCAGTGTGTTTCGCAGCAGCAGTAAGCAGCACTCATTCGCTGATAGGAGGATCTTATGGTTGTCAAAGGGGCTTCCTGTTGAACATGCTTCTCACATTGGGAAGCCATGATGGGGATGTGCCACTGACAGAATCATAAGACCCTGCTGATGTTAAACAGCAGCAAGATATCAGCACCTGTAGCAGTCCAAAAAGAGGAACTAGGAAACATTTATTTCATATGCATACACAGTTCCAAAGCAGAAGTTTCATGCAAGACTCGGGTCAACAGCCCAAGGTTCCATGGGCAGAACAGGAGCCAAACATAATATCCGTTAGAAAAGAGGATCACATGACAAATCTCATTACCAGAGTGCAATCAGAGAAAACCAAAGAACAAAACCAAGTATAGCACAGCACAGGGATAAGCCCTTTGGCAGCCCCCCCACCAAGCCTGTGCCAATACATGACGTCTTTCTAAGCTAAAGACTTTTTGCCTCTTTGCAATTTTTATCCCCTTATTCTTGCTTATTTACGTATCTGTCAAGATGCCTCTTAAATATTGTATCTACTTCTACCACCTCATCTAGCAGCACATTCCAGGCAGTTACCACTCTCTGTTATAGAAAACCTGGCACTCACATTTCATTTAACTTTCTCCCTTTTACCTTAAACCTATGTCCCCTCGTAACTGACATTCCTACCCTGGGAAAAGGTTCAACTATCTATTCTATCTGTACCTCTCATAATTTTCTAAACTTCTATCAGATCACCCCTTAGCCTCTGACATTCAAATGAAAACAAACCAAGTTTGTCCAATCTCTCCTCACAAATAATGCCATCCAAACCAAGCAACATCTTGGTAAATCTTCTATGTACCCTCTCCAAAGTCTTCACATCCTTCTGGTAGTGTGACAACCAAAACTGTATACAATAATCAAAATGTGGGTTAACTAAAGTTCTACACACCTGCAACATAACTTGCCAATTTTTATACTCTATGCCCCAATTAATGAAGGCAAGCATGCCATATGCTGCCTTGACCACCTTGTCCACTTTTAGGGAACTGTGGACCTATGCACCTTGATCCCTAAATATATTAATTCTTTTAACAGTTCTGCTAATGTTTCGTTCCTGCATTAGACCTTCCAAAATGCATCACCTTACATTTGGATTATCTGCCATCTTTCTGCCAAAGCCTCCAACCTATCTATATACTGCTGTATCCTTTGGCAATCCTCTTCAGTATCTGTAGTTCCCTGTCTCAACTGCAAACTTCCTAATCAAAGCAGGTGTATTCTGTTCCAAATCATTTCTACATGTCACAAACAGCAGGGGTCCCAGTACTGATCCCTGTGGAACACCATTAGTCACAGATCAGAAAAACACCCTCTACCACCATTCTCTGTCTTTAATGCCCAAACCAGTTTTGCATCCATCACACCAGCTCAGCATGGATCCCATGTGACTTCAGCTTCTGTATCAGCCAGCTGTGAGGGAGCTTGTCAGAGGCCTGGCTAAAGTCCATGTTGACAACATCCACTACCTTGCCCTCATCAACCATTTTTGTTACTTCCTCAAAAAAACAATCAAATACACAGCCTTCCTTGAGTAAATTCTAAGAATTTTCTCCAATAATTCCCCTGCCACTGATGTAAGACTCATTAGCCTATTATCCCTGTATTCTTCTTAAACAACTGAACAACATTGGCTACTCTCCAGTCATCTGGACCTCTCTGTGACTAAAGAGGATACAAAGATTTCATACAAGGCCCCAGAAATTTCCTCCCTCGCCTCCCTTGTTATTCTGGGATTGTTCCCACCAAATCCTGAGGACTTGTTTACCTTAATACTTTTCAGAACAAGCAACATAGAACATAGAACATAGAACATTACAGCACAGAACAGGCCCTTCAGCCTTCGATGTTGCGCCGACCAATGTAAAAAGCAATGCCCCTCCAAACTAAACCATTCCCTTCTCTTCCATATACTTATCAACTAACCTCTTAAACGCCACCAAACTTGGCGCATCTACAACTGCTGCAGGCAGGGCATTCCACTCCCGAACCACCCTTTGGGTAAAGAACCTACCTCTGATATCCGTCCTATAACTATCACCCCTTAATTTAAAGCTGTGTCCCCTCGTGCTAGCTTTCTCCATCCTAGGAAAAAGGCTATCACTGTCCACCCTATCTAAACCTCTAATCATCTTATATGTTTCGATTAGGTCCCCTCTTAGCCGCCTCCTTTCTAACGAAAACAACCTCAAATCCCTCAGCCTCTCTTCATAAGACCTGCCCTCCATACCAGGCAACATCCTGGTAAACCTCCTCTGTACCCTCTCCAATGCCTCCACATCTTTCTTATAATGTGGGGACCAGAACTGCACACAATACTCCAAGTGCGGCCGCACTAGAGTTTTGTACAGTTGCAACATGACGTTGCGGCTCCGAAATTCAATCCCCCTACCAATAAAAGCCAAGACTCCATATGCCTTCTTAACAACCTTCTCGACTTGACTGCCTACTTTCAGGGATCTATGCACATACACATACACATCTTTTTCATTTTGACATGCCCCAGCATATCAGCATACCTCTGTGAAGACTCATTATCCATTGGATCCTCCTTCTTTGTGAGTATCGATGCAAAGTGTTCATTGCCCTCTGGACATCAGGCAGTGCCAAGGGGATGGGGATCCAAGGGGTGAGGCCACCTGTGGATGGTGTCTAGGGGAGATCAATGGGGTCTGGGGGTCCTGCTGCCATTCTGCATGGGGATTGGTCAGGGCTGCAGGGAGGCCAGTGATTGGGGTGGACAGGTGAAGGATCTGTCTGATGGACCTGCTGAGGTGGAAGGGGTGAGACGAGATCATCACTGTGGGGGGGAATGGCAGTGCTGGAGATTGGGGCACTCCAGGATGGGTGGGAGGGGTCAGTACTGGCTCCGGAATGCTTGTGAGAGCCACGATCAGGCCATGGGGGAATGGTGAGACAATTTGCTCGCCAGTAATTGAGCTGGCTAGCAAATTGCAGGCTGACAGTTTGGGGCCATTGCACATGTGCGGAGGCCTGAGACTGTCAGGCTCTGGCATGAATAGGCACCCCCCCCCCCCCCCCCCCCCACCAGGTTTTCATGATATTCACAATTGTGACCTCTGCAGTGCACAGACTGTGAGAGATTCTAGTCTCAACTCTTACTGAACAAACAATCATGAATTATACAATTTTTCCTGCCAATTCAGCACTTAAATTTTTTTGGGAGAATCACCTCCATTAAGTCTAAGGAGGATCATTCTCTTCCAGGGTGATTGCACTCTGATGGCTTTATTTATGCATATTGTGTCATTGCTATAGAAAAATGCAAAGTATGGATTGTCCTTAGACTTGAGATTTATCTTATTTTGGTCTCTGGCACCCCCCGTGTCATAATTCGCACCTTCAATTTGGAGGAAAATAAATCAAAAGCAAGTTGTATGTGACTGATGATAGAATTACCATCAGATAACATTGATGCAGTGATAAAGTTGCAGTTGTTTGGCAGGAGCTGTGTTGCTGTCCATCCATCAGTGCCATTTGGAAAATGTGATCTATCTCATCAGTTACCAAAGCCCAATCATCGGTTTTCCTTTCTGTTCCAATTTTCCATTCTCTTTCCTTGTCAGCCATTAACCAGCTGAGCAAATTTCTATTTTTTCAAGGTCTTGTGTCTCAAGGAATCGGAGAAAAATATCTTGTCTGAAAAACTGGGGCATGTTCAACGTGAACTTGGCAATGCGAACATGGAAATTGACCGGGTAAAACGAGAGTTACATAGTCGACAGGAGCAGGACAAGGTGACAATCAATTTAGCGTTGCTTTCAAGAGCATTGTTTTTCCCCTTTAAAAATGAGTTAATACTGCTGTCAAGACCAATTGTGGAGAGATTTGCAAATGACATATTAGACAAGTTACATAATTTACAGAAAAAATTTATGACATGTAATGCAGATTACATAAATTGAGATTTTGTACAGAATAAGACAAGAACTAATCTTTTGTATCATGTCCTTTTGTCCAGAACACAATTAAGATCATTAATGATGACCTGAAGACCTTTCGGAGTCAATTTGAAGAAGCAGTGGCCACCCATGAAAGAGAGGTCAAAAGTTTCAGTGAACAGATTAAAGACTTGTCACGTCAGAGGGAAGTGACCCTTAGGGAGGTGAGTTCAAAGATTATCTATTTTCACCTCCAGAATCAAAGTTGTGATTAATTGCTTAGATTCTGATTTTGGTTTTCTTTTCATAACTTTTCTACAGTGACACGCATGATATGCCATGTTACTCTGAGGTGAAGTGCTTTTTGTGGAAAACCTATTCCAGAACCCTTAGTTTAGATAAAGAGGAGAGAGGTAGATATGTAAACTCAGTATAAGCAAACAGTTGAAATTAAAACACTATGACCTGGATCTTCACTCACAAAGAACATCCCATTCAAAACTTTTAAATTCTCTCAAATGCTTAATTTATTATAAAAACAAAGAGAATTCATTACCCCACATCAAAAACAGCTAATATTTTAATGATCTCTTTGAGTTGTCAATCAAACAGTATAATTACGATCTTGTACTGAAATTAATGGTAGGTTGTGTAAAACAGCCAAACATTAATAACAATGTTATGATAATTATGAGGGTAAGGTCAACAAATAGCTATTATAACAGCTTGGCCAATTTTTGTCAATTCTCAGTCTCATTGGTAAACTTTTTCCTTGTTATTTTAAAGGACTGGAGATTTAAAGAACTTCACAATTTGAATTTCATCAACTCTCACAAATACTGGCAGGCTTTTTATATTTTTGTTGGTTCAGTGTTTTAAATAACTTAGCAGCTTGATGGTTCTACGTACCTTATCCACCTTTCATGAACATTTACAGCTCCTTCCTAAATTCAAGGCTCACACATTACTGGATAATGCCCTTGCTACATTGCTACATGTAGAAAGGAAAAAATTAATGAAAGACCGACTCAATAACAGCATTAAAGCAGCTAACAATGAAATGTAAAGAGGCCGAGGACTCTCAGTAGTTTGATTTTAAACATGCCCAACCTATATACAGCAATTATCCACAAAGTCAATCAGATGTCAAAGTACATAGACAAAGTGTAGACTGCAAGTCAGGGGAATTAATAATAAATCTATGTAGATCACTCCGTTGCATACAGTATCCAGTTCTAATAGCCAATAAATAACTGACATTTAATTGATTGGAGGCAGCAGAAGAGAAATGCCATGAGACACGTCCCTTGTGACAAAGGGCTGAGTTATGAATAAAGAATGGAACCATCTGGGAAAAAATTTTGTGTTAATGTAGTAAAGGGTATCGAAATTTGGACTTTGGTAGTTCCTTAAGAAAACTGTTATTTTCTGGTTATTAGATATTTGATAAATTAAAAATATATCCAACTACAACCTGATCAAAAATAAATAAATAAAGCTCAGCAGAGTATCAAATCTTAAAACTTGGACAAGTAATAAGGAAAGCCAGAAAAAGAAAAAAATCATGGATTACCCAATAGCTTGTTTACAGCTGGTCACTTTCACAATAGTTGCTGGTACTTTTCCCTGGGGCAGCTGGTCTGCAGCTGGGCCTTGATGATTCTCTTTTCACTCAAACACAATGGTTTTGAATCCAAATTCTTCTTTAAGAATTCTCTGTTTGCAGCAATCAGGCTTTCTGGTGAGTTTTTCAGATCATAAACAGCTCAGCTTTGATAAGAGAGATCTCAAGAAAAACTCAGTGTGGGGGACAGTGGGAGGGAGTGGGTAAGGCTGTTGTCCCTTCTGTCCCTGAAGCAGTCTCTCCCACTATTAGTACAAATCCAGTATATTTTACACCCAACTAGGTCATATGACCTCCCTCTTTAAGCTCCGTTGACTCTCTGTCTCCTTACAGCAGTTTGTGCCCTTCATAAATGCAACATATCAGCTGCTATAGGCTAGTGTCCTTTGCTTGGCAAAAGTATTTTTTCCAAAAGCTTCTATATGTCCAGCCAGTGACATTATAAATAAATATTCTGTAAAACGTAGCTTCAAAATAGTGTATATCAATCACCCATAATCACAATGTTAAGTGCAAAGATGAGGGACTCACACTTGCCTTGACTGGGAAACAACTTCTCAACAAGGTACCAGTACATATTCTTGCAACTTGGCCAACATTGTCTACCTGATACGCTGCAGGAAAGGATAACCCGAGCTATGGTATACTGGGGGGACCATGCAGACTCTATGGCAACGGATGAATGAACACCACTCAACAATCACCAGGCAAGAATGTTCTCTACCTGTTGGCGAAAACTTCAGCAGTCACGGGCATTCGGCCTCTGATCTTCGAGTAATCGTTCTCCAAGGTGGCCTTCAAGACAATCGCCAACACAGAGTTGCTGAGCAAAGACTGATAGCCAAGTTTCACATGCATGAGGACAGCCTCAACTGAAATCTTGGGTTCATGTTGCACTATCTGTAACCTGCATGACTTGCCTGAGCTTGCAAAATCTCACTAACAATCCTGGCTGGAGACAATACACATCTCTTTACCCTGTGCTTAACCCTCTCTCCACTCACATTGTCTGTACCTTTAAAATTTGATTACCTATAAAGACTTGCATTCCAACCATTATTTTAGAAATTGAGTTTGTGTCTTTATATGCCCTGTTTGTGAGCAGAACTCCCACTTACCTGACACGAAGAAGCAGTGCTCCGAAAACTAGTGGCTTTTGCTATCAAATAAACCTGTTGGACTTTAAACTTGTGTTGTGAGACTTTTTACCAGGATTCTATTCTGTAAGCTCCATGCTCAGAGACTTAATTACAGACTTGAGGTTATCAAGCACTTTGCTTTGTCAACCTTCCAAGATGCATTCATGAATCCCTCAAGTCAAGGTCTACACATTTGTGAAAGTTACCTGAGCATCTCTGAGTTATACTGTAGGCAAACTCAAATCAATGATCTAAACCTCAAAACAAGCTCTACCCTCTTCAGCATCTCCCAATCCCATTCTTCCTCTTTCAAGCCAACTTCTCACAGATACACTTGACACCACAGAGCTGCACTGGAGGAACTGTCAATCGGGCAATATAAAAAGGCAAACAGCTCAGCACTACCTGGATCACTCGGTGGCTCTGCAGATGCCACTGTTCAGGAAAGGGTTAATATGGTTGGCACTGAATGAAAAGAAAAACAAATCTGTTAAACCATGACCAATTATTTTTGTTGGCAGTTTGACCAGCCTCTAAGACTGATGTATGGACCACACAGATGACTGATTTCTCAATGGTGATCACATTTGCTTGTATGCGTCCCCTTATAGACTAAGTGCTCAACTTAATCCTTTGTTTACTCTTTATTAGTTTATTATATGAGAACTTGGTCAAGTAAAATATTCCTATTTCCACCCAGAAAACCAAATCTGTTTGGCGCCAGGCAAGGCTCTGCTTATCTCAGAGGGAACAATAAACTTTTTATAGCCCGTTTCACACTGGGAATAATCTGAGAACATAGTATTTATTTTATAAATGTGGAAAACTGCTTGCAGCTGCTACAGAAATGTCTCCGAGTTGTCAAGCTATTGTAACGACTGAGGAGATGTATATTTGTTGACTCGGGAACTTGAGGCTTGTACAGAAATGGAAGCATGTTCAAATGAAAGTTAATGGCACACTTTTGACTTTGTTCTCAGATCCTGAGGATAAACGCAAGGATCTTCTCATTACAGTTATCCATCTGTTATTTCCAAGGCAGATTTTAGGGCACTATGTGGCCTTGTGCTATTGAAAGCTATTCCCTTTTGCTGCATATCATCGTACTCCATACTTGTGAAGTTCCATTGGCTCTTATATTCTTATCACTGTGCCATTGGTGGTCGTGTCTTCTGCTTCTTAGGTCTTAAGCACTGGAATTTCCTCCCTGAACCTTTCTATCTCTATACTTCTCTCTCCTTTAAAATCTACTCTTTAAACCAAGCTTTTGTCCACCTGTTCCCATTATCATTTTTGGTAGCGCAATCTCAAATGTTATATAATAATTCTGCTTTGGAGCTCATTGAAATGTTTTATTATGTTAAAGGTGCTATATAAATGAAGTGTAGTTTTCATTTTTGAAATCCATCCAACCTTTTTTTGGACTGTATACACACTAGTCTGCACTGTTGTTTCCCTGAAGTAAGGAGTGTCTTATTCCCAGCTAAGCCCGAGACACAATCTTTCAGCCATTCTGCCCTTTCTCTGGAACTTTCCAAGTCATCCCCTTTTTGCTTCTCCTCTTGTTCTCTGAAGCTTCGTGGAAGAGAGAGCTTCTTACCTCTTCGACTGTGCACTTGCCAAATGTTGTCTTCCAACTTTTGTTCATAAACAGATGGAGGAGTTAAAGACACAGCTTCGTATGGTAGAGGATGCTCGAGATGGAATTCGCCGAGATCTCATTGAAGCTCACAGGAAGTTCCGAGAGAATGAGGAAGCCCAGGAGATGCAACGGAAAGAGAACCTAGAGCTCAAACGCATCCTGAATGATGAAGTCCGAGAGAAAGAAGCCATCCAGAACTCCAATGAGGAGCTAAGGAATAACATCAAGAAAATTGAGAGTGAAAGAATCAGGTACTACACAATCAGGGCTGGCTATCAGAAATAGCTCCATAATGTACAAAACCCACCCTGCTCCTTGCAAATCCACAAACTCAAAATGATCACAATATGTTCACAATCCTTATATTCAAAGCAGCTAAAACTGTACCTTAAACATGTAGAGTGGATGCCTCATTCCCTCATGGTATGTTTTCCAGTATTGAAAATGGCTTGCCATTGGCCATCAGTGGGACCTCCTGCCAATGTCTATGCAATTTTGCATGGCTCGCTCATCTCGCTATCTGCTGCTGCACCAAAAAGATTCTGCCAGCAAGGAAGGCCAGAAAATCCAACCCACACTGTCAAAACTGTATTAAAAGAACCAAAGGCATCAAACCAGCCAAGCACACACTATCAAAATTGTAGCAAAAATCCAGAGTTACTGAATCCTTCCCAAAATTATTTTTGAATACCCTGCAGATACTATACACTCACGAACCTGGCACCCAGATTATCTTTCAACTCTAATTACAGTTGTATTTGAATAATTACATTTATTATGTTTCTGATTGATGAAAATTGACTAAATATTCATGTTGCCAGCTTAAAGAGGACAAATGAGGAGAGAGAGCAGAAGATTAACATACTGGAAGAAGCCAAAGTCTCAGTTCAGAATGAGGCAGGAGAACTGCGTTCAAACCTCCGGGAAGTCGAAAAGTCAAGACTGGAGGCCCGAAGAGAATTGCAGGAGCTTCGACGACAGGTAAGAAAAGGAGGCTCAGAGAGACCAGTTGATGTTAATCTCATTTTCCAGCGATGATGGGGACTATATTATTGTTGCTTCACTGTCGCTGTGTCAAAATCCTGGAACTCCCTCCCGAACAGCACTGTAGGTACAGTGTGAACTGCAGTGTTTAGAAAGTCAGCTCATCACCACTTTCTAAAGGGGTGGCACAACAGCACAGTGGTTAGCACTGCTACCTCACAGCGCTAGGGACCTATGTTCAACTTGGCCTCGAGTAACTGACTGTATGGAGTTTGTACATTCTCCCTGTATCTGTGAGTGTTTCCTCTGGGTGTTCTGGGTTCCTCTCACAATCTAAAGATGTGTGGGTAGGTTGATTGGCCATGCCAAGTTACCTTTTAGTATCGGGGGAATTGCAGATAAATATGTACATTGATAGAGCCTGGGTGGGATTGTTACCAATACACTGTAGGGATTCTGTGATTTCTATGATTCTAATTAGGAATAGGCAATGTATGTAGGCCTTAGCCAACAACACATATACACTGAAAGAATAAATTCATAAACCTGGGTCAGAAATGCCCTGCTTTATGCCCCCTAGGCATGAAGCTGGAGGCAGTAGTTATTAGGCATGAAGCTGGGGGCAGTAGTTGTTAGGCATGAAGCTGGGGGCAGTAGTTATAGCTCGGGGAAGGGTAATTATGAGGCCGTCAGGAGAGAATTAGGGTGCATAGATTGGACTAGGAAACTACAGGGACTGGGAACATCTGGAATGTGGAGCTTATTCAAGGAGCAGCTGCTGCGAGTCCTTGATAAGTATGTCCCTGTCAGGCAAGGAGGAAATGGTTGAGTAAGGGAACCTTAGTGTACGAAAAAAGTGGATTTGCTGGTTAAAAGGAAAAAGGAGGCTTATGTCAGGATGAGGCTTGAAGGCTCAGTTAGTGCAATGGATAGCTATAGATTAGCCAGGAGGGAGCTAAATAGTGAATTGAGGAGAGCTAAGAGGGGACACGAGAAGACTTTGGCTGATAGGATTAAGGAGAATCCTAAAGCTTTCTTTAGATATGTTAAGAATAGAAGATTGGTTAGGACAAGATTAGGGCCAGTCATAGACAGCAGTGGGAAGTTGTGCGTGGAGCCTGAAGAGATTGGAGAGGCACTGAATAAATATTTCTCTTCGGTATTCACGCAGGGTGATGTAAATGTAGTTATGGAGAACACTGAGGTACAGGGTTGCAAACTGGAAAGTATTGAAGTAGATAGGGAGGATGTGCTAGATATTCTCGAGGGTTTGAAGTTGGATAAGGCCCCTGGGCCGGACGGGATTTACCCTAGGATTCTCTGGGAGGCAAGAGAGGAGATTGCAGAGCCTCTGGCTCTGATCTTCAGGTCGTCGTTGGTTACGGTGTGGTTCCGGAGGACTGGAGGATAGCGAATGTGGTCCCATTGTTCAAGAAGGGGAAGAGAGACCTTCCAGGGAATTATAGGCCAGTGAGTCTTACTTCTGTTGTGGGCAAAGTATTGGAGAGAATTATTAGGGATAGGATTTATAGTTATTTAGAGAGAAATGAATTGATTGGGGATAGTCAGCATGGTTTCGTGAAGGGTAGGTCATGCCTTACTAACCTCATTGAGTTTTTTGAGAAAGTGACCAAAGAGGTGGATGGGGGTAAGGCGGTTGATGTGGTATATATGGACTTTAGTAAGGCGTTTGATAAGGTGGCCCATGGAAGACTTCTGCAGAAAATGCAGATGTATGGGATAGAGGGTGATTTAGCTAATTGGATTAGGAATTGGCTAGCAGATAGAAGACAGAGGGTGGTGGTTGATGGGAGATATTCATCGTGGAGTTCGGTGACAAGTGGTGTACCTCAGGGGTCTGTTTTGGGGCCCCTGCTGTTTGTAATTTTTATAAATGATCTGGATGAGGGTATTGAAGGATGGATTAGTAAATTTGCAGATGACACCAAAGTCGGTGGAGTGGTAGATAGTGAAGAGGGGTGTTATAGTTTGCAGAGAGACTTGGACAAGTTGCAGAGCTGGGCCGAGAGGTGGCAAATGGAGTTTAATGTGGAAAAGTGTGAGGTAATGCACTTTGGCAGGAACAATAAATGTGTAGAGTATAGGGCTAATGGTAGGGCTCTTAATAGTGTTGAGGAACAGAGGGATCTTGGTGTATGTGTCAATAGATCCCTGAAAGTAGGCAGTCAAGTGGATAAAGTTGTTAAGAAGGCATATGGAGTCTTAGCTTTTATTGGTAGGGGGATTGAATTTAGGAGCCGCAGCATCATGTTGCAACTGTACAAAACTCTAGTGCGGCCGCACTTGGAGTATTGTGTGCAGTTCTGGTCCCCACATTATAAGAAAGATGTGGAGGCATTGGAGAGGGTACAGAGGAGGTTTACCAGGATGTTGCCTGGTATGGAGGGCAGGTCTTATGAAGAGAGGCTGAGGGATTTGAGGTTGTTTTCGTTAGAAAGGAGGCGGCTAAGAGGGGACCTTATCGAAACATATAAAATGATTAGAGGTTTAGATAGGGTGGACAGTGATAGCCTTTTTCCTAGGATGGAGAAAGCTAGCACGAGGGGACACAGCTTTAAATTAAGGGGTGATAGTTATAGGACGGATATCAGAGGCAGGTTCTTTACCCAAACGGTGGTTCGGGAGTGGAATGCCCTGCCTGCAGCGGTTGTAGATGCGCCAAGTTTGGTGGCGTTTAAGAGGTTAGTTGATAAGTATATGGAAGAGAAGGGAATGGTTTAGTTTGGAGGGTCATTGCTTTTTATATTGGTTGGCGCAACATCGAAGGCTGAAGGGCCTGTTCTGTGCTGTAATGTTCTATGTTCTATGTTATCTCATGTCTGCTATAATAATTAGCAGTCAGGAGAAGTTATTTTGGTCTGTTAATTGAAGTTAGGTGAATTAGATTTATTTGATCCTTTTTGAGCATGTGTTAAGTAATATGCAGTCTTCAGCTATTCCTTGTCTTCCCTCATTTTCAGTGGAATGGTGGTGAAGTGGTTAGGACTGCTGCGTCACAGTGCTAGGGACCAATTCTTGGCTTGGGTGACTGTGTGGAGTCTGCACATTCTCCCCATGTCTGCATGGTTTCCTCCAGGTGCACCGGTTTCCTCCCACCAAAAGACATGCCGATTAGGTGTATTGGTCATGCCTAATTCTCTCTGTGTATCTGAACAGACACCGGAGTGCATTGACTGTGGCATTTTCACAGTAATTTAATTGCAGTGTTAATGTAAGCCCACTTGTGACACAAATATATAAACTTTACAAACTTTAAAAATTAATTGAATAAATATCAGAAGCTATGATTGGAGGGTTATAGGAATGGGTACAGAATGACAGCACCAAATTGTCCCCAGGGACATGACATAATTGCTGCTCAGAGAAAGGGGTCAGTATTTGTAGCAGGTAGTATTTTTGGAAAGCAGTAGGAATGGGTTTAATACTGTATGAACTCAGTAAGAATTTAGCAACACCAATTATTAATCCAACCGATTTATTTGATAGTAAAATAGCGAGCTTTCAACACTCCCGTGTCTTCATCAGGCAAGTGCAGTGTTCTGGTCTGCAATAGCACACATCAGCACAGACAGTCAGAGATTGCTGATTAGAATGCGAATCCTTACATCTAACCTGCTATTCAAGTGTTAAAGTGGCTAACAATGTGTGTGAAGGGAATCCTGAGCATTGGTTAGAGAATTGTGTATTTTCTCCAGACAGCACAGTAAGTGAGGTTTTTTGCTAACCCAGGCAAGTTACGGGGGTTACAGATAGTGTGTCATGAAGCCAAGATCCCTGTTAAGACCGTCCTCATGTGTGCGGAGCTTGGCTATCAGTCTCTGTTCAGCGACTCTGCGCTGTCGTGTATCACGAAAGCCCCCTTGAAGAACATTTAATACTGTATGGACAGAGGAAGGAACAATGTGTTTGGAAGGTATCAGGACATGATTTGAGCAATAGACTTGGGATGAATGAATCATATCTAGTTTTGTTTGATTACTTTAGAGAATTTAACCAGAGCTTAATTCCCTTAGGAGATTGGGTAGAGTGTTAGAATCTGTGATAAAGAGACAATTCTTTTGATCTGTGGCAGAAGTAAGCATAATGGACCACATTATCACTTCTCTTGCTTAAAGTTCCAACCAACTGATAACTCAGTACCGATCCCTGAGGTGCCTTAGTGCCAATTAGTCTTTAAAGCTTGATATGAACAACCAGTTTGAGACTTTGGATTAAAGGATGTTTCTAAAACTACAAGACAATCTCAGAAATTAGCTTCCACACTTGCTTACTGCCAACCCTTGTGCTGTTTACTCAGGTGAAGATGTTGGACAATGAGAACGCTAAGAAGAGCAAGGAAGTGGTGGAACTGCAATCCCAAATAGCTTTGAACGAGCATCGAGAGGAGGAGATCCG
Source organism: Sphyrna mokarran (assembly GCA_024679065.1). NCBI lineage: Eukaryota > Metazoa > Chordata > Chondrichthyes > Carcharhiniformes > Carcharhinidae > Sphyrna > Sphyrna mokarran. Next base: position 68,506,172 of record JAGIQG010000003.1, on the reverse strand, counting down.
GAAGGAATCCTTTGCCCTAAAGCAGAAAATTGTGGAGGTAGAAACTGGCCGCGAATCAACTCGCAAAGAGGTGAGAGCTTGAGCATTGTGTGATTGTCCCTGATTGATAAAACAGCAACACATCTACAAGAAAGTAATTCAAAACTATTACAGCTTATATAGGGCATTTTTGCCTCTTCAAATAGTTTCATTGAATATTTACACTCATCTGAATAGACAGACAAAGACTTGGTTAAAAACCTCACCTGAAAATATAGAACCTCTATCAGTTGTGTACTCCCTGAGTACTATACTGAAACGTCAGCAAGAATATGTGTTTAAGAGGAGTGGAATTTTCCCATTCTGCCCACCAAGGGAATTAAAGCAGGTAGGACATGTACTATGCAAAGATCTGTTGACTATGGACAGAATTTTCCGGCCTTGGGACGACTGCACCTAGAAAATGCCACGTCTAGAGTTGGATTTGGATTCATTGCTTCTCAGATGTGAGGTTGCTATCAATGATCCCAACTGAAAAATTAACATGCAGTTACCTGGTGTCTCAAACTGTTGAGGAAATTAATGTATTGTGTCAGAGCATGATTGGTATATAGTGGGTTCACAAGCTAGGATTAAGTTTTTCAAAAAGCCTGCTGGAAGAAGATATGGGGACTGAAAACATTTCCATCCACTCACTATTGAACCTCCCACAAATTTCAAGAACAAAGTCGTTTGGGCTTAGAACAGTAATGGCACATCTAGTGCATTGCCTCAAAAAAATCATGGGTCAAGCCATTAACATGTCAAGCAATTAATTAGGAATGCTCAAGAGGTCAGAGTTGATAGAATGTGGAGATTGAGGCGGACTTGTCGGGTTGAAAGGAATTGCAGAGATATGGAGCATCAAAGCCATGCAATAATTCAAAAACAGTTTAAAATTGAGGCATTATTCAACCAAGAGCTAATGTATATCAGTGACTTGAGGTAAGACGGGTGAGAGGGTCTCAGTGCAGGTAGAACATAAGCAATAGAGTTTGAGTAACTTCAAGTTTGAGAAAGGTGGAACGTGAGAGACCAACGAGGGTTGCATCAGGATAAAATCTGTTCGTATAGTTTTTGTGCTGACTTTTTCTCTTTCTAATTGAATCTTAAGCATCATTGTATTATGGTCATCCACATTTAGTTGATCTACCTAGTCAATTTTATTACCCAGCTAATTTTAGCAATGCTTCCAACCCTGTAGGCCGACTAACGTATACCTTGAGCAAGGAGTCTTGTACACAAACAAAAACAGAAAATGCTGGAAAGTCTCAGCACTTTTCACAGCAACTTTGATGAGAGAGTAGAGCCAACAGCTTGAGTCAGGATGACCCTTGTTCAGAGAGCTTTGAAGGCTCTGAAGGTCAAGATTTATATGGTGAGGGCAAGCAGGGGGGAGGGGCTGTAATTGTTAGGAATGACATAGACAAAAAGACAAAGGGAATGTAAATGATGAGATGAAGGCTGGGAATGATGCTAAGAGTGTTCATTAATGGATTGGAGTGTGGAATGCAGAACAAAGGTGCAAAATGTAGAAATGTAGCAAATGGCCTGAGTGCTTGGTGGGGGCGGTGGGGGGGGTGGTGTTGGGGATGAAACAATGTGGAAATAAGACTTTAGAAGTGGAAGAATAAAAATAAGAATGTAAACTAATAAAAATGAATGAATAAGATGAAAAGAAGAAATTAAATAAATTGAAATGGAGTGGAGGTGAAAGTTCATGCTTTGAAGTTGTTGAATTCAGTGTCCAGTCTGAAAGGCTATAAAGTGCCCAATCAGAAGATGAGGTGCTGTTCCTTCAGGTTACGTTAGCTTCGCTGCAACATCTCAAAGGGCCAAGGACAGTCATGTGTTGAAATGGCAAGTGATGGAAGGCCTACATCTGCTTGTGGATGGGCTGAAGGTTTTCTGCAAAGCAGTCACTCAAGCTGTGTTTGATCTCTCTGATGATAGGTCATATTGGGAGTAGTGAATGCAATAGGCCAGGTTAAAGGAGATACACTTGAAACAGTGCCCTGTGATGGTGAGCAGAAAGGAAGTGAAGGAGCAGGTGTTGCACCTTCTATGATTGCATGAAAAGGCTGCCATTGGCAATGGATGAGGCTTTGGATGTAATGGAGAAGTGGACCTGGGTGTCCCAGAGGGAATGGTTCCTGTGGAACGTTGACGGTGGTGGGAGAGTGAGGGAAAGATACTTTGAGTGGTGGCATCATGCTTGAGTTGACAGTAATGGCAGAGGATAATCCTTTGAAAGCGAAGGCTGATGCTGCCCAAGTTAGGACAAGGGGGGACTTTATCCTGGTTCTGGGAGGAAAGCTAGGAGATGAGAGCAGTGGACCAGGAATTGAGTTGGACATGGTTGAGAACCCTGTCAACCACAGTGGGTGGAAAACCACGATTAAGGAAGATGGAAGCCATATCAGCAGCACCATTTTGGAAAGTTTCACCATCAGAACAAATATGGCAGAAGTAAAAGAACTGAGAGAATGGGATGGAGTCCTTACAGGATGTGGCATGTGAAGAGCTATAGTCAAAGTAGTTGTGATAGTTGGTGGGCTTATAATGGATACTGGTGCACAGTCTATCACTAGAAATGGAGACTGAGGTCAAGGAAGGGAAGAGAATTGTCAGAGATGGATATGAAGATGATAGAGGGTGAAGTGAAATTGAAAATTTTTTTCAGGTCAATTTACGTGATCTTTGTCTTTATGTCTGTGCGATACTACCAATTACAGCATTGCCGCCCCACAGTATAAGTCTTGTCCTATTTCCCATGTCTTCAGCTCTGATGAAGGGTCATCCTGACTCAAAACATTGGCTCTATGCTCTCCACAGATGCTGTCATATATGCTGAGATTTTACAGCATTTTCTGTTTTTGTTTCAGATCCCAGCATGTGCAGTACTTTGCTTTCATCGGAGACTCTGCTATACATTTTAGGAATTCAATTCCCTTTTTCACTTTTTACTCCTTGTTTATCACATTTCTGGAGTGAATAGTTCAAATCTCCCAGAACAACAATTTTGCTGTTACAATTTGTATGCCCACATCAAAACCTCAAATAATGTAACTAGCCTTTGACTTTGTGCTGCAGTCATGTTGAGTCTGTCTGTATTAATTGCCTACCTCAATTTATCTAAAGAGAGCGTGTATTCCCTCTAGAATGTGGGAGAAAATTGAGAAGTAACAAAGGCATGGCTCAGATTTTTAGCAGCAGGTAAGTTGAGACAGAGTCAAGATCATATAATGTTACAAAGGTCTTGGTGATTGTGTATATGTATGGTTGAAAAGCTCAACATCAAATATAACACCAAATTTTCAAACTATCTGGTTCAGCTCAGACTATTGATGTAGAGATTTTTTTTTGTTATACACTTTTTGCAGGTTGCCAATCTCCAGAAGAAGATAATAGATATGGAAAGTATGTTCAAAAGGCGTGAGAAAGAACTCCTTGAACAGCTGGAGGATTGCCACACGAATGAGAAGAAGTTCCAAGACAACAGTCACAACCTGGAAATGAAGTTGCAACAATCAAAGGGAGAAGCAGATGAATTAACATTGAAGATCAGTGCCATGGAAGGTCGTGTAACTGGTCTAGAAACAGAACTGGCCAAAGTCGAGGCTGCCAAGAGGGATGTGGAATTCAAGTTGGGTAACTTGTACTCCACACTGCGCAGAAACCTAGGAATTGGCCGGTCTGGACGTACATCGAGCCCAGGATTTCCTAGCCGTAGCCCATCTCCAAGGAGACCTCTCTCGCCCTCTAAAGGTATTAAATGCGCAAAGTATATTTCTCCATATTCAGTAATTCATATAATTACGGATTAATTTATGCAAACTATGTGGTTGCTATCAAATGTGCCTCGAGCCCACCTCTTCTTCACACTAGCAAATTGACATTATCCAGTCTCAATCCCCTCATCTTTCTAAAATCTGATCTAACAGTTTTTGTGCTGACTTTTTCCCTTTCTAATTGAGCTTGAACCTCATTACATTGTGGTTACCTACATTTAGCTGATCTATCTGATCTACTTTATTGCCCAGCCAGCTCCAGCAATGCCTCCAACCTTGTAGGCTGATTAACATGCATCTTGAGCAAGGATTCCTGTGCACATTTTAGGAATTCAATGCACTTTTTACCACTTATTTGTCACAATTCTGGAGTGAATAATTCAAATCTCCCAGAACAACAATTTTGCTGTTACAATTTGTACGCCTACATCACAACCTCAAACAATGTAACTAGTCCTTTATCTTGGTGCTCCAGTCAAGTTGAGTCTGTCTGTATTAATTGTCTCTATTAATTTCCCTAGACAGACCATGTATTCCACCAGAATATGGGAGGAAATTGAAGAGGAAATCTATTATCAGATATGAGTAATCTATAATTAGAGAGATGAGTATGGATGGCAAAATTATTCTTCCAATGAAAATGGGTTGGAATATGTAAGACAAGCTGCTGAATTGTCTGCAGGAAACTAATTTCACCCACATTAATTGGATTATTTCTGTTTTGTAATCACCAGGTTTTGACAACACCTTCACCACCACCACGGATGGACGGGGCAGTCCAATTCCACAAACTGGATCACCCGATCGCAGCCACTCCAGCTCTCCATACCACTCTGTGTCACCCACCCGTGGTGAATCATACCTGGCTGATATCGATCCTGAAGTGGTTACCAGTGCCCTGCAAGACTTCATGCAGGAGCTTCGTGACTCTCAGAGGCACAAGGTCAAGTATCTTAAAGCTCTGAGCTGTATTCAGCTACTCCCTTTCTACTTCCTAATTAGAATCATTAATCTGTACTGCAGATTGAGCCAATATTAGCAACATATGATGCCTTTGGCATAATAAAAGAACCTTCTGAGACTATTCAAAATTGGTAATAAAAGAAAAGCCACCAAATATCGATAGGCTTTGAGAAGATTTAGATAAGTAGAGAAGAATCATAGAAACCCTGCAGTGCAGGAAGAGGCCATTTGACCCATTGAGTCTGCACTGAACACAATCTCACCCATTCCCTACCTCCCATCCCTACATATTTACTCACTAATCCCTCTAACCTACACATCTCAGAACACTAAAGGGCAATTTTAACACGGCCAATCAACTGTAACTCGCACATCTTTGGACTGTGTGAGGAAACCAGAGCACCTGGAGCCCACACAGATACAAGGAGAATGTGCAAACTTCTCACAAACCCAAGCCAGAAATCGAACCCAGGTCCCTGGAGCTGTGAAGCAGCAATGCTAACCACTGGGTTACCGTGCTGCCCTGTGAAGGTGAAGAAGTGTAAAGGAAAGAGGTTCAGATAATAATTTATGGTTTGAGAATGAGGAAATGAAGACTGCCATCCATCATGGAATGGAGGGGATGCCAGCGTTGCTAGCTCATATGTAAGGTGAAATTTGGGACTAAAATGTGTAGGGAAAATTTAAGATTGAGCTGAAAGTGTGGAGCAATTGGGAAATGAGAATATGAAATTTGATGATATTGGGGATAGGGAATAAATAGAGGCCAGCAAGGTTTGAGCTGTTGAGCGAGTGAACTTACTCCTGGAGGACTTGAGATGGATTGGCAAAGTGCAGGTTAAGAGAGGAGAAAGAGCTGTGAAAAGGCTAATCCAAGCAATATTGCAGAAGTGGGAAGGAGCAGTCTTGGTGATGGAGAATTTTGAAGCCCTGCACAAGATTGAATAGGCCACTAATATTTCTGCATAGTCTGATTCCAATATAATAACTGTCAGGGAATAAAGGACAAGTGAGTGAAGTCAAGTGTGGTGTACAAGAAGAATGACTTTTTTCTGCCCAACCTAATTGCAGAAAAAGTCTCATAACACTAGATTAAAGTCCAATATGTTTATTTGATAGCAAGAGCCACTAGCTTTTGAGTGCACACTGCTCCTTCATCGGGTGAGTGGGATTTCAGTTCACAAACTGGGCATATAAAGACACAAACTCAATTTACAGAATAATGGTTGGAATGCGAGTCTTTACAGATAATCAAGTCTTAAAGGTACAGACAATGTAAGTGGAGAGAGGGTTAAGCACAGGGTAAAGAGATGTGTATTGTCTCCAGCTGGGACAGTTAGTGAGATTTTGCAAACCCAGGCAAGTCACGGGGGTTACAGACAGCGTAACATGAACCCAAGATTCCGATTAAGGCCATCCTTTATGTGCGGAACTTGGCTATCAGTCTCTGCTCAGCGACTCTGTGCTTTCGTGTGTTGTGAAGGCCGCCTCGGAGAATGTTACCTGAGGATTAGAGGCCGAATGCCCATGACCACTGACGTGTTCCCAACAGGAACACTATCTGTACCTCTCAATGGTGAATCCACACCAACAAATTGGTCAGAATTTTTCCTGGCCTTACTTAACTTAGTTATCACTCTACGTGTGTTGAAATGGAAATGAATTTGATATAGGTGTATTTAATTTGCCTCTTGCATGCCTACCTATTGTTGCCTAGCTCACTTAGAAATAAGCAATTTTTATAGTGTTTTTTCCAGAATATTGTTCAAAAAACCGTTAAAGTCAGGCCAGCTTTTGGCTGTTTCATTGCTAAAAACACTGAGCCAGAATGATCTCCCCTAGAGGCCAAATGTGAAGGAATGCCTTTGGGTGTCAAGTATATAGACTCAGGAGGCACATCTAAACATCACAGTCCACATGGGAGTTTTAAAAATTTCATTCAAGGGTGTGTGGATGTCACTGGTGGGCCAACATTTACTGTCCATCCTTTTTTAGCCTTGAAAAGGTTGTTGTGGATTTCCTTCTTGAACCACTGCAATCCATGGTGTGTAGATGCACCCTATCATGCTTGTACGATTCCTCCATTTTTGAATAAAACCCAATATATTTCTAAAATTCTATGGAGCTCATTTGTCCTCCTACTGCATTGATGTAGCTTCAGTTTGTGGTGGAGGGATCCCAGAGCAAGGTGTAGTGCAAACTCTCATCTTTTTGTGAGGGTGCAGTGTGAAAGAAGGGGAGGAAAAGATGTCTTCATCTTTCATAACATAATCAAACCTAAGTGCTTCCTTTAATGGGAAGGGTAAAGGCCCATGGTGTAGTATACCACTAATATTGAGGGATTGAGATAATTATAGTTAGATGCTGAATGCTTGGATTTTAATGTTTGCCAACTGAGAAAGTAGGGATGTCTGAAGACATACAACCAGCTCAAGCAGATTTTTTTCCCCAAGTATACCTTCCAGATGTAAGTCCTGGTGCTTTCCATACACAAAACATCACATCCTTGGCTGGACAACTCTGAGCAGCTACTGAATCTCCTCAAGTAGGGGACAATTTGAATCATGGATACAAGAAGAAGAAAGGGAGATTGGAGCTGTTTCTAAAGACAGTGGGATCAAGGATTGTGTTATGTATAATAAAAGTACAGTTTATTTATTAGTCACAAATAAGTACTACATTAACACTGCAATAAAGTTACTGTAAAATTCCCATAGGAGAAGAATGATGAAGGCAGATTTAAAGGAAAGAAGGACAACACTGTTAACAATATTGACTACCATGGAGAACATGGACTTTAGTAAGGCATTCGATAAGGTGGCTCATGGAAGGCTTCTGCAGAAAATGCAGATGTATGGGATTGAGGGTGATTTAGCTAATTGGATTAGGAATTGGCTAGCAGATAGAAGACAGAGGGTGGTGGTTGATGGGAGATATTCATCGTGGAGTTTGGTTACAAGTGGTGTACCTCAGGGGTCTGTTTTGGGGCCCCTGCTGTTTGTAATTTTTATAAATGATCTGGATGAGGGTATTGAAGGATGGATTAGTAAATTTGCGGATGACACAAAAGTCGGAGGAGTGGTAGATAGTGAAGAGGGGTGTTATAGTTTGCAGAGAGACTTGGACAAGTTGCAGAGCTGGGCCGAGAGGTGGCAAATGGAGTTTAATGTGGAAAAGTGCGAGGTAATTCACTTTGGCAGGAATAACAAATGTGTAGAGTATAGGGCTAATGGTAGGACTCTTAATAGTGTTGAAGAACAGAGGGATCTTGGTGTATATGTGCATAGATCCCTGAAAGTTGGCAATCAAGTCGATAAGGTTGTTAAGAAGGCATATGGAGTCTTAGCTTTTATTGGTAGGGGGATTGAATTTCGGAGCCGCAACGTCATGTTGCAACTGTACAAAACTCTAGTGCGGCCGCACTTGGAGTATTGTGTGCAGTTCTGGTCCCCACATTATAAGAAAGATGTGGAGGCATTGGAGAGGGTACAGAGGAGGTTTACCAGGATGTTGCCTGTATGGAGGGCAGGTCTTATGAAGAGAGGCTGAGGGATTTGAGGTTGTTTTCGTTAGAAAGAAGGCAGCTAAGAGGAGACCTTATTGAAACATATAAGATGATTAGAGGTTTAGGTAGGGTGGACAGTGATAGCCTTTTTCCTAGGATGGAGAAAGCTAGCACTAGGGGACATAGCTTTAAATTAAGGGGTGGGGTTTTAGGACAGATGTCAGAGGTAGGTCCTTTACCCAGAGGGTGGTAAGGGTATGGAATGCCTTGCCTGCGTCAGTTGTAGATGCGCCAAGTTTGGTGGCGTTTAAGAGGTTAGTAGATAAGTTTATGGATGAAAAGGGAATGGTTTAGGTTAGAGGGTCACTGCTTGTTCCTAATTGGTCGGCGCAACATCGAGGGCCGAAGGGCCTGTTCTGTGCTGTAATGTTCTATGTTCTATGAGGGGAAGTTATATGTTCAGCAGTTTAGTGAGAGTAGGATCAAAGGAGCAAGATGTGGGCCTCATGGGCAAAATAAGCTCAGAGAATGCATGAAGGAAATTGGGAGAGAAACGAAAGAAAGGAACAAATTCAGGGCCAGAGCAGGGAGCCACCTTTTGGAGGGACTTTTGGCTTATGAAAGAAAGGACAAGACAGCTTATCAAATTACCTCAATCTTAGTGACTGATCAGCCCTTGTTGAAGAATTTTATTTTCAAACATCTGCAGGGAGATACCTTTTTTTAAAGTTTATTTATTAGTCACAAGCAAAGCTTACATTAACATTGCAATGAACTTAGTGTGAAATTTCTCTAGTCGCCATACTTTGACGCCTGTTCGGGTCAATGCACCGAGCCAGCATGTTTTTCATCTTGTGAGAGGAATCTGGAACACCTGGAGGACACCCATGCAGACACAGGGAGGATATGCAAACTCTTCACAAACAATGACCCAAGCTGGGAACCAAACCCAGGTCCCTGGTGCTGTGAGGCAGCAGTGCTAATCACTATGCCACCATACCTTCCTTGTGTTTTGTTCTTCCAAACACACTGTGGTTTCAAATTGAAGCCACTTAATCCCATCCTGTGGGTCTCCAAGGGGAAGGAGTACAGCAGAATGATTTTCGGTTGCTTCTATTCTTAACTTTGATCTGTCTTGGCAAGCAGGACAAGAGTAAGGTGTCTCTTTGTTCAGCAAATGATAGCACATACTAAGTGCCAGAGAGTGAATCTGACGCTTGTATACTTAGTTAAAGACTAGGAAAGGAAACCCTGAGAGATGCATTCTTATCCAGAGAGGGAAATAACTTCAGAATGTTCTCAGGATAGTGAAAATATATCTTTAGGAGAAAGAAGAAAGAAAATCTTTTATGTGGTACAAGACAAGCTAAAAACTTAACATGCAGAAAATTACTATTTGAAGCGTAGTCACTGTTGTGGGGAAGATGAATACAATAATCAGTTCGAACACAGCAAGATCCCAAAACTGAAAAATAACATGAAAGATCAGCTCATTTATTTTTTTGATGAAGTTGATTGACTGAAACACCAAGGAAAGGTTTTGCATGTCACCTGGAATAGGCAGACTTACAACCGAACAAAAATGTCTCATAGAAAGATAAACACCTATAATTGTGCAGCAACTTCCTCAGAGTAGTATAGATTGGCTTATGTGCTGATCACCTGAGTGGGTTTGAATCTGCAATTTTCAGATTCTGAGGCAAAAGCCCCAAGATTGCAACAAAGTCTATTACTTAATGAAAGCAAATTCTTCCAAATAGAAAAAAGCAACTTCCAGCCTAAAGGTGCACAATCTGACATCCCTCTTTCAAAATATTTCAATATTTGTCCCCTGGTTTGACAGGGTGCCTGTTTGTGTGATAAAAGCTGGGGGTTTAGTATGGTTCTGCCCATCTTTGGCCTGTGTGCACTATCAGTCTCTGTAGGTCCTTTGACTGCAATGCATCCAGTCAGGAGAAGGTTTTAAGAGCTGGTCATTTGTTTTCCACCTTAGGATGAGGCTCAAATTCACCTGGCAAACCTGGCAAGGCAGCTTGCAGAGATGGAAACTGACCGGGACCGGACAAATGCACATGTTCAGCAGCTCCAGAAATCCTTCACTGAGGCAGAGGAAGGTCAGTCAAGAAATGGGAGGACTGTAGATGGGAACGCTACGAGGAGGAACTTGCACTCAGTTTTCAGGGGTAGGGAGAAAAGATCACTGGCAGGAGTGAGCAATCCTGCGAGAGCCCCAAAACACGGTTAAGGCCTGTGAGATTTCCCATTATAACTGTCCCTGCCAATCACATTTCACATTGGGATCCCCATTTGAATGCATTTAAATATGATTATCAGGCCTTTGCACCTATAAGTTTCCTTCACCATTAGGTTACCCATTCTTTGCATCAACATCAATTACTACAGGTCCCTCATGACATGTACCTGGCGACCAGATCCCACCAGAAGCATGCAGATGACTACATCACCCAAGGGGAGAGGGTCATGCCCAGGCATTACTATGGTACTGTCCCCGGCACTTCCTCAGGCATTGCACTCTGACACTTACCAGGGGCTTGGGGGAGTGCCTGGGGGTAGTGCCTAGGATGTTCTGTTGAGGGTGGGAAGGGAGTAATTCTGTGGTAGGTGTGAATGGGCACGGTCCATGATGGGTGGGGGAGAGCGTTCTATTTTTAATTTTTGAAAGGGCACCCCGATCTTTTAAAAATGAAGTTGCTGCCAACGTGATGTTGTTCTTTAAACAAAGTCCTGAACAAAATGGCAGCAGAGGCTCCTTGGGCTCAGCAGCTTCCACGCTGTTTTTCACACCCGCTGCACCACTCTGTAAAAGAAATGAGAAACTTTCACACTAAGTTTCTGGAGGGTTCCACTATGGGTGTTGGAGCCTGGCAGTGTGCTACTAAGCCATCCAGTTCTCATGATTGTTCCATTTATTGAGCCGACTCTTTCAGCTGTGCCTTTGTGTATAGTGCCACACAAAGGAAAGGTGCTGCTCGATGAAATACAGAGAAATTCAGGCAGTTAGTCACCTGCAGGGTTGGGTCTCTGTTCCCTGTCAGTGGTGACCAGGAGTAAACCCCACTGGAGGGAACCACTCCTGGTGGCAGAGGGGCTGAGATACTAGCAGGCCTGGAGAAATCAGTCCCGGACTTACTAATTATATGGAAATCGAGATTTCCATAAAATAATCAACTCCGTGCCAATTGCCAGTGTGGAGCTGATTACGTGAAAAGACTTTCTTGCCAAGATGCATGGAGGCCATGAAGCCCAGCAGGAACTGGCAAAATGGCCTCCAGTGATGTTTCCTGGCCCTGTGCACTACTCAGATAGCAGCAGGCTGGGACAATCACCCCTAACTTTTTTGCTTCATCAGCTCTGGCACATAGCTGATTATCGTATGGAAATCTCCATATGATTAGCGGGCCTGGGACCGAATTTCCCAGGCCCACTAGCGTCTCTTTTGCACCAAAGGGGAACAGGCAGTCTGACCTCACTGGAGAGAAGAGAACCATTGAGCCCACTCCAGGAAATTGGGGATAAGGGGCAGTGGCAGCCTGGCATTGCCCAAGGGGAAAACTAGCATTGCCCAAGGGGCACCTTGGCAATGCCCACTAAGCAGTGGGGAGCATATTGGGGGGATGGGGGGGGAGCGTTGTCACTGGGGGCTGGACCTGCTGCTACTCTGCCAGAACATCGGTGGGGTGGGAGGGAAGGAGAGTATTCAGGGCTGGTCATCTAGGTTGGAGGGTTCTGGGCTGCTGTGGGCAGGGATGTCGGGGAGATTGGGCCTGTAGGGGGAGGTGGGGGAGGGGACATAGGGATTTGTTGAGGAGGGCTTGAGATCAGCAATTGGAGGGTGAAAGAACCAGAAGTCCAGTAATAGGGGATTTACAGTGCTGGCCAGCAATCTGGAAGAAGTCTCACAACACCAGGTTAAAGTCCAACCAGTTTATATGATAGTAAACTCACAAGCTTTTTTGGGTTTGCTCCTTCATCAGGTGAGTAGAAAGTTCTGGTCTCAAACAAAACATATAAAAGGCACACGCAGTTTACAGAATACTGATTAGAATGTGAGTCTTTACAGCTAACCTGCTATTCAAGTCTTGAAGATGCAGACAATGTGAGTGGAGGCACAGGCTAAAGAGATGTGTATTGTCTCCAAGCAGGACAGTACGTGAGATTTCATAAGTTCAGGCAAGTCATGGGGATTACAGATAGTGTGATATGAACCTAAGATCCCGGTTGAGGCCATCCTCATGTATGCACATGATAGCCAAGTCTCTGCTCACGACTCTGCACTGTCATGTGTTGTGAAGGCTGCCTTGGAGAACACTTATCCAAAGCTGCAGCAAAGGATGTCCCAAAGCACGATACTTTGGAGAGACAATGCAGATGCTAATACAATGGATGAATGAACATCGTTCAACAATCACCAAACAAGACTGTTCCTTCCTGTTGGCGAACACTTCAGCGGTCACAGGCATTTGGCCTCTGATCTTCGGGTAAGCATTCTCCAAGGCGGCCTTCATGACACACGACAACACAGAGTCACTAAGCAGAGACTGATAGCCAAGTTCCGCACACATGAGGACAGCCTCAACTGAATCTTGGGTTCATGTCGCCCTATCTGTAACCCCCATGACTTGCCTGAACTTGTAAAATCTCACTTACTATCTGTCTGGAGACAATACACATCTCTTTAGCCTGTGCCTGATGCTATCTCCACTCACATTGTCTGCGTCTTTAAGACTTGAATAGCAGGTTAGCTGAGACCAAAGCTGTGCACAGTATCTCACAGTCTCTCCCATATTTTACCCTGTTGAATTCATTGGTCTGCTTTTAAGTTTCCAAATTGTTCCAAATAATAATGTGCAAAGGCCAAATATCAATATTTTGCTTCAAAGGGAAGCGTGCGTTAGACGGGAGACTGAACAATGCTCAAACTACGCTCATGCTGCAAGAAGAAACTATAAGGCGTGGAGAAAGAGAAAAGAAGGCCCTGACTGAACAGGTGGCCTTATTGGAACAAAATCTGCATTCATCTGAGGGAGAGAAGCGAGCACATCAGGTAATGGTTCCTGAAGGAAAGGTTGGACAGAATTGGTGGCCAGTGTCCAATGTGGATGGTTAGCATCTCTGTATTGAGCTGAAGAATTCATACTGATTTCAGTTCCTCAATATTTCACAAGAAAAGTTAATTTTCTTTTCAGTATAATTGAAGACTATCACTATTGATCAATAAAATATTTGTAAGGTGGAGTTGAAAATTGTTGAAATCATTTCAGTTTCTTAGGAGACAGTGAAGACAGTCAGAACTCATCCGATCTTTGCTTTCTCCCAACTTGAGACCGGAAAGTTCTCAAGGCCAGGGAGGAGCCATATAATGCGATGAGCTGTTCAACAGTTCAATGATTCTGAGAGGGCCACAAACTCCCACCAGTGTAAAATTTTGTCTGTGACTTGATGAGTTCTAAGCATTGCAGCAACTGGTGTATTTGCTTAATATTTGTGCTTGAAATAAATTATACATAACTTATAATGGGTGGCACAGTGGTTAGCACTACTATCTCAGTGTTAAAAGCCTGGGTTCAATTCTAATTTCGGGTCACTGCCTGTGTGGAGTTTGCACATTCTCCCTGTGCGTGCATGGGTTTCCTTTGGGTGCTCCGGTTTCCTCCCACAGTCCAAAGCTGTGCAGGATTGATAGATTAGCATGGTAAATGCATGGGGTTACTGGAATAGGATGGGACAGGAAGGGAAATGGGCATGGGGAAGATGCTCTTTCGGAGAGTTGGTGCAGACTTGATGGACTGAATGGCCTCCTTCTACATTGTAGTGATTCTGTAACTAATAAGCCACTGAAATGTAGCTTTTATATTCTTCTCATTTTTGATAGAGGAATTTTACAAGGCATGTGGCACAGTGGAACAGTGGTTAGCACAGCTGTCTCACAGTATCAGGAACTTGGGTTCCAGTCCAAATGGTCTCTTTCTGCACTAGGGATTCTGTAGTTCTATGCCAACTGTTGCCTTACGTGAAGGCTTATTTTTCTCTGGGCTGCACCTCCTAGAATCCTGCAGTACAGAAGGAGGTCATTCGGCCCATTGTGCACTGACCACAATCCCACCCCAGGACCAATCTCCATAACCCCACACATTTACCCTGCTAATCCCTCTAACCCACACATCCCTGGTCATTAAGAGGTAATTTAGCAAGGCCAATCAACCTAACCAGCATATTCGAGTGTGGGAGGAAATCGGAACATCCGGAGGAAACCCAGGCAGACACGGGGGGATTTGTGCAAACTCCACAAAGACATGACCCAAGCTGGGAATCAAACCCAGATTCCTGGAGCTGTGAGGCAGTAGTGTGAATCACTATGCCACTGTGCTATCCATGGTGAGGAAAGGAGTGTATTAACTAGCTGTAAATGCATGGTTTGGAGATTAGGTTGGATAGATTACATGACTTTAACAAATTTGCTTGGAGAATTATGATAATTATGATAACTGTCAGAATATAGGAAATTGGACCAAATCAGTTTGCTGCTGATGGATGGACAGATGCCTGAGACCTCTACACCCAGGAATTAAATTTCTCAGGTTTAATGCTCACAGCATCCAGATCTATCATTTGCTACAGCTTTTTTTTCTGTATACTGAGACTGATCATTTATCTGAGATGATCTTATTCACCTCATCCAGCATTGGTTTTCTTTTTAAATGTGATGATAGTTTGCCATGTCAGCTTGTTGCATTGAGCTGTTAATCCACTTGCTGCATTTTAGGGCAGCATGTTTGGCCACTAGCTCATCTCCATGTTACCTATATCTCAACATAGGCCGTTTCACCTATGAGAAGATTTTTAAAATTATTTTCTTGGGATGTACTGAGGCTCACATTTATTGCCCAT
Organism: Sphyrna mokarran; assembly: GCA_024679065.1. Lineage (NCBI taxonomy): Eukaryota > Metazoa > Chordata > Chondrichthyes > Carcharhiniformes > Carcharhinidae > Sphyrna > Sphyrna mokarran. Next base: position 68,490,986 of record JAGIQG010000003.1, on the reverse strand, counting down.
CTCTAATTGCCCTTGAATTGATAGGCCATTTCATAAGGCAGTCAGCCACATTACTCTGGGTCTGGATTACCAGACCAGGTAAGCTTCTTTCAGAGAAGATTCTCTTCTTCTTAAGGGCATTAGCAAATTAGATGGGATTTTATCGATAAATTCAGTGGATTGTGCACATTCTCCTTGTGTCTGTATGGGTTTCCTCTGGATGCTCCAATTTCCTCCCACGGTTCAAAGATGTGCAGCCATGGTAAATGCTCCTTATTATCCAAAGATGTGTAGGTTAGGAAAATTAGCATGATAAATATGTGGCTTATGGGGATAGGATCTGCTCTGTCAGAGAGTCAGTGTATTCTTGATGGGCTGAATGGCCTCTTTCTGCACTGTAGGGATTCTATAATGATTACCATGATTGAGACTGGTTTTCAATATCAGTTTTTTTAATGAATTTAAATTCCATCATTACCAATGATGAGATTTGGACCAATGTTCCCCAGGGTATTAACCTGGACCTGGATTACCAACACAGTGATATTCCCTCTGCGCCACTGTCTGCCAAATAAGTACATGCTATTTTACAGTAGGACACTAACTCAGGGCCACTCTTATTCAAATAGAGGCTTTAGCTGAGAACCAGGTAACTTCCCTACTTCCCATAGTTCAAGAATATTGATGGGCACAAGAAAACCAAGAAGGAAGAAAAAACCCATAGTCACTGCTTTCATGAAAGAAGAAAGGAAAAAGATGAACAATGGGAAGGCTGATACTTTTCAAATTGTTATAACCTGGTGAGAAAAAATGAACTGGCACCCCTCTATTCAGCCTTCTCAGTTGGTCACAATAAAAATGTGTTAAGCTTCTTTTTCATGAGGATATGGCTTTTTGAAAATCAGAATGCATTTAACCAATTAAGCTGTGAGTAATAAGGAGCCAATGAAACAACTCTTGAGTGAAAGAACAAATTTATTAACACTGAAATCTGAGGGAAAACTAATAAAAGCACAGTTATGAACATACAAGTACCAGAAATAAGGGAAGTTAGAATGCAGTAAAATATGTTAAAACAATCCACAGTTAACCTGTTCTTGAGGTGTCAATTTTTAAACATTGCAGCTGTCTTAGAAACATAGAGACATAGAAACTAGAAGCAGAAGTAGGCTCATTTGGCCCTTCAAGCCTGCTCTACCATTCCTTTTGATCATGACTGATCATTAAGTTCAACATCCTGATCCCACCTGCCCATATATCACTTCTCCCCTTTAGCCCCAAGAGCTATAACTAATTTCTTCTCAAAATCACACAACATTTTGCTCTCAACTCAACTTCTGTGGTAGTGAATTCCACACATTCACCACTCTCTGGGTGAAGAAATTTCTCTCATCTTAGTCCTAAAAAGCTTACTCCTTATCCTCAAACTATGACTGCTAGTTCTGGACTCCCTCACCATTGGGAACTATCTTTTTGAATCCTGTTAGAATTTATAAGTTTCAATGAGATCCTCTGTCACTCTTCTAAACTCCAATGAAAATAATCCTAACCAATTAAGTCTGTCCTCATATGAATAGATTAACCAGTTTGTGAATGCTGTCAGATATAGAAGGTGTCGAATTATCACGAGATCTCGGTTCGTTGGTAGTTTTCTCACAGCATTAGCTTCTGAACCAAGTAATATATACTTGTTTCAAATGAGAGAAACAGAGAGAGAGAGAGAGAGAGACCAGCTTTCATATTTCCTCTGCTGAAATCTCTGCGATCTCTACAGTGGCTGTAACCTGGCATGTTATACTTCGGTGGTTGTGTATTTTCTAAGTGTGTCTATCTGCAGCAGCCATTATTTTAATATCCTGCATTTACATTGTCATGTCTCTTCCTTCAACTATGCTGAATTTCAATGGAGGTGTTTGAGGTGTTTACAGGAAATGTCTTGCTTTTCACACTTCCCTGAAGTTGATCAGTTTGATTTTCACCTTCACTTTGAAGGTGGCCTCTGTATCATTTCAAATTTCAAAATTTCCAGTTAGTTCAAATTTTGAAAAACATCTTTCAAAACTAAAGAAACGTAGCCTCTTGATAAAAATGATAATGATAATAATCATGCTAGCTTTCGGCGTTTGTGCCTTCGTCAGGCTCATTCGCCTCACGAAGGCACAAACGCCAAAAGCCAGCAAGTTTACTATCAAATAAATCGGTTGGATTTAAAATTACTGAGCTGACCCCAGTCCAACGCCGGCATCTCTACGTAATGATAATAATGCCAGCGATTGACATGAAGCCTGCATGCTTAAGGTAACTATGCCAATATAGGTGATTGTAAGTGTGATGTTTTCTCTACTATTTATCAAATGCAGGAAAAGATCAATAAGATGAAGGCAAATGAGACAAAACTGGAGGCCGACAAGCGCAAGCTCAAAGACATGCTGGAAGCATCTGAGAGTCACGTCACTAAATTGGAGTTATTACGGCGCTCCCTGGAGGGCGAGCTGCAGAGGGTGCAGTTGACACTGGCTGACCGTGAGACGGAAGTCCAAATCCTTCAAGACCGAATTGAGATGCTTCAGCATCAAGTGGCTGATGGTGAGACGAAGGCCATGTCTCTCCAGCTCACCCTTGACCGACTGACGATGACCCTGGCCAAAACTGAGGAAGGTGAAAGTCACCTGAAAGACAAGGTACACAGTCTGTCGCTGACTCTCTCGGACACAAGTGCTGGAGCAACAGTACTACAGGACCGAAATTCTCAGCTTCAGAAAGCATTAACATCTAGTGAACAGGACCGACGGGTACTTCAGGTAAAAACTAATGTATTCTTTGTCATATGTCACAATGTCATATTCTCAGATCAGAGAGTCATATTCCCTCTCTACATCCAGAAATTCCATGCTTTGGTTACCTCTAGACATGATATTCTAACGTTCTGGCAGTTTGCCTTCCCCAAATTTCAAACAAAACTTTTGCTGCCTGCGCCCTGACTTGCATTACATCTCATTTAGTCATCACTCTTATGCACGCTGACCTACATTGCTTTCTAGTCCAGCAAATCCTCAATTTTAAAATGATTGCCTTCAGTTAAGTCCTTCTACAACTGGCCCATTTCTATCTCTGTAGCCACCTCCAGTTCTACAACTTTCCAATCACACGGTGTTCTTCCAATTCTGAACTCTTAGAAATCACAAACCTTAATCACATGCAACATTGATGGCTCTGCCTTCAGCTGCCTGGGTCTTAAACCATGGAATTCCTTCCCTAAATCTCTGCACCTCTCTCCCTGCTCTTTTAGGACACTTACCTCTCATGAGCAGGCTTGTGATCACCTTTTCTGATATATCTTTATGTGGCTTGGTATCGAATGCTGTCTGATAAGTCCCCTGCGGAAAATCCTTGGGAAATTTTACTGTGTTAAATGTGATAGAAAAATGGATTGTTGTTGTTATAGCAGGCCAAATATCAACAAGATAGCACATGGAGCATAATATAGGAAGTTTAAAGATTTAAAGTTTATTTATTAGTGTCACAAGTATGCTCACATGAACACTGTGATGAAGTTACTATGAAAATCACTGAAACATCACACTCCGACATATGTTCAGGTACACTGAAGAGGAGTTTTTTTAGCACGGTCAATGTATCAAACCATCATGCCTTTCGGACTGTGGGAGGACACCAGAGCACCTGGAGGAAACCCATGCAGACACTACACAGACAGTGGCTCAAGTCATGAATCAAACCTAGATCCCTGGCGCTGTGAGGCAGCACTGCTAACCACTCTGCCACTGTGTCGGCCTTACTGTGCCACCAAGACACCTTCCATGAAGTGTGAAGTTATCCACTTTGGTCATAAGAATAAATTATTAGAATATTTTTTAAAAATTGAGAAAGGTGTTGATGTTCAAAGAGATAAGGTGTGCTTGCACAAGGAACACAGGAAGTTAGCACACAGCTGTAGCCAGCAGTATATAGAAGGCAAATGGCATATTGGCCTTCATTGCAAGAGAATTGGAGTCAAGAATAAAGAAGTCTTGTTAAGGTTGTACAACATTTTGTTGACACCTCACCTATAGTAGTGTGCACGATTTTCATCTCCACATCTAAGAAAGGATATACTTATATTGGAGACAGTACAAAGGACAAATTGGAGACAAAGGTTCACTAAACTGATCCCGAAGATGAGGAGGTTGTCACATGATGAGAGACTCATTTTTGTGTTTTGCTTTCCAGAATCTACATTATTATTTCTTGATCTCACTATCAGTCAGATACTTTTCCAACACCAACTGTCATTGTAGCTATTGCAACTGGGCACTACTTTGTGTCAAAATATATTGTCTGATCAGCAGTATTGCTTATGGGGTGATCATTCCGAGACTACATTTTTTGGTTCAATGCCTAATACTTCTCAGAACATAAGAAATAGGAGCAGGAATAGACCACGTGGCCTATCGAGCTTGTTCTGCCACTCAATACGACTATGGCTCATCATTCAATGCAATCAAAGCTGATCTTGGGACATAACTCCAGTTTCTCACCCAGAGCCAACTCTTCACCTCGCCCATGGCTGAGATTCTCCAGCTCTGCTGCTGAGCATCAAATTCTTCGTTCTTGATAGTAGTGGTGGCAAGGTGAATTACATTGAAGAATTCCGGCCCAAATATCTGTCTACCCCAGCCTTAAATATATTCAAAATGGAGTATTCACCATTCAGAGGATATGCTTATATCCTCTGAAGTTCAGAAGAATGAGAAACAATCTCATTGTAGCCTGCAATTCTGAAGGAGCTTAACAGGGCGAACAGTGAAAGATTGTTTCCAATGCTCCAGGAATTTAAACACAGGGACACAGTCTCAGGATAATGGCTGGATCATTCAGGACTGAGATGAGAAAAGTTTTTTCACAGAAAGGACTATGAATCTTCAGAATTCTCAACTCTAGAGGTGAATACTCCATTTTGAATATATTTAAGGCTGGGGTAGACAGATATTTGGGCCGAAATTCTTCAATGTAATTCACCTTGCCACCACTACTATCAAGAACGAAGAATTTGATGCTCAGCAGCAGAGTTGGAGAATCTCAGCCATGGGCGAGGTGAAGAGTTGGCTCTGGGTGAGAAACTGGAGTTATGTCCCAAGATCAGCTTTGATTGCATTGAATGATGAGCCATAGTCGTATTGAGTGGCAGAACAAGCTCGATAGGCCACGTGGTCTATTCCTGCTCCTATTTCTTATGTTCTGAGAAGTATTAGGCATTGAACCAAAAAATGTAGTCTCGGAATGATCACCCCATAAGCAATACTGCTGATCAGACAATATATTTTGACACAAAGTAGTGCCCAGTTGCAATAGCTACAATGACAGTTGGTGTTGGAAAAGTATCTGACTGATAGTGAGATCAAGAAATAATAATGTAGATTCTGGAAAGCAAAACACAAAAACAAAAAGTTATTCAACAGCTTTGACAGCATCTGTGTCAGAACAGAATTTAGTCAATCTACATTTTGGTTCAAGATTTTCCCTCAAGACAATCACTCAAAATAAGACGAAGTCATGAAGGAATGCTGTATCATTATCAGGATGGCAAGCTTTGGATTGGGTCACCATTATCTGTAGACAATACCATGTTAGAGGTAAATGATGGAGATGTTTGGTTATCTTTGAAAATTATTGGATATTGTACAGAGTTTTTCCATTGATGTTAGTTGGCATATTAGCTCACAACAGCTTATTGTCCATGGACTGCGTAAAATGGGCTCATGATATCATACTCCACATATTATCCCATTGAGAAGCAGGAATCAAGGTGATACAGTCTATATGAGCAGTGTTCTGATTGGCTGGCAATTGTCCTATTCTAATTGGCTTTGTTTTAAGATGCAGTAATAGTCTGATGGTATTAAAGTAATAAAGTACAGACTGTAACTAACAAGACTGGAATTACACTGCCCTTGCTCTGCTTTCCCTAATGATAACAATAAAAATATTTTATTTTAAGTTTTTAAAGTACCCAAGGGATCCAAGCTACCTCTTTAAAATCAGCTTCTCCCAAAACTGAAATTAAATCGCATTCAGTGGTAAACCAAATTTATGTGGAGAGGGCTTCTGAAGTTTGGAATTTTTTTTTTATAATTTGTTCTTGGAATTTGACCGTCATTGGTAAGGGAAGCTTTTAGTGTCCATCCTAAACTGCTCTTGAGAAGGTAATGGTGAGCTGCCTTCTTGAACTGCTGCAATCAATGTGGTGTAGCTACATCCACAGTGATGTTAGAGAGAGAGTTTCAGGATTTACACCCAGAAACAATAAAGGAATGGCAATATACTTTGAAATCTTGCTGTCATTTACGCCAGCAAGATCCATGGTTCCGCCAATGACACATTCCTGCTGCAGGTTGCCAGGCATCAAGGGGGCTTTCAAAGGGAAACCCCATTAACAATGGCAGGACCATAGGATCACACCATCAACAACTAGCCCACAGCCTCCAGCCACTGTGAGAGGAAAGAAATTGCTACCCACTGTTCCAAGTCACGGTAGTTAGTTACTTAGTAGAGAACCTTGGGTAAAATTTTAAGAATGGTGAGCGATTAACACTTGCCATCTCATGTGTCAGTGTATAACTTATGATTGTTTATGACCTTAATAAGTGAATGGGTAGCTTTCGCACCTGTGACCCTGCCTACCCAAGCATGAAATTACATCTGGGTTTTGGTGGGTAGGCTCGCAGGAGGAGTCCCATCCATTCAAGTTTACACCCCACCCCTCTAACCCCAGCTCTGAATCTGCCTTGGGGTGAGGTAAAATTCTGCCTTTGATATTCTATTGAGCCTGCTACCCTTGTCTTTTTAGGTGAAAGAGGCTGCTGCTTAGTTAGGTGCTGGTGAAAATAGCACCTAAAGTAATCAGCCTCTGAGCAGAACCACCATATTTGGCGTTGCTAGCAATATTGATATTATGTGAACAATTTATAAAAAATTTTGGGATGTCTTAAGATGAGGAAATATGATATATAAATACAAGTTCTGGTGACTTATGGGGTAGCTGCAGGAACAAAATGACCACGAAGTGTCCAGATTACTGCAAAATTCAACTGGTTCATTATGTCCTTCAAGGATGTGAATCATACCATCAATATCCCTTGACAACCCCAAGTCCTAGTCTGAGACTCATGACTCGCTTTCTCATTTGTGGGATTGGGCCTCTCTGACTCAACATTTATTGCCCATCCCCAATTATCCTTGAGAAGGTGGTGATGAGCTACCTTCTTGAATTGTTGCAGCCCCTGTGGTGTAGGTACTCCCACAGTGGGGTTAGGGAGGAAGTTCCAAGGTTTCCAGTTCCACAGTATCTAGTTGTATCTTGAGCCACTCATTCACCAAAGTAACTTGTGCTTCCCTCTTCAGTACTGTGCTGTGCACCAGATGCATTTTGGAGTTTTGGAGCAAAACTCAAAGTGCTAATGTCTTCCACTAGTAGAGGCCCTCATCCAATAATAATCATCAAATATGCTCCTGATTACGTGAGGTGGGGGGGTCTACTCTTCTGAAAAGTCAGTTTTCCTGACCCATTTTGCAGATCATGGTTGGCTGTTTCTGCTCAAGCAGCTGCTACCAGAGCGGAAGTTTACACTCTCCAAGGGCAAAGCCCCTCACTTTTCATCTACGTTGTTGTATCTGGCAGCACGGCTCTGAATAAATCAATATCTAAATTCACTGCAACATTAGTGTGGGCGGAACAAATAAATTTGAATGAATTCTAGGAAACAATCTTGCGTAGAGAATCCATTTTAACTTTGTATTATATATTGTGTAAGAGAGTGATAGTGAATCAGCAGCCCAATTTAATTCTTTCCCAGTTAAAATTGCCACTAACGTCAAAGGAATTAAAAATCATGACAATGTGAAACAGATTGCTGATTTGCTGTTTACACTGTAGGGCAATAACGTAATGATTTCTGAAAAATAGTATTCATTCAGCCATGTTCAGAGCAGTAACCTCACATATGTCCCATTCCAGCAAGTTATTCCCATTCTACATCCTTAAAAGTAAAATGAGAGTTGAACCTAGACTATCAGCAGTATTTGATGTATCATTAGGCTGTCCCTCAGAGTGAATTAGATATGAATTGGTAACCACTATTCTCCATGTTTTGAACTCTGATCCTGACCATGAGATTAGGAGGACTACTACCCTATGTATCATTCCTTACCGCAGATGACAAAGAAAATCAGGTTGTGTTATCCTTGACTCAAAGTGTCTCCATTAAATCATGTAACCTTCTGAGCTGCAAAATGACTAAAAATCTCAAAGCGAGTCAAGCACATTAATTTTCACATCAGAAATTAACTGTGTGTAACAGAAACACAGAATGGCTACAGCACAGAAGGTTAAAAAATGTTTTAGAACTTTCCAGTAAAATCCAGTCTTGTTCGTCAGTAAAGGAGCTAATCCCTGCCTGGCAACTACCCATTTGGATCCTGTCAATAATGTTCAATCAGACAGACACAAAGTCTTTCTAGAAACATCTTTGTCTCCAGACCCCTGGTACTAATTGTGTCTCTGTGCCAACACCAAAGAAAATCCAATTCTTCTTGGGTATTTTGAGATGGCTGCGAGCCAACTTCAATGCTTCAAGTTTAGGGAAGACCCAAAAGGCAAGGAATGGGAAAAAACAGCGTAATAGCACCATCTGTATTCAATTACCTTGGTGACCCTGTCCAACCTTCACTGAACGTGTTGTGCATGAAGAAAATTGACTTTGTGGAAAATCCTACAATTCATTCTGAGCCCGGCATTACACGCTGAATGCTTATGGATATTGCGATGTACTGAGTGCTCATCTAATGTACAGCCTCTGTAATGAGAACTTCTCAAATCAAGACTTAAAATCTTTCTCTATAATAAACTAAGTTTGCAAATAAATTCATTTCATCTATTTCGCTTTTTTGCCAATCTTCAGTGAGTTATTCCTGTTTATCATCTCAGATCTTTCAGTGTGTCTGTCCCTCCATTTGTGATCCTTCGATCTGTCCTTCCCTCCAATTCTGATCCTTCTGTCTCTCCCTTCATCTCTACTCCTCTAATATGACTATCCTGCCATCCCTAATCTTCTGGGTGTTTGTCCCTCCACCTCTATACCCACTCTCCCTCCACCTCTGATCTCTCACTGAGTCTTTTCCTCCACCGCTGTTTGTTTAGTCTGTCTCTCCTTTTGATATTTTGTTTCATATTCTGTTTTACAGTATGCACAATGATCTGTTGTAACACTTCTCTGCCTTGGTATAACTCTGCATTTGAACAAAAGTTCAAAAAGTTTTACCCAACAAGAATTAACCTTTTTTTTCCAGTTCTAACTTGCAAACTCTGGAATAAGTGCAAGATTAAATCAGATACAGTCAAATAGTGAAATAATTATTGAGATTCCTGAACATGTTAGACATGAACAGACGATGTCAGATAGCAACTGTCAAAGAGATTCAGCTTTAATGCCTGAGTCTGCAAGAGGAAATTATTCCAAAGTGGGTAGGGAGAGATTGCGAAGGGAGTATAGCAATAACAATACTGAGAGCCTCCAGAAATAAGAATAGACAACAGCTTTGGAGCAATCTCATCATGTGGTGTCTGTGACATTGTGCAAAGCTGAGAATGACTCCTCGGGTGCTGTTATCTTTGCTCAGACAAGGAGAGAGCTTTTTATGTGTTTGTCTTGGCAAATGGCCAGTATGCCAAGCGTTGTAATAATCCTAACAGTGTTTATTTAATAGAGAGCAGCATCAGTGGCGAAAGTGTGGGTGGTGAGGGTTGGGTTAGGGGGGCATGTTGGAAAGCAGACCTTTCAGTCAAATAGTCTGTCCTCTTAACTCTAATTATTACTTAATTTTATGTAAAGAAATACATCACCAACTTTTCCACCCATTTAGCAGGATTTGCAAGAATGTCTTGTCATTGGCAACTAAGATCTCACAGCAATGCAGGCCATGGCACAGCAAGAGATGCTCTTCTCTCACGGCAGCTCAGAAAGGTGTCTTTTACAGCTCAGATGTTTATGATGCAGTGCTTGTGATCCAACTTTGGTACAGGAGATTCATGATGCTGGGCATTGTGAGACTAGAATTCACCATTAGTAATTGTTACAAATCTTCCAAGTTTTATGCTGAATATTCTTTTATGTTTGACATTAGTGGTCTCTCTGGAGAACAGACCTTATGTTCCCTATGATCTGGAGCACATCTTGTACTATGTCTAGTTAAGCAATAGCATAACCTGAGGCATGACATAGAATCCTTGCAGCATACATTGGCAACTATGGCCTTGCGTGTGCCACTTTGTGGATTCTTCTGCTTCAGAAGGCAGAGGGAGAAACATTCTAGTGGGACAAAGCACAAATGTGAGCTGACATAGCGGAGAGGGGAAGCAATGGCATCATGACATTGTCGCTGGACTAGTAATCCAGAGACCTAGGGTAAGCTCTGGGGACTGGGATTTGAATCCCACCATGGCACATGGTGAAATTTGAACTTAATGAAACAATCTGGAATTCAAGACTGGATTCTCCGAACCTTATGCAGTGAATGGAAATTTGATAGAGCACAAAATTCTCCATTCTTACTGGCAGCAGGAGCGAGGCATGCGAGACCGGAAAATTCCAGCCTAAAAGTCTATTAATGACCATGATACCATTGGCGATTGTCAGAAAAACTCATTTAGTTCAGTACTGTCCTTTAGGGAAAGAAATCTGCCATTTTATACGGCCTAGCCTACATGTGACTCCAGATCCACAGTAATATGGTTGACTCTGAAATGGATAACAAAGACAGATGGGCAATAAATTCTGGCCCAGCCAGCAATGCCCTCATCCCATGAATGAAATTTTTAAAACACTGGTTTATTTTGTATGAAAGGTATAATTGAGTAAAATGTAGTTTTCATAACCCGATGAGCCACTGCCCTCAATTCCTTGTTCCATGAAAAAGATTAGATTGTACTAACATATCAGATTGAAGCTTACTTTAAGGCTAGTTATTTGAGCTTAACTGGTCCTAGTTTCTGGTTCGATCTACTCGTATTGGCCCAATCATTTTGATCTCTCTAATTAAGGGATAGAAAACAAAATACTTTGAAAACCATGAGGTCAGGCAGAGGTTAGAACTACTTAGCTGTCAATCATCAGTAGTTTCACATTAGAGCTAATCACAGCATATGTAGTAAATGTCTCAACCTATTGGTTAAGATCAAGCGTCAGATCAAACCCAAGGTGGGGTGCAATGCCTTTTCTTATCAGCTTGTATCCAGTATGTCTGCCTCTTGTGGGGATCATGAATTGGATTCATTGTATTTTGGAGAAAGGCTAAGGATTTGTCTGGTCCACCTTGAGCATTGAGAAAAGGAGAGGAGACTCTGGCAGTTCCACACACAAGTGTCTTTTGAACAACTGTCAACTATTAGACATCACATTCCACCAATGTTACCGAAAGGAGACAGTGTGGAACTTGTGCTATTTGTTGCAGGACCTGCAACCTTGGCGCATGGGTGGGATGGGGCATGGTGGGGGGGGGGCAGCAGTGGGCACCCACACCTGATGGCTATGAAAGTGACAGTCGCCTTGAACTTTTAAGCCTTCCAGGTCCTTCCAAACTGCCAATGAAGACCTTTGTGGCATTTCCCAACCATTAGTCCACAAGTGTGTCAAGGATATCATGGATGTTGTGTATACCTGTGCTGACCAGTATATTAAATTTGACCTGGACCAGACTCAGCAGGAAGCTCGGGCTGCAACATTTGCATCTACTGTGGGGATGCCAAATGTGCAGAGGGCTATAGACTACACCCAAGTCACCCTCAAGACCCTAGTGAAGATTCATGAACATAAAGGACTTGTATTTAATAAATGTGCAGTTGCTACATGACTATCAGTTGAATATCATGCACACTTGTGCCAGATACCCCAGCTGTATGAATGACAGTTTCGTATTGAGGAGAGGCCCAGAGTGCAGGGATGGCTCATGAGAGACATAGGATACCTGCTTTGGACAGGCTGATGATGCCTGTGCAGAGGCCTGAGACTGAGATGGAGATCCAGTATAATGAGGTCCACGTTACCATCTGTTCAATAGTAGAAAGGTGCATAAGGTTCCCCTAAATGATTTCAAATGTCTGGACTGCCAGAGCATTCCAATATAGTCCCCAGATATTGTCCCATGTTATGGTGTTATGCTGTGTTCTACGCAACCTGCTGCAGCAGCAAGGGGGCCTTTTGAAGAGGAGGCTGACCAGTCAGGGGTTGCTGGGGAGGAGACCGCCCAGCAGGAAGAAGAAGAGGACAATGATCAACCCCACCCAAGTACTGGAGGGTTGGTGGCAGCAAGGATCAGGCACGTGAGAGTGGCAAGGGAGGCCTTGAGCACAACACGCTTTGGTTACTAGGGATACATGGTTCCATTCCCCGCACTCCCTTCTCCTCCACCTTGAAGCCCTACAATCTCCTGCAACATTGTAACATCAGAGTGGTGGGCCTGGGTATGCTGTGTTAGTGAGTTTCTGTGGCAGGCAGGAGAGTGATGGCGACCCGCTACGCGCCATTGTGATGACGCGCTGGTGTAAACTAGTCTAACTCTCACCTGAGCTCCGCATGCACATTGGCATCTGAACCAATGTCTGGGTGGGTGTTAAGGGAGCACTAAATCCTCATTGTAAGACCTCAGAGCGGGTGGGGTTAGGAGGTGTAGTGAATCTCTTGTGTTCTGGGGATGCCATGGCAGATGCTGTAAGTCACTGCCAATGTATACCACCTGCTGCAACTAATGAATTATTTGAGTGTCTTGATTTTCTCAGTAGCAGTACATTGAGGCACCCCCCGCCCCCGACACAGACATCAACATGTAGGATCTATAAGGTTGCCATAGGAGGAACAACTAGAGGCTAATTAGAGACAGGTGTGGGGTAAAATATTATTTATTGTTGCCAACAATAGTGCTTTCAAAATAAGTGATAATATAAAAAATGGGGAGTTGGGTGAAAAATCATCTTATCCCTTTGAAACTAAAAAATCTGCCTGTGGTTTGCTAGCTAACTCAGAGCCTAAAATGGCAAGGGAATGGTATGCATCTTTAGTTTCCTGTTTGATGTCACTCCCAACATCACCACTCCAGTTTGGCAGTCTACATACAACCTTTATTAAAGTTTTTTGTCCCTTGGTGTTTCTTAGCTTATTCTAAGTGCTGGATTTGTTTAAAAACGAGTAAATCACACTTCCTTTTTAAGCAGGATTTTCAAAATGAATCTCCCACACTCTTTGCACTAGCATGAATCTCATTAAAAATCTGTGGGGCAGGGTCCTACTCTCACTGGAACGGCCAGCAGCATAGCCCTGAGCGAGCCATTGCCCAAGCACCGATCTGTTACTGGCAGAGATCGCCGCATGCGTAGTAGTTGCGCACCGCCGGCCTCTGAATCGCTGGCTAGCTTGATTGCTGGCCAGCATAACAACCCTGCACTGTTGGCCATGCCCTCCACATCACCTCCTCCCCCCCACCGTGTCTCACCAGTGAGATTCATGATTTTTGATTTTCACCAGATCTTGAGCCCCATTGCCATGCCTGCAGATGGAGAGCATGGGCTCAAGATTGCCCCCTATGACTTTTAAGTGCAGCAGAATGTCTCAAAACTCAAGTGACAAGACCAGGGATTTTCTCAACCCAAAAACACTTGACTTAAGGTGACTAATGTTAATGGAGTGTAGGTGAATTAGGTTGCAGACTATTTGAGTTTGCTTTTGTTTGCAAGACTCTTTTAATGGTACAGTTACCTTGCTGGACAAGTTGCAGAGCTGGGCCGAGAGGTGGCAAATGGAGTTTAATGTGGAAAAGTGTGAGGTAATGCACTTTGGCAGGAATAATAAATGTGTAGAGTACAGGGCTAATGGTAGGATTCTTAATAGTGTTGATGAACAGAGGGATCTTGGTGTATTTGTGCATAGATCCCTGAAAGTAGGCAGTCAAGTCGATAAGGTTGTTAAGAAGGCATACGGAGTCTTAGCTTTTATTGGTAGGGGGATTGAATTTCGGAGCCGCAACGTCATGTTGCAACTGTACAAAACTCTAGTGCGGCCGCACTTGGAGTATTGTGTGCAGTTCTGGTCCCCACATTATAAGAAAGATGTGGAGGCATTGGAGAGGGTACAGAGGAGGTTTACCAGGATGTTGCCTGGTATGGAGGGCAGGTCTTATGAAGAGAGGCTGAGGGATTTGAGGTTGTTTTCGTTAGAAAGGAGGCGGCTAAGAGGGGACCTTATTGAAACATATAAGATGATTAGAGGTTTAGATAGGGTGGACAGTGATAGCCTTTTTCCTAGGATGGAGAAAGCTAGCACGAGGGGACACAGCTTTAAATTAAGGGGTGATAGTTATAGGACGGATATCAGAGGTAGGTTCTTTACCCAAAGGGTGGTTCGGGAGTGGAATGCCCTGCCTGCAGCAGTTGTAGATGCGCCAAGTTTGGTGGCGTTTAAGAGGTTAGTTGATAAGTATATGGAAGAGAAGGGAATGGTTTAGTTTGGAGGGTCATTGCTTTTTATATTGGTCGGCGCAACATCGAAGGCTGAAGGGCCTGTTCTGTGCTTTAATGTTCTATATGTTCTATGTTCTATCTGCAAATATTTCATGTCCTTCTTTACTTGATGCTGTGACTGTAAATGGAAAGGATTACAGAGCTTAAAGCTAAAACTTGCCCCCCACTGCTGAACCCTCTGGGTCAGGGAACAGAAGGTCTGATCTGCTTTCCTGTGAGCTGCTAGCACTTTTTATTCAGGAATGGAAGCCTCAGATTTACTTTCTCTACCTAGCCCAGTGACAGAACAACAGAATTTAGTGCCACTGACAAGCAGGCAGGAGTTGTTATCATGGCTGATCAAAACCAAATTAGTTGCATTGGAATTTTCTGTTAAAGTTCTCCCGAAAGAACCTGCAAATGTTTCTGCCTCCAAACCTTACTCAGTATTCGGCAAGGCAGCTGATATGTACCTGCCCCGGATAGATTCAGAAAGATGAAAAGACTGGAGCTCTTTTCCCAAAAAGAAAGAAGGCTGATAAGGAGGTCTTTAAAATTATGAATGAATTTGATTGGATAGACTTAAACAAAATATTTTCCACTCTGGAGCATTTTTTGGAGCATTAATCTTAGATAGTCATTAAAGACCAAATGGAGAATTTGGGAGCAATTTTTGACCCAGGAATTGGTTAAAATGTGGATTTTGTAACTACAAAGAATAGCTGAGGTGAATAGCATTTAAGGGGAAACTGGAAGAATAGATGAGGGGAAAGGAAGATAGCCTGATAGGATTAGAAGTAAAGTGGGAGAAGGGTCAGTGTGGAGTATTAACATTAGACCAACTGAACTGAATGGCCTATCCTGTAAATATTATGTAATTCAATGTAATTTTCAGTAAATGGACCTCACCTGTCATTTGGGAGTCTACTTGTTTGTTTGTGTTTTGGCCACAGGAGCGGTTAGACACCATCCACCAGGGACTCTCAGACACTAAGCAAAAAAACCATGCTTTGGTGGAACGTGTGCAATTGATGCAAAATGCACAAGCAGATCTGGAGCTGAAGCGCTTGGAGCTGGAAGGACAGAACCGGCAACTGCAGGAGGTAGATACCAGAAATCAGGAGGCATTACCATGCAGAAATTTGGGTTAATGGATGTCAGTGTTTGACTGGCATCATCAGTAGGGACCCACCTATGTTGATAAATCAAACAGCAATAAAATAATTACCTTCCAGATCAATCTTTAGATTTATTCCAGTTTTATTGAACTCCTTTTCTGTAGATGTTCACTCAGAATTGATGGTGTCTGGTTCAATGGGTGTCTTCTACCTTTTTGCTTAGGTAATCATCATAGCTTAAAAGATTGGCAAACAGGCCAGTCATTTTTCACAAACCTACTTATTTTTTGATGACATAATTAGTAGATTAGAGGGTGAGCCAGTGGATATGGTGCATTTGGATTTTCAGAAAGCTTTTGATAAAGTCCAACATAAGAGATTCTTGCTTCCACTCCTGGTTAAACTCTACTTATAGCTTTAAGAATGTGGATCAGGGACAGGGCAGTCACATTAGTCACTCCTCTACCTGCAGGCATTGCATCAGCGGCAGGAATGTGAGAAGGAGGTCCTGAAACAGATTGAGAAACTTCAACAGGAAAAGCACATCTACCAGGAGCGAGTGACTAACCTGCAGAGAGCAGTTGCCCAATTGGAGAACGAGAAACAAGAGCTTCAACGTTCCAAAGTCCGCCTCGAGAAGGACCGATCTGCCCTAAAGAAAACTCTGGATAAGGTAAGGGGTTCATCAATATTAAGACAGGCTGATTGCTCTGTGAATTATAGCCAAGGCAACAGCCATTGATATGCACTTGGAGAATGGTCAGAGAGACTGGAGACCAGTTAACATCAGATATCTTCCCACTTAATCCCTTCATGTGTTGCAGTCAGTAAGAAAAAAAAGAACATAAACTTGTGACCATTTTTGGACTTGGGACTGGCATCAGGGAGGAATTTGAGGTGGAACCTCTTTCCCCTGGATTTTTTACTGAATTGACCAGGCACTGTTTTTTCCTTCATTGTGACGCTATACAGAGTAAGTTTCTAAACTGCTTGGGTTGAGCAATTTTTCAGAGCTGACAAAATTTCCATTCCAATGGTGAGCCACTCAGTTAAATTCCTACTCATGCATTGAAAATGAAACTTTAATCCTGTATCTGGAGATGAGACTGAAGCATTGTTAGCCAAGAAAGAACTCAGTTGTGGAACACCAATCTACCTTCTCCCATTTGTTGGTACGTAAACAAACATTGTTGCCACTCTGCACAAAAAGATTCAACAAACAGAAAATAAAATAAAGACTAATATATCAATTTATGATGATGTTGGTTGAGGGAGGAATATTGGCCAGGAGATCAATGTTTTTCTTCAAACAAAGCACAGGTAATGTTTTATGTCCACTTAGAGTCAAATAGTTCAATATTTTGTTTGAAAGATGAGACACCTGACATTGCAACCTACCCTTAGCACTATACCGAAGTTCCAGCTAGCATTATGTGCTCATGTTCTGGATTGCAACATCAATGTCCTTCAATCTTCTGACTTTGAAACAAGTGTGTCACTAACTGAACCAAGCTGGCACACACATAAGCAAGCTCCACAACATCAGATTCGCTGTGAAGTCAGGGTTGCTTTTCATAAGCAGCATCAGTTAAACTGAATGTGTACTTCAATAACCTAACAGAGCCATGTGGGGACAAAGCCTCCTTTTGCAGCCTGCTCTCATTTACAACCTGCCGGTGTGAAGTCCACTCTCTATAAATAGCTCACTTGACCTAGAGAAGCAAAATTTGATTTGATGGACCTCCATCTGAAAGGAGAAGTGTAGGACTACCATGAGTGAAAGGGAGCAGCAACTCATGGTGTCAGGGAAATATGTCTGCAATAATCAAAGCAGCAACAAGGTCAGATATCAGAAGCTATTAAAGCTCAAACATGCAAGTGACTATAGTAAAAAATACACTTACAGTGCCTCCAGGCTATGCTTAAATAAGCACTGCTCTCAAGTTTGTTGGGCAGGAGCAGAAAATTGGTGGTAACAAAGCAGGCAACGGCAAAATAACATTGGGAGTAATGACTAAGTTATTAAAGTCCAATTTTGCATTTATTTGTGAGGCATGTTTCTGGTTGGTTAAACCACAGTGTGCCTAGAATTCAGAATGGATATGCAACCAGTGACCAGTCAACACGTCAATTTCCGGAACAATTTTGATCCTGCTACCACCTCATTTTTAGGTGCAAAGTCGATGTTGAATCATAAAAATTGCCTCTGTAGAATTCTTAGGCATTGAGGCAATAGGAGCCCGAACTGTACTGCTTCAGACACAAAGTGCTCATTAGTTTGGTGCCACCAGTTTTGTTTCTCACTGGCACTACCTTCTGAAGCTCAACAATTTATTTCTTTCAGGATGTGTTTTGTTACGCGGTGCTTTGTAAAAAGTTGAGACTCAAGTGCATGTTGCATGATACTTGCTTGGGGTCACACAAGTTCTGGTGTCATTATGTTCTCCCAGGCCTACAGATACATAAGAGAGTGTACAGCAAAACACAGCCTCAAAAAACCACCATCAAATTGCAGGGTGTGGTTCCAATGCCCCTTTAATTGGTGATCCTTTGCAGGCCATGTGATGGAGTCAGAATCAATGGAGCATGAATGTGTGAACTGGGGCCATGTGGGAGTAAGGGTGTACATTCCCAGGGCTGGAAGGCTTCATCTAGAGTCAGGAATTGTTGAGAGTAGACCTGTTAAACCCTTATTTGTACATAGTTCTCCTTAGTCAATAAATCCTTTACTTTGTTACTAGTTATATCAAGTCACTTTGAGTTAGTATACACTGTCTCTATAAAAACTTCTTTGCATCTCTGTACCATGTCATCTTGATTTTTCCCGTGCCATTCCTCACATAAATGTCTATCATGTCTGTTGGCTTATGAGCATCTCTTAAACAAAGTTGCTTCACACTGGGGCTGTTTATATCTCTGTTTTTTGTTGCACAGCAAAACTCTATGTGGCTAGCATTCAATGCCATTTTTCTATACTAAGAATACATTTTTATTGATGATCAAGAAGAATTAGCAGTTCAGTGATGTATAGGTTATGAACTCTGTGACATTGCTGCTTGGAGCAGGCACTTGGTATTCCAACCCATGTTGCGTTGCTACTACCATAAGATTGTCCATTTCTGTTTTTCCTCCATTTCTCAAGGCCAAAAGGGTTCTGGAGGCTGGATTTGTTTTGTGTATATTTTGTTCCCTCAGCTTTTCTCGAAGGATGTTCTTGTATAACATATTGTTATTCTAACCCTTAATGGTCATCAAAATGACTCTTGCAAGCCCTCAATATCCTGTTTATTTTATATTGAATTACATAGAATGTACAGCACAAAAACAGCCCATTGGGCTTAACAAGTCCAAAGTCCACCCCTCTGTGAAATCAGACATTCATAATCCTCATTTGCCTCTGTGTCTACAACTCTAGGTGTTAAATCTTTAAGTCCATTTCAAGCAATTAATGAATGTTCTGAATAATGTAAACATGCATGTTACTTGCCTGCTTCCTTGCATGCTGAGAAAAGGCATAAAAAATCCAATGGTATCTTTTCTCAGTAATTTCCTTGGTAGCCACATCTTTGATAGAATTGAAGTGATGAGGCTGCTCTGTTCACTACCATTGTACAGAGTTCCAGTATATCAAAGCATTTTCCCATGGGTCAACTCTTCCTCTTTCACTCCCAATGTAAATGATTTCTGATGAGCAAACTTCTTTACATTTACTGCCAGAATTCCATTCACTCCTTCCCTATCCTTGATCCAAGCATAAAATGCTATTGGCTGCATATTATTACTGCTCAATTCAGATCGCTGAATTGCATAGATTTTGTGAATCCAATCACATCTTGCTTCAAGTATGTTTTTATGAAGTGTTGTGTGCATTTTTGTTGAGATTAAATAGCTGAATTAATGGTGAAATGAGCTTGAGTGCAAAGGTTCACCAAGTGGCAGTTATTTATTGCCAGTTTACAGAATTTTGACACAAACAGAGCTCTTCTTGGCAAGTGGGCTCTGTTTATTAGAATTCAAGCTGCAAAAACCAAGGGCCTGAATCAGCAGAAGTACATCACAAATGTTCATTTTGACCAGCAGCTAAACTTGATTTGTGTGTGGGCTGATCAGTCACTTTTCATTGCAGTCCATTTCTTAGTGTGATCTTTAATGATGGCACTGTGCCTGACGCCTGCTCAGGGCCCACCCTGCTTTGTTTAAAGAATGAGAAGCCCATTAGGACCCTTCATCATAAAAAGAAATCAAGCCTTAAAACAAAGCACAACAGCCTCACTTTAACATACCCTCATTCTCTCTACTGCTGATAGCTTTTACAGCCCAAGGGTGCAGAACCGGCAGACTGTTTTAGCGGATAAGGCAAAGGAAAATCCCAAGAGCTTCTACATATACTTAGAGGACAAGAGAGTAACAAGGGAAGAATAGGGCCTCTTAAGGATCAACAAGGTCATCTATGTGCAAATCCAAAAGAGATGGGTGAGATCCTAAATGAATATTTCTCATCAGTATTTACTGTTGAGAAAAGCATGGATATTAGGGAACTTGGGGAAATAAATAGTGATATCTTGAAGAGGATTACAGAGAAGGAAATGCTGGAAGTCTTAAAGCCTGTCAAGGTAGATAAATCCCGAGGACCTGATGAAGTATATTCCAGGACATTGTGGGAGGCTAGGGAGGAAATTGCAGGTCCCCTAGTTGAGATATTTGAATCATTGATAGTTACAGGTGAGGTACCTGAAGATTGAAGAGTGGCAAATGTTGTGCCTTTGTTTAAAATGGGCTGCACTGAAAAGCCTGGGAACTGTAGGCCAATGAGCTTCACATTTGTGATGGATAAGTTGTTGGAAGGATTTTGCGAGACAGAATCTACAGGCGTGTAGAGACACAAGGACTGATTAGGGACAGTCAGCATAGTTTTGTGAGTGGAAAATCATGTCTCATAAATTTGATTGAGCTTTTTGAAGGGGGTAACCAAGAAGATAGATGAGGGCAATGCAGTTGATATTGTCTACATGAACATTAGTAAGACCTTTGTCAAAGTATTGTTGCATAAGATTAAATCTCACGGGATCCAAATTGAGTTGTCTAAATGGCTACAAAATTGACTTGATGACAGAAGCCAGAGGGTGGTTTAGAGAGTTGTTTTTCAAGCTGGAGGCCTGTGACCAGCAGTGTGCCTCAGGGATCAGTGCTGGGTACATATATATATTTATTACATATAATAAATATAAATTATTTGTCATTTATATTAATGATTTGGATGAGAATATAGGAGGCATGGTTAGTAAGTTTGCAACTGACATTAAGATTGGTGGCAACGTGGACAGTGAAGAAAGTTATCTCCAATTGCAACAGCGTCTTGATTGATTGAACCAATGGTCTAATGAATGGCAGATGGAGATTAATTTAGATAAATGTGAGGTGATTGAACCAGGGCAGGACTTACTCAGTTAATGGTAGGACTCTGGAGAGAGTTACAGAACAAAGAGATCTTGGGGTACATGTTCATAGCTTCTTGAAAGTGAAGAGTAGTGAAGAAAGTGTCATCGTATTCAGAACACTGAATATAGGAGTTGGGATGTCTTGTTGAAGTTGAAAAAGATATTGGTAAGGCCACACTTGGAATACTATGTACAGTTCTGGTCACCCTATTATAGAAAGAATATTATTAAACTAGAAAGAGTGTAGACAAGATTTATTATGATGCTACCGGGACTTGATGGTTTGAGGTATAAGGAGAGGCTGCATACACTGGGACTTTTTTCTCTGGAGCGTAGAAGGCTGAAGGGTGATCTTATAGAGGTCTATAAAATATTGAGAGACGGAGATCAGCTAGATAGTCAATATCTTTTCCCAAAGTTAGGGGAGTCTAAAACTAAAGGGCATAGGTTTAAGGTGAGCAGGGAGATATAAAAGTATCCAGAGGGGCAATTTTTTCGCACAGAGGGTGGTGAGTGCCTGAAACAAGCTGCCAGAGATAGTAGTAGAGGTGGATACAACTTTTTCTTTTAAAAGGCATTTAGACAATTACATGAGTAGGATGAGTATAGAGGGATTTGGGCCAAATGCGGGCATTTGAGACTAGCTTCAAGGTTTTAAAAAAAAGGGTGGCATGGACAAGTTGGGCTGAAGGCTATAAACCACTCTGACTCTATCAGTACCTTATTAACCATTGAATAAAATGGCTCAGGATTATATCCATTCACTGTGCATTTTAATGCTACCCTTTTATTTTGTTAAAGCAAGTTTTGCATATATTAAGTCAGGATATCCCAAAATTGACTTACAGCGAGTAAGATAGTCACTGTTGTAATGTAGGAAACATTGCAATCAATTTGAGTGCAGAAAGTAATCCCAAACCCACCGCACTCCTGCCTACCCGCCTGTGTCACACACAAAACAGTGAGATAAATGAGCACATAAACAGTTGGCGTAATGCTAGTTAAAATCGATGAAGACACCAGTGATAGCTTTCCTGCTCATCTTAGAATAGAATGTGGAACATGTATAGTTCAGAAGGAATACAGAACTTCAGTTTGTTATTTCATGCAAAAAGTAGCACCACTGACAGAGTAACACTCCCTCAAACTGCACTGCAGCCCAGATTTTGCCTTTGGAGTGTGACTTAAACTCATGACCTTCTGACTCCAAGGCAAAAGTGGGCCTGAATGATAGCTAATGCACTGTGGGCTGTGAAAGATTCCAGTCAGTAGCTATTTGTGATGTGTCATAACCACATTGTTTTTTTTTATATATATATATGAGAGCATAAACATGCCTTCACTGGCATTCATAGCTGTTCATTGCCGGGATCTCAAAGCAACTTAACACTTAAGTGTCACCTAGACCTTAAACTAATCAGGCATTTCTTCAATAAAACATATTGAAACAAGGACCAGGAATAGACTAAGAGAAAAGGTTAGTGATAATTTTTTTACAGCTGTTTTATTGCTGGTCAGTTTGGCACTGGAGATTCTTGAACGTATGATCACTTGAAAAATGGCTGTTATCAATTGACACCTTGAAGTAACCAATTTTTGCATACCATTTAATGTCTCTTACACTTTGATAAGGTTCCACCCTCAGTTGACATCTAACACAGTTGAAATGCCGACTCCCTCCCATCTTTTTTCATAGTTCTGTTGGATATCAACCCTGTGGCTTTTCTATGAATTGCCTCCACCATTTAAATGCTTCCCTTATGAATTAGTGACCAGAACTAGAGGTAATTTCGACGACATGATCTGGCCAGTGCTCTAAAAATTGCTAAGCTGTGAGCAGAATGTAAAGAGGCTGTAAAGGGAAGTAGACTGGTTCATTGATTGGACAAGAAGGTGTCTGATGATGAATCATATAGGGAAGTGTCCACTTTGGTAGGAAAAAGGGAAAAATGGCTGGAATTCTCTGACCTTAGGGATCTTCTGGTCCCACTGCCATGAATGGAAATTTGGCTAAGCACCAAAATCTCCGTTCTTGTTGGCAGCAATAGCAGAGCATGCGAGAATGGAGAAATCTGGCCAATATTTTGAAACATAAGGCGCTAATAAATGTTGGGATTCAGAGAGACACAACTATCCTTGACAAAAAGTTACCATACTGCTACAACAGCAAATGGTATATTTATCTTTATTACAAGGATATTGCAGTATAAGAGTAAATAAGTCTTGTTTCAATTATATACACCTTTGGAGATTTGATCTCATAACTAAGGAAGTTTATATGTGACTTAGAGGGTGTGTGACAAAGTTTCACTGGATAAACTCCTGGGATGTGAAGACTGACCAAGGGGAGAGATTCAGTAGAATGAGCATTATTACAGAATGAGGAGTGATCTCATCAAAACATAAAAATCAGGATACGGGACCAACCATTTAGCACTAACTGAATAGAAAGATCTTCATCCAGAATGCTGTGAATCTTCAGAGTCCTTTGCCCTAAAATACAGTGGATTCTCAGTTGATCAGTGTATTCAGGAGTGGGATTGTTAGATGTATGGGCATTAAGTGAATCATGGTATGTGGGGATTGTGCAGAAAATTGGAGACAAATATAAAAGTTCAACGATGGTCTTATTGAATGGTGGGGCAGGATTAGTGGACCATATAACTCATTCCTGCTTCTAATTCTTATGTCCTTGAAAAATGTCTTAGCATTTGGTACTGATTTTGTCACCAAGACAAGAAACAGTGCACACCACTAAGAAAACATAATGATCCACTCAAATTAAGCAATATTCTATTGAATACAAGGGGAAAATTCAATAGTATGCAGCTCAACACAAGCTATTTTCATTCTCCAGGAGCATCTAGCACTGAAACTAATACCTGAGGATCTGCTGGAGATCCTTCAATGTTATCGATGGCTGGTCACCCTGATAATGCTCCATAGTGTCAATGTTCTTTTAATCACAGTGTATGCTAATTGCCTTTTTCAGGGAATTGCTAGTTAACCATGTGACACTGATTGTCCTATAAATGGAGATAACTTTGGGGTTAGGATGGTAGAGTGGTCTAAGGTATCAGACTCAAGGAGTGTGATTCCTTGCCTTGTTTAGGGTGGCACAGTGGTTAGCACTGATGTCTGTGTGCTTGTGCACACATATCTGTGTGTGTGTGTGTGTGTGTGTGTGTGTGTCAGTTAACTGCAGTAACGCTTGCTTTCTTGGTTGACATTGTAAAAACAAAACAAACATTTTGTGTAGAGAGCTTCTTGTAGTTTGGTTGCATTGGGGAACTATCTTACAATAAACCGGCCTGAACCTAAATGACCAATCTGCATTGATTCTTCCATCAGAGTCACTTGCATGAGTATCACACAGTATTGTCTATCCCTGGGCATTGTTATAGGTATGCATAGCACCACTTAAATCACAATTATATCAACAACTTTCTGCTCCCATTCTTCCTAAATGACTATTCCATTTGCAATATCTATGATAGAGTGGCAATCAATCATGGGAATTTTCAGCTGTACTGGTGGGCACCATGTTACTCTCCATAATCAAATGGGCTTACAAGAACATGGAAGAGAAACCCTCCCCATGATACCATCCAAACTGGATTTTTGATGTCTGGAAGTTGGTTTAAGATGATTTTCCCGCTTTCCGGTCATTTGGTTGTTCCCTTCAGACATTATGTCATTCTTTTTGCCCCACCTTTGTCTCTTGATTCCACCCCTCCTCCATGTCTTTGTTGCTCGTTGAATTTGGTGCTGTCTTAATCTTTAATTATTGAGCTTTCACAAGGCTTTACACATTGAAACAGTGAACTACCTAAGCATAAAAAATTGAAATATTAATCCAACAGAAATTTTATTGAGCTTAGTTCATTTAATAGGCAGAGTCCAATCAACTCGTTGTTGATCCTATCCATTTATTCAAGACTCCTGGCAGCTGTAAACTGTCAGTGTAAAATTCATAGCAAAGAAAATTCCACGAAATATTTCCTGGACCTCAGGAAGCATTCAGGTAAAAAGCCAGGTAAGTCAACATTGATATTGATTTACAACTGACGTTTTGTCTAACCCTGACTGTTTGCATTTCACAGAAGATAGTCATTCCTAAGCAGATTTGGAATATTGTTTCTGGATATCAGGTCACCAGAGTCCAATTTCTCATAGTTTTCTGCATATATTCACATAGCAGAAAAGCATTTAATGTTGTTGCATCTTTAAAATTAAAACTTCCTTCAACAATTGCACTGTTTCTTCAGGGGGTGTGGGGGCAGATAGGGGATTCCTAAGAGTGTGTCTCCCTTTTAAGGATACAGAGAAGTGTGTCATCCTTCATATGGGTTCCCTCCTGCAGTGTAAATGTTTGCACTGTATCCCTGGGATATCTGCAAAAGTTGTCAGAAATATGCAGGTTTTTGCAATTATTGTTTGGGAGAATGTTTATATTTGTAAGGAGTCCTCTGAGCATGTGGTATAGCAGTTCCTTTGAGTGCAATGATATTTGCAAGTGTCCGCTAACAGCATGCAAATTTTTGCAGGATTCCCTTGGGAACGTGTCTCTACCTGTAGGAGGTCCCCCTAAATAGATCAGTGAGGTTTGCTACACAAGAATGTTTGAAAGTTCCGGGACTATGAGAAGAGTTTGAGAAGTATTTGATTACTTATGTTCACTTATTATCATGGCCTTTAATTTTTTTTCAGTAAGACATTTTTTCCAGCTTCTTCGAGGAATATGATAGTGAGAGTAAACTTTCAGATAGCATCTCATTGCATCTGTGAGGGTCTTCCAAAAGTTTCATATAAAGTTGAGTTGCTAATGTCATGCAGGCAAACACAGCAGCCAATGTGCACAGAACAAAATTCCACAGATGAAAAAGTATACAAGCCATCAGTTCTTTTGTTAATATTGACTAAGGAGCAATATTGACAGAAGTCTGTACAGGTTGGGTTAATTGGCCATGCTAAATTGACCCTAGTGACAGGGGGGTTAACAGGGTAAATGTGTGGGGTTATGGGAATAAAGCCTGGGTTGGATTGTGGTCTGTGCAGACTCTATGGGCTGAATGGCCTCATTTTGCACTACAGGGATTCAGTGAATACTATGGCATCTTTTTATCCTACCCAATCACACAGAGAGGACCTCAGTCTTACAGGCCATTCAGAGGATGGCACCTGTGACAATGCAGCACTCCCTCAGTACTGCAGAACATTAACCTTGGTGTTGTATTTCAGTATTGAAATGGAGCTTGAATGTATATTTTGTTAATTGTTCTCGGTGGGAAGTTGTGAGACAAATCTGTAAACAAATACATTTCTCAGAACATTTATTTTATAGTTCCTAATTTTGGCCTAATTTTCCAGCTATGTTATCACAGGATAAGCTGCCATTCTTATCACAGTGGCACAGTGATTGGTACTGCTGTCTCACAACACCAGGGACTTGTGTTCAATTCTGGCCTTGAATGACTATCTGTTTGGAATTTGCACATTCTGTCTGTGTCTGTGTGGGATTCCTGTGGGTGCTCTGGTTTCCTCCCACAGTCTAAAGATATGTGAACCAAGCATGCTAAATTGCCCTTTATTGTTCAAAATTGTGTAGATTAGATGGATTAGCCATGGTAAATGTGCAGGTAGGGTTATGGGGATAGGGTCGGGCGTTGGGCTTGGACAAGTTGCAGAGCTGGGCCGAGAGGTGGCAATGGAGTTTAATGTGGAAAAGTGTGAGGTAATGCACTTTGGCAGGAACAATAAATGTAGTAATGTAGTAAATAAATGTAGTAAATAAACAATAAGTATAGGGCTAATGGTAGGGCTCTTAATAGTGTTGAGGAACAGAAGGATCTTGGTGTATGTGTCAATAGATCCCTGAAAGTAGGCAGTCAAGTGGATAAAGTTGTTAAGAAGGCATATGGAGTCTTAGCTTTTATTGGCGGGGGATTGAATTTAGGAGCCGCAGCATCATGTTGCAACTGTACAAAACTCTAGTGCGGCCGGACTTGGAGTATTGTGTGCAGTTCTGGTCCCCACATTATAAGAAAGATGTGGAGGCATTGGAGAGGGTACAGAGGAGGTTTACCAGGATTTTGCCTGGTATGGAGGGCAGGTCTTATGAAGAGAGGCTGAGGGATTTGAGGTTGTTTTCGGTAGAAAGGAGGCGGCTAAGAGGGGACCTTATTGAAACATATAAGATGATTAGAGGTTTAGATAGGGTGGACAGTGATAGCCTTTTTCCTAGGATGGAGAAAGCTAGCACGAGGGGACACAGTTTTAAATTAAGGGGTATGAGTTATAGGACGGATATCAGAGGTAGGTTCTTTACTCAAAGAGTGATTAGGAGTGGAATGCCCTGCCTGCAGCTGTTGTAGATGCGCCAAGTTTGGTGGCGTTTAAGAGGTTAATTGATAAGTATATGGAAGAGAAGGGAATGGTTTAGTTGGAGGGGCATTGCTTTTTATTTTGGTCGGCACAACATCGAAGGCCGAAGGGCCTGTTCTGTGCTGTAATGTTCTATGTTCTATGTTCTATGTAAGATGCTCTTTCAGAAAAAGAGTCAGTGCAAAATTAATGGGCTGAATGGCCTTCTTCTACAATGTATGGTTCTCACCTTGTATTTTAGTTCACTGATTTAAAAAAAGTCATTCCTTTGACATTCTAAAATCCAAAGGTGATAATATTGCAGAGATTCTTTCCAGCATTCTATGGGACGAATTGTCCATCAGATCCGCAACAAAAAGTTGGCTTTCAGTAACTCAAATTAAGCACCTGCCTCAGTAACTTCCTATCTCCACTGTTAAATTGTTGTATTTCAAGGATGAGGAAATGTCAATGAGTCAATTTCCAATAACCAATCTCAGTTTAATTGCCTGAACCGAAGGGATTACTCAGAAGAGAGTGGTCAATAAGAAATCATAACCAGAAATGGCTTTCTTTGTAGATTGAAACTAAACCCTACTTCACTCGAAAAGGCACATAATTCAAAAGGTTACAAGTATTGGCAGCAAAGCCAAATGTGCAGTAACATTAACCACTAAATATTTAAGGAGATTAATAATGAACCACTCCCTTCCCTTGTATGGATAGATTCTGATAAACATTGTCACACTGCCAGGAAAAGTTATGCTGTAATGAGAATTTATAAACTGAGTCTGATCGCAAATCTTTTCTGGCAAGAGAACCTTTAATCATTTGTTCAGCAATTCAGTCCTCCCAAAGCGAATAGAAAATATTGAACAAAAGGCATATTGTGCACAAGAAATAATGAGATTAATAAAATAAATTGTGAGCTTTAAATTAAACCTGGCAATGGATTCACAAGGATTTAACATTGAAATGAGGTCAATATGGGAAACATCTAGGTGGTAAAATTTGATAAGACCCCAAAGTGAGTATGGGGATCGCAATGCATGAGTCCTCATGCTTATTCCTCCTGATGCAGATAGCACATATTTCATGCTGTCTCCTCATACAAATGAATGTCGCGTTCAGCTGGTGCTAAGTATGCTGTTGAATGGTGGCAGAAGCTGCAAAATCATGAAGGGCTGATATGAATTCAAGCTAATGTGTGTTACTTAAACACAGCTCACGCTTCTGAAAAGGGAGCTGAATCTTGACTGGAGCAGGTGCTGAAATTCATTGTTAAAGTAATTTTTTGCTGAGAAAGAGACAAGAATGGCAGAGCCTAGCAGAGAGTGGGCTGTAAATTTTTCCAGCGCTCAGAACTTTCAGTAGACCAGATAGCAAGGTGCAGAGAGACCTGCATACCCTGAATCACAAGATGGTAGTGTGAAGGTCAGCAAATGTTAGAAGAGCAAATGGAATGTTGGTATTTAGTGGAAGGGAAATTGAGTATAAAAGTCGGGAAGTATTGCTGCAGTTGTACAGGGCTGTTGTGAGGCTGCATTTGGAGTACTGTGTACAGATTTGAAATTTCAGAAACTGCAAATGGGGTTGAACATTATGCAGTCATCTATGAACATCCCCACTTCTGTTCTTATGTTTTTTTTTTACAGCACAGAACAGGCCCTTCGGCCTTCGATGTTGCGCTGACCAATTAGGAAAAAGCAATGCCCCTCTAACCTAAACCATTCCCTTTTCATCCATAAACTTATCTACTAACCTCTTAAACGCCAGCAAACTTGGCGCATCTACAACTGCAGCAGGCAGGCATTCCATACCCTTACCACCCTCTGGGTAAAGAACCTACCTCTGACATCCGTCCTATAATTACCACCCCTTAATTTAAAGCTATGTCCCCTCGTGCTACTTTCTCCATCCTAGGAAAAAGGCTATCACTGTCCACCCTATCTAAACCTCTAATCATCTTATATGTTTCAATAAGGCCTCCTCTTAGTCGCCTTCTTTCCAACGAAAACAACCTCAAATCCCTCAGCCTCTCTTCATAAGACCTGCCCTCCATACCAGGCAACATCCTGTAAACCTCCTCTGTACCCTCTCCAATGCCTCCACATCTTTCTTATAATGCGGGGACCAGAACTGTACACAATACTCCAAGTGCAGCCGCACTAGAGTTTTGTACAGTTGCGACATGACGTTGCGGCTCTGAAATTCAATCCCCCTACCAATAAAAGCTAAGACTCCGTATACCTTCTTAACAACTTATCGACTATTGGCAGTTGGAGATGCGCCAAGTTTGGTGGCGTTTAAGAGGTTAGTAGTTAAGTTTATGGACGAAAAGGGAAAGGTTTAGTTTGGAGGGTCATTGTTTTTTCCTAATTTGTCGCCGCAACATCGAAGGCCAAAGGGCCTATTCTGCGCTGTAATGTTCTATGTTCTATGACTTGATTGCCAACTTTCAGGGATCTATGCACATATACACCAAGATCCCGCTGTTCATCAACACTATTAAGAGTCCTACCATTAGCCCTATACTCTACACATTTGTTATTCCTGCCAAAGTGAATTACCTCACACTTTTTCGCATTAAACTCCATTTGCCACCTCTCGGCCCAGCTCTGCAACTTGTCCAAGTCTCTCTGCAAACTATAACCCCCTCTTCACTATCTACCACTCCTCCGACTTTGGTGTCATCTGCAAATCTACTAATCCATCCTTCAATACCCTCATCCAGATCATTTATAAAAATTACAAACAGCAGGGGCCCCAAAACAGATCCCTGAGGTACACACTTGTAACCGAACTCCACGATGAATATCTCCCATCAACCACCACCCTCTGTCTTCTATCTGCTAGCCAATTCCTAATCCAATTAGCTAAATCACCCTCAATCCCATACATCTGCATTTTCTGCGGAAGCCTTCCATGGGCCACCTTATCGAACGCCTTACTAAAGTCCATATATACCACATTAACTGCCTTACCCCCATCCACCTCTTTGGTCACTTTTTCAAAAAACTCAATAAGGTTAGTAAGGCACGACTTACCCTTCACAAAACCATGCTGATTATCCCCAATCAATTCGTTTCTCTCTAAATAACTATAAATCCTATCCCTAATAATTCTTTTCAATACTTTGCCCACAACGGAAGTAAGACTCATCGGTCTATAATTCCCAGGAAAGTCTCTATTCCCCTTCTTGAACAATGGGACCACATTCGCTATCCTCCAGTCTTCCGGCGCTATACCTGTAACCAACGACCACCTGAAGAGCAGAGCCAGAGGCTCTGCAATCACCTCTCTCGCCTCCCAGAGAATCCTAAGGTAAATCCCGTCCGGCCCAGGGGACTTATCTAACTTCAAACCCTCAAGAATATCTAGCACATCCTCCTTATCTACTTCAATACTTTCCAGTTTACAACCCTGTATCCCAGTGTTCTCCAAAACTACATTTACATCTCCCTGCATGAATACCGAAGAGAAATATTTGTTCAGTGCCTCTCCAATCTCTTCCGGCTCCACGCGCAACTTCCCACTGCTGTCTCTGACTGGCCCTAATCTTTTCCTAACCAATCTTCTATTCTTAACATATCCAAAGAAAGCTTTAGGATTCTCCTTGATCCTATCAGCCAAAGTCTTCTCGTGTCCTCTTTTAGCTCTTCTCAACTCACTCTTTAGCTCCCTCCTGGCTATTCTATAGTATCCAGTGCACTAACTGAGCCTTCAAGCCTCATCCTGACATATGCCGCCTTTTTCCTTTTAACCAGCAAATTAACTTTTTTAGTACACCATGGCTCCCTTACTCGACCATTTCCTCCTTGCCTGACAGGGACATACTTATCAAGGACTCGCAGTAGCTGCTCCTTGAATAAGCTCCACATTTCAGATGTTCCCAGTCCCTATAGTTTTCTAGTCCAACCTATGCACCCTAATTCCCTCCTGATGGCCTCATAATTACCGTTCCCCCAGCTATAACTGCTGCCCCCAGGTTCATGCCTATCTCTATCCATCACTAATGATGGAAGGAAGATCACTGATGAAGCAGTTGAAGATGGTTGTGCCTCTCTTGCAATTGTGTCTTGAAACTGAGATGATTGACCTCTAACCACCACAACCATCTTCTTTGTGCCAGGTATGATTTCAACCATGGGAGAATTTTTTCCATGATTCCCATTGATTCCAGTTTTTCTAGGGCTTATTGATGTCAAATGCTGCCTCGATGTCAAGGGCAGTCACTCTTACTTCATTTCTGGCATTCAGCTCTTTTGTCCAGGTTTGAACTGAGGTTTTAATGAAGTCAGGAGCAGAATGAGCCCAGCAGAACCCAAACTGAGCATCTGTGAGCAGGTTGTTCCTGAGCTGGTGCTGTTTAAGAGCACTGTTGATGACCCCTTTCATTACTTTGCTGATGATCGTGAGTAGACTGACTGTGTAGTAATTGGCCAGGTTGGATTTGTCCTGCTTTTTGTGTACAGGACATATCTGGGCAACTTTCCACATTGCCAAGTAGATGCCAGTGTTGTAGCTGTACTGATACAGCTTGGTTAGGGACATGGCAAGTTCTGGAGTACAAATCTTCAGACTTTAGTACAATAGCTGGAATATTGTCAGGATGCATAGTCTTTGCAATATCTAGTGTTTTTGCCATTTCCTTATATCATGTGGACTAATCAAGCTGCCTAAAGACTGATATCTGTAATGCTGGAGACTTCCACTCAGCACTTCTGGCTGATGATTGTTGCAAATGCCTTATCTTTTGCACAGACGAGCTGGGCTTCTCCAATATCACTCATAGCTGGATGTGGCAAAACTACAGAGCTTAGTTCTGATCAGTTGATTGTGGGATTGTTTAGCTCAGTCCATTACTTGTTGCTTACGCTATTTGGCATGCAAAATGTTCTGCAGCTTCACCAGGATAACACCTCATTTTTAGGCATACCTGATGTTGCTCCTGTTATGCCCTCCTGCACTCTTCATTGAATCAGTGTTGATCCCCTGGCTTGGTGGTAACGATAGCATGGTGGATATACTGGGCCATGAGGTTACAAATTGTGATTGAATACAATTTTAATGCTGTTGATAGCCCACAGTGTCTCATGGATGCCCAGTCTTGAATTGCTAGATCTTCAAAGTCTATCCCATTTAGTGCAATGGTAGTGCCACATCGCATGATGGAGGGTACCCTCAATGCGAAGATGGGATTTGTCTCCACAGGACTGTGCAATGGTCACTCCTACCGATACTCTCATGGACAGATGTATCTGTGGTAGACCGGTTAGAACATAGAACATAGGTTGGTGAAGATGGGGTCAGGTATGTTTTTCCCTCTTGTTGGCTCCCCCACTGCCTACTGCCATCCTGTCTTGCAGCTGTGTTAGATCTGTATAGCTCACTCTGTGGTTGTGCTACCAAACCCCTCTTGGTGATGGACATTGAAGATCCACATCCAGAGTAGATACTGTGCCCTTGTCACCCTCAGTGTTTTCCTCAAGTGATATTTAACATGCTCATATTACTTATGGACATCATTTGAACACTGGTATGCAGAGCTACGATAACAGCAATCTGAGCTTGAATAGCAGCAAACAACTTGTATAAGAGCAATCTGAGATTGCACAACTTCAGTCTGAGCTTCTGTTGTAGCCTCCAGGCACTGCATGGCTTCTGAATGAGCTACAAAGAAATCTGAGACATTGACCATAAGATGCTACACCATAGTCCTGTGCCAAGCTGATGTTGGCTTTCTCAATGCTACTTGACATTGACTGCAAACTTTCTCAAAGGCTTGTCTATGCACCATATTGTGCATAATCATTAGTCTCCTTCTTTAGATCACTCCATCAAACTACTCATCTCAGTTCTCTCCAGCAGAACCCAAGTGATTTCACTCCCTGGCTAGCTGGCACCTGTGCCCCCCAGTCCCCTGACCTGGCAGTAGGCCATTGGTGCCTGGTTCAGAGCTATCCTGACATACAAGCAGCATTAGTATTTGAGCAGCCTTCAAGACACATGACAAGTGCAGAATCGCTGAGCAGAGACTGATAGCCAAGTTCCGCACACACGAAGACGGCCTCAACCAGGATCTTGGGTTCATGTTGCACTATCTGTAACCCCCATGAATTGCTTGAACTTGCAACATCTCACTTACTGTCCTGTCTGCAGACATAGAACATAGAACATTATTAGTAGAGACAATACATATCTCTTTAACCTATGCTTAATGCTATCTCCACTCATATTGTCTGCACCTTTAAGACTTGAATAGCTGCAAAGACTTGCATTCTAATCAATATTCCGTAAACTGCGTGTGCTTCTTCTTTGATCAGAATCTTCCACACACTTGATGACGGAACAGTGTTTCCGAAAGCTTGTGGGTTTACTATTAAATAAACTGGTTGGACTTCAACCGCCAGTGAGCCAGCCTGGACTACAGCTGCTTTTGCTGGCTTTATTCTGAAGCCAGGCTGCTTGTCATTGCCATATAGGGTAATCTGTAATCATAGAATTATAGAATCTCTATTGTGGTGAAGCCCATTGACCCTGCACCAACCACAGGCCCTTTCCCCGTAACCTCATGCTTTTATTCTAGCTATTATCCCTGACACTAAGGGTCAATTTAGTATGGCCAGTCCACCAATCTGCACACCTTTGGACTGAAGGAGGAAACCGGAGCACCTGGAGGAAACCCACACAGGCTTGGGGAGAATATGCAAATTCCACACAGACAGTGATCCCAAGCTGGAATTGATCTCTGGCGCTGTGAGGCAGCAGTGCTTGCCACTGTGCTGCCAACAAATGTCAGCAGTCTTCCATTAATCACGCTGCAGTCGCTGGTGTAGCTCTGCTTCAGGGCATCCGAAAAGTGAGCACAAAGGGAATGCACAAGAGTGAGTGGTTGATATTTGTATGCTATATGGCCTAAGTTGAATTATAAATTGGGTTTAGAATATTTATTTTGTGGAGGTTTTTATTTTTTACATTGTGACCAAGGGAAAAACTGTAATCTATAACAGAGGGAAGTGTGGAACTGTTGGTGAATGAAGAATTTGGGGTTGCAATCAAAGAACAAAACAGCATGGGAAACAGGCCCTTCGGCCCAACGAGCTCGCGCTGCCACCCAGAGGTCCCCACCTCTACCTGTGATCCCTGTCTAAGAGCACATTTTTGGGATGTGGGAGGAAACCGGAGCACCCAGAGAATGCAAGCAAGCACGGGGAGAATGCGCAAACTCCCACAGACACAGGCCTAAATCCATGTATCTGCATAGCACAGCGATAGTCACTGAGCTGTCGTGTTGCCCATCAGATGGTTGAGGCACTGATATCTCAGTCAATTAAATTGATCATGGACAGTCTGGCCAGAAACGGACTATATCAGTTACTTCCTCCCTCGCCCTCCTCCACCTCCTTCTCACCCTCCCCTCAGTTGATCACTCTATAGCTTGTGTAAGGCTTGTGTCCTCAATAGGCATGAGTTTGTGCAGCAGACCACTGTGAATCCAATTACTTGTTCTGCCGGGATTCCATCAGTATGAAAAGCAGTGGAAGCATTGTTTAAATGTTCCGCTCTGTTTTATTTTGTATAACTTGTGTTATCCACATGCTACCTATGTGAACATGGGTTGCACTCTGGAGTCAGGAGTCTTGTTGCCAAAGAGTATCTCCTCTCTCGGCTCAGTAATGTGTTTAAAGGTAGGTTACTCTATAGGGCTTAGGCAAGACCTCATCTGGAGTACTGTGCCCAGTAGCCACCTTCTGGTTTATCTGCTCAGGTGCAGACAGTACAGTGGAGTGACATCAAATAAAAGCATTATGACTGCTGTCAGGATGCCAGACATTGCCTTGCTCCCTGACATGGGGTGGCACAGAGCAGGGTTAAATTGATAGAAGAAGGAGAAGCAAGAGGGGAAGAAGGATTCTGAGCAGAGCAGTGAGAGAGCAATTTTCTTACCTCACCCTCAATGAAGAACAATGTGCCAGATACCACTAAGGAAATCTGCCATATGTTGCAGCCCCAGAACAGGGAGAAGACAACATGGCTAGTCACTGTGAAGGTGAATGTGGCCAATTTCCAGCTTGGGATCACTTTGTATGGTCACACGGCAGATAGACATTGAAAGAGTGGAATCCTTTTCAGATTTAGTACATCTCAAAGTTGACATGTAGTGTCTGAAAGGTCAATGACTGCTGTACATGGGGAGCCACATGCTTATTCCACTGCTTCTTTCTGGGAAGATGAATGAAAGGTATTCTGTTCTCTTGGAAGACAAAGTCTCAATAAGTTCTGTTATGCAACAGTATATAGCTAACTGGAAAAAGTTACAAATCTCATCTGCTGCAGTCTGGAAGGAGCCTGACATGTAAATGTTCATGGTCACATTCACCTTCACAGTGACTAGCCATGTTGTCTTCTCCCTGTTCTGGGGCTGCAGCATATGGCAGATTTCCTTAGTAGTACCTGGCACATTGTTCCTCATTGAGGGTGAGGTAAGAGAATTGCTGCCTCAATGCTCTGCTGAGGGTCCTTCTTCCCTTCTTGCTTCTCTCTCTTCTAGCAATTTGATCCTGCTTTGTGCTACTCCATATCAGGGAATAAGTGGCTGATGCTGAATCCTTGGAGTAAGCACAAAGCACAGTGCCACAGTGATTTAGCACTGCTGCCTCACAGTGCTAGGGACATGGATTCAATTCCGGCCTTGAGTAACTGTCTGTGTGAGTTTGCACGTTCTTCCTGTGTTGGCGTGGATTTCTTCCAGGTGCTCTGGTATCCTCCCCAGTCCAAACTGTGCAGATTTGATAGATTGGCCATGCTAAATTGCCCCTTAATGTCCAGAATGTGTAAATAAGGTGGATTAGCCATGCTAAATGTGTGAGCTTACAGGCATTTGGGGGTGAGGGGGGATGGTGTTGGGTGAGGCTGGATAAGATGGTCTTTCTGAGAGTTGGTATTAGATGCGATAGACTGATGGCCTCCTTCAGCACTGTAGGAATTCCATGGAATGCTTCTATGAAACGCTCTGCAGTACAAGCCACACCACTCCCTCCAGACTTCAGCAACTTTAAACAGCTCTGCCAGCCACTGAACATTTCTACAATCGCAACAAGAACCAGAGGAATTCAGTTAGCGACATAATCTGAAAGTTAATGATCCTTTTAAAAAGCACTGGTGGCATCCTTCCTGCTGCTGGAGCTCCGTTCAGTTGTGTATGATTAACAGAGGGTGTCACCTGGAGTGTTAAGCTCCAAAATGGCAGCATCGGCATTAGATGAATATTAAATGCTGATTGACATCATGATCACTCTATTCTGTATATTTCTCTTCAATGATTAGTGACATCTGCTTCAATGCACAAAGTCTAGTCAATAAGGCCAATGAACTGAGCACACAGACACTTGCAAGAATGATACAGAACTATTATTAAAATATGGCTTAAAGAAGGACAGGAATGTAAGCTCAACCATTGGAACTGTGAGGAGGGATGATATTCTAGAAGGAACATCATATGCATTGAACCAAGGAACGAAACAAGAACAGTCGCATTGTTGGGAGTTATATTGTAGAACCTCAAACAGTCAGAGGGAGATGGAAGTGCAAATTGTTGGGTTACCAAGGGTGCAGAATTCTTTCACATTGAGGAGAACTCTTTTTAGCCTGAACATAGCAGAGCCCAACAATGGAGGAGACAGTCCTGGATTGAAATTAGTCCGGGCAGGCAAAAGAGATATCTATGAGGGAGCATTTCTATGGTGGTGAACATAATTTTACTAAACTGAGATGTGGGAGCTGCAATTCTCTGATCCCTTCAGACAGCTAGTCAGAATCCCGCTGCCCTGATGAATGGGGCATTAGCTGAAAATCAGGATACCTAACTGGTGTGAGAGCTCTGGGGATTCACTCAACCTACCCTGCCAGCTCCAACCATGTTCCTGCCCCGAGCAGGACCCCTGCTGTTTGTCATTTTCATAAATGACCTGGATGAGGAAGTGGAGGGATGGGTTAGTAAGTTCACCAACGATACAAAGGTGGGTGGTGTTGTGGATGGTCTGGAGGGATGTCAAAAGTTGCAGCGGGACATAGACAGGATGCAAGACTGAGCAGAGAAGTGGCAGATGGACTTCAACGAGGATAAATGTGTAGTGGTCCATTTTGGCAGGAATAATGGGATGAAGGAGTACAATATAAGGGGTAGGAGTCTTAACTGTGTTGTAGAGCAGAAGGATCTCGGGGTCGGGGTCCATAGGACTCTTAAATCGGCCTCACAGGTGGAGGAAGTGGTCAAGAAGGCGTTTGGTGTACTGGCCTTCATTAATCGAGGAATAGAGTTTAGAAGTCAGGAGGTAATGATGCAGCTCTATAAGACCCTTGTCAGACCCCACTTGGAGTATTGTGCGCAGTTCTGGTCGCCTCACTATAGGAAGGATGTAGAGGCTATTGACAGAGTGCAGAGGGGATTTACAAGGATGCTGCCTGGATTGGGAGGCAGGCCTTATGAAGATAGAACAAAGAACAACACAGCACGGGAAACAGGCCCTTCGGCCCAACAAGCCTGCGCCGCCGTCCTAACGTCTTAATGACATATAGAGACCAATATAGGGACAATTTGTTACCCAATCAGCCTAAGAGCACATTTTTGGGATGTGGGAGGAAACCGGAGCACCCGGAGAAAACCCACGCAACCACGGGGAGAACGCGCAAACTCCCGCAGACACAGGCCCAAATCCATATGTCTGCACAGCAACAGCGATAGTCTCTGAGCTGTCATGTTGCCCATCTGATGGTCCAGTTTAAGCATACACTAACAACGTGAAGCACTAGGCCACTCCTGAAGTAACATCCAAGAGCAGCCCTTGCACGACCTGCTGAATGCGTGCATCTTGTTGGTCACCAAGGTGGACCGATTAACCTGTGGAAACAAATAAAGTATTTAAACAGTCCTCCTATATCCCTCTATCTGGATAGGTTGAGGGAGCTGGAGAGACGTAGGTTGAGAGGTGACCTGATAGATGTTTATAAAATGTTGAGACGAATAGATAGGGTGGACTCTCAGAGACTATTTCCCCGAGCTGAAATGGTCACTACGAGAGGACACAGATTTAAGGTGCAGAGAAGCAAATACAGAGGGGATGTTAGGGGTAAGTTTTTCACTCAGAGGGTGGTGAGTGAATGGAATCAGCTGCCGTCGGATGTTGTTGAGGCAAACTCGCTGGGGTCTTTTAAAAGACTTCTGAATGAGTAAATAGGAACTAATGGGATAGGGGGTTATAGATAGGTCTGTGGATTGGTAGGTATAGATGTGATTGGCGCAACTCGTGGGCCGAAGGGCCTGTTTGTGCTGTATTGTTCTATGTTCTATGTTCAATCTAATAATTATGCAAACCTGTTAATCTGAATGTCATTAACGGGTTTGATCGACTGTTCATTTGGCCCACCCTCAGGAATGACACTGGGCAGGCTTTACATATACTACCCACAGTGGGTTATGGTGTGTTATGGTGTGCTGGCCCCCAAGGGTCCAGGGAAGTTCCAGCAATCCTTCAGAGAAGAAGAACATCCTTCCTCACCCCGCCCACCACCCCACACCATGCAAGCATGAGGGTGATCCAACCCAAACCCCTCTCAGTCCCCCTCACCCTTTCAGAATTGCCCTCCCTCCCATCCTCCACAGTCTCCCTTCAAGCCAAGCACCTTGGCAGTACCAACAGTGCACTGTTCCCTGGCATCCTAGCATTGACACCCTGGCCTGACACCTGGGATCCTGAGGGAGCTCAGAGTAGACCGAATGAGCATTTTTCATTCTGTTGCTGCCATGAGGTATAGGAAGGCTCCCTCGAAGGTTTGGGGGTTGAATGAATTCAGACTGGGCACACTT
The DNA here is from genome assembly GCA_024679065.1 of Sphyrna mokarran. Classification (NCBI taxonomy): domain Eukaryota; kingdom Metazoa; phylum Chordata; class Chondrichthyes; order Carcharhiniformes; family Carcharhinidae; genus Sphyrna; species Sphyrna mokarran. Next base: position 68,451,680 of record JAGIQG010000003.1, on the reverse strand, counting down.
TCTGCCAGAATGGGGATAATGTGGCTGGACTGCCCCTCTACCCTGGTCAAAAGTGTAGAAGGAGCAGTCCCTTTTTACCAATTTTACATTGGTTCTGAGAGGGCCGGGGCCTAAACACATGTATGCTCAGCTTCACAGACATTGAGTGCCATTTTTAAAGGCAGCCCAAACTCAAATTGAAATGGAGAACCCCGCCTTTCCTCATGGACCTCAGGGATCCACCTGCCCATTCAGCCCCAACAAAGGTCACCAGCATCACTCTCCCTGTCAGTGAGCCCCCTTTCATAACTCTCTTCATGACCCACACTTCATGACATTCCTGCTAATGTTCCAGCCCCCTCTTACCAAGCCTCCTCATGTCTAGCCCCCTTAGGCTTCACAGCCCCTTGGCCACTGCCCCCAGCACTCTGACAGGTTGGCACTACCAGGGTTTGAGTTGGCAATGCCAGGCAGGCAATGTCAAACCATATCCCTGACCACTGGGGGTTTCAATAGCTTCCAAATCCCCATGGCATGGCCATCACGTTTACTGTTCTTTTGTGGAGGCCAGTACTGATTTTGCCGGAGCTCCGGCTGCACCCAAGTGTTGTAAAATCCCAGGAATGGGAAGATCTGGCCTCAGATAAACTCTGCCTATTGAAATGTCATTTAAGTATGCTGATCTGGTTCCAGCCCTTACTGGACGAGAACCAGATTACGTCTCAGAGCGGTGGGTGCGAAGATACTGATGAGGTTTTGCGCTGGTGCAGAATGAGCTGAACAACTCACCTGCAATTCTCCGGCCTTGCTTAGCTCTGACACATTCTGCACTGGGTGCAATGTGGCTAGAAAATCACGGCTGGTATTTCAGAGGGTAAGGAAGCGTGAAGTGAGTATTACTCGTGTTTCTAGTTTCCATGTTTCTGTGTTAGAATTAGAGGATGACAGCAGGAAGGAGGAGATGTCATTTGGTAAAGTCATGAAGATGATCAGATGTAGGTACACACCAAGCCACACACCATCCTAACACGGAAATATATCGCCATTCTTCACTGTTGCTGTGTTAGAATCCTGAACTGGCTCCCTAACAGCAATGTGGGTGTATGTATATACATAGTCAGCAACGGTTCAAGAAGGAAGCTCACAACACCTTTCTGAGAGCAATTGGGGGTGAAACATTGGAGTATACCAGCCAATATTTTAAAAAATTAGTGGAAATGGAGTGAATATAAGGCAGGAGTAATTGGCCAACTGCATTTCCAGGTCACAGAAATCAGCCTAGAGCAAAACCCAACATTCATAGATGGCCTTTCAGACAAACATCTGCTGCTTATCATCAAGGCCATATGAACAGGACTCCTGCAGGTCCGGAAGTTACTTACAACTGCATACTTCAGCATAACCTCAATCGTACAATGAACACTAACCACTTTGGCTTTCTGCCATTCAATTTACAGAGATAGACCAAACTAAAGGTAGGTGAAAATTAATTTATAATGGAACAGTTTGAGTCAGGGTGACAAAGAAACGAGGCCTGGAATGCCAGTGGGAGGAGAAAACTAACTGAAAGGACAGTGAAAATTAAACCTGCATTTTTCTCTGAAAAGTCTTGCGTTTAATAAATGCTGAATTCAGGTTCAATGTGCGAGGTACAAGTCACTGACAGCCGGCCAGTCAGCTCATAAATTCTCCCCCTCTTGCATCATTGGAGGAAAATAATGCTGCTTTTCACATTGCAGTAAGAAGTCTCACACCAGGTTAAAACCCAATAGATTTATTTGGCAGTAAAATCCACTAGCTTTCGGAGCGCTGCCTCTTCATCAGGTGAGTGGGAGTTCTATTCACAAACAGGGCATATAAAGACACAAACTCAGTTTACAAAATAATAATTGGAATGCAAGTCTTTCCAGGTAATCAAGTCTTAAAGGTACAGACAATGTGAGTGGAGGGAGCGTTAAGCACAGGTTAAAGAGATACGTATTGTCTCCGGACAATCTGTAACCCCCGTAATGACCTGCTGGGCTTGCAAAATCTCACTAACTGTCCTGCGTGGAGACGATACACATCTCTTTAAGCTATGCTTAACAGTCTCTCCACTTACATTGTCTGTACCTTTAAGACTTGATTATCTGTAAAGACTCACATTCCAATCATTATTTTGTAAACTGAGTTTGTGTCTTTATGTGCCCTGTTTGTGAATAGAACTCCCAGTCACCTGACCAAGGGGCAGCACTACGAAAGCTTGTGGATTTTGCTACCAAATAAACCTGGTGTTGTGAGATTTCTTACTATGCTTACCCCAGCCCAATGCCGGCATTTCCACATCATTTTCACGTTGCATCCAGACCAGTGGCTAACAAGGAGCAACTGAATTTTAATCTTTTTTCTTTCTTTACAATTCCCTGTTTGTGAACCTTGAGGGTGTCTGTTTGTACAAGGAGTTAATCAGGAACTAGTAAATGGGATTAAATAGTAAGCCTGGGCGGGGGGAAATAATGTGTGTCACGCTTGTGTTTGACATCAGCAATGCAGGCAGTAACCTAATTGCTCAGTTGGCCTAATGTCAAACTTGGGCCTGAAACTTGGATCTGAAAGATTCCATGGATTGATTCCAGCCGTTTAAATTAATTATATGTGGGTGAAATTGCTGGAATTTCACAGTCCTTATTGCATTTCAGTTGATGGTTGATAAATGTACAAGTTGCTTGGTGAAGCAGTGTCACAGAGAGGATTTTCATCCGATGGGAATGGAGCACGGGAATTTCATGCTTAGGGGAGAGTAATGTTCACATTTGGCATTCAGTATTTCAGAAATTGATTGTATTGTACCACCAGCACTAAATGCTGCCCTGCCCCCTACACCAGTAATCAGCAAATTCTTTTTGCTGTTGGCAAATGAATGCTAACCACATAATCTCTACAGTGCAGATAAAGGCTATCCGGCCCTCGGGTTTGTACCAACTCTCCAAAACAGCATCCCACTCAGCCCTATCCTTATAACTCCACACAATTGCTATGGCCAATCCATCTAACATCTTTAGAGTGTGGGAGGAAACTGGAGCACCCAAAGGAAACTCATGCAGACAAGGAGAGAATGTGCAAATTCCACACAGTCACCCATGGCTGGAACCAAATCCAGGTCCCTGGCATTGACAGGTAGGAGTGCAAGCCATTCTGCCACCATGCCGCCCTACCGGGTGGATTGAACTACACAAACCCATTACACCAAATTACCCATGAAGCGCCCCAGTTAGCAGATGAGAAACAGGTTTCTTCTCTCACCCTGAATTAGATTCTATCCTAGAGGTGAAAGACCAATATTTACCCCTCTGAGTTACTCTGTATTTATTTGTTCCTAAAATACAGGAAAACAAAACAGATCTTTCCTACTTTGCTCAAAATCTTTGCATAAATCAAACAATTGTTCCATTAAATGTTTCATAACATACTGAAGTTATGTGGGTAGCTTTGAATCATAAAATCTTACCGAATAAAACCATTTTGTCCGTCATATCTGTCTTTGTTCTTTGATAGTGCACCTTATAGTTTTGCAAATCTTTCCACTTAAAATAAATATCTCGATTCCTTTTGAATCTGCTTCCTTCTCAGGCATTGCATTTTTGATAATAACCTCCTGTGTAAAGTCATTCTCTTCTCCCTCTTTGCCCCTTCACCAACTTTCTTTAACCCATTGTAAACAAGAACTTGTTGCGCAGTGGATAGCACCCTGTCTCTGAGCTGGAAGTTCTGCGTTCAAGTCCCACTGGGGTCAATTGGCGTCACCCCAGTCCAATGCCAGTACCTCCACTTCAAATCCAACTCCAGGACTTGACAGCTAAGGAAGGTGCATTTATAACATGGTCAAACAGGTTGTGTGTCAACCTGCAAATTTTCTAGACATGCCAGTGGCTGGTGGTAAGAGTGGGAAAAATTCCTGATGCTTGAAGTGGAGTGGTGCCCCTCAAGTTCTTGGTGACAGATGAGGTGCAAGAAGAGAATTGGAATTGGAACACAAGAACTTAGTTTGATTACACATCTCTTTTTCATTTCTGTTTGTCATTAACATCAGTTCATTTTTTTTGCAATAGACAATTCCTCTCCCCGAACATTTAAATTCACCTTCTCTCCATCCTGACTTGGAATTATATTGCTATTCCTTCACTGTCACTGGGTCAAAACCCCTAGAACTCCTTAACAGCACTATGGGTACACCTACATCACATGGACTGCAGTGGTTCAAGAGTGCAGCTCACCACCACTTTCTCAAGGATAATTAGGGATGGAGAATAAAACAATAAAACAATCCATTTATTTGTTGGACCATTTGAATGCTTTATGTCATTTCGTTTTTGAAAGTTATTGAACAACAGGCAAACAAGCTCTTTGACCTAACCAATCCATGCTGACCATAGTGTCTTCCAGCTAGTCCCAACTGCCCACATTTGCTCCATATCTAATCTAATTCTTTTTCATCCATGTACTTATCCAAATGCTTTTTAAATGTTTCTATTGTGTCTGCCTCAACCACTTTCTCTGGCAACTCATTCCATATACGCACCATCCTTGTGTAAAATGTTACCCCTTGGGTCTTTTAAATCTTTCCCTCTCACCTTAAAGCTATGTCTTCTAGTTTCCCCTACCCTAGTTTTATTTAGTCTTCATTGACTTAGACCAGAAGTAGTTTTGGATTACTTATATTTAGTCCATATGGTGTTTCTTTAATCTTCAGTTTGATGTCAAGTACCAGCAGACAAGCATGCCAGTGCAGCGAGCAATTAGGAAGGCAAGTGTTGGGCTTCATGTTAAGAGGGTTGGAGGATGGGAGTGAGGTAGCACTGTAGTTGTACAGGGATTTGTGAGACCACATCCGCAAGACTGAGTACAGTTTTGGTCTCCAAGTTTTTCAGAAAACTTGCCTTACATTAGGTGCCATGAAGATTCCATGCATCAATTCCTGGGGTGTGAAGGCTCTCTTCTGGTGAGAAATTGAACAGAATGGACCTATCCACTCAGTAATTTGGAAAAATGAGAGGTGATCTCACTGAAATAAGATCCTGTGAGGACTTGATCAGGTAAGATGCTGAAAAGATTTTTCTCCTTACTGGCGAATCTAGAACTAAGGGCATGTAGTCTCTGGACATAGGGTCAGTCAGTTCTGGGATGAGGTGAAATTTCTGCATTCAAACCATTGTGAATCTTTGTAATTCCCTATCACAGAGGATGGTGGGTGTTGATTCATTGAATATATATTTAAGATTGACATTGACAAATTCTTCTAAATCGAAGAGAATCGAGGACGTGGCCATTAGGCAGGAAGGTAGAAATCGAAGATCAGCTGTGATCTTAATGAATAGCTGAGTAGGCTTGAAGGGCTGCTGCTTCTATTTCTGCTTATGGCTGCTTCTCCACAAGGGTAAGTTGCCAATTGGATATTAACAGAATGTGCAATGACAAGACTGATAGTGAAGACAAGATCTGACATTTTGCAGTCAGTGGCTGCATGGGGCAAAATGATTACTTTCCTGAGAACACTTGACTCTCAGGGCAGGCAAAGAACGCTCTGATCAAGGACTGAAGCTACAATATTTGTACCCTCCCAGGCCTCAGAGAAAATTCCTTTACAACAAAGCTTACTTTTATTAACTTGTCAACAAGAAGATGGAGCATTCTGGATCCAAGAATCCAATGCTGACCAGCATTTGTTGCCTATCCTTAATAGCTCTTGACGTGGTGGTGGTGAACAGCCTTCTTGAACACAGTTGAGTGTCTTGCTAGACCATTTGGGAGGGAAGTTAAGAGTCAACCGCATTGCTGTAGGTTTGGAAATGCATATACATCAGACCTGTAAGAGCAGCAGATTTTCTTCTTAAGAGGACATTAGTGAACATTTGAAGAATAGCATTTTTTATGACATTCTGTTGGTTTCATGGTCATCCTCACTGATGCTGCCTTTTTATTTCTGCATTTATTCAGTTAATTGAATTTAAGTTACCGTGTCACAATAGTGGAATCTTAATTTGTGTCTATCAGATATCAGTCTGGTTTCCTGTATTATTTGTCCAGTAACATCATCACTATGTTGATTAACACAAGATCGAAAGTGCTGAGGTGGACATAAAAGATTCCATGACGTGATTGAAAATGAGGTAAGACATTCTTCCATTGTTCTGCCAATATTCATTCCTCAATCAGTGCCACCAAAGAGCAGATTTTTCTCATCTTTGGGTCTCATTACTGTTTGTGGGATTCCACTGTGCACGATTCTACGACTGCACTTTCCTACACATTAACAATGAGTATTTTGTAAAAGCAGTGGCTTTGGAATTTTTTGGGACAGCCTTAGTTCTTGAAAAGTGCTATTAATTGAAAGTTCTTTCTTTTTTTTAATTCTGAAAGCATACCTCAACCATTTATTGCCTTACATTCAGCGGCAACGTGGCGAGATTCACCTGAGAATTTGTGTCCTGCTAGCGTCTCTCAGCGCCTGATTTTCAGCATAGTTTGCTCTATGCCAGAACTCAGTGGAGAGGCAGGGCTAGCATTTAAATGCTGTTAGCAGGGAGGGGACTAAATTCTCTGGGCTCGCTAGCACCTCTCCCCTCTCCCCCTTGCACCACCCCCCCCCCGCCCCACCCCCAGCAAGAGTGTTTCACTCTAGCAAATTTTAAAGTAGCTCCCCAGAAGTTGAGAGCTAGCAGCCTGACCCTGTTGGCGTGCACTGGGGGCAGGCAAGGTTCATCTAGGTGCTGATGGCAGGAGAGGAGTGGGGATTCTGCACCCTTGACATGAGTATCTTGGCAGTGCCAGCCTGTGCCCCAGGCCACTGCCTATTGGCATGGGGTAGTGCCAAGGGGGCAGGGCTTGATGGGATGGGACCTAGGAGACAATTAGTGGGGATGGAGGGTGGGGAGTTGGGCAGGGGGGGGGGGGGGGGGGGTGGTTCCCACTGCCACTTTGCCATTGGGATCAGTCAACAAGGAAGGAGGCCAGCGATTGGGATGGGCTGTGGGGGCTGGTCAGTTGGGGAATGGAGGGGGTGGGGATTTGGTACTGCTGGGGGGGAGGGCTAACTATTGTAGTGGACTGGAGGCCAGAGCTGTCTGGGATGATTGGCAGAGGGGGGGGGGGGGTTGGCGGTTAATGGCTGGCCAGGTAATGATCGGGAGGCCTGTGATTGGGTCAGGAGGGAGGGAAGTGGGGGTGCAGCAATATGGGGATCATGGAGCCGGCCAGTGATCGAGCTCGCCAGCAGTCAGGAGGCTGACAATATGGGGCCACTGCGGTAGATTCAGCCTCCTGGGTGGGAATTGGCCCCGCCCACTAATTTATAATGATATTCATACTGGTGGCCTCTGCAGTGCACAGAGTGAGGGAGATTCTAGTTTGAACTCCCACTTAAAATAATAGCATGGATTACTCCAGTTTCCATGCAAATTCAACACTTTGAATTTTTTTGGGAGAATTCTGACCCTTATCTGTCAGGTGTTGAAATTCTTTAACCACTATTTTTCTTGGAGATATCTTTAGATCAAATTCCTGAACGCTCCAGTGGAGAAGTCATTAAACTGTTTATTTTAAAATGGGCCAGTGCGTGTTTTAATAGCACTGGCAGGAATTTGACACTAGCCTGTCAATCAGTTTGCTGAAACTACCACATAAAGAAATTTCAATCCCTGCCTTGCTGTTTTATGCACTGAGTTATTAATGATATTTTAAATTAGTTTGTTTGGGTTTTTGCTTCATGAAGCCTCACCACTCTCTGTTACCTTACTCAGCTGACCATTCTGTAGGTAAAATCCTAAGTAAGAAGTCTCACAACACCAGGTTAAAGCCCAACAGGTTTATTTGGTAGCAAAAGCCACTGTGTTTCAGAGCGCTGCCTTTTTGTCAGGTAACTAGGAGTTCTATTCACAAACAGGGCATATAAAGACACAAACTCAATTTACAAAATAATGAGTAGAATGCGAATCTTTACAGGTAATCAAATCTTAAAGGTACAGACAATGTGAACGAAGAGAGCATTAAACACAGATTAAAGAGATTGTATTGTCTCCAGTCAGGACAGTTAGTGAGATTTTGCAAGCCCAGGCAAGTCATGGGGATTATAGATAGTGTGACATGGACCCAAGATCCCGGTTGAGGCCGTCCTGATGTGTGCGGAACTTGACTATCTGTCTCTGCTCAATGACTCTGCGTTGTCGTGTGTCGTGAAGGTGCCTTGGAGAATCCTTACCCGAAAATCAGAGATTGAATGCCCGTGACTGCTGAACTGTTCCCCTACAGGAAGAGAACACTCTTGCCTGGTGATTGATGTGGGGTGTTTATTCATCTGTTTTCGTAGTGTCTGCATGGACCATGATTTGTGTCTATATACCCTGCTTTGTGCATAGAATTCCCACTCACCTGACGAAGGGGTAGCGCTCCAAAACCTAGAGACTTTTACTACCAAATAAACCTGTTGGACTTTAACCTGGTGTTGTGAGACTTCTTACTGTGCTTATCCGAGTCCATTGCCTGCACCTCCACATCATGATATAGTCTTAAACCAATGATGCATGTTCCTGTTTGCCTTAGAGGCACAACTCCAAACTCAAGAACCTAGTTCACAAACCCACCATGTGGCTTAATTTTTCGTAACTCCTCATGTGTCTTCACCCAATTTGGACAATTGAAGCACCTTACCTTCTAGAATTTCACCATGTTCATTTCCTTTCTTTGTACTAATTCTGAAAGCTTTTATTGCCGCTTTCTTCTACACAAGTGGCCAACTGCTTTACTATGAATGGAACAGAAAATCCTCCTTTTCCTGATTGGAGAAATTTGGTTATTTAATAAATTTCTGTCTCTTGTAAGACATGTGGCCAATACAGATGTACCAGCATGTCCAAGCCAAATGAAAAATCTTCCATTTTTGCTCCAGTAAATCTGGGCAATGATATTGTGTTCAATTGCTTGCTGAATGATTATGTGTCTCTGTTAACTATTCTCTGTGATGTGTGCTACTAGTCAAGCCTCTGTGTGTGGTTACAGAAAGAGAAACTAAACCAGAGGCATGAGTCTTGAGCTTTTTTAAAGCATTGATTTAAACTCCTGTTCATTCATAAAACCAGGTGCGTATCATCTCTGCACATCTCCAAGGCACAAAACACAATAAGTGTTTCTGCGGTTGCATGGAAGAAATGGTAACATCGTATATGTCATTTCTTTCTTTGTGCTCCTGTAGAAATGATTTCCACAAAAAAGACTGCATTGAGCTACCATGTGTTTGGGAACAGTAGTATACAGGGATGGTATTCAGCCTTTGGTCTGAGTGGCTGTAAGTCTACTCATTCATACTTTCCGAATAAGAAATATTGTCTGACTCCTCAAAACTTACCATTAATGAATTTGACTTAAGTGCTAAACATTGGATTGTGATTGGCCATTGTTTTTTGGAAAAGCATTCAATTATTCCTACCTGTAATAATAGCTGTTGGACCAAGTGCAAAAGCATGCTGTGATTCTTCAGACCCTCAACTTGAACCACTATCTGATAGGTGTGGGGAAATTGTTTCAGCATAACTGCTGATCTCACTCAGGACCAATTAATATCAAAATTAATCATGAATGGACACCTAAGAATCTCTTAAAGATGCAGAACTTCCAAGACTTGTCTTCCCCATTGATGATGCATGTATTATGCTTCCTATGTTGTCTTGGAATGCGTGCTAATGCAAAATGACTGAAGATTTGACCAGAAAGTTTGTGTTTGATCCACTAGTGGAACTTGGTACTGCTTCTCCAATTTACAGCATGTGTTCACCTCGCATCAATTGTGACAGAACCTGATGTGATTCTGAAAGTCCTTTGACCATTCCGTTAATTCAGCTTAGCACATGAGCATTAAACAATGGCAGCGCATTCTTTTATGCAATATCTTTATAATTATTCAAAGGCACTTCCCAAATCTAAAAGGTCTGGCAAGTCAGAATGAGAACTATTAAGAGGGTTGATTGAAGGTTTATTTAAGTAAATGATAGTTTAAGTTGCAGCACTGGAGTGATGCAGGGATTTAAAGATGGAAGGCAGAGGCAGCTGTTGCTCCTGTCATCATTCAGAGGTGGAAGGAAAAGTGTTGGAGAAAGGAGATGCTCTAGAAGTTCCATACACCTGAATGAGATTGCAGAGATAGGGTAGGGAAAGATCAGGGAAGGATTCATTGGTGGGACTAAGTATTCTAAATGTTATTCATGTGGGTTGAGGGGTCAATATAGAGGTACGAGGGCAGGGTCGTTGTCAAGCTTGTTGTAGTGAGAGATATGATATGATTAGCGTTTTGAACAAGGAGGCTGGATATTGGAATACCAGAAAGAACTGTATTGGAATGATGAAGTATGGAGTTGATAAAAACACACATTAGGGATTCAGTGGTCGAGAGGGAGAAGTTGCACAGTATTTTAGAGCTGGAAAGAAAACAGCCATATAATTGAAAAGGTAAAATGCAATTCAGGACACCAAAGATACAGCAAGGTCATGGCAGATGATAAAGAATGAAGATGTTTGTTTTAAAGATGTGGTTGGGGAAAGACAGATAGATTGTGAGTGGAGAAGAGAGTTGTTGAAAAGTCAGTTAAAATGGGGGGAAATGATTAACTATGCACAGGCTAAAGAATAAACCTAGATTATAATAAATATCCCTCAACAGTCCATTGAGATTCTTTGTGAAGTTTTTTGGGACAAAAAAGTTATAAGTCAGCCAGAAGCATTTAGAATTCAAAAGGTTGTTAAGCATGGATTCATTTTTATTATGTCCTTCTTCTTGATTCCCTCTGTTGGTATATGTATATGATAACCTTTATTATTCTGGGGATGTTTTCATGGAGTCCCTACAGTGCGAAAAGAGGCCATTCAGCCCATTGAGCCTGCACTGACAACAATTCCGCCCAGGCTCCATCTCCACAACCCAACATATTTACCCTACTAGTTTTCCAGCCACTTAGGGGTAATCTACCATGGCCAGTCATGCTAACCTGCACACCTTGGGACTGTGGGAGGAAACCAGAGCACCTGGAGGAAATGGGCACAGACACAGGGAAGACCTACAAACTCCATATAGACAGTCAAGTTCAGGTCCACTGTGCCACAATGCTGCCCATCTCAGATGGACAAAATGCACAATGCAATTTTCAATATACTACACCCTTAAGTTTACAACTGTCTGACATTGCATAGATACAGAATAGGCCAGTGAGTCATTCAAACCTGTCCTACTATTCATTTAGATCAGGGGTCCTGAACCAAGCATCCATGGCAGCTTAGAGATCCATGAGAAGGTATCAAAGAGTCATCAAATCAGCTTCTTTCGTGAATGTTTTTAAAGTCACATTCTGAGTACAAAACAGAGAATGAGATGGTACCCAATTATTACCAGGACTGAGAGTTCAAAACAGACTATTGTCAAAATTTTCTGGCGGTCCCATCGGTAGTTGCTAGCCCCACTCCCTCCCCCAGTTCCTTGACTGCGGAGGGTGCAACCATTGGAAAGTTCTGTTGAGAGCGATGGAATTGGAAGATCCCACTACCAGCCATTAGCAAGCCACAACACCAATGGAGGGGTAAGAAATCCCACAATTCTCGGACCCTCGTTCAAGAAAAGGAGAGTTTAATTCTATCCACCATTGATGTTATGATGGCACAATCGTCATAATTGGAAAAGATCTTGACTCTCTTCCCATAGATCCATTAGTGGCAGTTCAGCCGATTTATTTTGGGAAGGGCTGCACAGCCTTCACTTTCACTCCACTGTATTTAAGTTGTGTATGTCAAGGAGCAGGTCAGTATGGTTTGCTGTCTATTTTGTGGGGCAGGGGTTGAGAAGTAACCAAAGAGTGTCAGTACTTTTTGATTGACTTCACCTTGTGTTCTTTATGTGGCTTGCTGGTGTTTGCTATAGCAGTTGTTTAGAGAGCTAAGCATAACACAAGTGACTGACCAAACTGCCTGCCTGGCAGCTCACAGTGCTGGATCCACACTAGTATGAGGTGCAGGCAATCATGAAAATTGACCATTTTCATAATGGGAGTTAATTACGGGCTTATGTGCACATCATATGTGATGATATATCTGATATTCTGACTGTTATGGGATCTTGCCATGTGCAAATTGGTTGTTGCTTTGTTTTATGTTGTGCCAGAAACTATTGTTTAAAAAAAAGTTGTGATGTGTTTCTTTTTTGGTTGGGGAGCATGGGGTACATCTCCAGAACAAAAAGATTGAAAGTCCAGGAATTAATTAATGGCTGCACCTTACATCAATTTACCTACCTTTGTTCCATATCCCTTAATGCTTTTACCTGACAAAAATCTAATGATGTCAGTTTTGAAATTTGCAAAGATATGGCTGTCTTTCCGATTTTCATAGTGGCACCATCTTGTGGCCATGTATACATTCATGCATATCTAGTCAAACCGGAATAAAATAGTTTTTCAGTTGAGTATTTTGAACTCCGTATGTGATACGTGGTATTGTTTCTGGTCTGCAAAGATATCACAGTTTGGCAATGAGGATAGGATTTTGGATTCTCTATCCAAGCAAATTTGGTTGGTGAGGCTTCTAGCAAACCAGTAGAGGAACTGTGAGTTTGCTGAGAAATATTTTTAAAAATCCATTCCTGGTGAGAAGGCTGTTTGCACATGGCAGTGGCCTGATCAGAGATGGCTGCATCCACAGAAATTTTTGGGTGACTAGTAGTTGAACCATGCCCAAAAGCTTTTTGATATATATGTGGAATGGCTAAAGATATATTCTGCTGCAAATAATACCCTCAGTGTTCCTGATAACTGGCAGTGAGGAAAGTCAATAGGGTAATCTTTTTGACTGAAGCAGGTCCAGGAAAATGAAATGCTGGCCCCTGTAAAGCAGAAGGACATGCTACTGTCAGACATTTTATGAAAGCTTGAACATCATTACAGTCCCAAGCAATTTGAGATCACTGAAAACTTTCAGTTTGGAACGTAGAATCAGTTGCCCAGTGAGAATAATGGAGACTTTATGATGACTTTGAAAAGACTGTCCATCCATTTCAAGTTTGGAGAATTTCAAGAGAGGATTGCAGGACAATTTTGTGTGAGGTTTAAAAATGAATAACTTTACAGTAGGTTGCTGGCATTGCCTAAGTTACCTTTCGACAATGTGTGCTGAACACCGTTGTCCACAAATGTGATGGAATGTGACTTGAGAGAAGTCAGAATTAACAATTGCCAATATTCTGCTAAAGCTGCATTGGAGTAGGCAGGGTCTCAATGACAGCAGTTACTGCAGTAGTAGCAGAAGTATTACAAAATCTTGTTACCGGTGCTTATGCCAACATTGACACATAATTGTCCACTTATTATGGCAGAGCGCTACAGCTGCAAGAAGAGTCATTTTGCTAAGGCCAGTAATAGCAATGTGAACAATGGAAATATTGGCTGGAAAAAACTGCAATTGCTGCATATCAAGCTCCCCACTCGAGTCGAACAGCCCAGGTCTGTGAGGGTTGTGTTGAGACCCATATCATCTGAATCAAAGGGATGTCCAGTGTAAATTTGCAGGGCATCATAGTCCAGGTAGTGGAACTCCGGTAAACCTGGAAAGCAACAATAGGCGCATCAGTCATTGTGATTTCAGAATCACTATACCATGAAAAGTTGAGGCATCATCAACTGGAGAAATCACGCATAAAATTATGAAATTATGGAAGAGAGAAAATTCTCATAATGGGAAGTATGTCGTTCCAGACACAAATAAGATGCAATGCGCAAAATTGTCCATCATTGCAGTGAAGGGTGAAAAATACAGCCTTGTTTGAAAGAAACTGGTTAACAGCACTTAAGTTAAATTGAAACAAGCTTTTTCACATAGTGACGATATTGACAAACAAGTGATTGCAAAGTTCCTTCAGGTAAATCTGGCAAACGGATTCAAGGATATTAAGCCAATGATCGTGTCAAGAGGAATGCAAGCATCATTGCCCTGCCTGTTTGGAGCTGCGATTATTGTCATTCAAATTGTCACCCCAGAATTCCTTGCAAAATTTGGTTCATCATCATTGGAACATTCCAGAAGCTGAAGAAACACCGATAATTCTCTGAATGAGAAAGTTGATCAACTACTGAAAAAAACTTCACTCTGTCTATCTAAAGTAGGACAGAGTAATTGGGCTATTCCCATAGTGATGGCACTAACATCAGATGGAAATGTAATAGTATGTGGGGAATATAATGTAACCATAACTTAGATTCTGGAATGTAATCCACTTGATACTTTGGTCAATATGGAGGATCCTATCACAATGTTATCAGGAGGTCAGATCTCATTAAAGTTAGATCCAACTAACAAAGTTAGAGTTGCCTATTTGCACTAATGAGTTTAAGTGATATTTGATCATTATATGCACATGGGTTTATTTCAATTTCAGAAGCTGCCTTTTGCTGTTTCTTCAGCCTCTCAGAATGTTTCAACGGTGATTAACCAAATTTTTCAAGGAGTTCTGGGAGTAGTGTGCTATTTGGATGAAAACAATTGCAGTTTCAAACGACAGATCCATGATGGTGGTTGATGGGAGATATTCATCGTGGAGTTTGGTTACAAGTGGTGTACCTCAGGGGTCTGTTTTGGGACCCCTGCTGTTTGTAATTTTTATAAATGATCTGGATGAGGGTATTGAGGGACGGATTAGTAAATTTGCAGATGACACTAAAGTCGGTGGAGTGGTAGATAGTGAAGAGGGGTGTTCTAGTTTGCAGAGAGACTTGGACAAGTTGCAGAGCTGGGCCGAGAGGTGGCAAATGGAGTTTAATGTGGAAAAGTGTGAGGTAATGCACTTTTGCAGGAATAATAAATGTGTAGAGTATAGGGCTAATGGTAGGATTCTTAGTAGTGTTGATGAACAGAGGGATCTTGGTGTGTATAGAACATAGAACATAGAACAATACAGCACAGAACAGGCCCTTCGGCCTTCGATGTTGTGCCGACCAAAATAAAAAGCAATGCCCCTCCAAACAAAACCATTCCCTTCTCTTCCATATACTTATCAATTAACCTCTTAAACGCCACCAAACTTGGCGCATCTACAACAGCTGCAGGCAGGGCATTCCACTCCTAATCACTCTTTGAGTAAAGAACCTACCTCTGATATCCGTCCTATAACTCATACCCCTTAATTTAAAGCTGTGTCCCCTCGTGCTAGCTTTCTCCATCCTAGGAAAAAGGCTATCACTGTCCAGAAATACACAAATATTTGTGTATTTTACACAATTGTATTTGTAATTGTATTTTACACAAAAATACACAAATACACTGTGTATTTGTGCATAGATCCCTGAAAGTAGGCAGTCAAGTCGATAAGGTTGTTAAGAAGGCATATGGAGTCTTAGCTTTTATTGGTAAGGGGATTGAATTTCGGAGCCGCAACGTCATGTTGCAACTGTACAAAACTCTAGTGCGGCCGCACTTGGAGTATTGTGTGCAGTTCTGGTCCCCACATTATAAGAAAGATGTGGAGGCATTGGAGAGGGTACAGAGGAGGTTTACCAGGATGTTGCCTGGTATGGAGGGCAGGTCTTATGAGGAGAGGCTGAGGGATTGAGGTTGTTTTCGTTAGAAAGGAGGCGGCTAAGAGGGGACCTTATCGAAACATATAAGATGATTAGAGGTTTAGATAGGGTGGACAGTGATAGCCTTTTTCCTAGGATGGAGAAAGCTAGCACGAGGGGACACAGCTTTAAATTAAGGGGTGATAGTTATAGGACAGATATCAGAGGTAGGTTCTTTACCCAGAGGGTGGTTCGGGAATGGAATGCCCTGCCTGCGTCAGTTTTAGATGCGCCAAGTTTGGTGGCGTTTAAGAGGTTAGTTGATAAGTTTATGGAAGAGAAGGGAATGGTTTAGTTTGGAGGATCATTGCTTTTTTCATAATTGGTCGGCACAACATCGAAGGCCGAAGGGCCTGTTCTGCGCTGTAATGTTCTATGTTCTATGTTCTATAACAGGCTGCAAAGATAATTGAAAGTTTGGAAAAACTTGGAGTTCAGATAAACGCACAGAAATTTGAAATGTTTCAAAACCAAGCTGAGTGTTGGGTCACAGGGTAGACAACAATAATTAAATCCCACCAAGAGTAAGGTTCAAACAATAACAAATGTGCCACACTCCCTGTATCGCTCTGAGTATAGATCATTTTTAGGCTTAGTGAACTATGAGGTAAATTCATACCAAATGTGACAACTTTATTGAACCTATTGAATGAATCCTCAAGGAAGGCTTTTTCATGGATTTGGACATGGGAGTGTGATGGGACATTCCAACTGTGTAAAATTTAATTGGTAGATGATACAATCCTTGTACACTACAATGGATCCAAAAAGATTAAGTTAGCGTGTGATACCTCTTCATATAGAGTAGGTGCTTTGAGCTCCCATGTGTTGGATAAGGTGTGGTGAGTCCAACTGTATTTACTTCACACACCTTCAGTGCCAGTGAGCAGTTATACTCAGATGGAATGTGATATCTCTGAGTTTTAGAGTAAGGTTTCAGAAATACTTGTCTAGTTATATTTATTGAACAAAACTGATGATAAACCACTGATTATTTTGAATTCAAAGTCTCCAACAGCAGCCTGAATGCAGAGATGGATATTGACTGCATCTGTTTATCAGTACAACATTAAATACAGACAATCAAGAGATTACTGTAATCCCAATGCGATTACCAACCGCATCAGAGATAGAGCTGAACAGGGATGATGTTTCTTCTTTTCCCACGTTGATGAACTGCCAGTCACACCAGATGACATTAGTAGAATAAAGCATAGAGACCTTGTATTGGCAAAGATACTCACCTGTGTTACAGAGGGTCATCAGCACAGATACTGAATTTAGAAATCAAGCCTTTTTTATATGTGTAAGAATGAGTTGTCAGTCGATCAAGATTGTATTTAGCATTATTCCCAGTGCCACAGGCTTGTGAATATAGGAATAGAAGGATTGAGCATGTGACTGGAGAATCAGTGTAGAAAGGAATGCATCAAATTGCTGAGGCATTGGGACCAGTCTTGGGGCAACTATGACCTGTACAAGATGCACTGGTTGCAGCTTAGTAGAATTGCTGCAAACATCTGCAGAGAGATTTGTTACTGTGACTGGGGAAGCTTTAAGCTAGTTTGGTGGGGTGGGAACCTGAGAGGATGAAAGCAAAACTGGTAAAGTAGTAAGTGAAATTAGAAGGCAGACAAAGTGAAAGCAAGCATCAAATAGGATCAGATGCAGAATAATATTAAAAAGACAAAGGTAAGGACACTCAATCTAAATGCACACAGCACATAGAACAGAGTAGATTATTTAAGGCACAAATGGAGAATAATGTGTATGATTTAATTGTCATTATTATGAGTGTCTGGTTATGTGGTGACTGAGATTGGGAACTGAATATTCAAGGATATTCGTCATTCAGCAAGGAAATGCAAAAAGTTACAGTGCTGTTCATGAGGGATACGGTCGATACATTAGTGACTCAGAGCCTTGGATTAAAGGATCAAAATGTAAAAATTAGTTCGGTGGAGCTAATTAGGAGTAAGAAGCAGTAAACATTGTTGGGAGTTATTTATAGGCCACCAAACAGGTGAACATTGGACATGGTATAAATCAGGAAATTAAAGATGCTTGTAACATGGGAAATGCAGTATTAATGGGCAACTTTGATTTATGTTAAACTGGATAAGCTTAATTAACACCAATTCTGTGGAGGATAAATTCCTGAAATGTTCATGAAACAGGTTTCTGGAGCAGTATAGTGAAGAACCAACGAGCGATTGAGCTATATTAAATTTGGTGTTATGTAACAAGAAAGGGCTAATTAATAACCCTGTAAAGGAGCCTTTAGGATATAATGTCCACAATGTGATAGAACTTTAAGTTTGAAAGTTATATAGTTCATTCTGAATCTGGGATCTTAAATTTCTGCTGATGTCTTGTTTGCAGGGCTGGTGTCTGCTTTGGAGTTTCTGAAATCATGGCTGGGATTCTCCTAAAATAAACTAAGTGCTCAACATGTGGGAAAACAGGAGTATTTTGGACGTATTTACCAGAACGAATCTCCAACACGCTGTCCGTTGCAAAGTGTCTCAGTGTGATTCACTCCACTGAGTCGGGGGCATGGCCAGTTCTCTGAGACACTAGTAGCATAGTGCTGAGCAGGCCACTACTTAGTGCTGATCTGGCAGTGTGGAGATTGGTGCATAAACACTGGCTCCCCCCATCACCTTCCTCCCAATCGCTGACATCTGATCACTAGCCTTCCCCACATCACCCTCAACTTTGGCCAGCCCCTATTTTCTCCTCCCACCCTCTTTCACTGATCCCGATTGCAGAGTGGCAGTGGATTCCCCCCACCCAGCCCCACCTTCTTGGCACTGCCTGGTGTCCAGTGGGCAGTGCTGAGGTGCCAAGCTGGCACTGGCCAAAGGGCACCTCCCCCGTGCCTCTGACATCCTGGGAAGCCTCAATGGCCTCTGTCTCCAACAGTGGGGTCAGGACGCCTGTTTCTTGTTAGTGGGGAGCAGTCATAAACCCTGCTGGAGGGAATCACTCTCAGCAGGATGGGGGAGACACTAGTGCCTAAGAATAGAGTCCCAGGCTTGCTAATCATATGGAAATTCAAATTCAAGCCAATTTCCAGCGTGGAACTGATTTGCTTAAAAAATAGTGCTTGGGAGACTTGAGACCAAAAGAATAACTTTGCTAAAGGCCCATGCTGGTGTCTCCAGACCCATATGTCATTTTGATGGTGAAGTGGTGTTGCCACTTGCATTGGTCGTCAGCTAGAGTTCCCCACTATTCATGATTGATAGTCGATGATGTCCTTTATCTACCCATCAAATACTTTATTTATCTTAAACATCTTAATTAAATTACTATTTAAATAGCATTTCAATGTCACCAATCTGAGCTACCCATTACTTTAAATTTTCAACAACCTGTTAGGTTACTAACCTCTATTGTCCAACTAAGAGGAAATCCTTAACATACCCCGAGGTATTTGGAATTGGAAAGGTGGACCAGTATCTTAAACAGTTCAAAATGTGTGCCTGAAAGAGACTAGCCTTTTGGATTGATTTTCTTCCTCTTCTCTTCTCTCTCCAACCAGCTGCACAACTTGTTTTGCCCCACCTACCAAATGTCCTGCAGTCAACCTCCCTTCACATAGCCTCCTATATTTCAACCCAGTTCCCAAATGACAGTAAATAGCCTCCTTTTACCACCCATTCTTCATCAGAGTTAGGAGATCTTAATCTCCTCAGTTCAAATCTCAGATCCAAGAGATGAAAGGGCTGTACGCTAATAAAGTAGATGCGTGTTTTCTTAAGGTGATTAAGAAATATGAGGAGTTGAATTCTTTGTTTTTGCACGCTCTGTCAGAGTGACACACAGCTTGTTTATTCAGTGTGTTGGAGTTGAGCAGGGAGATTCTTTAAAAGCCACCAACACTGAAATTCTTTATCTCAGGAACTTGAGCTGCAGTGAGTCAAAGCAACATTACAGCTTCCAAAGATAACGTCTACCCAAATAAAGGATAGATTGATACCCACTGTTGCTGCCTCTTCTGTCTAATGTCTAGACATACCATGCTTCTAACTTGAGTGGCAGGAAGTTCTCAAGACTGGCTTTTGATCAGATATTTGCACACCGGTCCAGACCTCAGTCTTGATCAGCATCTCCTGACTCAGCACAATGAGGTGAAGTGTGATGCTGTCTCTTCATGAGGAAGTGCAAGCCAATTTGTATTACTTATCCACAACAACTGGTGGGGATGCACCCAGTGACAACAAAGAACAAAGAGCAACACAGCACAGGAAACAGGCCCTTCGGCCCAACGAGCCCACACCGCCGTCCTAACGTCCTAATGACATATCCTTGTCTTTAGGCTATGCCTATTGTTGAAGATTCCCATATAGGGACCAATATAGGGACAATTTGTTACCCAATCAGCCTAAGAGCACATTTTTGGGATGTGGGAGGAAACCTGAGCACCCGGAGGAAACCCACGCAACCACGGGGAGAACGCGCAAACTCCCGCAGACACAGGCCCAAATCTGTGTCAGCACAGCAACAGCGATAATCTCTGAACTGTCATGTTGCCCATCAGATGGTCCAGTTTAAGCATACACTGACGACGTGAAGCACTAGGCAACTCCTGAAGCAACCTCCAGGAGCAGCTCTCGCACGACATGCCGCATGCATGCCCTTGTTGGTCAACAAGGTGGACCAAATTGCCTGCGGAAACAAATAAGACTTAATTAAACATGCTAAAAAAAAAACTAAGACATTCCCGAGACGAAACTAAAAGATAGGCTACTACTATTTGGTCCTCCCGATATTCAAACAGTCCTGCTATATCCCTCTATCTGCAGACCGCTCATGTGGCTGTCCAAGAGACCCTTTAAACAACCCTAGCGTGCCTGCTCCCACCACCTTACTCGGCAGTGCATTCCACCCCCCTACTACCCTGTGTGTGAAAAACTACCCTCTAATATTCGTCTTATACATAGCCCCCCTTCACCCTGAGCCTGTGACCCCTCGTTCTATCCATTTCTAATGGTGGAAAAAGCTTACCACCATTTACTCTATCTATACCCCTCATAATCTTATATACCTCTAAAAGATCCCCTCTTAGCCGACGTCTTTCAAGGGAAAACAACTCCAGTGTTTTCAATCTTTCCTCGTAAGACAGCCCTTCCATACCAGGCAGCATCCTGGTAAATCTCCTCTGCACTCTCTCCAGGGCCTCTACATCCTTCATGTAGTACGGTGACCAGAACTGGACGCAGTACTCCAGATCAGGCCTAACCAACGTTCTAGATTTGTAAGGCACGACCTCCCCTTAATAAAGCCATGCTGCGTATCCCTGATCAGATCGCAGCGCTCCAGATGCTCATACATCCTGTCCCTGAGAATCCTCTCCATTAGCTTACCTATAACTGAAGTCAAACTCACCGGCCTATAGTTCCCTGGGTTATCCCTCTGACCCTTTTTAAACAACGGTACTACATTTGCAATCCTCCAGTCCTCTGGGACCTCCCCTGAGTCCAACATTAGACTCCTACTCTTGTATTCTATACCCCTTCCTATGAAGGCTATTTTATATGCTTATATGCTTTCATATGCTTTTTTTACCACATTCTCCACCTGTACTGACACCTTCAGAGACCTGTGAACTTGCACCCCCAGGTCTCTCTGCATCTCTATACTCCGGATAGTTTTACCTTTTATCCTATAACTCCCCTCTACATTATTCCGGCCAAAATGCATCACCTCGCATTTATCCGGATTAAATTCCATTTGCCATCTATCTCCCAATCTACCAGCCTATCTATGTCATGTTGTATTGCCAGGCACTGCTCCTCAGTACCCGCCAATCCAATCATCTTAGTGTCATCAGCAAATTTGCTGATCACACCACCTACCCCCTCTTCCAAGTCATTTATATACAGCACAAATAGAAGGGGTCCTAGTACAGAGCCCTGTGGCACACCACTAGTGACAGACCTCCAGTTGGAAAAAGAGCCTTCCACTACTACCCGCTGTCTCCTCCTCTCAAGCCAGTTCTCAACCCAACTACATACCTGGCCCTGTATACCATGCGCCTTCACCTTTTCTATCAGCCTACCATGAGGGACCTTATCAAACGCCTTACTGAAATCCATATAGATGACATCAACAGCTTGTCCTTCATCAACCGTTTTTGTCACTCTTCAAAAAAATTCCACTAGATTCGTAAGGCACGACCTCCCCGTCACAAAGCCATGCTGCGTATCCTTGATCAGATCGCAGCGCTCCAGATGCTCATACATCCTGTCCCTGAGAATCCTCTCCATTAGCTTACCTATAACTGAAGTCAAGCTCACCGGCCTATAGTTCCCTGGGTTATCCCTCTGACCCTTTTTAAACAACGGTACTACATTTGCAATCCTCCAGTCATCTGGGACCTCACCTGTGTCCAAAGAAGAGACAAAGATTTGCGTCAGAGGCCCAGCAATGTCATCCCTCACCTCCTTTAGCAGCCTGGGATAAATACCATCAGGCCCCGGAGCTTTATAAGTCTTTATGCTACCTAAAAGCCCCAACACTTCATCCCTCGTAATGATTATTTCCTTTAACGGGTCCTCAAATTCCTCAAAGCCAGCATCAGACATCAGGCCCCTCTCCCGCGTCAATACCGACGCAAAGTATTCATTCAGGATCTCCCCCATTCCCTCAGGCTCTAAGCATAATTCCCCTCCTCTGTCCCTGAGACGTCCAATCTTCCCTCTAACCATCCTTTTGCTCCTTACATAGGAGTAAAATGCCTTAGGATTTTCCTTAATCCTACCTGCCAAAGCCATTTCATGGCCCCTTTTTGCCTTTCTGACACCCCTTTTAAGATCCCGTCTACACTCTCTATATTTTTCCAGCGCTGCCTCTGTCCCCAATTGCCTGGATCTAACGTACACCTCCCGCTTCTTCCTGACCAAGTCCTCAACATCCCTAGTAACCCACGGTTCTCTAATCCTACCTTTCCCATCCTTCCTCCTTACCGGCACGTGTCTTTCCTGCAAAGATTTTAGTTTTCCCTTGAAAGACTCCCACATGTGCAGTGTCGACCTACCCTCGAACAGCTTATCACAGTCGGTATCCCTAAGGTCCTGCCTAATCTGGCTATATCTAGCCCTCCCCCAGTTTAACACCCTCCCCTTAAGGCAGGCTTCACCTTTTTCCATTCATACCCTAAAGCAGACAGTGTTGTGGTCACTATTAGACACATACTCTCCTACTACAACGTCAACCACCTGCCCTGGCTCATTCCCCAGAACCAGATCCAGTATAGCCCCCTCTCTAGTCGGGCTATCCACATACTGCTCCAAAGACCCTTCTAAAACACACTGTACAAATTCCTCCCCGTCCGCACCTTCCGCTCTGGGCACCTTCCAATCTACCCCGGGGAAATTGAAATCTCCCATTACAACTACCCTATTCTTCCTACACTTATCTAAAATTTCCCTACATATCCCTTCTTCCACGGCCCGCGGACTGTTGGGCGGTCTGTAGTACACACCCAACATAGTAACCTCTCCCTTCCTATTCCTCAACTCCACCCATAGTGACTCAATTCCTAACTCAGCCATACCACCCTCCTTCTGCACTGCTATGATGTGATCCTTAACTAATAATGCCACTCCCCCTCCTCTCCTCAAACCACTCTATCATGCCTAAAACACTTATACCCCGGAATATTCAATTGCCAGTCCTGCCCTTCCTTTAGCCACGTCTCAGTCACTGCCACCACTTCTAGCTTCCTCGTGAACATTATTGCCTTCAGTTCATCTGTTTTGCCAGTCACACTCCTCGCATTAAAACACATGCACTGAAGGCCCTCAGGCACTCTCTGATCCTCCCTCCTACTCTCTGGAATTACCCTGTCACCAATCTCTCTCCCACTCCCAGTTCCCTCTATCTCCCCACCCCCCCTCCATATTAGTTTAAACCCTGCCGAAACACTCCAGCTAACCTCCCAGCTAAAATATGAGTGCCCTTCCCAGACAACTGTTCCCCGTCCCTCTTGTATAGATGCCCCTCCCTCCTGAAGACTTCCCAATGGTCTAAGAATCTGAATCTCTCCGCCCTACACCAATCCCTCAACCACGCATTCAGTTGGAGCACCTCGTTGTTCCTAACCCTGTCGTTCCCAGGCCTCGGCAACAACCCAGAGAATGCCACCCTGGAGGCCCTACACTTCAGCCGAGCCCCCAACTCCCTGAACTGCCTACGTATGTCCCCCCTGCACTTTGTTCCTACATCCTTCTCTCCCACGTGGACTATTACATCAGCCTTAGCTCCTCCACTCTTCAAAATTCCCTCTACCCTCTCCATAACATCCTGAACCCCTGCTCCAGGGAGGCAGACTACCATCCTGGAGTCCCGCTTTTGCCCACAGAACCGCCTGTCAATCCCCTTGACCTTCTCATCCCCCACCACTATCTCACATCCCTCACTCCTCCTGTCCTTTGGGGCATTCTGATCCCCCTCCCTTGCCCTCTCTACCTCAGCTGTTGCCCTACCCTTGATGTTCTGGGATGCATCCTCTGAGGTGATCTTAGTGCCGTGACTCCTTTTCTTTTTCAACTTCCTATCTGTTACCCATCCATCCCTCCTCATAGGCCTTGGGGTCCCTTCTGGACTATGGTCCCTGTTCATTAGCCCCTCGTTCTCTCTGACTATAAACATATCCTCCAGTCTCAGCTCCAACTGCCTCACCCGAGCCTTCAATCGTTGCAATTCCAAACACTTTCTGCAAATGTGGGCTTTCGGGAGACGTGCTGCCTCCAAGAATGTCCACATATGGCAGCGAACACAGCGGACACGTTTTATCATGGACCCTGACATTTTATACACCCCCTTTAGAGGTATGGGCCCTAGAGTTTGGGTGGGACAGGAGTCCGGCCACTTACCACTTCCAAGCCTGCGCTCGCTCAAGCCCAGTGAGCTTAAGCCCTTACAGCTCTCACTCTGCTTCCCGCCTCACTGCACTGCCCGCTCCCGACGCTGCCCGCTGTCTACCTTGGCCTTATTTATATAGTCCCGCGCTTCCTTCCCAGCAGTCCCCGCGCCTATCTCCCGCTACGGAGCGCCAAAATAAACAAAAAAAAACCCCGCGACCTAAACCTATTGATTAAAGAAAGATTTCAAACTTCAATAGTCTCACCAGCAAGCAGCCACTCTTCAAAATCACAGCTCCGGAGAACAGTGAGTGACTTGCTGCCTATTATGATACTGAGCCAAGGGTTTTAAATTTGATTGAATGTTGAGTTCAACCGTTTCACACTGTAAACTCTATCTCCTTTTGTTTTGTCTGTTGCAGCACACCTTCTCGCAGCACATGTTTGGTTTCAATGTCTATTGTCCTACCATCATTCTCTTTGTCCAAGATAACTAACATTTCTGTCATTCAATCTTTCCTGCCTCCTACACTATCGCAGAATTTCCTTTCATCCTGATCCCACTCACACTTCACTCAGAACTTTACGTGTCGGTGGCTGAGAATTCCAGACTACGTCTCTAACTTTTCCCAGTTCTGAGGCAAGGTTGCAGATCAGAAGTGTTAACGGTGCTTTTCCCTCTCTATATAGATGCTGCCTGAGCCACTAAGTTTTTTATTCCACCATTTTCTACTTCTGGTTTTGATTCCTTGCTGTGTTCACCAAACCGCTCAAGAATAGAATTCCTGAGTTAGGAAAGGCACAGAAGGGATAAGGAGGGAAATGAGTCAGCTTTCAGTGTGCTCTGCTGCAAGTACACACATGAGAGAATGGTCAGACTTGGCTGTGATCATTTGCTGTCTAGGTTCAAGCTAGATTGCCTCATTTAAGATCTTGAGGACTATTGACAAGTTGGATATGGAGAGGATGTTTCCTCTTGTCAGAGAATATAGAACTAGGGGTTACAGGGTCACTCATTTAAGAGTGAGATGAGGAGAATTTTTATCTCACAGAAGGTCATGAGTCTCTGGAATTCTGCACCCGTTGCCTTTTGAGGAAGGAAGTTTTTGAATGTATAAAGCCAGAGTTAGATAGATTCATGCTTAATAAGAGGGGTCAAAGATTACTGGGAGGTTGGGAGGGAGGAAGGTAGGCAGGAATGTGAGGTTGAAGTTACAATCAGATCTTGTTAAATGGCATTGCAGGCTTAAGGGGCCTTCAACCTTCTTTCCGCTAAGGAAAACAGTTCTAATTTCTCAAATCTATTTGCATGTCTAAAGATCCTCAATGCTGGAATCATTCTCATTAATCTTATGTGCACACCCTCCGATGCCATCACATCCTTTCTGAAGCGTAGAACTTGAATAATACTCTAACTGAGGCCGATTTAGTGACTTGTATGAATTCAGCATAACTTTATTGCTCTGTACTCTTGGTTCCTATTAATAAAGTCAGAATACAGTGTTTTATAAACTGCTCTAAACTTATCCTGCAACCTTCAATGATTTATGCACATATGTGTAGAAACATAAAATATAGGAGCAGAGTAAGCCATTCAGCTATTCTTTAAGGCAAAACTATGACAAAAAATGGGCATTGGTCCACAGTATATTCAACTGACACAGAACAAGACCACATTTCATCACAGCAGTTTTCTAAAATATGACTGCAATGTGTTTTGGTGAATTGAGATTCAGTCCTTTTATCAGGTTAGTGCTTGTTGTAAGTCACCTGGATTGTCTATAAAGAGCACTTAACGCTGTTTGCAACGCAGCACAACATCAAAGCTGGTTGGTAGTATTCCCCTTGGCAGTTGCTATTGTTTTCGATCATTGCAGCCGATGCAGTTTCTTAATTACCTTTACTTGCTACAAAAATGAATCAAGATCCATTTACTTAGGACCCTACACTTGGCCAGGATGGCCAATTACTTTTGAACTGTAGTAGTTTTTACTTAGACAAGTGTGGCACACAGAAAGCCCTCACAAGCAAAAATCATATGAATTACTAGTTAATCTGCTTTTAGTCATGTTACTATGAGGGATCTTTGATGTTCATCTGCACATGTGAGATAGGACTTCGATACAACATCTCCCCTGAAAAATGAAGAATTGTTTCAGTATTGTACTCTAGTGTTAATTAGACTAATGATTCCAAACTGGTGTGGAAGACCCCCCACTCAAGTCTGCCATGTGGAAAGATTCAAAATGATTAAAAATTCATGTAATTAAACTAAAGCTAACCTTCATCCTCAGTTAATCTTCAGGACCCAATGAACTCCAAACCTCCCACACTTATCAGCTGGGAAACAACTGCAAATGCTTGGTTTAGCTTTTTTTATGTTAGCCTGACCTATGTACATGGCCAACAGGACTTGGAGCTGAAGACAAAGATTCCATGGGCCAGCACGAAAAGCGAAAACTCAAAATGGGCACAAAAAAACCTGAAAGAAACAAGAGAGGCGGGATGGTGAAAAATGCCATATGCTGTTTTGAAAATCACAATACAGAAACTATGCCGATAACTTGTCTCTATAGTTATTTTTAACTAATGCCTAGATGTGGAAAAACATAATCTTTTTCTGCATGGAGGTCAGTCACCAGTGGAATGCCCCAGAGACCTGTTCTGGGACTCGTGCTCTTTATGATTTTCATAAATGACCTGGATGAGGAAGTGGAGGGATGGTTTGGTAAATTTGCCGATGACAGAGATTGGAGGTGTTGTGGATAGTTTGGAGGGATGTCAAGTTGCAACGAGACATAGATAAAGATGCAAGACTGGGCAGAGAAGTGGCAGATGGACCTCAACCCGGATAAATGTATAGTGGTACATTTTGGCAGGCGAAATGGAAATATAATGATGGAATATAATGTTAAGGGTAGAACTCTGAGCAGTGTGGAAGATCAGAAGGACCTTGGGCTCCGGGTTCATAGGATCCTCAAATCAGCTTCGCAGGTAGAGGGTGTGATTAAGAAGGCGTATGGTGTACTGGCCCTCATCAATCGAGGAATTGAATTTAGGAGTCAGAAGGTAATGCTGCAACTTTATAAGATCCTGGTCAGACGCCACTTGGAGTACTGTGCTCAGTTCTGATCGCCTCATTAAGGAAGGATATGGAAACTATTGAAATGGTGCAGAGGAGATTTACAAGGATATTGCCTGGGTTGAGTGGCATCCTTTATGAGGATAGGTTGAGACAGCTCAATCTTTTCTCCTTAGAGAGATGAAGGATGAGAGGTGACCTGATAGAGGTATATAAGATGTTGAGAGGTATTGTTTGAGTGGATTATCAGAGGCTTTTTCCCAGGGCTGAAATGGCTGCCACAAGAGGAGTCATGATGTAGAGATGCCGGCATTGGACTGGGGTACACATTCCCAAAGCAAGCTAATTCACTCCAGGTTTGGAAAGCCCTTGATTTTAAACTCAGCCCTTTTTATATTCAGACATTATGAGCCTTTGGTGGCCCTCTTTGATCCTGCCCACTGCTTGAAACCTGACACGGTGGCACAGTGGTTAGCACTGCTGCCTCACAATGTCAGGGACCCTAGTTTGATTCTTGTGCTTGTCTGTGTGGAGTCTGCATGTTCTCCCTGTATCTATGTGGGTTTCCTCTAGATGCTCTGATTTCCTCTAAATCCTCTCTGTGAAACTGAACAGGCACCAGAATGTGGCAATTAAAGAATTTTCACTGTAGCTTCATTGCAGTGTTAACATAAGCCTACTTGTGGCATGAATAAATAAATTTTAAACAAAGCTATGTTTTCATTGTTATGATGTATGAAGTTGCAAGTGGTTACAGTTTTTCACTTCCAGGGCTTGACTGCAGTCTGCAGTCAGATTGTTAATGAGAATCATTATTTACACACCAGCATTCAGCATCAGAATGAAGCCTGTCTTGCTCACAGTTGCTATTTGGTGACAAGGTAGCTATGTTTGGATATTGATGATCCAGGGGAAGTAAATTCAAATCCCACCATAGTAGTTTGCAATTTAAAATTAAGTTCACAATAATTTGCAAATATATAGTTGATTTAAGTCAGGATTGGTTGTAAAAACCAAACAGTTTGGTAATGCCTGTAAGAAAGGGAAACCTGCTATCTTTAGCCATCCTGACTTGTCTGCACCTCCAGCCAAGACTGATGTGGTTGCTTTTTAACTGCCCTCTGAAATGACCTAGTAAGCAATTCAGTTATATCAAATTAGGGTTGAGCAGTAAATGCTAGCCTTGTCAGTGGTGCCAAATCTGAAAATGAATGCAAAAAAGAATTCTGCTGCCATCCCAACAAAGGAACTCCACCAGAGCTCCTACATGTGGCCTTGATTCCCTCAGCTCTGTGTGAATGGAACTCACTGATGAGAATGAGGCCTGAGCTTGAATGATGCTCTTTTTCTCAATGCTGCTTTGTGACAACATCAAGCACAATTTGAGGGGCATACTATAAAGTGATTGAGGGTGCTGTGCTGCTGAACCATCGCAAATTTTTCCATGCTTTTGCTGCAGCATAGGTGGGACTAATGTGCCAGCAATGCGTGGATAATGTTCATAAGCACCAGCAGTGTGCTGGTCACATCATTGACCTGTGTAGTTCTTGTACAAGAATCAGGAAAAAAAAAAGACTGCAATCAAGAATGAAAGTCATGTTTCCTGAAATTTAGACAGGCATCATGTGTAAGATTGCAGACTACTATTGACCAACTGCCCAGAGTCAACTCTCCAATGTGTACAGGCAATGACAGGAACTGCTTCATTAGTCATAATGCTCTGGCTTAGACAAGCAATCAGCTAGCATTGCTCACTGTCCAGTTGACTGTCCTTGAGAAGGGAATGTATTTGGGTGTTTGGATAGTGGTACACCCAACCCTCACATCTGAAGATCGTGACAACACTCATTGTCTTGGCTCCCTCACATGGGATGGCCAATTGGATATCAGAAAGCAGTTGACACCAAAGGATCTAAAAACTACTATAAGCCAAAGTTCGATTTAGTAAAGATAATGAGGTTGACAGTGATTAACATCTTTGTGAAGGAGAAACAGGCAATTGAGGCTAGCCTCATCAAAAATATGGCAACTAGCATGGGGTAGGTGTTTGTATCTACAGCTCGTACCTGGCAGCTTATTACCTGCACAAATGCCAAAATCAATAGCAAAAAATGGGACTAGAACGTCCAGAATAACTTGTATGCTGTAAAATCTGAGTAACAATACTGTCAAAACCCTATCCCAGAAAGAGGTGTCCCGCTGGTGATGGTGAGAGAAAGCCAGATGTTCCTTCAGATCAAAGATCCCTCCCCAAAATCATTAATCTAATTTTCATTTTTTATGAGTCATTGAAAGTGTTTGCACTCTGTTTGAAGACTGGTGCCTAACTGCATACAGTATTGTTCAGGTCTTTGTAGTATAAATATCTGCACATATAAGGTAAACATGGGACCGAGTACAGTACCTCCCATGCAGTGATGTAAGATAGCACATGACCCACATCCAAAGTCAGTTGAGTGTTGGATAGAGCCATTGTACACCTTACGTATATGTTTAAATAGTTCTAAGAGTAAATCAAGACTTACAGTTAACCTTCATATGACGACAAAGAGTTATTCAGATTTATCAGGCAGTAACCACCCTATAATAATCTTGAATATGTTAAAGACCAGTTTTGTTTATTGCACTCAGTATATATTTCTTCAAATAGTAAAAGCAAAATACAGCAGATGTTGGAAATCTGAAATAATAGCAAAAATTGTGAGAAATACTAAGCAGACCAGGCAACATCTGTGGATTGCGAAATCAAGTTAATGGTTCAGGTTGTTGTCCCTTCACCTGACCTGGGAAAAAAGTTTGAAATGTAAGTTTTTCTTCTCTTTGCAAACTTTAGGATGGCGAACTTTATGATGTCTCAGCTGTAAAAGTGGTCTCCCTTCACAGCCACTAGACTTCAATCTGATGGTTCACAAACTGCTCTAATTGCCTTTCAGGCATTGTTCATACTCACCTTATGTTACTGAGGCAAGTCTTTGCATTAGTGAGAGACCACATAATGATGAGCCAGAAGGTGTAAGGGTCAAGTCATGTTTCAAGCAGACACTGAACAGAGACTGGAACTCTGACTCTGGAATGATGCAGTAAGAGGTCTCACAACACCAGGTAAAAGTCCAACAGGTTTATTTGGTAGTAAATGCCACTAGTTTTTGGAGTACTGTTCCTTTATCAAGTGAGTGGGGAGTTCAGATCACAAACAGGGCACATAAAGGCACACACAGTTTACAAAGTTTATTCACCAGATGAAGGAGCAGCACTCCGCAAGCTCATGGCATTTACAACCTGGTGTTGTGAGACTTCTTACTGTGTTTATCCAGTTCAGTGCTGGCATCTGCACATTTGGGATGATATCCAGCAGGACACTCATATCCAGTGGCTGTGGTGGTCCAGGCTCTTCATTGTGATGTTGTGGACATCTTGAAACCTCTGGCTGTATATAGGACTTAATAGTCTATTGGAAGGTGTAAAGTTGGCTGTCGGCAAGGAAGGAGTCTTCACACTGTGGTCTATCAGACTGTTAATCAGCCTGCGAATCCTTTCATTACTTCACACTTTCAGGAAAGAATGTGGAGATAGGAAAACAACAACTTCTCAAATTACTGCTTCAGGTAATTACCCTTTCCTTGGCTGTTCCTCAACTCACCAAGGCTGTGAACAATATACTTTGGTGATTGATCCACCCTACTTCATTTGGCACCAGGACAGGTACCTTAGCAGGTGGTGTGTGTTAATGTTCCAGCTAGCTCAGAAGCTCAAGTGTCATCCTTCAACTCCCCACACATCTGTGATGAAGAAATACATCTTTCACTGCAGTGTTTACCTCTAACTTTCTATTGAGGGTTACAGCCTCAGACAGCATCTTGCTCAAGAGTAAAGGGCACAGCAGGTTACACCACACAGTAATGTAAACTTGGCTTCTGACTGAGGCTGTCTGATAAACTAGGCATAGTAAGTGATTTTTCTTATTCCATCCCCTCCCTATTCTTTCACACTCTGTACCCCAACATACTGTGAAGCAACCTAATTGTGCTTTATTGTTCCCCCTCACTCACTGAGACACAACCTCACTCTACTGCCACTCACTAGCACCCACAATGTGCTCCTTTAATCCATGTTCCCTTGCTCACTATGACCCATGTCACTCTGGCCCTTCAATGTGCTTCCTCATTCCACAATCCTGCTGCACCCACCTTGACACTGACCCCCTCAATGAGCTACCTCACTCTATGCCTTCCCTTCACTATGACCCACCCTCACTATGAGCCTCAGTGCTGTCCTTCAGTTTGTGCTGTGATGCACCCTCACTGTACTTTCTCATTATAACGTTTGTTGTTCCAGGTTGAACGGGACAAGTTGAAGTCTGAAGAAGATGCCCTGCGGCTCTCAGCTGAGAAGGGACAGCTGGATCAGTCTCTCAGCGGTGCAGAAATGGATCTCGCAGAAACACAAAGACAGATTCAGCAGCTGCAGGTCAGCACTAGTTTAAGCCAACCACAGGTATTTAATAACCTTAATGGGAGCAATCCTTGAATTCTCTTGCAAATTGCTTGCCATCCATCCTCATTGATTGGCATGAAGTCAGAGACAGGCATATTAGTACCAAACCAGAAATTAAATCAGTTCTTCTCCCTACTGCACCTTTGCCTAAGCCCCAAGCCTCTAACACTCATCACCTCCACACTCATTCCTTCCTCTGTTTCTCTGATATGCATAACAGCAATCGCAGTCCATTCAGCCATCGAGCCTGCCCTATCGTTAAATTAGTTCTTGACTGGTTCTTATCTCAGCTGCATTTATTTATCTTGATTCCATATCCCTTAAAATCCAAATCAATGACATGTTCAATTGTCCTAATGTTCACAATCTTTTGAGGGAGGAAGTTCAAAATTTCCACTCCCTTTTTTTGTATTCTTTCAAGAGAATGTGAGATTTGCTTGCATCACTAGTATTTGTTGCACATCCTTAAAGTCCTTGAGAAGGTGAATTGTCTTGATGAACCACTGCTATCCATGTGGTGTAGGCACATCTACAGTGCTGTTAGGGAAGGAGTTTCAGGATTTTGACCTAATGACAGTTAAGGAACGACAATACATTTCCAAGTTAAGAGGGAGACTTGTTTGGAGGGGAACTTACAGATGGTAGGCTCCTATGTGTGTCTGGCCCTAGTCCTTTTAAATGGTAGTGGTCATGAGTTTGAAAAGTGCTATTTGAAGAGCCTTGGTAAGCTACTGCAATACATCTTGTAGGTGATACACACTGTTATCAATGTGCATCACTGGTGCAGGGAATGAATGTTGAAGGTGCGGTTTGGGTGCCAATCAATCCTCCTGGATGATATCAAGTTTTTTGAGTGTTGTTGGAGCTATACTCATCCAGGAAAAAGGAGCATATTCCATGACATGCCTAACTTATGCCATTTAGATGGTGTTATAGGCTTTGGGCAATCACAAGTTGAGTCATAGGATTCCTAGTATTTATATTTCTGGTGAAGAAGCCAAGATAGATCATCCACTTGATACTTCTGACTAATGATGGTTGCAAATGCATCAGCCTTGTCTTTTGCACTGGTTTATTGGGCTCCCCCATCATTGAGGATGGAGATATTTGGAGCGCCCCTTTCTCCGTCAATAGATTCCCTGTTTCCCTTGCTATGCCAGTATTAGCTTGCATTCACAGCAATTTGCCATGGGAAAAAAAAACTTAAACATAGAAGGGCAAGGCTAACTAACAGCAGATGCCATTAATCCTGACTACAGCAATAGGTGGACCAATATATTTGTCCAAATATTAATAAGCATATTAAAGGCAGAATGAAGGTCCTCAACTACTGTGACTGAAATAATCAATTGCTTTGCCTCAATCAAAAAGAGCCATTTAAAACCTCAGAAAGAGAATTACAATCCAGAGTGACACTGAATATAAAGCTGACATTAGTAGTACCCAGAATGGGATGGGCCCAATTGACAGCGCATGA
The DNA here is from genome assembly GCA_024679065.1 of Sphyrna mokarran. Taxonomy (NCBI): domain Eukaryota; kingdom Metazoa; phylum Chordata; class Chondrichthyes; order Carcharhiniformes; family Carcharhinidae; genus Sphyrna; species Sphyrna mokarran. The sequence goes on along the minus strand of JAGIQG010000003.1, from coordinate 68,418,161 downwards.
TGTATTTCACCATCTGGGATCTACTTTAATACAGCTTGCCCAGCCTCACCCCTGGCCTGGTCAGAAATCAGAAGTGGCAGCAGGAGCTTCCTAGTATATTTTTCAACTCAGACCACCCATATTACACTGGCTTACTCCTAATGATGGATACAAAGATCTGATGGTGAAAACAATAGCTATTGTCATATCCCTTGTGGAACACAACAACTGATCAGCTGGGCATGGGATCAACTTCTTCTGCATTTTAACATGCTTGAAGTTGAAAACCTGTCTTAAGCAACCTGTTTTACTCTTGCAATGGAATTGACTGAGAAATATTCGACAGCTTCTGGCCATCTCCTGGGCCAGTCCCCTTCTCTGTTTCCTGACTGCTGGTTTGAAAAAATGGCTGAAGAATTTACATGCTACTACCTTCTAAGCTGCTGATAGTCATCATTTTCTGATTAGAGATGACTATTTCTAATTGGAAATTTGGTAAGAATCAATTTATCTGGATCCTTTCCCATTTTCACTTTCCAATACAGGGATTTGACTTGTTGAGAGAAACAACAGGCCATTTTAGTGGGTGTATCCATCTACTGAGTACACAATATGGCTCTGAATTTCCTTGGTCCTGTGTAAATATGCCGGAAATGCACTAGCAGAAACCCATCAGCCAGATTCAGATGGATTTTTCAATCTGCAGGATAGACATGCGAGCTTCAATAAACATCTTTATAAAAACCTGGTTTAGTCAGAAGTTTAAGACTAAAGAGAGAATTTTGAATGTGTGGTCAAATACTCAGTGCAATGTTAGATTGCGTTGTTGGACTGCAGGAAGATTAGTACTTTGGGACATCTGTGATTATGAAAATTACTATATAACCTCAAATTCTTTATTTCTTTCTCCATTAAATATGACTAAATAAAGAAAATTATAATGTCAGACTAGACCCTAGGGGTTCTGCTGAAATGCCTTCAGAAATGTTTCAATGTTCTTCGTGTCTTGCCTCCCTCAGAGGGAGATCTTAATTATTGAGGATAGAAATTTCCATTGTTGCTCCGAGTACGATGATTTCAAATCACTGTTGCTATCTTAAAGGAAGCAAAAAGTTGGTTTCAAGTTGAGGTTTATATTGAACATGTGTGGAAAGGAATTTGGTGACTGTGCATCGATGGAATAATTTTGCAGTTGCTAGGGAGCTTTGCTGGAGATAGAAGCTAGTTATGAAAGGTATTGTCATTCTTCCATCCCAAGCTTTGTAGCTCTATATCTTCTCATGGATTTGCAGTGCAGTAATCCCAACAGAGTGGGAGCCACATCAACCATAGCTCAGTTCATTGTACTCTTGTCTCTAAGCAAGAAGATTGTTTGTTTCAAATCACAGCACAGGGACTGAACACAAAGTTGAAGGCTGACACTCCAGTACGGCACCGAAGGAGTGTTGTACTTTTGGAGTGTCTATTGGATGAAATGTATACTAAGGTTCCATTTTCCCTCTGAAGTGTATGTGAAAGACCCTAAGATAGAAGAAGAGCAGGGGAGTTATCCCCAGTAGCCCTGGCCAGTACTTATTTCCCACACAGCACTACAACATCAAGTTATCAGTGCAGTTTCTGAAAGCTTGCTATGCACAAATTGGCTGCCTTAGAACAGTAATTAGTTAGTTAGTAAAGTAGTTAATTGGTTGTAATGCACTTTGAGATCTTTTGTAGTTATGAAAGGTGCTATAGAAATACAAATTTTTTTTTAAAAAGCACTGGAGCATGCTGTGTCTGGCCTTCAGCATTTATCTCAGAATACTTTGCTCGTTCATGTAAGAGTTGGCTTCCTTTTTGACAGGGTCTGACAGCTGAAATGGAGCGGAGTCACGGTCAGAAACTGATTGAGCTGACAGCCCGCCACCATCAGGAGCTGGAAAAGGAAACCGGGCGCCTGCGGAGTGCACACCAGCAGGCGGAGAGGACACTGGAGGCCAGGGAACGTGCCCATAAGCAGCGTGTGAAGGAGCTGGAGGAACAGGTACGTGCTGTATATGTCTGGCTTACCGTTCAAAGTCAAAAGCTGACAAGAAACTGTAGCACTTTATCTTCTCCTCAGTGGCACAAGACTTGAGCGCTCAGAAATAAGGGGATTTAGCACAGTCTTAAAACTATGAAAAGAATAGGCAAGGTAAACATAGCCACATATTTCCATTGACAGGTATATTAAAGACAAGAGGTCAAGATCTCAAGATAAGAACAAGGTACACAGAGCGGTGAGATTCAAGGCATTGATTCACACAAAGACTCATTGGAATGTGAAATGTTTTGCTATAAGTGGCAGGCAATTCCAGGACTCAAAAGATATTAAATGAAACAAAAACACAAAAGAGAAGGTGGGAAAAGCAAAAATGCAGGACTGGAGAATGGAAAATAAATGGGACTGCCTGACTTTATAGCCCCTGACAAGAGCCTAAAATTAGTGGAGACAAGATGGCCGATTGTATGCATCTAAAAGGACGTAATCTGTGTTACCTTTCTCCCAAAAAACACATATTTCATTATTCAGGTTTGCTATTGGCTAGTATCAACTCCTTTTTAACTGAATTTATTTGAGAAAACATTTTAGCTTCAAATTAAGTTGTTTGGTTGTGTGTTGTTCTGCAGCAGTAGAGACACTACAATTGGCACCAGCCTTCCTGGGCTCAGAAATGGAGGTTGATGAGAATTATTCAGCATTCTCATTCCTGATTACTGTACAGTGCCACTATGCTGAACTGTCTTTGTATGATTCCAAGTGAGGACAAAATCAGGCTCAACTCTGGCACTATCTCCTGTCTCATTGTCAAAGCCAATATGATTGGGCATCTGGAGAAGGAGCAAACATTCATTAGCGTAGGGCCAACAACTATAGCACAAAAACTGGGAGTCTGGGCAGCGGAATAATGTCGGAATGTGAAACAAAATCAAATTTAATGTTGAAAGTTGAAAGCAAATTTTCCATGAGTCCAGAAATTGGGTCGAAAACTGGCTCGGAAGGAGGAGACAGAGGGTAGTAGTGGAAGGCTCTTTTTCCAGCTGGAAGCCTGTCACTAGTGGAGTGCCACAAGGCTCAGTACTAGGTCCTCTTCTATTTGTGGTCTACATAAACGACTTGGAAGTAGGGGTAGGTGGTGAGATCAGCAAATTTGCTGATGACACAAGATGCTTGGATTGGCGGGTACAGAAGAGCAGTGTCAGGCAATACAACAGGACATAGACAGGTTGGTAGATTGGGCAGATAGATGGCAAATGGAATTTAATCCGGAAAAATGCGAGGTGATGCATTTTGGCCGGAAAAATGTAGAAGAGAATTATAGGATAAAAGGTAAAACTATAAGGACAATAGAGACGCAGAGAGACTTGGGGGTGCAGGTTCACAAGTCTCTGAAGGTGTCCTCACAGGTGGAGAAGGTGACAAAGAAGGCGTATAGTATGTTAGCTTTCATAGAAAAGGGTATAGAATATAAGAGTAGGAGTTTGATGTTGCAGTTGTATACAACTTTGGTTAGGCCTCACTTGGAATACTGCGCCCAGTTCTGGTCTCCGTACTATCGGAAGGATGTGGAGTCCTTGGAGAGAGTGCAGAGGAGGTTTACCAGGATGCTGCCTGGTATGGAAGGACTGTCCTATGAGGAACGATTAGATAGACTGGGGTTGTTTTCCCTTGAAAGACGTCGGCTTAGAGGGGATCTCATAGAGGTGTATAAGATTATAAGGGGTATAGATAGAGTAAATGGAGGTAAACTTTTTCCACCTTTAGAAATGGATAGGACGAGAGGTCATGGCCATAGGGTGAGGGGGGCTATGTATAGGACGAATATTAGAGGGCAGTTTTTCACACAAAGGGTAGTGGGGGTGTGGAATGCACTGCCGAGTAAGGTGGTGGGAGCAGGCACGCTGGGGCTGTTTAAGGGTCTCTTGGACAGCCACATGAGCGGTATGCAGATAGAGGGATATATTAGGACTGTTTAACTACGGCTTTTTTCCACAGGTAATTCGGTCCATAATTTGAGCACGCATTCGGCAGGTGGTGCGGGTACAGCTCTTGGATGTTGATTCATGGGTTGCCTGGTACCTCATGTCGTATATGAGTGCTTTATGTGGACCACCTGAAGGGCACCATGACAGCTCAGAGACTATCGATGTGGCTGTGCAGACACTTGGAATTGGGCCGGTGTCTGCGGGAGTTTGCGCGTTCTCCCCGTGGTTGCGTGGGTTTTCTCCGGGCACTCCGGTTTCCTCCCACAACCCAAAAATTCGCTCTTAGGCTGATTGGGTAACAAATTGTCCCTATGGTGAAAATTTTCCAAATTAGGATTAATATATATACTATTATATAGGACTATTAAAATAGGATAATGATTTGGTATTACGGTGGCGCGGGCTCGTTGGGCCGAAGGGCCTGTTTCCCGTGCTGTGTTGCTTTAAAAAAAAAAAAAAAAAAAAAATTCTGTTTAGAGTTGCCAAGTCCAAAGTTTGGCATAGAATTATAGAATCTCTAGTGCAGACAAGGCCATTCAGCCCACTGAGCCTGCATCAATTCTCCGAAAAGCATTCCGCCCTACTCTACAACTCTACTCATTTCTCATGGACAATCCAACTAATCTACATCATTGGTTTCACCAAGAAATAATTCAGCAATGCCAATCCGCTTAACCTGCACATTTTTGGACTGTGGGAGGAAACCAGAATATCCGGAGGAAATCCATGCAGACATGGGGAGAAGATGCAAACTCCACGTAAAGAGAGTCACCTGAGGTCAGAATCGAACCCAGGTCCCTGGCACTGTGAGTCAGCAGTGATAACCACTGTGCCACTGTACCAGCCTAAAAAAAATCACAAATTTGCATATCATTGCAATTTGTCATAGCAAAAGGAGCCAGAGAACTGAGATTGAAGATAAGTCCTAATCTATCAAAAGGTGCCTGATTTTATTAATTACTAACCGTTTAGTCAAAAGGCAAGAGTCAAAGTGAATTCACATGGAGAACTTATTCAAAGGATATTGTTGGGGTGCTCCATTAAACCAACTCACCAGGTTACTTAAATCTTTTGCTTGTTTAGGTGGCCATCCTTCAGGAGCAGTTGGATCAGGAGATGAGGAGAAGACAGGCCTACATTACCCAAATGCTCAGGTCAGGCAAGTAGCAGCGTCGTCCAGAACACATGCCTTCAGTCTGCACAGGTGGAGCCAGTGGACAATTGTGAACTTGCTCAATGTCAGATTAAGAATTCACACAACAAGGCATCTAGCTTAAGAAGAGCTGGGTGACCATTCTCATAAAAACACAGCTTATGAAACTTTCAGTTTGCACTTCAAATTATACTAAGTCATTGACCCAGTACTTTCCCAACCAACATTAAATGCACAGCAAGGTAAGGGATTCACCCTCACATTGCGATGGATGCAGATACTAGTCACAGAGTTGTGCTGAATCCTTCCATTTGTTCCAGCTCATCTTGTTCGAAAACCAGTGTGATTTCCAAACCGCACAGCAAAGGTCACTGCTCCTTCTTGCGTGTAACTTCAGTACTGTGAAATGAGCAATATCTTGTCATTTCCAGATTGAGAACTGTCTGAAACTTCCCCAAACACTGTTTTTCTCTGCCTTTTTCAGGCTCGGGACTCTAGCATTTTATAGATCCTGTTGTCCCCTTTGCTCATATAACTAACCTTGGAAATCCAAAGGAATTTAAAGAGGGAAGGATGTTTCAGAGGAGTACATAATATGACCAGCAGGAGTGTACCATTCTTAAACTTTATGTCAACCCACGCTTTGGATCTTTGCTACTCTGCCTTGTTGCTGTCATTACTGAGAGCTTTCCAGCTGTTCCAGAGCAGCTTAGTTGGAAGTTACATGCTGGAATTTTGGATCAGGCTGACTATCATAGGATTCATTGGAACCATGGTGAGGGCTGGTTTCTCCTCACCTTCAGTTACCATGGCATCTGGATTGTCCAGGTCAGGGAAAATGTCTAGGCCAGTTGGAAATCACAGTTCCTATCATGGAGCCACTCAATGAGGGAGTACATCAGGCTCACCTTGTGCAATGACCCACCAATGACGAAACACATTTCAGCTCCATCTTACTGAAGCTATCTTAGCAGTCCAAGAAACTCAAATGTGTGCATGGATGAGCCATTGTACCAGAGGATCTCAGGTTTGATCCCTGTCCTATACCAGTTAGTTGATTTGACCTGGATGGCAATGGTCCTGATCATTTACCCTCAAGACTTCACATGCTGGAAAAAAACATCAGCTGGCTCCCACAGCTATTTCTGTTGCCTTCCTCACAGAGCAGCTGGATGCCTTTTGACCTCTGGAAATGAGTGGATCAGGCTCAGCCTCCTGCAACTGTCAGATAACTTGGTAACAGTTACAGACTAGGTAACTAGGAATAGATGAAAAATGCTGATTCCAGAGATGACCACATCCAGAGAGCAAATATTTTCTTTTATTAAAAAAATTTATGAGCACTTTTGAGGTGGCTATGTTGTTGTTGTAGTGATTAATCTCAAGAAGCTGTCACATGGCTCATCCAGCTAATCATTTAAAAATTACGTCATATTATGAGCCACCATGACTTTGTTTGGTTAAATTTTATTGTTCAGAGCAAAGAAATTCCCAATACATCACCAGTGGCTCTGATTCAGCTGGATGTCACTGGATTTTGCATATTTTCCCCTCCTAAACCCGAGAGAACCTGAACGTCCAGGTAGCTTCTGCCAGAGAACTGCTTAAATTGGGTCAACTCACACAGCAAGGTTGGAGAGACAGGCAAGCAGGCAGGGGCTGAAGTTTCAAACTCATTAGGATTCATCAAAATTCCCAGGCTGTGACTTAGGAAGCTGTATGAAGGTGTCACCTTGTTAATACAAGAATCGATTATGGGATAGTATCCTATAACGACTCCAGAACATTGTTTAGAAAGTTTCAGTTCTTACCACTTAGTCACAGTGGAAGAGGAAAAATGGTAATATTCAGTGATTCAGTCTGAGCAAGGGTTGCCAAGTTCAATGCTCATTCCAAGAAATTTAAAACAGGCTCAAGTTTGTAATCCAATGATAATGTTCCCAATTTTCCATCTATCTGATTGGCACCTTCTTCTTTGTTGATCTCACATGCTCTTCTGCCTCCTCACTGTGTTGCAATTAAGATTAATCTCTCACTCTAACTCCATCTTTTACAGGACATCCACAACTATGGAACTCTGCATTCCTTCATCTCCCTTTTCTCCTAAACATGCAGGGTTTTAATGACCATTGTTTAATTACAACTTCTGGATTTATCTTACCATTTTCCTCATTCCTGACAACCACACCCTTGAAACGAGTGTAAAAGTGGAATAATTCCTTGGAACAATTTATTGTTCATAGCTAGTGATGTTGAATTTAGAACATAGAACATAGAACACTACAGCACAAACAGGACCTTCGGCCCACAAGTTGTGCCGAACACATCAAAACCTACCCAGCCATAGACCTATCTATAACCCCCAATCCCATTGGATCCCATATACTCATCCAGAAGTCTTTTAAAAGACCCCAGCGAGTTCGCCTCGACCACCACCGACGGCAGCCGATTCCATTCACTCACCACCCTCTGAGTGAAAAACTTTCCCCTAGCATCCCCTCTGTACTTGCTTCCCTGCACCTTAAATCTGTGCCCTCTCGTCGCGACCATTTCAGCCCTGGGAAATAGTCTCTGAGAGTCCATCCTATCTATTCCTCTCAACATCTTGTAAACCTCTATCAGGTCGCCTCTCAACCTTCGTCTCTCCAGGGAGAACAGTCCCAGCTCCCTCAACCTGTCTTCATAAGGCATGCCTCCCAATCCAGGCAACATCCTTGTAAATCTCCTCTGCACCCTTTCAATAGCTTCCACGTCCTTCCTATAGTGAGGCGACCAGAACTGCGCACAGTACTCCAAGTGTGGTCTGACAAGGGTCCTATAAAGCTGCAGCATTACCTCCTGACTCCTGAACTCAATCCCTCGATGAATGAAGGCCAGTACACTGTAAGCTTTCTTAACCACATCCTCCACCTGGGAGGCCGATTTGAGAGTCTTATGGACCCGGACCCCAAGATCCCTCTGCTCTTCCACACAGCTAAGACTCCTACCTTTGATAGTGTACTCATTGATCCCGTTGGATCTGCCAAAATGGACCACAACACATTTATCCGCGTTGAAGTCCATCTGCCACTTCTCCGCCCAGTCTTGCATCCTGTCGATGTCATGCTGCAACTTCTGACATCCCTCCAGACCATCCACAACACCACCGACCTTCGTGTCATCGGCGAACTTACTCACCCATCCCTCCACTTCCTCATCCAGGTCATTTATGAAAATGACAAACAGCAAGGGTCCTAGAACAGATCCCTGGGGCACTCCACTGGTGACCGACCTCCATGCAGAAAAAGAGCCATCCACAACCACCCTCTGCCTTCTGCAGGCAAGCCAGTTCTGGATCCACAAGGCCAAAGCCCCTTGGATCCCATGGCCTCTCACCTTCTCAAGAAGTCTTGCATGTGGGACCTTGTCAAATGCCTTGCTGAAGTCCATGTACACCACGTCCACTGCTCTACCTTCGTCAATGTGTTCAGTCACATTTTCGAAGAACTCAATTAAGCTTGTAAGGCACGACCTGCCTTTTACAAAACCATGCTGACTATTTCTAATCAACCTAAACTTCTCCAAATGCTCGTAAATCTTGTCCCTCAGAAGCCTCTCCATCAGCTTACCAACCACTGAGGTCAGACTCACCGGTCGGTAATTTCCAGGACTATCCCTGTTCCCTTTCTTGAAAATAGGGACCACATCCGCAATCTTCCAATCCTCCGGAACCTCTCCCGTCTCCATCGACGACGCAAAGATCATCGCCAGGGGCTCTGCAATGACATCCCTCACCTCCCACAATAACTTGGGGTACATCCCATCTGGTCCCGGAGACTTGTCTATCTTGATAGCATTTAAAAGTTCTACCACATCCGCTTCCTTAATATCTACATACTCAATCTTTTCAGTCTGCCGCAAACTTGTAGTGCATCCTCCCAGATCACTTTCCATCAATTTCTATCAATGTCAGCAAGAGAGAACCAACCACATTCCTTTGACATTCAATGACATTACTACTTCTGAATTCTCCACCAGAGAAAGGCAATGCCCTAATGATATTAATGCTAGACTATTAATCCAGAAACTCATCAAAGTTCTGGGGACCCAAGTTCGAATCCCACTGCGGCAGATGGTGGAATATGAATTCAGTAAAAATGATCTGAAATTAAGAATCTACTGATGTCCATGAAATCATTGTCGATTGCTGGAAAAACACATTTAGTTCACTAATGTCTTTTAGGAAGGAAATTTGTCTTCCTAATCTGGTCTGGCCTACATGTGATGCCAGAGCCACAGCAATGTGATTGACTCTCAACTGCCCTCAGGCAACTAGGGATGGGCAGTAAATGCTGGCCAGCCAACACCACCCAAATTCTATGAATGAATTTTTTAAAAATCACAAAATCACAGAACTGTCACAGTGCAGAAGGAAGCCATTTGGCCCATTGTGTCTGCACCAACTCTTCAAACAAGTATTATAACTTAGTGCCATTCCACTGTCTTTCTCCCATATCCCTGCACATTGTTTCCATTTGAGTAATCACCTAATGCCCTCTTGAATGCCTCAATTGAACCTGCCTCCACCATATTTCCAGGTAGTGCATTGTGTGAAAAAGTTTTTTGTCATCTCACATCTGCTTCTTTTGCAAATCACTTTAAATCTGTGCCTGCTCCTTCTTGATCCTTTTATGAGCAGGAACAGTTTATCCAGCTCGAGTCTGTCCAGCCCTCTATAACTTTGAACATGTCTATCAAATCTCCCCTTAGTCTTCTTCCCTTCAGGTGAACAATCCCAACCTGTCCAATCTATGCTCATAATTGAGGTTTTTCATCACTGGAACCATTCTTGTATCCTGGCAGTTACCATTGACCAGAAACTGAATTGGACCAGCCATATAAATACTGTAGCTATGACAGCAGGAAATTCGATGATGAGTAACTCACTTCACTTATACTCCTGACTTCACTAACTGTAAGGTTAAAACAAGAAATATGATGGAAATATGCTCTCCTCTTCCTGGATGAGTGCAGCTCCAACTCAAGAGTCTTGACACAATCTAAGACAAAGCAGCCTGCTTCATTGGCACCCCATCTACAACCTTGAACATTCACTCCCTTCACCACCGATGCATAGTAACAGTTGTGTATATCATCTACAAAATGCAATGTAGCACCTCACCAAGGCTCTTTAGACAGTGCCTTCCAAACCAGCAACCTTTATCCTGAGAAGGACAAAGGCAACAGGTGCATGGAGCATGTCACCTGCAAATTCCCTCCAAGTCACAAATCATCCTCACTTGGAAATATATCACCACTCCTTCACTGTTACCGGGTCAAAATCCTCAAACTCCCTTTGTAACAGTACTGTGGATGTATCTAAATCATATGGACTGCAGCATTTTAAGAAAGTGGTTCACCATCACCTCCCCAAGGAGAATAAATGTTGGCCTAGCCAGTGATGCTCGCATCCCATGAATGAATAAAACAACAATTCTAGTTGATAGCCCTCCAAAATACTAGACTCAGTCCTTACTGAACCTAGAGCCCAATTAGAATGAAATGTCCAGTCAGTGTCAGATTTTAACTTTGTCTTGTCCATAAATTGTTTAATAAAAACAGGATCTTGAATATGGGAGTGACTGGAAAATAGTTATTATTAAGAATCGATACAATATGTGGATGATGAATAGTTAATCCATTCAATATCCTGACAATTTTATAAAACCAAATCCTTCACAGAGAGAAGATTTCAACAGATATAGCATCATGGACTTTCATTGTCTTTTACCAGTATTGTCTTAATCACCTTTTAACTAGTTGTATTGCTGTGGTACATTTAATATACTGAATAGGTACGTCCAATACTGTGTTAAACTGAGAAGGAATATAACCAAATGTATTCCAAGAATGTAAGCCAAACTTAATCGTGTTAATGTGAAATTTTTGTATAGTTTTGTAATATGATTAAAATTCAGATTTTATAAAAACGAATAGTTGGTTATATTGTGGATTTAACCAGATGTGCCTCAGTCACTGAGAGTATTATATTCTCATTTGCAAGCTGCCATGGTTGGTAAAACCAGGTAACAAATCCATGTTTAACTATTGACTGACCTTAGTGAAATATATATTTTTCGGTCATAGTTTCGAAATAAATCAAATATTTACTCAATACTCTTTTAGAATTTCAAATTCAATCTACTCCCACTTCTCTTTCAGGCAAAGCATTCCAGATTATAACAACACACTGCTCAAAATAGTCTCATCTTTCCTGGATTCTTTCACCAATTATCTCAAATCTGTGTCCTCTGGTTACTGGCCCTGCTGCCAGTGGAAACCTCTGCATTGGCTTTAAAAACTGGCAATGGCTATTGTCAATGAATACTTGCAGTCTAGAAAGTAGTGAAGGTTTTTTTTAAAATATATTGTTATCCCAAATTTTTATAAATTGATCAACGGCACAAGATTTTAAAAAACCTATGTGTCCTTTCTCTACTCATTCCCAGCCATGTGTAACACACACAACATATGCCAGATGTCCATTTCACAAGGGGGAGGCATTATAAGTGAGTCCCATCCTCTTCTGCAAAGCACTTAGAAGCAGGACTCTACTAATTCTATGGCTTATTTTACCCTTGCAACAGAGGCACAGTAACATAATGGTTAAGTTACTGGACTAATAATCCAAAGGCTAAACTGATGGTCCAAGTTCAAATCATACAATGGCAGCTGGAAAGTTTAAATTCAATTGAAGCAAAAAAATCTGGAATTAAAAACAGAGAGGCAATAATGCTGATCCAAAACTAACCAAATTATTGTAAAAACTGGTTCATTACTACCTGTGGAGATGCCGATGTTGGAATGGGATAAACACAGTAAGAAGTGTCACAACACCAGGTTAAAGTCCAACAGGTTTATTTGGCAACAAAAGCCACCAGCTTTCAGAGTCCTGCCCCTTCATCAAGTGAGTGGGAGTTCTATTCACAAACAGGGAATATAAAAGTAATCAAGTCTTAAAGATATAGACAACATGAATGAAGAGAGCATTAAGCACAGGTTAAAGAGAAGTGTATTGTATCCAGATAGGACAGTTAGTGAGATTTTGCAAGTCCAGGCAAGTTGTGGAGGTTACAGATAGTATGACATGAACCCAAGATCCCATTTGAGGCCGTCCTCACATGTGCGTAACTTGTCTATCAGTCTCTGCTCAGGAACTCTGCGCTGTCATGTGTATGCAGAGACTGATAGCCAAGTTTGACACACATGAGTATGTACCTTTAAGACTTGATTACCTATAAAGACTTGCATTCAATCATTATTTTATAAATTGAGTTTGTGCCTTTATATGCCCTGTTTGTGAATAGAACTCCCACTCACCTGATGAAGGGCAACACTCCGAAAGCTAGTGATTTGCTATCAAATAAACCTGTTGGACTTTAACCTGGTGTTGTGAGACTTCTTACTGTCATTACTATCTCTCAGGGTAGAAAATCTGTCTCATCCTTATCCTGTTGTATCCCTGTGACTACAGACGCATAATAACGTGGTTGACACTTAACCTCTGAAATATGTAGCAAGCCACTCAATTATACTCAGAAGGCAGCTCACCACCACCTTCTTGAGAGGCAATTAGAGATGGGCAGTAAATGCTGGCCTTGCCAGCAACATCCATATCCAGCGAATGAGTGAAGAAAATTGCTAATGTCCTAAACTAAGCTAATTCAGTGCAGTCTGGAGATTATAGCCTCAGGCTTTCTGAGTTCTGCAGCACTTACACAATCCAGTAAGTCACAGAGGGAAACTACACATTGTGTTTCTAAATGACGTGGAAACTACATAGCTGGGGGCATTATTGCAGCTTAGATTTTGTGACTTGGAAAAGCCCCGACAAGCGAAGTAAAAGGAGAAATCCCAACTAGTTCTTGTTTTGTTGTTGTTGGGTTGCTAAGACTCCTATACTGAGTGTGGTGAATGCAGAATGCTGTTGTACAAAATGAGATTTCAGTTACACACAGCGAGCTCCTGCCACAGCTGTCAGTCCCATGATTACAACATTGGCTCAATTCACTGCAAGAATTCCGAGAATGAAAAGCTCCTTGTTTTTTGGGAAGCTTGTATTTGAAGCCAGGAATTCATGTTGCCAAAGCCTTGCTACTCCTCAGGACCTTACTGTTGACACAACAGTTAGTTGTGCACTATATTTCAGGGAAATGTAACAACCAATCAACTTACTACACTGACCTCAGTTTAGCCAGTTAAACTCCAATCAACCATATGGTTATACTGGAACCTGAAGCAAAAGCATGAAGAAGAGTTTACATCATGCATAAATACCAGACTCTGTTGCTATATGCTGCAAACATTGGTTATTTTCTTAAGCCCTGTCCATTGCACTTTGCAAAAAATAATGTTGATGCGAACTATGATTTGATTATACACTGAGACAGAGTCTGATTGAACATAAGAACATAAGAAATAGGAGCAGGAGTAGGCCATCCAGCCCCTCGAGCCTGCCCCGCCATTCAATAAGATCATGGCTGATCTGCAGTGGTTCAGTACCACTTTCCCACTTTCTCCCCATAACCCTTAATTCCCTTATCAATCAAAAACCTATCCACTCTTGACTGAAATATATTCAGCGAGGGAGCCTCCACCACTTCAACAGGCAGAGAATTCCAAAGATTCACCACCCTTTGCATGAAGAAATTCCTCCTCAACTCTGATCTGAACTGTCCCCCCTAATCTTGAGGCTGTGTCCTCTAGTCCTGCTATCTTTGCTAAGCGGGAAGAGTCTCTCAACCTCTACCCTATCCATCTCCTTCATTATCTTATACGTCTCTATAAGATCCCCTCTCAGCCTTCTAAACTCCAAAGAGTACAAACCTAGCCTATTCAGTCTCTCCTCATAATCCAATGCCCTCATCTCCGGTATCAGCCTAGTAAACCTTCTCTGCACCCCCTCCAAGGCCAATATATCCTTCCTCGAATGCGGCGACCAAAACTGCACACAGTACTCCAGCTGCGGCCTCACCAGCACCCTGTACAGCTGCAACAGAACCTCCCTACTTTTATATTCTATCCCCCTAGCTATAAAGGCCAACATTGCATTCGCCTTCTTAATCACCTGCTGCACTTGCATACTGTATTTTTGCAATTTGTGCACAAGGACCCCCGATCCCTCTGCACCGTCGCACGCTGCAGCTTTTCTCCATTTAAATAGTAATCCTTCCTACCATTATTCCTACCAAGTGGATAACCTCACACTTGCTAACATTATACTCCATCTGTCAGGTCCTTGCCCACTCACTCAACCTATCCAGATCCCTCTGCAGGCTTTCCACACCTTCCATGCAATTTGCTTTTCCACTCATCTTCGTGTCATGAGCAAATTTCGTCACCCTGCACTCTGCTCCTTCCTCCAGATCATCTATGTAAATGGTAAATAGTTGAGGCCCCAGCACCGAACCATGGGGCACTCCACTAGTCACCAGCTGCCAATCAGAATAGCACCCATTAATACCTACCCTCTGCTTCCTATTGGACAACCAATCCTCTATCCAGTCTAATTCCCTACCCCCGACTCCCTGCACCTTAACCTTCTGCAGCAATCTTTTGTAAGGCACCTTATCAAACGCCTTTTGGAAATCCAAAAACACCACATCTACCAGTTCCCCTCTATCTACCGCACTAGTTATTTCCTCATAGAACTCCAATAAATTCTGGATGATTGCAGTGGGGATGTATCCTAAGGTTTTCTCAAGTAGCTACTGGATGGTAGATAGTCTTCACTCTATTTTGGAAGCACCAAGCACTAGAGAAAGTTGGTGTGAAAAGCTGAACTAGTAACACTGGTAAGGCAACTCGACATGGTCTCCTAAAGCTAGTTGAAGATTGGCTGAAATTCTTATTATTCCGCAACAAGCATGACAAGATGATTAGCAGCATATGTTACAAGGCTCTGTTTTGAAATTGTTGGCAGGAAAACAGGATATTTTAGATGCAGGAAAAGCCCATTAGTCACAACAAGCCAATCCTTTTCTGGCCAATCAATCCTGTTTACCTGCCTCTTCAATCACTTCAGAAACATTCCTCTTTATTTCTTGAGCTCATTCATATTACCTGCCTTAATGTCCTTCTCTGGTAACTTACTCTACAATGCAATCACCCTTTGGGTGAATTAATTGTATGATTTCTCTCATTGTCCCTAATGTTTGCTTTTAGCATGTGTACCCTGGGATAGAAACTCTTCATTATCATGAACAAATTCCCCTGGGTCAACTTCATCAATCCCATACAAAAAACATCATCAATCTCCTTTGTGGTCTTTGCAGCTTAACACAACAACACCAGCCTCCAGCAGATGTGGACTCCCCTTATTTCCTTCACCTATCAATAAAGAACTGTCACGTGTTTTCTTGCTTACAAACAAGAAAGTTGCTCCAAGCGGTCTTTATGAGATTCTCTCATCAAAACTCTCACGTAACAGGCAGTAAAAATTGGCATCAAAAACATCTTTGCAGAAAAATTGCATTCGGCCTCCTCTGCTTTATCCTACTGTTCAAACAGAGAGCCCTCAGCTGTAGAGCTGTGTTTCCCATACTATTTGTTTCATACCCACTTGGAGATCTACCAGCTGCCTGTGCACATCCACCAGCATGTTGCCTTAATATTTTAACCCCTTTAATGTGCAAGCATTGTATAAAATGTATAAATTATAATACATTATTAGCAGCTTGAATGGGCTACTTGTCATTAATGCGACAGATGAGCTTGTTTATGAAGCATAGATGCATAGTAATTGGAGTGATAAGTGTTAGTTTGAGTTGTAGGTTGTTTCCTACAAAAAGGCATGGACAATACTTTGGATTTATTCCAATGAGAAATGAAAATTTGCTTTCACACAAAATGTGACAAATGATATCAAAATCTTGCCAACCCCTCCAACAATTCAAGGAAATCTCTTTGCATTTGGACTCAAAGCTGAGTCAGCTGCCCATGTCACAACTCAATCTTGGGTCCCACATCAGTTGAGATATTGAAGAGATTCGCTTGTTCTTTTATGAACAAGTTTTATAGCAAGGCTACTGCAGAAAATCTGTGAAGGGATTGCAGAGCCAGCTGTTTGGCATTTCCATTGATTGAGAGTACTCATTGCCAGTTCAGTGAGATGTTTGATTTCACTTCTAATATTGTCCTGCACTGTAGTTCATTCAGTGTCAGGAATTCATATATGTGTGAGAAAAAGTCAATGTTACTTTCTATATTAAGTAAACTCAGGAGTTCCAGCTTATTTTAAAAATCAATTTGTATTATTTTTCTTCCTGGTTATTGGAGGTTCTTGAAGTCCTAGATATAACTCATTTTAGCTGAATGAATATGTATGATAGGCCACTCAGCTGTGAGAGCCAGGCTTTGTTATGCATTGAGAATGTGTGAAGAATAACTTGACCTCAGAGTTCACAGAAACATGCTAAGACTTTGCCTCTGTGTAAAGCAATAGATTGATGTGTTCGCTCCATTTCATTGAACAGAAAATATTCTGAAATTGAAAGGTCAGACTTTTGTCAAGTTTAGCATCTTCAGCACACTACCAGGACTACCCCTAAATTGGTAGGCATGTTTTTGGCAACAGATGCTTCCCTATGTACGCTGTAGTATACTCACATCACATTCGTATACATGCCAATCCTTCACTTGTTCCATCAGTCATTGACTGTGCTCGTTTGGTGCAGATGCTGACAAATTTTGTACAGACAATATTGTGTTGATTTATGAAGTTGTCAAATGGTTGCAATATCTCCTCATCTGCTCTTTTGGTAGGTGCCATCTAGCAAACCAAAATGTCTTTTTGTTTTGCATCTTCGTTAATACATCTCACCCACCAGAAGGTGAGTTAAGCCTACCAGTTATGTGGATTCATCCCAGCTACAAAGTATCATTGCTCATTCAGTTTGCTAATTCAGTTAGGGCATCAATGGGCTTGACATTAATTCAACATATCATTAAGTGGGTAGATAATGACACTAACTGAATTTTAGGATCCCCATCATCTTCAAACCCACTGACAGAGAAGTGTAAATTTTAGCCCATGATGCTGACCATGTAAACATCCACAGTTATTACTTGTTCCTCTTCTACAGGTGTCAGATTTTCCTGACTTTGCAACTCCCTAACTCACCAAGAATGAGGTTTAAGGGCCTTAATATTGCCTTCAGCAGTTGGTAGGCCCAAATTTGCCTTGTTCAGCTTTAGCTATGCCCACGTCCACTGGAAAAATATTGTCAGTTTGTCATTGTGTTGTTCATGTTTTTTTCCGAGTGTATGCGTAGAAGAGATGGTTTTAGCTTGTTATTCAGGAGGATTTCACCACATAATGCACATTATGGCTCAGAATATTCAGCACCTCCAGTGTGAATAAATCCCTTTTTAATGTATTTTTTGTCAAATTTGCATCTCTTCGATACACTCCTTGTTTGGTAAAAATGTTTCACTTTATAGACTGAGATTTGCATGTTTAGTCAGTAATTGATGACACACTAATGATTTTAGCAATTGCACTGATAGTAATAGAGACAAATTTCACTACTTCACTTCTCATCATTGATACTCAGTGTGTCCTTCTTAATAGTCCTTGTATTTAGCCATCTCTTCATTGTTCTGTGACATGTAACAACACATATATAGTGCGACATATGAAATTAATAGAAGTCCTCAGCTCTCCCAATACATACCAATTGCACCTGCCACCACCCTTCCCCCCACCCCCAGCCCCGGACCTACCCTGGCACTCCAATTATTGTAAGAAGTCTCACAACACCAGGTTAA
The DNA here is from genome assembly GCA_024679065.1 of Sphyrna mokarran. Classification (NCBI taxonomy): domain Eukaryota; kingdom Metazoa; phylum Chordata; class Chondrichthyes; order Carcharhiniformes; family Carcharhinidae; genus Sphyrna; species Sphyrna mokarran. The sequence goes on along the minus strand of JAGIQG010000003.1, from coordinate 68,400,217 downwards.
AGTCCAACAAGTTTATTTGATAATAAAGGCACAAGCTTGTGTGGGTGAGTGGACTCACCTAACAAAGGGGCAAATCCCAAAAGCTTGTAGGTTGACTATCAAATAAACTTGTTGGACTTTAACCTGGTGCTGTGAGACTCCTTAGTGTGTTTGCCCCAGTCCAACGCCGGCATCTCCACATCATGACTCCAATTATTGCCAGTTTCTGTCAGATCTTGCTGAGTCAGACACAGGCTGCAATAACTCATTAGTCCTGGTCTAAGCATGTCTGAATCCAGTGCAAGACAAAGCTGAAATGGCTGAAGATGATTCTGGATGCAATAGATGATCCTAGTACTTTGGCTATCCGACCTCTTAGCGCTTCGCAGCACATTGATTAGTCCTCATTATGGCTGTTGGTTTATGTTGAAATCTTTCATCCATTCTGCTGAGCGTGGCTTTGCCTACAAGGATAGGCCATGGTAATCGCTCTTGGTTTTGCCCACTTGTCAAGACAGTTTGTCAGCATGTGGTAATTGTCACATACAAGCAATTGGTTGGAGCTGCTTGGAGAACCTCATACTAATGAGGACCAATAAAAGATAACAACTCCAAGTCAGAGATACCAAGTGCACCCAGACTCAACCCATACTCCCTATATATAGTAATAAATCATTCCTTTTGCAGGTTTTATAAATTTTATTTTTTAAAAGAAATAATCAAACAATTCCATCTATATTTTGAGATGTTTTATTTATTTGTATGTATATAAGTTTTGAAATGATGTATGTGAATCTCTGTCCACAAATAGGTTATGCTGCTCCTCTAACAGCCCATCGTGTCTCTCTCTTCCTCTGCTCATCTCTGTAAATGGAATCACTGCAAATGCCATCTTCATCCTCATCATCCACCTTGTAGCATCATCCTTTCAGCGGATATCGTCTCTGGCTCATCTGTGATGATTTCACACTTCTTGAAGTTGTGCTAGATCAAGGATGGATCCCTCCCTAAAATAACCAAAAGGTCTGTTTTCTTTCAGCTCTGACGAAGAGTCATCCAGACTCAAAACATTGGCTTTATTCTCTCTCCACAGATACTATCAGACTTCGTGAGTTTTTCCAGCATTTTCTGGTTTTGTTTCAGATTCCAGCATCCTCAGTAATTTGCCTTTATATCTGGTGGCCCAAAAGTGTAAACATCTGTGTTCCAGAGTTTGAACCATTCATTTCACTTTAAGTTTAGATGGTCAGCTGGTTATTTGCAACAGGGTCTTTCATACCCCAGGGAATAATGACAAGATCTTTGCATTATCATTGAGGATATCCTCGATGCATGACGTTCAGTGACTTGCAAAAGTACCAAGGACCAGCAAATAATGTTCCCGAAAGACTCTAATTCTATGCACTGGGGGTATTCATTTCTCATTTTAGCATTAATTTAGTATTGATCTGTTTGATTTTATTTGTGATACAGACATTGAAACTGCTATCTTGACAATCAGAGAAAGAAACCAAATAAGAGGTGGAAGACAGGGAGGGAAGGACAATTTTGACAACAAGTATATCAAAAGCAAGTGGTGGAGTTTTTCTCTTTATATAGATACAAAAGTATTCCATACTCATTGGGGATCAAACATTTTCTCTTAGTCAGGTTTGCTCACAAGTTTCGTCAATACCAAGTATTGCAAAAGGCTAGTTTTAAGTTATACATGTTGATAGGGTACATATTTTATTTGGGTACATATTATCAGGAAATTATGATGTGCTAAAATTTAAATGCCACTTTAAGGAATTGAAAAAGATCAGCAGTACAACTTTCAATATTGTTACTGAAATATTCTTTGCCTGAATTCCAGTATCAACCCAAACTTCAAAATTGTGTGATTCAAAATTAAAATGTACTCTGCAAACACTATTAATAATGTGACCTTTATTTCATTTTAGGCACAACCTAGAATCTCACGGGGGACTAATGCCTTGGAATTATTAATTTATAAGTTATGAAAACTGTGTAATGATCTCAGTTCATTTGGTGCAGGTTTTATGAGCTGAAAATGATAGATTAAGTGTATTAAGGAGTGAGCAACTGATGTTAGTAACTTAGCATAATAGTAATTTAATCACTTCATTGAGGCAGTAAACAATTAATAAAACGGTATCAACTTCATGGGGGCTAAATGATTTGCTGCAGAATATATTTAACATTGTTATAAAACATACACAGCTGGTGCTTTCACAAATGAGCTGTAAAAATCTTTCCTGTGAGTATGATTCCATGGTTATTGACAGAATATTTATACCATGGCCTGAACTTTTTGACCATTGATCTGGGAAGTGAATGAAAAACATCTTTCCTGAAATGATCAGCCCAGAATATAATTTCATACAGGTTAACCGATTAACAGACAGCCAGCATAAAACATGCTCTGTCAAAGCCTCAGAACTGCTGGGAGGGCGGGAAGAAGACAGCCTCAGAAGTAAGGCTGTGCAGATACATGGATTTGGGCCTGTGTCTGTGGGAGTTTGCGCATTCTCCCCGTGCTTGCGTGGGTTTTCTCCGGGTGCTCTGGTTTCCTCTCACATCCCAAAGATGTGCTCTTAGGCTAATTGGCAAAACAAATTCTCCCTAAATTGTCTCAAATTTGGTTTTTAATCCATAGATCTATAAATATAGACAGGGATCGCGGGTAGAGGTGAGAACATTGGGGTGGCGGCGCGGGCTCGTTGGGCCGAAGGGCCTGTTTCCCGTGCTGTTTTGTTCTTTGTTTCCAACATGCTCTCTCAGAATAAAAGCCGCGGTTGAGCTGTCTCAGGGAGCTGCTGACCAGGGAAAAATAAATAGCCATGGGAAAGTCATGCAAAGGGTACCTAGGCAGCACATTCTAACACAGACCTTAGTCTCCAGACACCTTTTTAAATTTTAATCCAGTCCTGGCATTTCACCTTGCTCTGGATCGAGGTTAATGCTAAAATGTAATGATCACCTGGCCAATTGCTCTCTACACACACCCCCCCTCCCATGCTAAACATGAAAGTGATGGGCCATGTAAATTTCATTCAATGGCCCCTTATTGGGTTAAATTGCCTGCTTGATTGTCAATGGGTGCACTCCTGACTTTTCTGCGTGCCTGCCAACTAAAATATTCCATGATGTACAATAATGATGGGACTCAGGCTCGATGACTTTTCAGGATATTTCACATGTTTCCAGGCAGGGCATGCATCTGGACAAGAACAAAAAATTCTAGCCCATAACCCTCAAAATAAAAACTTAGAAATATTGTGAGATTAATTTCTCTGTACAGTGGCCAAGGCTTATACCGCCATTGGCACAATATTTATTTTATATTTGGGCAGTTGTAATGAATCCGTGTTATTGGTTGGGTGAGATTTACCTCTGATCGTAGACTCCTAGTAAATAAGAGCTATGTGAATGGTGTTGAAACGGCACTGAATAGAAAATGAAAGGGATTGAGGAAAGTTCATAGACCCAATGCTCTGTCTGTTCAGCTACTGCAAGCAATAATCAAGAAAGCCAAAAAGAATCTTAAAATGCAAAGTCATTGAAATGTATTTAAAGGCTTCCAACTATTTTCACGAGGGAGCACTAGCCATTTAAATCGAGGTTGCCTTGAAAATCACGTTGGATGTGCCCCAGGGGACAAATCAGTGGTGCTTTTGTCAAAAGAATTTGCCTTGCTACTATTCTATTCACACTAAGATGGTCAGATAAAAAAGCCTCAATAAACTATATAAGATGTGATCTTGACAAGAACTGCCAACAGAAATGACATGAATACAACATTCAAATGGATTCACTGGCCTCAAGGATGCATAATTTGGAATGCTCTTTATTTCTAACATTTGGACATCTGTCAATTTTCTGGAGAAGATCCCTCATAACCATATGGATGTGTGGTTATATTGCAGGTAAACTTGTGAATATCAAAAGCTGTCATGCTTCAAATACTTTGGGACAAAGAGTCAGAGGGGAAGGAGAGCTTGGAGGCATAATGCCACTGCACACTTATTATTTCTGTTTATTTGTCTCACCATTATTGAGTAATGCAGAGACATATATGGCAGCATGCTAGACGGCGAACTACTATTTGCTGATGAAGGTTCATTGTCATGAAATATTAACTCTGTTTCTTTCCATTAATGCTGCCTGACCTGATATTCCAGCTTTTTCTGTTTTTATTTCAGATTTACAACATCTGCAATATGTTAAAAGACATCCCATCTGGAAAGTTTTGCATCATATCTTCCTTTTCTCTTTCGAGTGTCCCTAAGATAATCATGGGATAATGATGGAATAGGATCTCTGGATCACTTCATTGTCACATCATATGCTCTGCCTGATCTAAGCACTCATTTATCCAAACATACTGTTGTATTCATTCGATTACTATATACCTTAGATGTGTAGTTTATTTCAAATGATTCTAGTTCTAAATCAATAACAGTTTATTCACAGAACTTAGCAACATCTCTAAATTTGTAGGAGCTCCTGTCTCTGCTGAAAGCTTCATAGTGTCATAGGAGTTTATAGCATGGAAACTGGCCCTTCGGCCCAAATTTTGATGCCAACCTTTTTTTTAACTCTAAGCTAGTCTCAATTGCCTGCATTTTTAAAAGACAAAATTGTACCCGCCTCTATTTCAATCTCTGGCAGCTCATTCCAGACATTCACCACATTATCTGTGAAAAAAATTTTCCCTCAGGATCCTTTTGTTTCTCTCCCCTCTCCCCTTAAATCTATGCCCTCTAGTTTTGGTAAAAGACATTGACTATCCAACTGATTTATGCCCCTCATTATTTCTTAAACCTCTATAAGATCACTCATAAGCCTCTTATGCTCCAGAGAAAAAAGTCCCAGTCTATCCAGCCTCTCCTTATAACTCAAATCATCAAGTCCCAGTAGCTCCCTAGTAAATCTCTTCTGTATTCTTTCTAGTTTAATAATATCCTTGCTATCATAGGATGACCAGAACTGTACACAGTATTCCAAGTGTGGATTAATAACGTCTTGTACATTAAGACATCCCAACTCCTGTGTTCAACGTTCTGACCAAAAAAACCAAGCAAGTAAGGTGGAATTTTATAAAAGAATTTTGTGAAAAGCCAGAATGTGATTCTTGTCATGCTGGACATTGGGGGGTGGAGGGGAGGGTAGCGGAGCCTAATCTTGTTGGTGAAGCCAGCTGCTGAGCTCTAAGAACACCAATATGCAGGCATCACAATCTCCCAGTGCATGAAGACCTCTTGTCACCACCACCCATCCCATGGCTATTGACTGATTGCACTCTGTGCCATCCTCTGCCTTCCAACCCTGCCAATCACTGCCCCTACAGAGTTTCCCCCACCCCCCCAATCACCACCACAAAATCGAGCACCTCCCCACCCCGATTGCTGCCACCACCAATCAGACCCCCTGCCTTGCAAAGTTTCCCACTTCCCTTCCTTACAGAGCTCCCCTGCCTTCCCCGTCATAGCTCCACCCCTTTGCACCGCCCCTAGCATTGTCAGGGTGCCAGCTTCGCAGTGTCAGGCTGGTACTGCCCAAAAGGGAATGCCTGGCCTTGCGTCAACCATCCAGTGGGCTTGAATGGCCTCCAATTCCACCGGCGAGGCCACCATATCTGGTCCTGATTGGTGGGGACCATATGCGATCCTCACCAGTGAGGATCTCGACCAGTGAGTGGATAAGTACAACTGAGTGCAGACAGTAAAATCCGGGATGCTAATGATATTGAAATCAATTTTGCTGACAAATTAATGTCAGGAAGGTCGTGAAAGGTATAAAACTGGACATAATCCTGATTTTTCACCTTTCGTCCTATCTTATCGGCTTGCCATGCCAATTGACTAGCAGGATGAGCTGGTAAGATCATGGCCTCTGTCTTTTCTGGAGTAATCTCTGATCTCTTAACACACTGCTTCACTCACAAGTTTAAGTAATCAAGTTCCATGACCTGGATCAGGAAAGTAACTAGTACATCAAACACAGATCAACCAAACCACTGAACACAAACACACCAGTGAAATTGCAGATGAATTGCAGGTGGTCAGAATTAGTGTCTCTTAATGAGAGTCATATGGTCCTGCCTCCCTCCAGTAGAGGGCAGCTAGTTGAACCCAGATGAAGTTTTATGTCATCTTTTTAAATACTAATTCACCTTTTGAAAGGTAGATTTCTTGTATTTTATGACCTAAACCTTGGTCATCATTGTTATGCTATTTTAATACATTTTCTCTTTCTCCACTCTTCTCTCTCACCAATTCCATTCAGTCTCACTTCTTCCCCCTCCATCCGCACTTTTCTTTCTATCTCTCCAGTTCTATTCCCCTTTTAATCATTATCAATAACATTTTCTTCTCCTCTTCCCATTCCAACTCAAACACCCCTTCTTCCTCTTCATCAAGTATCACTCTCCCTATCACTTTGCAATTGCATTCACCAATATCGCCAACTCCTTTCAATTTTCCCCTTGCCCTCTCCCCTCCCCTCCTTCTCATCTTTCCTCTCCTGCTCCTTCTCTCTACCCCTTCAAACTTTCCATCCCAATCAGAGTTCCTACACTACTCAAGATGTGTTTGGAGTCTCGAGCCAATATTTCTCCTCCAAGCCAGTATTCATAGTTTCTGCCCTTGGTTTCAATGCATTTGTCTGATCTTAATTACTGTTCACAGTTCCTGTGTCCATTCACTACTTAGAGTTCTTGCTCTTGACTATTGTTCAAGCTTTTCTATTCCCAATCATCATCTAGTGAATTTTTTCGATGTGTGGGAATTGGATCAGAAATAATTCAGAGCAGCCAATTACAGTTGAATAGCCTGCTACTTCTTATGAATCCAACTTTAGACTTGCAAGGTCTCAACTGCAGGATACAGATAGCAAAAGCTTCAAACATTATATTCAACAATTATTCATAATGAGAATATATGAATGGGAGCATGATGTAAGTAATGAGATTGGCCTATGTTGAGTTAGTTTGTAGTTAATAAACAGGTAATTCTTCTTAAGCAGACCCACAGAATCAAGGATGATTTGCTTCCATCTGGTTCAAAGAATTCTGAGATGGTTGATGAGTCTGTTGCATGATCTACAGACTCTGCCACATATAGAAAATGTAATCGGGACATTGCAATGTACTGTAGCTGGAGAGAGAAAATATTGGCTCAGGTTCATTCTGGGAATACTATTCAATGGCTCTTGGTGGAATGTATATGCATGTTGGAATCAGTGCTTCAAGTATTTTGGGCTTTGTTGAAATGAACCCCTACACTCCACACCCAGTCCTCCCTCCCCTCCCATGCCCCTCCACGCATCCCCCATGCTCACAAACCCGCTTAGTGTTAAATAATCTACCACCTACCAGGGAATAATCAGAGATTGTGGGTTGCCACCCGGTCCAAGTCAGCATTTTAAATACGGACCGTAGAACCATATAAACCTTAACAGTGCAGAAAGAAGTCATTTGGCCCATCAAGTCTGCAACAAATCTCCAAAAGTGCATCCCACCCAACTGTCCTCTTCGCCCTATTGTCCATAACTCAATGTATCCACCATAACAATTCCACCTCACCTACACATCTTAGGTCATGAAGGGACAATTTAGCATTGCCAATCCATCTAATTTGCACATCTTTGGACTGTGGGAGGGAAGTAGAGCACCTGGAAGAAACCCACACAGACACAGGGAGTGTGTGCAAACTCCATAGTAACAATCACCCAAGGCCAGAATCAAACCTAGGCCCCTGGCGCTGGCTCTATGGTTGGTGAGATTTCTTGCCTCCAGCCCTTCATTCCTGCACTCAGAGGATCCCTCAGTAAAATATGGATGGTAACTGTCTTTAAACCCAGCCTTCATCCTCAACTTGTTCTGGCCACTCATACCAGCAGTGGTTAAAAATGATCAGAACGCAAGTCAGCCAAAGCAACCACTTCTCATTGTTGGCAGTCAGGCGGGGGTAAGTGATAAACTACACATAGTTCAAAGTGCAGATCTATCACTTCACACACAGTCACCAGGAGTAACCCGAGATGGTGCAGAAAGTCCCCTAACAAATCACTTGTAATTCTTGTGTTCAGAAAAAATTCCAACAACGTCTGCATCAAATTAGTTAGCCTGAGGGACTTGTCACTTCCAGCTCAGCTTCAGCCAAATTACTGGGAATCGACTCAATGCGTGATATCTATGTAAACCCACTGAGGCATTCAAAAGCAAATTTGCAACTTCAATTGGCAGCAGAATACTTTTCTTTAATCCTCCTTGAAAGTGAAAACTGGGGTGGGGGAGGTGGGGGCAGTGGGAGAGGTGATCTCACCTTTGTGGAAGGGGCAGATTCAGGGTATCAATCTGACCCTGGTTGGGTAACCCCCATAGCAATTAGGAGGAGGAAAAACTACTTGGTTTATTCCATTCTTAATCCTGTTTAGGACTGCTGGAGTGAGCTGTAATGATTCAGCCAAAAGCAGCTAACACAAGACAGGTGGCCGATCTGTTGGCACCTTCTTGGCTGTTCGACTCTGGTGTGACTCTGTCACGCAATCTGTCGGTGCTGAGATTGGCGCATGCGCAGTGACCCTGCACTGCTGGTCTCCCGATTGCTGGCCTGATGAAGGCCACAAAGGCCAAAAGCTCGCAGATTTACTATCAAATAAATCGGTTTGATTTAAAATTGGTGTTGCCAGACTTTACTGAGTTTACCCCAGTCCGACGCTGGCATCTCTACGGCTTGATCACTGGACAGCCCACCGATCCCCCGCAATGACTGCTCTCTGCACCCGCCCCCCCCCTCCGCATGGCTCAATCGCTGGCCCGTGAAACCATTCCCAGGCGTAGCCCTGAACCCCTCTTCCTGGCCGGCTCCAGCAATTCCTTACCGATTTCCCCTCCCTACAGTTACCCACCACAACATTCCTGACACCCTGCCCGCAGTGCTGACCCCCCCCTGCAGTGCCAAACCTGCCCCCCACCCCTCAGCATGTTGACCACCCTCCCAGTTTACCCCATACTCCAGCATGCCCGATTGCTGGCCTCCCTCCTTCCACCACTGTTCCTGACTATAGCTGGACCCCCCCCACCCTCACCGATCAGCCCCTTGGCCCTGCCCCATCAAACCCTGCTCCCTAATCCCCACTCCCATCTATCCCACGCTTTGGCACTGCTGCATGCCAGATGGGCGGTGCCAAGGTGTCCCTGGGCATTGTCAATTTGTCACTTGGGCAGTGCTGGTGGTCTAGGCTAAGGTGCCAATGCCCAGGGGCGTCCTGCTGCCACACAACCCTCTTGAAGGCCCCGATTGCTCCCTCTTCACTCCAGCAGGGTCAGGCTGCTAGTTCCTGGCAAATGGGGGGCTATTATAATCCCTGCTGGAGTGAACCACTCTGCCATGGCAGATGGGGGCCTGGAGTCTTCAGTACTTGGCCCGCTGATCGTATTTAACTTAAATTCAAATGATCGTTTAAATGGTCCTTGCACCTCCTTGTCAATTTCTGGCCCAGAGCAGATGCCGCCAGAAATTCAGTACTAGTAGGTGCAAGCAGTCATGATGTAGAGGTGCTGGCTTTGGACTGGGGTAAACTCAGTAAGAGGTCTGACAACACCAATTTTAAATCCAACTGATTTATTTGATAGTAAACTTGCTAGCTTTCGGTCTTTGTGCCTTCGTCAGGCGAATGAGGTGTTCTGGTCTGCAATAGCACATATATCAGCAAGCAGGGCGTGAACATGTGTGCAAATCCTGCGAATTGCCTGCTGCAATTTTCCCAGCCCGCTACGCTTATTTACTAGCACAGCAGGGTGGGAGAATCGCCTTCCCGCCATTGCTTCTGGTCATGACAAGCTGAAACTTAACATCATTATATTCATCATTGTCAATGCCACATTAAAATTATTGAAGTTGAACTCTGCTTCAGCAGACATGGCACTCCAGACTGTCATAGAAATAAGAATAGACCTTTCAGCCCCTCGAGCCTGTTCCACCATTCAAATGGATCAGAACCCCAACTCCTTCAACAAGCCCATAGTTTCATAATCTTTGATACCATTATCCATAAGAATGTACAAACATCATTTTGAATGACTGTGGAGGAAGTAGTTCCGGATTTCATCTCTAGACGGGGGAGATGAGAAAGTTTTGAAAGTTTCAAAACTTTCAAAAGTTTTGAAACTTTTGACTTTTAAAAGTCAAAGAGACATTTGAAAGGCTCTTTGAATGCCAAAAGCCCTGAACTCCATAGACTGTGACTGGTTACAGAACAATGTGGAAGTTTTGACCACAGGGCCAAGGCTTCTACCACCAAGGGCACCTGTGTTCTCTGATTCAGCAGTGTTCTGATGTGGTTGGTTTGAAGCTGACAGCTCAGCACTGCCGATACATTCCATGCCTAGTGAGGTTGAACAGTTCTGCTTTCGTCTCCTACTATCTCCAGATAGAGGAATGAGGGGGTGGCTATAGGGTGGCCGCCTGACCACCAGTTAGAATGAGATTTGTTGGAAATGATTCGACAATGATCCAGTTCTCTATTGGTAGCACTCTGCTGTTTGTGCCCCAGACTCGAAGCTACTTCTGAAAAAGGGTGTCTCTATATTTCTGTCACCACAATGAAACATTTAAGAATAGGACTTTCATTTCTTTAATCCCACAATAATGAATACAGAAATAAAAGAGGCATGTTCACAAAAATAATGTTTGATTATCCTACCCACTGACAGTGGGGCTTTAATCTCTGCTCTCAATAGCTTTTTGATTCAGTGGGCACAGCACTGCCAGAGCATGTGTGGTTGAGTGAGATCTTCCGTTGCATTAAACATGTTATATAAATACAAAGTGATGCTGTTGAAGTCACTATTGCCTTTGTTCCTCCACTAATTTTAATCCATCTCCCTCAAACTGTCACTCAGTAATTCCTCTCTCCCCAATATGCTCTGTTACTGACTGTGTCTCTACTAATGTTAATCCAGCTCCCTCACACTGTTGCACAGTCACTAACACAGCACCCTGTGTTCATGACTATGGTGGGACTTTCCTGTCTTGGGTGAGCACAGCTGGAAAATCCTGCCCTGTATCTCTACTGATGTTAATCCATCTTCCTCACGTTGTCACTCAGTAACCCCTCCCAGTGAGCATTATGAGAATCAGCATCTCCTTTGAGACAGTACTAAATCTAGGGGTTAATAATTTACCAGCTAGCAATTTTGTAGCCTGCTTCTTAATCAAAGAATCTGAGCCATCTCAACTGTTGTGATGCTTTTATTTATTTTATGGGGGTATCTACTCAGGGCTATGCTTAATGAACGTTATTGGAAAAAAGTCTGTCTTTCTGCAAATTATACTTGAAGACAGCATAACCTGATATTGTCTTTACAGAAAGCCAGGGTTAACAGATAAAGTAATAACGGAAGCAGGCAGTGATAGTGTTAAAGCATTAGGGATATGATTGCAGACATGGCAGTTGGGCTGAAGAGTTTACATGAGAGGCTTCTGATGTTGGAAAGCTTTGCAATCGACGTTCGTCCTTTCATTCCATGTTTCTTTGTATCTAGTTGAAGCATGTTATTTGTTTTTTTGGCAGGGAATGTGAATTCATTTTAAAATTCAGATTGCTAATGCCCGGAAGGCTTAGTAGTGCCTCCAATTCTGGTCTCTTGAGCTTCTCAGATTTGAATCACCCCATTATTGGTGAGTGTGCTCCAGCTCCCAAGGATCTAAGTCCTAAAACCCCCTCCTTAACCTCATTTCTACCTATACTCCATCTTCAAGGTGCCCCTTAAAAGTCTTCTCCTTGCCCAAGTTTTTGAGCTCTTTTTTAAGCATCTCCTCACATAGCTTGGTGTCAAATTTTATTTGGTAATAGTTCTTTTGAGATATTCTGAAATGTTTTACTGTATTAAAGAAGCTCAATAAGTACACATTGTTGTTGTTGTTGTGTGTAAAGCACTGCTCGGTGTGGTCCTGGACAATATGGGATCAGCTGGTCCATAGCATGGGCCCACAGCTGTGCTGAATTAGACTGTCTCACCCGTGGCAGGAGCTGTGATACTGTAACTGGCCTTATTGTACCTTGGCTGAGAATGGGGGAGTTGTGCAGCCAATGTTTCTGCTTCTGATTGCTTTCCACCGGCTTGTGCTGTAGAAACTGAGTGTGTCAGCTGTTGGTAGTGTGGAACTGGCTGTGGCATTTTCATGTTGAATAACCTACTGTCAGTGTCCTGTCTGCTTTACTGAGGTGAAGTTTGGAAAGGAAAAACCTGCAATTGAAAAGCACCTTTAACTGGGTGCTCTAGGTCCCCAAGCATTCCACAACCTATTTTTTGAAGTGGTTCAACATTTGGAAATGCAGCAGCAAATTTCCACATAGCAATGTCTCGCAAACTGAAGAGATAAAAGCTGAGTCCTTCGTGTTTTACTGGTGCTGATTGTAAGATAAATACTGACTGGGATTCAAAGAGAACTCCCTGCTCTTTTTTTGAATGTTGCCATGAGATATTTTACATCCACCTGCAAGGGCAGATGGAGCTTTGGCTTCACACCTCATCTAAATGACAGCATCTTTGTTAGTACACACTCCCTCAGTACTGGAATGGAAGTGCCAACCCAGATTGTGTTTAAGTCACTAGAGAGAGATTTAACTCAAAGGCCAGAGTATCACCACAGAGACAAACGTGGAACTGTACCATAATAAAAGTTAGCACCTACAGAAAAATCTCAGCAAAAAAAGGGAAATTGAAGGATTGCAAAGTGTTTTTCACATAATACAGACTAGAAAAGCACCTAAAGCTCAGTAAAAACAAGAAGGAGCAGAGAATTGTGAAGTGCTTTTCATGTAACACAGACTAGGAAAATATCTTTGGCATTGCCGTTGTCATAGGGTGCATTATTTTATAGGTAAGGAGTATCACTCCATGTGTTTAACATAATTGGCAAAAGAATCTAAAGGGAGATTAGGAGAAATATTTTTATGCAGTGAGTTGTTCTGGTCTGGGGTGCACTGCCTGAATGGGGAGGAAACCGATTTAATTTTAATTTTCATAAGAGAATTTGATAAATGTGAAATACAAAAATTTACAGGGTAATGGGAAATGTGTGGGGGAGAGGGACTGATTTACTTCAGAGAGCCAGTCCAGGAACGATCAAGAAAATGGTCTCTCTCCATTTTGTATCATTCTACGAAACACAATGGTCTCAATATTCTTAATATCCCCATATTTGTTGGCCCTGTGGTGAAGAAAATCAATGCAATCAATTCCTTGGTTTAGCACAGCTCTGGCCTTAAATTTGCACTAGTCATGGACTTGACATTCTTCTGCAATTGAATTTGATACCAATTGAGGGTAGCATGATAGCACAGTGTTAGCACTGCTGCTGCACCGGGACTTGGGTTCGATTCCCAGCTAGGGTCACTGTCTGTGTGCACATTCGCCCCTTGTCTGCATAAGTTTCCTCTGGGAGTTCCGATTTCCTCCCACATTCTGAAAGGTGGTTAGGTACATTGACTCGAACAGGTGCCAGACTGTGGTGACTAGGGAAATTTCACGTAACTTCATTGCAGCATTAATGTAAGCCTTGTGACTAACAATTTTTTTTAACTTTTTGATGTTGCCCACTGAACTAAACTGGAAGCTATGTTCCTACTAGCCTTTGAAGAATTCCCAACATAAGCCCTGCACCTGGAAGTGTTTGGTCCTGGCAAATTTATGATGCATTCTTCAAAACAAGTATGTCTACCTGTTGTTAAATAAACATGGTTGCATTGACCCAGTGGTGAATAGTTAATCATACTGAAGATCAGAAGCCGTATTTTCTTTGTGGGAGGGTAGATTCCAAAGATGCAGTCATTACAGCTATGGATGTCATCTGGACTTGAGTTTCTCTCTGGATTTCCAGTGGCTTTCTTTATCCCTTTGTAGTTCTTTTCAAGTGTGACTCAAGAATTTGCAGTGGATAAATGCCCTAGTTTAAAAGTTTTGGTATTAGAAATGAAATGACTCACCTTTTGACATGAAGCATACAGATTGCAGAATTAATAGCCTTTATGTATAAAGGATTTTTTCTGAATGGCAAAGTTAATTTTAGTAAAGCTGATAGCCTTGGAACAGCTGTTGTTACTTCTGCTGGCCCTGCTAATTCATTATTATGTGTTGAGCAGCTTGGAATGAAAACTGAGGTCCACAGTGCAGCAAACCATCAATCTACAGCACATGCACAATGGGTCTAATGGCCTACTTCTGTGGTGTAAGATTCTGTAAATCGACTGAAGGTGGATAGGCCTGGGAAAGATATTGATTAAATAACAGAATTAAAGTTGTGGTAGGGACAGAATACTCAACATATCTGTGGTAGAACAGTGGTTAACACTACTGCGTTACTATGCCAGGAACTGGGGTCCAGTTCTGGCCTTGGGTGACCATTTGTTTGGAGTTTGCATGTTCTCCCCTGTGCCTATATGAGTTTATTCTAGGTGCTCTGGCTTCTTCTCACTGTAAGAAGTCTGACAGCACCAGGTTTAGATCCAACCGATTTATTTGATAGTAAACTCACAAGATTTCGACCCTCTGTCAGGTGAACGAGTGTTCTGGTCTCAAACAGCACACATAATAGCACAGACTGTTTATTAGATTACTGATTAGAATGTGAATCTTTACACCTAACCCGCTATTCAAGTCTTAAAGTAGCTAACAGTGTGAGTGGAAGGAGCACTGAGCACAGGTTAAAGAGATGTGTATTGTTTCCAGACAGCACAGTAAGTGAGGTTTTTTGCTAACCCAGGCAAGTCATAGGGGTTACAGATAGTGTGACATCATTCTTCGCACTGTCCAAAGATGTGCAGGTTAAGTAGATTGGTCATGTTAAATTGCCCCTTAGTGTTACAAGATATGCAGGTCAGATGGATTAGCCATGTTAACTGTGAGATGTTATGGGGATAGGGCTTGGGGGGAAGGAAGGGTACGGTAAGATGTTCCTTCAGACAGTCAGTGCAGAATTGATGGGCTTAAATGACCTTCTTCTGCAGTGTAGGGGTTCTATGGTTTTAACACAGTAAAGCATGAAGCTTAGGAGGAATGGTAAGAGGAACCCAGGCCACTGATGTCAACAAAATAATAAGGAAGAAAAGCTGGAATAGAGCAAATTCAAATGAATTTGAATGTAGAAGGTGAAAAAGGACTGCTTACAAATTGGTGTGCTTTATCTTGATCCCTTTGCAGAATTCCAGGAGGGCTTAGAGAATATGGGATTTGAGTTTTAGATGGATTTAGAAGGATGATTATGACAAATGCGACTATATGAATAGTTAACAAATTTAAAATGAATAGGCTAATAGCATTTGTACCAGAACAGCATTCCCAATAACGTCCCAGAAATAGACAACTACAATAATAGCCAGGATACATACATGGTTAAGAGTTCACAATAATGTGTAAGTTTTAGAGAAAATTAGAATTTTAGAATCAGAATCATTGAATCCCTACAGTACAGAAGGAGGCCACTCAGTCCATTGAATTTGTACTGACCCATTTTTAGTTTTATCTTACTCAGGGCCTATCCCAATAACTCCATATAATTACTCCACTAATCGTCCTAATCTATACATCTTGGGTAACTATGGGACAATTTAGCATGGCCAATCTGCCTAACCTGCACATCTTTGGACTGTGAGAAGAAACAAGAGCATCTGGAATAATATCTAAAATATATCAAAAGTTAGGAATTTATTGTAATATCCAGAGATATTGGGCAGGATTTTCCAGCCCCGCTCATCCCAAAACTGGAAAATCCTGCCTGAAGTCAATGGACCTTTCCATGGTTCACCCCTTGCCTGCTCTGTTTCCTGTTGCTGGCAGGACGGTAAAATTCTGGCCATACGGAACTAATAGTAATGACTAGGACAAGGCAATATGTGAAACTTTGTAGTAATGCTCATGCTGTATTGAGTGAGTGTACAGTGATATCTTAGCTATCTATATTGGTCATGCTGGTCTCCACCCTCTAGAAATCCAGCTTGTCCAAAACACAGCTGTCTATATCTTCCTTGTCCTAAAGTCCATTCATCAATCACTCCTAACAAGCAAATATTAGGTTTTCACTCCCAATGCCTTCTGTTTTAAATGTTGGCTCTTGCTTCAAATCACTCCACTCTCACTTTGCCCAACGCTATCTTCAGCTGTACAGACATTTGCTCTGTTTCTGACTTCTGTACCTTTCCTTCTTGAATTTCCTTGTCATTGGTAGCAAAGCTTCCAGCCATCTCCGCTCTATTCTCTGGTATCCTCCTTAATTCTCCCACCTCTCCACTTCTATAAACCTTTTCCAAAGCTATAATACTTAGCACCTTTCCTCAACTCTCCTTGGTTCAATATCCATTTCCCTATCCATCTCCGTTGTGAAGTGCACTGGGACAGTTTTTCGATGCATTGAAGCTGCAAAATCCATGCAAAAAATGGTTATTATACAGACTTCCAAATCATATAGAGCAATGGAAAAATACGACTGGCATGAATAAGGAAGTCAAGATTCAGAGAGACTTTATCAATGGAGATAGATGTAAACATTTTATCTGAGGTCAGAGGAAATCATAAAGCTGGGAATGCCTGTAGATGATAGAACCAAGATAGGTGCTAACTGTAGATGAAACTTTGAAGGCAGATGAAAATAAATCTCCCATCTAACAGCTTCACTACAAGGACTGCAGCTGTTCAAGCAGGTGGTTTACTACCAACTTTTCAAGAATAACGAGGAATGGACAATAAACGTTGGTCTTGCCAATAAGGCTCATGTCTTGAAAATAATTTTACAAAGTGAAAAAAAACCCATAGAACCGCTGAAGCATGGTTTTCTTCAAAGCACATGGATAATGATGCTTTGATTCAAAACTTTGTTCTTGGAGAGTATGAATGCTGAGTGTATGTTCTAAACCAATCTCTGACCTTGGAAAGGAACTTTTCCTAATTTATACATTTCCCTTCTCTTCTTGGACGTCATTGATATATAGATAATGTTTCTTAAAGCATGAGAAGCCCAAAGTCTTGTGTCTAGTTTTGTTTCACACCTGGTTGAATTTTGAGGTTTAGAAAAGCTAAATGTAAGTACAAATGAATGTAATTGTTTGTATTAGAATACCAACATCCATGCGGATTAGCAGTTTGAGATATATATATATACATATAGACCAATGTGAATAGGATTTTCAATACTTCCTCAGCCCAGTAAGAGAGCCTTAGCGTCTCACAGAGGTAATTAGCTTGGACACATTTCTGCTGTAGGAGGTTTACAATAGGATAGACTACATTCTTTTTTGGAATTTATTCCTTCATGGGATGTGGACTTTGCTGGCTAGACCATCTTTTGTTGCCTAAAATTGCCCTTGAGAAGGTTGTGGTGAGCTGCCTTCTTGTATTTTGCAGTCTGTGTGGTGTAGGTATACCCATAGTGCTGTTAGGAGGGCAGTTTCAGGATTTTGACCTTGAGACAGTGAAGGAAGGCAATATAATTCCAGGAAAAGTGATATCGTTCCAATCTCCTGGTTAGTCTGTGGTGAGATATGCTCTGGCCTTTTTGGGATGGAAAGCAGGGCACCACTACAAATGCATTTATCTGTCTTTCTGTTCAAATTGTACTGTGTAATTTTATTCCTCTGCATTCCTTCAGTCTGTCTATCCCTCCCAATTCAATCTGTAAAATTGTCTATACTTCCCAAACCAATTCTTCAATAATTCTTCCCCTCCCAATCTGATCCTTCAATGGGTCAGTCCCTTCCAATACATTCCTTCAGTGTATCAATTCAATATCCCCATGTGTTTATTAATCTCAATTTGTTCTTTCAGTGTAACTATCATTCCATCTATTGCGTTTCTGTGTCTTTTTCAGGAATTGGGGAAGAATGTGTCACTCTGGAACAGGATGGATGTTCTAATGCCTTTTAAGGAAAATGCCTTCAGTATTTGCTCAGTGTCGAACCAGTGCTGAAACACCTGATCTGGGTGTACACGTCCTGACAGTGGACCGGGAGCTTTGGTGTGAAACACGTCAAGTACCTGATTTGTTCATACTGGATAAGAACAGTTGCGTTGGGGAGATCAGTGCTTCAAATATAAGGTGTGCAGTACCTAACCTGGGACTTATTGATCAAACAATACAAGAAGAAATTTCATTATTGAGAACTGGGAATCCGATTAAAATGTATAAGCTGTTAACTCTGTTGTGATGAATGTTATGCTTTGATGCATATTTTTCTCTCTCTCGCTCTCTTTGGAAAGATTTTTGATCAGGAAGGTGTGTGTATATGAAATGTAACATTGCTGAGTTGCTTCAATACAATCATTTACAAACTCTCCAATTTGCAAAGTTCAGCTTTAAGAAAGAAAGTTTTCTTTCCCTCTTGAGGGCAGAGAGTTGCTGAAGCTCAGGCGGTGATTGGACAGCCGAGTGCCAGCCCCTCAGTTTTGATTGGGTGCTGGGTTGCCAGTTAGGTTGGGTATCAGTTTCCAGAGGCGTCATTGGATGAAATCGCTCTGGGGGCGGGGAGTGCCCCCCGCTCTGTCATCCCCGCCCCCAAATAGTGTGGATGCCGGGACCCCCCGGAGCAGCGAGCACAAACTCTCCAGGTGACTGTTAGAGAGGCTCTGCGAGCGGGTTCCTGCGGCAGGATGGAGCGGCGGCTCGGGGCACTGCTGGCGGCCGGGGTTGTGCTGGGGCTGCTGGACGAAGGCGCCAGCTTGGTCCCGCTGAGTGACTTTTACCCTTTCGGTCTGGAACATGGGGACACGGTCAATGCCAAAGTGGATGATGGAGGCTCGGGGCTGGTGGAGATCTCGCTGGGTTTTCCGTTCTTTGGCGAGAGGCACTCTGGGCTTTACGTGAGTCAGAGTCGATGTGCATGCTTCGTTGACAGCTTCATTTCTGTCCCTCTCTCCTGCTATCACCCACCACTGGCATCTGATGCCAATCCCTTCGCCCTCTTTCCCGCTGTCAGCCCCTTGAGCTGGTCAACTCAATCCCATCTCTCGGTAAATGTCCATCAACCCCACTCCCCCTTCTGCAATGGACCCCATTCGCTATTTCGAACCGATACCTCCCTGACTGTCCATCCTCGGTCAACTCTGGAGCCTGGCCACACTGCTTGCCCCCATCTGTGTATACTAGTCCACTCTCCCTCATGTTTGTCATTCATAGGAAGCACTGAACTGCCTCCAACCGTGCATTGGACAGTCAGCCAGCTGCCCTGTCAGGCAATGTGTACACTCCTGCATAAACTATCGACGCATATGAAACACCGAGCAATCTACCTGTAATGACACACTAAGCATTCTACCTTCCCCTTTATTCCTCACTGGATGCTGTTCTAACCCATTGTTTTTCCCATCCATTGCTGTGTTCTGGGCTTTTTGCATTTTCACATCCCTATACACTGGGCATCCTACCTGTACAGTATTCTATAGAAAGCACTCTGCAAAGTACTATGTGAGAACATGGTGTGTTCGATCTACTCATTCTTACACAGAATGCTTCACCAACTGAACATATACTAGGCAATCTACCTGTCTACTGTTGTCTCCTTTGTACTTCTAAAAGCCCATTATTATTACAGTGGTACCTTGGCCAATTATTATTAATTTGGTTCCATTTGCTCTTTAAATTCCAGATTCTCAGCTATTCATCAGGTTTGTCTATTAGTACACATATCCCAGAAACTTTGCCTGACCTTTATAATACACTGGACAGACTGGCTGCTCATCATTATGCACTGTCGCCCACTTGTCAATTATTTTATGCTGAGTTCTCTATGTTTCATTACTATAACCTCCAATGCCTCTTTCTCTCCTTTCCATCCTTTCCCTCAGTATTTCGCAAGCCACTGGTCAGCATTATACTGTTAGGATTAGGATATACTAAACTCTAATCTGAGGTTGCAAGAATTCCATTCCCAAGCTATTTAGACAAGTTTCTGTCTATGCCAGAATTTAACCTATGCGTTGGAAAGGTCCCTGCGAGGAACGGGCTGGTGAATTAATAGACCACATGGATTTACAGTCTGGAGGCAAATACACACCATCTGGCTCAAAGTAAATGATAGTGGAACGGTAGTGTACTATTGCCTTCAACAATAACTTGCCTTTATATATCCAGGGTTCTGAACAAGAGCATTATTGATAACATTTTATTTTTATCATTCAAACCCTACACAGAAATAACCACAATGGTGAAAACAGGTAAGTTTTACAGAGTCCTTAAAGGAGAAGATAGAGGCAGAATGATTAAGGGAATGAATTCCAGAGCATCTCAAAGCACACCCATTAACAGTGAGCAATTAAAATACAGGACCCACTAGGTGCCTGAAGTGGAGGAGTGCAGAGACCCAGGCTGGTGCAGGTTGGAGATGGAGTGGAGCAAGGTCATTTGTTGATTTGGAAATAAGGCCGAGGATTTTAAAATCGAGCATTATCAGACTGGGAGCTGTTGTAAATTAGCAAGCGCAAGAATGATAAAGGAACCGGGGTTACTGTGAGTTAAAGGCTAGGCAGCAGACATTTTGGATGAATACCAGTTTATGTATTTTGGAAGATGAGAGGATGGCCATAGAGCATTAGAAGTGTCAAGTTTAGAGACAACAGCGAGGTAACTGAGGGTTTCAGCAGCAGATGAGCTGAGTCAGGGCAAAGTGGGATGTAGGTGGTTGGTGATGGGACAAATAGATGATTTTAAGCTCTTGTCGAGGTCAAATATCAAAACCAAGGTTATGAATGGTTGGGCTCAGTTTCAGATAGTTGTCAGAAAAAATAATGAGAGTGATATGTCAGAACGGAGACAAAAGCTTCAATCTTTCAAAGATCTAGTTGAGGGGCGGGGAATCACATTTATTCAGAAGTGAATGTTCGACAAGCAGGATGACAAATCAGACAGAAGACTTGGTGATGAGGTAGAGCTGAGTGAGATCAATATATGTGGGTAATCTGATGTGTTTTTGGATGACACCACTGAGGGGCAGCATGTGGATTTGAAATAAAAAGCATCATTGCAACATATGTAAGCATCAAGGTAGATAGATCCCTGGGACCTGATGAAGTATATCCGAGGACATTGTGGGAGGCTAAGGAGGAAATTACAAGTCCCCTACCTGAGATATTTGAATAATTGATAGTCACGGGTGAGGTGCCTGAAGATTGGTGAGTGGCAAGTGTTGTGCCTTTGTTTAAAAAGGACTGCAGGGAAAAGCCTGGGAACTATGGGTCAGTAAGCCTCACATCTATGGTGGGTAAATTGTTGGAAGGTATTTTGAGAGACAGGATCTACAGGCATTTAGAGATGCAAGGACTGATTAGAGACAGTCAGCATGGCTTTGTGAGTGGAAAATCATGCTCACAATTTTGATTGAGTTTTTTGAAGCGGTAACCAAGAAGGTAGATGAGGTCAGTGCAGTTAATGTTGTCTCCATGGATTTTAGCAAGGCCTTTGACAAGGTACTGCATGGTAGGTTATTATATCAGATTAAATCTCATGGGATCCAGGATGAGTTATCTAAATGGATACAAAAGTGGCTTCTTGACAGAAGTGGTTGCAGAAGATTGTTTTTCAAACTAGAGGCCTGTGACCAGCAGTGTGTCTCAGGGATCAGTGCTGGGTCCACTGTTAGTTGTTATTTATATTAATGATTCAGATGAGAATATAGGAAGCATGGTTAGTAAGTTTGCAGATGACACCAAGATTGATGCCATAATGGACAGTGAAGAAAGTTATCTGCAATTGCAATGGGATCTTTATCAATTGGGCCAGCGGGCTGACAAATGGCAGATGGAGTTCAATTTAGACATATGTGAGGTGATGCATTTTGGTAGATTGAACCAGAGCAGGACTTATTTAGTTAATGGTAGGGTGATGGGGAGGGTTATAGAACAAAGAGATCTAGGAGTACATGTTCATAACTCCTTGAAAGTGGAGTCACTGGTGGACAGAGTGGTGAAGAAGGCATTCAGCATGCTTGGTTTCATCGGTCAGAACATTGAACACAGGAGTTGGAATGTCTTGTTGGAGTTATACAAGATATTGCTAAGGCACACTTGGAATACTGTGTGCAATTTTGGTCACCCCATTATAGAAAAGATATTTTTAAACTGGAAAGAGTTCAGAAAAGATTTACTAGGATGCTACTCAGGCTTGATGGATTGAGTTAAAAGGAGAGGCTGGATAGACTGAGACTTTTTTCTCTAGAGCATAGGAGACTGAGCGGTGATCTTTTAGAGGTTTATAAAATAATAATAAAATAAAATAATAATAATAAAATAACAGCTAGATAGTCAATTTCTTTTCCCAAAAATAGGGGAGTCTAAAACTAAAGAGCATAGGTTTAAGGTGAGAGGGGAGAATACAAAAGTATCCAGAGGGACAGCTTTTTCAACAGACGGTGGTGAATATCTGGGACAAGCTGCCAGTGGTAATAATAGAGGTGGGTACAATTTTGTCTTTTAAAAAACATTTAGACAGTTACATAGATAATATGTGAATAGAGTGATATGGGCCAAATGCAGGCAATTGGGATTAGCTTTGGGGTTTTAAAAAAGAAAATACAGCATGGAGAAGTTGGGCTGAAAAATCTATTTCCATGCTGTAGATCACTGTGACTCTATATGTGTTTTACAAATCTGTTCCATGGCAGCGTGAGTTAGTAAACAAGTCGAACTCTGAATCAATGACTTGAGAATGCATTTATGCATAATGGATGTTTTTTTTGTGACAGAAATACCTTATACTTCAGTATGTATATTGGTTTCTGTGGATTTGTTTTCCATATTGTGGAAATTGATGAGGTCTTCTTCTACTTCTTTGGCAGTCCCTTAGAGGATGACTAGCTTCCACTCCCAGAGGTGGGTTTTGCAGTGGCTGAATAGTCCAACCCTGGACCCCAGACTCTGCCACAGGTTTGGCAGGTGATGTTTGATGACGTGGATGGGTGGGGATCTCTCGATTCTGCATTCTCTTTTTGTTGTTCACTCTTTACCTCTGTGTGCTCCAAGCGGCAACGCTTGAGGTGATTGGTGCCTTTGCAGTTGCTTCTTCAATTTGTGCATTCTAAGGCAAGCAATTCCACTGTGTTGATGGGGATATTGCATTTATTTAGAGAACCTTACAGAGTGTCCTTGTAATGTTTCTCTGCCCTCGTAGTGATCTCTTGCTATTATGGAACTCGGAATGGAGCAATTGTTTCAAGAGTCTTGGTTGTCATCCGGATAATGCGGTTGCTCATTACAGCTTGTTGAGTGTGAACTGTGCCTCAATCCTAGGGACATTGACCTGGGAGAGGACGCTCACTTTGATGTGACTATCCTGCCAGTGGATTCACAGGATTTTGTGAAGGCAATATTGGTGATATCTCTCCAGGCATTTGAGGTGTCTGCTGTACATTGTTCATGTTTCTGATGCATACAGGAGAACGATAACTATAGACCACGAGCTTGGTGCCTGATCTGAGTTCTTAGTCTTGAACACTGTTCCTCAGGCTTCCTAAGATAATGATGATGGGAGAACATACTTCTTGCCATATGTGCCCATTGGTTTGATATCACACTGGAGCTATTGCTACTCAAACTGGTGTTCTTCTGAATGGGGGGACACAGTGCTACAAGGCGCTTCTGATATAATGAACCCATACTGCATTGATGTTTCAAACATGCACCAAACACTTCTCAGTTGGTTGTGATATCAGCAGCTATTCTGGCTGATCATGCATACATTTTCCAAACTTGGATCATACAGGTCCATTGATTTATTTGCTTGTCATACAAAGTTGTGTTTGCAAGAGGGATGCCCCTCACTGGCACCATTTAAAGAACCAGCCATCTAATTTTCAGGTGAGGTGAGATTGGACACTCTGTGATTGGAAGTTGAGTGGCGTGTTTTTAAGAGTGTTGGGAACAGTGTTTGGATTTTGCAGGAATGTTGCTGCATCCTGACAGGGAGGACAGAGGACTTGGTGAACTGTCCACACAAAGAGTGCAACAGGCACAGTGGCACAGTGGTTAGCACTGCTGCCTCACAGTGCCAGGGACCTGGATTTGAATCTGTCATTGTGTCACTGCTTGTGTGGAGTTTGCACATTCTCCCCATGCCGACGTGGGTTTCCTCTGGATGGTCCAATTTCCCCCCAGAGACCCAAGCTGTGCAGCTTAGTTAGATTGGCGCAAAGTTATGAGAATATTGTGAACAGGCAGGCCTGGGTAAGATGCTCTTTCAGGGAATTGGTGCAGACTTGACAGGCTGAATAGCCTCCTTCTGCACTGTAGGGATTCTATGGGATGAGGTCTCTGGTTGCGGTGCCTGTGGATCAACAACACAACTGGAAGATAATTCAGTGGCTGAGGAAAGGAAGCTCAATACTGAGGGGGAGCTGGAGACAGTGTCCAGGGCACCGTTTCTCCAGATTAACTGTCTGCGAATACTTAATGAAATCCTGAGGACAGCACACCTTTACATTCCATCTTTCCATTCATCTAACACACCCGATCACAGTTCCCCTTTTCCAGATTCATGCAATAAAAGTCACCGAAGGCATCCTTACCATAATATCTGTATCAAACAACACACTCAATGATCCAAGCAAAAAAACTTAACTGCCCTTGTACATTCCCATTGCACCTCTCTAGTACATGCCCTGTCCGAATGCTCCAGTGCCTTGTCTGCTTGCAGAACCACTGGTGGGAGGCTGCTGACTTTAATGAGGCGAGAAAGCAGATGGCCCTGCAGGATGCCTTCAGGCATTTCTGTGGGTTTTGTGGGCTTAGTTTAGGAATGCACACCTCAGCTTGGCTGACTGCACTCTGGGCTGGCAGGCTGCTGGGTTCCAGGCAGGGCCCTGGCAGAGTGACAAGAGTGAGAGCATTAATGCTGTCAACCAGAGAAAGGACAGCAGATTCCTGTTCCACAATGTCACTGCCAATCCTCAGGGTCAACACTTCAGTAACCCTGGTAATCTGCTGGAAGGCAAATTGTTGGCGAGAACAGTCTGAACACCAGTTTTGGCATTGATGTTACAGCCATGATGGCAGAAGATTGAGCCTGCATGGCATTGAGCATAGATTTCATCCAGTCAGTCTGAACTTCTATCGCAGCACTGTGTTGGCTTCTATCTTAGCTGCAGTCGAAACTGAGACATCAGCACCAGAAGCTGCATCCTGATTGGATCAGTAAGTTCAGGATATGGATGTCCCTAAATAGGCTACCATTTATTGTCTATCCTCAATTGTCCTTGAAAAGTTAGTGGTGAGCTGCCTTCTTGAACTGCTGCAATCCATGTGGTATATCCACAGTGCTGTTAGGGAGAGCATTCCAGGACTTTGACCCAGCGACAGTGAAGGAACAGCGATATATTTCAAGTTAAGATGCTGAGTGACTTAGGTGGGGAGGTGGGGTGGGGGGAAGAATTCCAGTGATGGTGTTTCCATGTATGTGCTACCCTTCTCCTTCTAGATGGTAGTGGCCATGGGTTTGGAAGGTGCTGCCTAAGCAGCCTTGGTGAGCTCTTACAGTGCATCTTGTAGATGGTACACACTGCTGCTGTTGATCATCAGTGGTGGAGAAAATTAATGTTTGTGGAAGAGGTAGCAATCAAGTGGCCTACTTTATTCTGGATGTACTGAGTTCTAAGTGTTGTTGGAGCTGCACTCACCCAGACAAATGGACAGTATTCCATCAGATACCTGGTTTGTGCCTTTTAGATAGGATAGGCGTTGGGAAGACAGGAGGTGAGTTATTCACCTCAAGCTTCTTGGCCTCTGATCTGCCTTGGTAGCCATGGTATTTATGTGGTTAGTCCAGTTCAAGTTTTGGTCAATGATAACCCCAGAATGTTGATAGTTGGGATTATGCAATGGTAATGCAATTGAATGTCAAGAGAGGCTGGTTAGGTCTTTGAGGACAGTCATCGCTTGACACTTGTGTGACATAAATGTTACTTGCCATTTGGTCAATCCAAGCCTGGATATTGTCCATGCCTTGTTACATTTGGACATGAACTACTTTAGTATCTGATCAATCACGAATGGTGCTGAACATTATCGAATCATTAGCAAACTTTCACACTTCTGACCTTATGATGGAAGGAGGATCATTGTTGAAGCGCCTGAAGATGGGCCTTGGATACTACTCTGAGGAACTTGTGCAGTAATATCCTGGAACTGAGATGATTGATCTCCAAACACCACAACCGTCTTCCTTTGTGTCAGATAAGACTCCAAACAGTGGACGTTTTAACCCCTGGTTTCCATTACCTCCACCTTTGCTAGGGCTCTTTAATGCCATACTCATCAAATGCTGTCTTGATGTTAAGGGCAGTCACTCTCACCTCCCCTCTGGACTCAGCTCTTTTGGTCATGTTTGAACCAAACTGAAATGAGTGATCTTTGTGGAACTCAGCAGGTTATTGCTGAGTAAGTCCCACTGATAGATCTGTTGGATGATCCCTTCCATCTCTTTGCTGATAAGCGAGAGTAGACTGATGGGGCAGTAATTGTCTGGGTTAGATTTCTTCTGTTCCTTGTGATGCAGGACATACTTGGGCAATTTTCTACATTGCCAGGTAGAAACAGCTTGGCTAGGGGCTGGCAGGTTCTGGAGCAAAAATCTTCAGTACTATTGCTAGAATGTTATCAGGACCAGTAGCTTTTGCAGTATCCAGTGTCTTTAACTGTTTCTTGATCTCAAGTGGAGTGAATTGAATTGGTTGAAGACTGGCATTTGTGCTGGGACCACTGCAGGAAGCCGAGACGGACAATCACTGTGCACTGACTGAATATTGTTGCAAATACTTCAGGTTTACCCTTTGCATTGATGTATTATGCTCCCCCATCATTGAAGGTGGGGGATATTTATGGAGTTTCCTCCTCCACTGAGTTGTTTAATTGTCCACTACCGTTCACACCTCTGCAGGACTGCAGAGTTTGGATCTGATCCGTTGGTTGTGGAATTGCTTAGCCCTGTCTATAACCTGCTGCTTATGCTGTTTGGCATGCAAATAATCCTGTATTGTAATCTCAGCAGTTGACTCCTCGTTTTTAAACATGCCTGGGATTGCTCGTGGCATGCCATTCTGCAGTCTTCATTGAACCAGAATTAATCCCCTGGGTTGGTGGTAATAGCAGAGTGGAGGATATGCTGGGCCATGAGTTTACAAATTGTAGTTGTGTATAATTTTACTGCTATTGATGTTCCCAGCTTCTCATGGATATCTATTTGCTAGATCTGTTTAAAGTCTATCTCATTTAGCACACTGGTAGTGCCACACTGCATGATGGAGGGTATCCTCAATGTGAAGATGGGACTTTGCCTCTAGGAGGACTGTGATGGTCACTTCTGCTGATACTGTTATGGACAGATCTGAGGTAGACAGGTTGGTGAGGATAAGGCTCAGTATGTTTTTTCCTCTTCCCTCACCAACTGCTGCAGACTCAGTCTAGCAGCTATGTCCTTCAGGACCTGGCGTGCTTGGAATATTCCCAAGCCACTTTTACCGAGTCTATTTTGTGCCTTTGCCAATTTTGGTGTTTTCTTCAAGCATTATTCAACATGGAGGAGTACTGATTCGTTAGCTAAGGGAGATGATGTGTGGTAATCAGCAGGAAGTTTCCTTGCCCATGTTTGACTTATGAGACTTCATGTGGTCCGAAGCTGATGTTGAGGACTTCCAGGACAACTCCTCCTGACCACAGAGATGGTGGTGCTTGGATGTTATTTATAAGGTACGATTCTGATGAGCTTGATTGTATTAGGCTGTTTCATGACTAGTCTGTGAGGCAGCTCTCCTAATTTTAGCACAAGGCCCCAGGTATTAGTAAGGTGGACTTTGCAGAGTCGATTAGAGCTGGCTTTGTTATTATTTCCAGTAACAATGACCGATGCTGATGGTCTGTCCAGTTTCATTTCTTTTCGACTTTTTAGTGGTTTGGCACAATGCCTTGCTCGGCTATTTCAGAGAGAGTTTAAGGGTCAACCACACTGCTGCGAGTTTGGAGCCAGACTAGATAAGAACTGTTGATTTCCTTCTAAAGGGCATTAGTGAATCACATGATTATTACAATAATCAACAGTAGTTTCATGGTCATTATTAAATACGTAATTTCATTCACCTGTCATGGTGGTGTTCGAACCCAGGTTCCCAGAGCATTACTGTGGGTCTCTGGATTACTAGTCGAGTGACAGTACCACTACACTGCTACCTCCCTGTGACTGCAGCATCTCACCAAGGTTTCTTAGACAATACTTTCCAAACCCACAATGGCTACCATTTAGGTAGACAAGGGCATCAGATACATGGGAACACCACCCCTGGAACTTTTCTTCTAAGTCACCCATCATCCTGACTTGGAAATATATCACCATTCCTTCATGTGGCTGGGTCAAATTTTAGAACTCCCTCCCTACAGGACTTTGGGGGTAGCTACACCACATAGATAAAAGCAGTTCAAGAAGGCAGCTTACCACCATCTTCTTAAGAGCAATTAGAGATGGGCAATAAATGCTGGTCTATATCCCATGAAAGAATAAAAAAAATACAAGATTAAAATAGGAACTGTGAAGAGATATAAAGCAGGAACATGCTGTCATTGTCAATTCTCTCAGTTGATGCCAGATGCTGCAGGCTCAATCACATCTTGTTCAATGATGCAGAGAACCTACTTCCCTGTAGGGCTCAGGTATCCTTGCCCCATCAGTTCTGTTCTGCTTCCATTCACTGCATGTTACCTTTTCAGCAAGTGTTGCACTGTTTGGGCAAAACAGTCACAACTCTGAATGGCTGGAGGTATGTGGAGGCAGTGGGAGACGGGTATGAAGATGGCATCATTACAGGAATGAAGGATGTTTCATGCCTTGTTCCAGTGCTACTGTAGATGACAGCCTTAATTGGATTGGTAAGCATCCTCCTGGTTACCTCTTCGAAAAACTCTAAAAGATTCGTCAGAAATGACTTCCCATGAAGTTGATAATCTTCAACTTTACTTGATTGGTTGATATACTTGAATATATTACCCCAAAACCATTGGTTCTTCTCTTATTAAGTAGCATTTTGTGTGGTACTTTTTCAAATGGTTTTTGAAAATCCAAGTATATTATATTCATTAGTTCCTGTTTATCTATGTTGCTTGTACCATTTCAAAGGATTCAATTCATTTTTCAGGCATGATTTCTGCTTCATGAAGTGAAGTTGATCCTGTTTGATTATGTTATTATGATTTTCTAAATGCTCTGCTATTACATCTTTTATAATTGACTCTAACATTTTCTCAGTGATAGACGTTAAGCTAACTGTCTTTTTAGTTATCTTTTTTTTTGTCATGCTCCCTTTTTGAACAAGCGTGTTACATTGGCAGTTTTCCAATCCTCAAGGACTTATTACTATCAGAGCATCTACTACCTCTATAGCTACTCCCTTTCATATCCTCCAATGCAATCCATCAGGTCCCTGGGATTTACCAGCCTTTAGTCCGATTAGAGGAAATGATTTTCCTTTTATATTTTGCAGAATCTCTAGCTGAATGACTGTAAACTGGAGCAACACAAATAGAGACTTTTCCATTGATGTGTGAATCTGGGAAACCTCACAGTTCACAAACCCCTACTTGTTACATTCCTGTGACACAGCCTGTCTTGCTGTCTGTCTTTTTTTTCATTTGCGTGTTTATTGATGACCTAAATTAAAATTCAACAGTATTTTTAAAAAGTGACTTAGGGTAGGATTGTCCAATCTCATCCGTTTCTATTCTGCTGCCAGAGAGAATTTGGCACTTGGATGCAGCCAAGTCAGAGGTTTTCGGCCATAGTGTTTACTCACCTGAATGACTCACCTCCTGCACATGCCATGATGTCGCTTTTTAGATTTTCTCTTTCATCACTAAGTTTTATATTAGTTATTAATTATTCTAAACACTTAATTATTTATTTGTGGTTAAGGGTGCATAGTAAATTAAATATTTAGCTTAATCATGACATTGTGGTTTTTCTCTGGGTTTGTTTTATTTCTGAGCTAGGCTACCAGCGGTCTCTCCTTTCAACTACTCAAGGTTCCGTTCTTTTCACTGCTGCACTATACTGTCTTGGGCCTACTTTTCAAACTGCTCTTTTTCAGGAAAGGGCTTTGATCCATCCTCGTGTGGTACTATATGTACAGCTAATGGGTAACACAGCTAGTGACAGCCTCTAGACATATTTAAGGTACCAAGTACTACAAAGAAGTGAATACTTTTACCCAGTTGCATGAAAATGAAAGGAACATAATCATAGCCCAGTTCAAAGCAGAAGTTCATGAAGGAAAGGCTTGACTCCAGCCAGCCAAATCTGGGGGACATTGGAGAGGCTGAGAGGGAGGTCTTGTGGAGATTAAGCCTGTCCAACAGTTAGAATGCACTCAGTACTTCAGTGTCCACTGGTTCTCTTGTTCTGTGTTTGATTGTGTCAGTCTGAATCAGATATATGCTCACTGTGCTTAATTGCTGAAGCCTGGGTGTTAACTCAGAGCAAAGTAAATAATCATCAGGGAAGCTGCTAAAACCATAAAACAAAGAACAGTACAGCACAGGAACAAGTCTTTCGGCCCACAGTGTTCTGCCAAACATGACACCAAATTAAATGAATCCCTTGATCCATATCCTTCTACTCCTTGCATATTCATGTGCTTATCTAAAAGCCCGTTAAATGCCTCTATCGTATCTGCCTGCACCACCACCCCTGGCAACGCATTCCAGACACCTATCACTCTCTGTGTAAAAAAACAAAATTTGCCCCCTCACATCTCATTTTTCTCCCTCACCTTAAGCGTATGCCACCTAATATTGGACATTTCAACTCTGGGAAAAAGATTCTGACTGACTGCCAATCCTATCACTACCTGTCATAATTTTATAGATTCCAATCAGGTCTCCCTTCAGCCTCCACCTCTCCAGATTCATAGCATGAGGAAGACAGTTAAAAGCATTGTACAAAACTCCTCAAATAAAGCTGCTGCACAATCTGCATTGCTGTAATGAAAATCAACAATGTCAAGTATACAAAAAGTGCGAGTGAGGACAAAGGAACAGAGTGTAGGGAGAACAACAGAACAACCACAATGCAGATTAAGGCACTGTGGCTCAGAAGAATGTCCAGAGAAGGGAACAGCAGAATAGCAATGTTACAATTAGAGTAGATAGCATCCTCCACATCCACAAGCAAGAGTCAAGGGTAATAACCTCTGGAATACTGCCCAAGCTATGTGCAAATTGGCGCAGAAACAGATCAAGTAGATGATCATGTGGGTAATGGGTTGCCATTAGAAAGAGGGTTCCCTTTTCATGTGGCACTGGGACCTGTACAACAATAACTTGTATTTATACACCATCTTTAACATAGTAAAAATTTATCCAGTGTCCACAATACTTGATGAGAGCAAAGGGGATTCTTGGAGTTTGCTGGTTGACAGAACTCCTTCATCGCTGCCTGAAGTTCTAACTATCCAAATTTTAAAAAGTGTTGTTCCCAACTCCATTGTCTCATTGGCCATTTAACAGACCAATCAGATTGCAGAAAAGTGACAGATGAACCAATCAATTGTATAGTAAATGCTGGGCACTCAGTAACACTCCATTATCCTCTTTCTTACCCTTGAGGTGAGAAACCACAAAGAATAATTTTTAAAAACTGCATTAACAATGGAGTGGCTAACTGTCGCAGTGCCTGTCCAGGCACCAACTATAGCTCAGGGACCTGCAGAAGCCTTCCCCTTCAGTTCAATCTTTGTCAGAACTTGTCTTTAGAACAATAAAAGTCTACCTTCAAAGGTAGACTTTTGTTTAGATTCAAAGTATGGGGTTTCAATGAAGCTGCAGAAAGTCTTTTAGTGAAATTTAGTGCATTCTAGTCATCTCATTGTTTGTAATAATGCACCTAATAACTCTTTGAAGGAAGCCTTACTTCTTAATTTATTTTGTTGCAGAAGAAACTTTCTTGCACTATTCTTGCACTATTAATAATTTCTTGCACTATTAATGATGCCCAGACAAAATGATTAGCAAACTTTGATTATCAAACAAAAGGCCTGAAAGTTCCATTTAACTCACATCTTTTTGGTGAGAAGTTTTCAAAGTTCTTTGTGTAAAAAAAAACACTGCTTATTTTCTCTCCTAGGTGTAGCTCCAAATTTAAACCTATATCCTCTTACCCTATTTCTTAGATAAGGAGAGTGGTTTGCTGTATCAACACAATCAAATTGTTTTAATTGTCACTAGTAGTACAGAACTTAGTTATTGCTGAGAAAAGAGACATGCTGTCAAAACTTTTCAACTTGCACTCATCAAGACAGACTTGTATAAATATCAAATCTCAAAGGGAACAACAATTTATACTCCATAAAAAAAGGATGTTGATTGGCAGGCAGGTTGACTCTGATTGGCAGCAGTGTTACCATGGAGAATGTATCAAAAACTGCCCAACTTTTGTTTATGTTCAAATCAGGCAGTTGACTCTGGATCCCTTTTAACCTTTAACCATCTTGTGCTCCTCTCCTAGTTTCCCAATCTCCAACACCCCCCTCCCAAGAATCATTCACCCAATCCCACTCCCCATTCTTTCCACTCCCCCAGACCTTAATCCTTGATCCTATTGGCCCCTAGGCCAATCCTGTTCTGTAGTCTCCCTCATCTTCTCAAGGGCACCTTGCACTCTCCAAGCCCCCATCTTCCAGTCTCCCAGTTACAGCATTATTTTTTCCTGACATCTAATCCGTTTTATTCATTTCACTCTTTCCCCACCTTTCAGCTGTTCCTTCAACATTTGCTCCCATTTCTGATCATCCCTAAGCAGTAGAGATTAAGATTAAGAGATTAAGAGCAACACAGCACGGGAAACAGGCCCTTCGGCCCAACGAGCCCGCGCCGCCGTCATAACTATATAGTAGCAAATCCATTATCCTATTATATTATTCCTATATAATATATATATTATTCCTAATATGGAAAATTCTCACTATAGGGACAATTTGTTTCCCAATCAGCCTAAGAGCGAATTTTTGGGTTGTGGGAGGAAACCGGAGTGCCCGGAGAAAACCCACGCAACCACGGGGAGAACGCGCAAACTCCCGCAGACACCGGCCCAATTCCAAGTGTCTGCACAGCCACATCGATAGTCTCTGAGCTGTCATGGTGCCCTTCAGATGGTCCACATAAAGCACTCATTTACGACATGAGGTACCAGGCAACCCATGAATCAACATCCAAGAGCTGTACCCGCACCACCTGCCGAATGCATGCTCAATGTTGGTCAAGTATGGTCCGAATTACCTGTGGAAAAAGCCGTAGTTAAACAGTCCTACTATATCCCTCTATCTGCATATCACTCATGTGGCTATCCAAGAGACCCTTAAACAGCCCCAGCGTGCCTGCTCCCACCACCTTACTCGGCAGTGCATTCCACACCCCCACTACCCTTTGTGTGAAAAACTGCCCTCTAATATTCGTCCTATACATAGCCCCCCTCACCCTATGGCCATGACCCCTCGTCCTATCCATTTCTAAAGGTGGAAAAAGTTTACCTCCATTTACTCTATCTATACCCCTTATAATCTTATACACCTCTATGAGATCCCCTCTAAGCCGACGTCTTTCAAGGGAAAACAACCCCAGTCTATCTAATCGTTCCTCATAAGACAGTCCTTCCATACCAGGCAGCATCCTGGTAAACCTCCTCTGCACTCTCTCCAAGGACTCCACATCCTTCCGATAGTACGGCGACCAGAACTGGACGCAGTATTCCAAGTGAGGCCTAACCAACGTTCTATACAACTGCAACATCAAACTCCTACTCTTGTATTCTATACCCTTTTCTATGAAAGCTAACATACTATACGCCTTCTTTATCACCTTCTCCACCTGTGAGGACACCTTCAGAGACTTGTGAACCTGCACCCCCAAGTCTCTCTGCGTCTCTATGCTCCGTATAGTTTTACCTTTTATCCTATAACTCTCTTCTACATTTTTCCGGCCAAAATGCATCACCTCGCATTTATCCGGATTAAATTCCATTTGCCATCTATCTGCCCAGTCTACCAACCTGTCTATGTCCTGTTGTATTGCCTGACACTGCTCCTCTGTACCCGCCAATCCAAGCATCTTGGTGTCATCAGCAAATTTGCTGATCTCACCACCTACCCCAACTTCCAAGTCGTTTATGTAGACCACAAATAGAAGAGGACCTAGTACTGAGCCTTGTGGCACTCCACTAGTGACAGGCTTCCAGCTGGAAAAAGAGCCTTCCACTACTACCCTCTGTCTCCTCCTCCCGAGCCAGTTCTCGACCCATCTACATACCCGACCCTGTA
This sequence comes from Sphyrna mokarran, assembly GCA_024679065.1. NCBI lineage: Eukaryota > Metazoa > Chordata > Chondrichthyes > Carcharhiniformes > Carcharhinidae > Sphyrna > Sphyrna mokarran. Next base: position 68,365,903 of record JAGIQG010000003.1, on the reverse strand, counting down.
TCCCATGCGCCTTCACCTTCTCTATCAGTCTACCATGAGGAACCTTGTCAAACGCCTTACTGAAATCCATGTAGACGACATCAACAGCCTGTCCTTCATCAACTGTTTTTGTCACTTCTTCAAAAAATTCCACTAGATTTGTAAGACAAGACTTCCCCTTGACGAAGCCATGCTGCGTATCCCTGATCAGATCGCAGCGCTCCAGATGCTCATACATCCTGTCCCTACGGATCCTCTCCATTAGCTTACCTATAACTGAAGTCAAGCTCACCGGCCTATAGTTCCCTGGGTGATCCCTCTGACCTTTTTTAAACAATGGTACTACGTTTGCTATCCTCCAGTCCTCTGGGACCTCACCTGTGTCCAGGGAAGAGACAAAGATTTGCGTCAGAGGCCCAGCCAAGTCTTCCCTCAACTCCTTAGCAGCCTGGGGTAAATGCCATCAGGCCCCGGAGCTTTATATGTCTTTAAGCTGCCCAACAGCCCCAACACGTAGTGAAGAGGTTGGGGTAGAGGCAGGGAAGGTAGTGGTGGCATCACCAAGCCAGAGGTCTCTATATGGAGGCAGCAGTGACTTAGAGAACGGAGTGGGGAGTGGGAGAAGGGGATTGTCACTGCTGAAGTGAAATAAAGGCTAAGTTCTCTCAGGCTGCAATCCACAAAGCCCATGAGATTCACACCCTTGGGAGAATTGGCAGCTCTATCTATATTAGAACATAGAACATAGAACATTACAGCGCAGAACAGGCCCTTCGGCCTTCGATGTTGCGCTGACCAATTATGAAAAAAGCAATGACCCTCCAAACTAAACCATTCCCTTCTCTTCCATAAACTTATCAACTAACCTCTTAAACGCCACCAAACTTGGCGCACCTACAACTGCCACAGGCAGGGCATTCCACTCCCTAACCACCCTCTGGGTAAATAACCTACCTCTGATATCCGTCCTATAACTATCACCCCTTAATTTAAAGCTGTGTCCCCTCGTGCTAGCTTTCTCCATCCTAGGAAAAAGGCTATCACTGTCACCCTATCTAAACCTCTAATCATCTTATATGTTTCGATAAGGTCCCTCTTAGCCGCCTCCTTTCTAACGAAAACAACCTCAAATCCCTCAGCCTCTCTTCATAAGACCTGCCCTCCATACCAGGCAACATCCTGGCAAACCTCCTCTGTACCCTCTCCCATGCCTCCACATCTTTCTTATAATGTGGGGACCAGAACTGCACACAATACTCCAAGTGCGCCGCACTAGAGTTTTGTACAGTTGCAACATGACGTTGCGGCTCCGAAATTCAATCCCCCTACCAATAAAAGCTAAGACTCCGTATGCCTTCTTAACAACCTTATCGACTTGATTGCCAACTTTCAGGGATCTATGCACATATACACCAAGATCCTCTGTTCATCAACACTATTAAGAGTTCTACCATTAGCCCTATACTCTACACATTTGTTATTCCTGCCAAAGTGCATTACCTCACACTTTTCCACATTAAACTCCATTTGCCACCTCTGGGCCCAGCTCTGCAACTTGTCCAAGTCACTCTGTAAACTAAAACACCCCTCTTCACTATCTACCACACCACCAACTTTAGTATCATCTGCAAATTTACTGATCCATCCCTCAATACCCTCATCCAGATCATTTATAAAAATTACAAACCGCAGGGGCCCCAAAACAGACCCCTGAGGTACACCACTTGTAACCGAACTCCACGATGAATATCTCCCATCAACCACCACCCTCTGTCTTCTATCTGCTAGCCAATTCCTAATCCAATTAGCTAAATCACCCTCAATTCCATACATCTGCATTCTCTGCAGAAGCCTTCCATGTGCCACCTTATCGAACGCCTTACTAAAGTCCATATATAACACATCAACTGCCTTACCCCCATCCACCTCTTTGGTCACTTTTTCAAAAAACTCAATAAGGTTAGTAAGGCACGACCTACCCTTCACAAAACCCAAAACACAAATATTGGGTGATGGCAATTCTACCAATGGCCTACAATACCTGCTTGAATGCAGCAACGTGACATCTGGACATTATTCTTGCTTTCAGTTTATTAATTTGTACTCGTGGGGAAAACCATAACCAGTTTGTCTGGAACTAATTTCTTCTCAGAAATGTACTGCATGTTGCCATTGTAACCACTTACATGCCGATTCTAGCAATATGCAAAAAGAAGTTAAATGGTTCACATATCCATTTTGCCACAGATAATATGAGTGATGTTTTATAACTGGGGCAGACAGTGTGAATTTGATCATCTACTTGAGAATTGGCCAGTAATGGACCAGGTTCTTTATATTAAAAAAAAAACGCAATAGATACAACGACCTGATTCTGGACTTGCTTGGAAACAGAAAGCTATTTAAAACTGTAGGCCAGTGCAGCCAAGGCTTAGTGGCCCCAAATGTGTGCAGGATTATTGCTGAAGTTTAACCAACTAAAGCCACACTGTTTGATGGTTTTGAGCATTGGTTAACTTCCCATTGCTGGTTTGCTCTGCCCTTTATGTCAATTGGCTTGGAGGGTTATTGTAAATAGAGTGGGATGAATCCCAGACACCAGCAGCAGATCCGTTCATCTAAGTCTAACAAATGTTAGATCATCAGCAGTGGCCAGTGTAAGGCAAACCTGCCTGGTCCAGCGATCACATTATGATTGGCTGTCATATATAGTTGATGACTTTGCAATGTGATGTTATCCTGGAGCCAACTGAAACCCAAAGAAAATTCAGTTATCTTTGGCTTGTCCCAAACAAGAGTGCTCTTTATTTTGCCAAAGAAAAGGGAAGCGAGAGCAATGTACACACCTGTGCTTGGGTAGGGAGGGAATAGAGATCATATCAAAAGCATTAAGTGTTTTTTTCATTCTGAACATGGAGGGCCCATCAATGAGAGGCCAGAGTAACAAGAACAGACCAAAGTTTGAACTCTGACCTTTGCCAAATTGGCTCGTCACAGTGAGGTTTGCTATAGGTGCAATTGCTGCTGCGGAAACAAAACTCTGCATGAGCAAATATCCTCCGAGCTGGAAGCCAACTGTGGTGCAAAATTTGATAAGGCAATTGGCGTTTCATGTGCTCACTGACTGGTTTCCCTGAGGGCTTAGTAATCTATGTTGCAAACGCATTGGTGCCTCGCAGAGGTGGTGGTGCTGCCATCCTGGACTCCTTTGCACTTCAGAGGTCAGGAACCAGTAAACAGTGAACAAAATGACAGATTTCAAATAGTTCAGCCAAATGGGATAGAATTAACCAGGTGCTGTATTCCACTAAGCCTACAACGTTGATCACTGGACTGAAGCCAAAGGCAGCATTTGCTCTCCAACGAAAACAATCATTGAAGAAACAAAGTGCTGACAAGTTGAGTTAGTGTTTTTTAAACATCCCTTTATATCTATGTGACTTATTTATCAGTGTGAAATGTAAAGCATTTTATTTAAAATTTGGAATGTCCCAACATTATTTGATCTTTTGGAATGGTGCAGTTGTGCAGGGCTCAGGGCGCGGTGCTTTGAAGTGCTGATAGGCAGCAGCGCCGATGAGCTGGTTTGAACTGTTCTGCACCAAGTGTGCCAGGACAGTGGAGGGATGTGGCGATTACTGTCCTTTTGACCCTGATTCAGAGCTGAACTAGTATGTGATTTGGAGCATGCTATCCAATACCTGCGTATAGGATATAAAGGAGCCCGAGAATGGGTCCGTTTGGAAGATGATCACAACAAGTTTCTGTCTTTAATTTGCTTTGTGGCAGTCAGGACTAATGAGCTGAAAATTCAGGATCACTTGCCTCCAAGATCCAATCCTGTGATAATGTCCAGTTTGTTCTCCTTACCAAAAGTAGTTTCACAAAATAGGTTGGCATGTTTTATTTTGCAGTGGGGCCACAGAGGAATCTGAACAACCTGTTCTGTTTATCCAAACCTATATATGTATCCACACATCCATTTCAGACTAGTGCACTTCCACCTCTCTCATGGCATTAGCCCACCTGACTAAATCAGGAACCAACCATGCGTTTGTTATTGAATGTTTAAGCCAAGTTTACAATCCCTGCTTTATTTACAGTTCAGTCCATGTTACTCATTGCTCCTGAGCTTCCGTTTAACCAAAACCACCTGTTTCTCATTGTATTCCTTGGTCCCCAGTCTCTTTTAGTCCATTACTGCCCCATCAATCCCCTGCTGGTTGTGAAATTGTGGTTTGTGTTTGCAACATTCACGAGCAACTAAAAAAATCTGTTCATTGGCTCTTCATTGAAATGATTATGTTCCTAAACTGTGGCTCTTAAAGCTTGATCCTGAGGGTGTGGATGAGAATGGGAACGCTAAATAATAACAATGCCGGGATGGGGTGGGGGGGGGGGGGGTGGAGTGGGTTGTGGTAGGGAGGGGGCAGGTGGGAGAAGAGAGCAGAGAATATTACATTCGGGAGGACAAGAGAAACTAGAGGAAAGGTCAAAAGACCACTAATTGTAAAATGAAAAATAAATTGCTGAGAAAACACAGCAAGCATTTGTAAAGAGAAAATGCAGACAAATACTGGATCTCCAGCATTGTATGAGCATCAGTTATAATTGTATTTCAAAATAGAATGTTCCAGATCGTTTTAATCTTTTGAAATGGTGAAGTCCTGTAACGTACTGAGTGCAATCGTGGTTTGACATCATTATTTGTTGGTTGCAAAGTGGAGGTTGAAGGTAGTGCTGAAGGAGGTGTGTGTCTTTCACAACTCTACTTACATGATTAGCTTCTGAGATCTAATTTTTGGAGCAAATATCATTTTAAATGTCTGTTATTATTGCCAGTGCTTATTTTTCCTTTAGTATGGTAGCAGGATGATTACGTCACTGGTCTAATCAACTAGAGGCTTTGAACAATGAAGTTGAGATGGGAGTTCAAATCCCATGGTGGTGACAATTTAAATCCAGTTAATATATCTCGTTTAAAAAAGCTAGTAATGGCAGTGATGACCAGTAAGTGATTGGATTGTTGTAAAACGTTGCCTGGATCACTGATGTCCTTTTGGAAAGGAAATCTGCTGTCCTTAGCCTCTCTGGCTTGCATGTGACTCCAGGTCCACAGCGATGTGAGATAAAAACAGATAATTCTGGAAATATGCAGCGGGTTAGGCAACATCTGTGGAGAGAGAAACAGAATTACTTTTTCAGGTTGGTGAGCTTTCAGCAATGTGGTTCATTCCACACCACTGCCCTTTGCAGTAGCATAACAACTATTCAGTTGTTTTCAAAATGGTGGCTCACCACCACCTTCTCAAAATCAATGTGGATGGGATTAATTGCTGGCCAGCAATCTTTTAAAAAAACCAGTTCTTGATGCTTTGAATATTCTTCTCGAATTTCTCCTCATCCCCTTGTCAGGCCATTACGATGCTGCAATATTCTATTATTTACAACTTGTATATTTACTTGCCTATACTTCAGATTTGTTTAGAATGTTTCTGTTTTCTCTTTGTGCTGTCTTTGACCTCTCTGCTGGCATGTATCACTGTGAAGGTCTCTCTGGTAATCCCAGATAAAATGTTTATACCCTGGAGAGTAATTTAAATCCACAACTTCTGAATTCAAAGGAACATTGCTATCAACTGTGCCAAGACTAAATTGTTCTTTTGAACAGATTAAAATGGTGTTGGTGGGACGAACTATTTGAAAATAATTGTTTTGATGGGCTTAGAGTCTTATCCTCGTCAAAAAATGTTTATTTTATATTTTCAGACATGTTTTGCAGTGTACCAACACCAATCATTATGTTCCATAGGGTGCCAGCTGTAATGGAGCCACGTGTCCCATAGGATCTCAGCATTACTGGCTTCAATGTTACTATTAGCTATCAGATCAACTACATCCATATTTCTTATTCTTAACTAAATCTATGTTTCTTCATGAAGTGGATCATGCAAATAGTACTAAGTGTTAATACTAGAATGTACCCCATTTTCCATTGCTCTGTGTGTTTTAACGTAATTTGTCATAAGTGATTATTATCTGTGATATTTGGGGGAAACCAGAGAAGTGGGGATAGTTGAGTTGTTTTTGCAGAGGATCAGTATGGATATGATGGGCCAAGGGGCCTCCTTGTGTACAATAATCATTCTTCAATAAAAGAAGAGTTACACTCTTAAAACAAAATACTGCAGATGCTGGAAATTGGAAATAAAAACCAGAAAATGTTCAGCAGGTCTGGCAGCATTTGTGGAAAGAGAAACAAAATTAATGTTTCGAGTCTGATATGATTCTTCTTCAGAGCCAGAATTAAACTCTAGTCTGGCAAGAAACTTGCAATTTTGCTACTTGTCTTTTCCCCGTTCAATCACCAAATATATTAAATAATTATTAACTCCCCCAAATTCTATATCTTTTTAGTCTTTGAAAGATGAAGATTATTTAATTTTTTGGTTCTCTTTTCCTCAGTTTTTCATGGATGAAGACATCCTAATTGCCCTTCTTAGAACCTGTGCCAATGCATCAATGCCCTTGAACCAAACACCAGACCACATTCTAAACTTGGTAGAGAAAATGAATTGCTAACCATCAAAAACAAGGATGTCTTTGAGATCGGTCTTGGTGTTTGGGAATGTTTATTGGATTTCTTTCATGTTAGGATTGGGTATTGAATCATTCCCAAAGTTGCTGCACTTTCTGGCACAACCATCTCTTCCAGTGAGCCAGTGCCACTGTGGAGCTGGTTGGAATGGATGTGGTGGGATGATGTAGTAAATATGTGGTTCAGGTCCAGATGGCATCAGAACCTGTTGACTGTTGTTGGGATATCAGTTCAAGGTGTACAAGGTCATGAAATAAGTGAGGGATGTAAAAAGGCCATTCACCCCATAACAGTTCACCCCTGCCATATCCTAACTTAAATGTTATGGCATCTAGCTGCATTTTGAACAACGGCATGCTGTTCTAATTATTTCCCACAACTTTTCTTGATATCTGTTTTAAATCAACTCTTCCCTAAGTTCTATTTTGGTCTTGTTCTCTTTGTTTACTTTGAAGTGCTCATCTGTATTTATTCTTGGTCCAAACTGTTTGTAATTTATTTGCACAGTTCATTCCCCTAAATATAAAATTGCTCAATTCAAATAATTGCAGCATTCATTATTATTTATTGTTTGATTATTTACAAAAAATGACTTTCAATTAACAAGAGTGGACTGCACTCCAATTAAAATCTGTACTGCTCAAAATTTATTGTAGATTGCAGAGTTTAACTCTAGCCTTTTCTTAAAAGCTTATTCAGCTTACTTTGGGTAACCAGTTATTGTGGTGAGATTTTCCAGTCATCCCACCACTGGGGATATCTGGTCCCACAGAAGGTAACACACCGCGACAGGTTCCCCAGTGGAGGAGGGTGCAAGTCTCACAAACGCCATAAACATCGGCAAAACTGAAAGAATCTACAGTTGGCCAATGGCAGTCTGCCTCCACCATTGAAAAATCCTGCCTCTTGTCTTCCCTATTCCTCTTCAGTGAATTGACTAAAATGGAACTTATCTTTGCTCAGTGCTTTTGTAATACTTTTGCATGATCTCCGTAACTGTTGTGTGGCTCAAGTCCCACTCCACAGACTCGGCATGGTGGCCCAGTGGTTAGCACTGCTGCCTCACAGCACCAGGGATCCAGGTTCAATTCCCAGCTTGGGTCACTGTCTGTGCAGAGCCTGCACATTCTCCACGTGTTTGCATAGGTTTCCTTCAGGTGCTCTGGTTTCCTCCCACAATTTGAAAGTTGTGCTGCTAGGTACATTGGCCATGCTAAATTCTCCCTCTGTGTACCTGAACAGGTGCCAGAGTGTGATGATTAGGGGATTTTCACAGTTACTTCATTTCAATGTTAGTGTAAGCCTACTTGTGACACTAATAAATAAACTTTAAACTGAGAGACTGCTGAACTGTCAGAGATACCTTTTTTTTTTTGTTGAGATGTTAAACTGAGATTCTGTCTGTCCTGTATTGAGGATATTGAAGACTTTCTTAAAGTTACAAAGTAAATGTGCAGAGTTGGCAAGCCCTTAATCCATCTTCTTGCTTGCTTCAAAAAACAATTCAAATTTATGGTCTCCACAAGATCTAAGCTGACAAGAAAAGGCATACTGCTCCACCTTTGACAAGGAAGTATTCAATGAATGGTATGACACTCGGACATTCTGTGGAACAAAGGGATTTTTGCGTGTTTGTCCACAGATCTCTGAAGGTGGAAGGGCATGTTAATAGGGTGGTGAAAAAAGCATTTAAGACACTTGCTTTTATTAATTGAGGCATAAGATTATAAAAACAGGAAAGTCATGTTGGATTTGGACAGAATGTTGGTGAGGCCATAGCTTGAGTACTATGTGCAGTTCTGGTTGCTACATTATAGAAAGGATGTAATTGCAGTAGAGGGGGTTGTAATGAAGTGGAGGTGGATTCCAACCCCCCTGTCCCCCCCACCGAGAACTAACACCTAACCCCTCAAAAAGGTGTACCTCACCCCATAACCTGTAAAAGTGAGTGTGAAGTTGTAATATCTCTGCTTCAACAATTTTTAGCCCCCTGGCACTGTTTAAAGTCAATATTTACTTATCTAACTAACAGTGAACAATTCTAATGGAATGCTGTTTAGATAAGTACAATTCCCACTTATTAACAAAAAAAGAATTAGTCATTCTCTCTAAATTACAACCAGGTTTAATGTTTTCTGGAATATTCTGGGCCTTTTCTGTTGATTCTTGTGTCTGGAACTTCTTCTGTCTTCTTTGATACCTTTGCTATTTAGATGGTGCTTTGAGTTGAAAGCTTTGAGTTGCGCAGGTGGTAATTGTTTTCTCTGCTTATTGTCCCACTGTCTGTTCTTTTATATCTGTGATGACATATGGGTTAGGTAAAAGTTTAGGTGTTTCTGGCCAGACTGATGGACCAAATGGCCTCTTCTACATTGTATGATTCCATGGTTCTATGATCTTGGGTTTGATTTGGTGCTTGATCTTAGCCAAAAGTCCGAGACCAATGGCACCGTTTCAAGTTGTATATTAATGGTGATGAATTACATACATTTAATTAGAAATTCACTTGATCACATGTAAAGAGACAGTTACTGAAACTGAAGGTGGAAGGGCATGTTAAAGTTCAGAGGTGTGTTCTTTAACTCTAAATAAATGTAAAGATGGCTCCAGTATCATCTTCCAGAAACTGACTTTCTGATTAAAATAGAGCACACAAGTTCTCCCTAATGCACTAACAATGTTTTCCTCTCAGAACACTTCATTTATAGATTAGCGAGACATTGGTCTTGTTGCAGCTTGTTGTGCAAATTGACTGTATCTCACGTTGTAATAGTATGACATTTAATATACTCCATTGGCTATCAAAACTTTGAGATCTCTAGAGATTGTGAAAGACACCATTTAATGCAAATTCAGAGGACCCAGGGCCTTGACCGCTGTAAATTGCTAGCTCAAAGAGAACGCATGATGTTTGGAGACCAGAGATTGCGTTAGACAGGAGAAATCATTCTGTGAGGAAGGCAACACTCTGTTGCTGAAATATGGTGTAACCACACAAGCTAGCAAACTGTATTCCCACTCGCAAAATAACACCAAAGGTTGCTTATTTCTTCCGACCAGCAAGTTCAGTGAAATGTAACAAACTCTTTTCCGATGGAATAAAAATGCATAAAAGTTTACAAAGAAAACATTAAGGAGCAGCTCATTGACATGTGCTGTTCAGTATCCCAGCTGCTGCAGCTTGTGGAATAGATCCTCTGCCAAGTACCCATGTCCAATCTGCTCAGAACAGATGTGCAGTTGTTTTTGCATTGAGCTGTCAATGGATTTGCCCGTTCCGGCTTTGCTTTTGGTGTGGTTCTTGTGGTTGGGAAGCGGAGGAGAGTTGTGTTTCCTGCATGCCAGTGCTGCTCGTACCAGCAGATCAAGGCATGCAACTCCATGGTTTACCCTGCTGTGATGTGGCATGGGAAGATACCGAGAAGTCTCTTTCTGAGGTACTCCAGCACCTTTGGAACACAGTCCCAGCTGTTAAATTACAGGAAAGTTCCACTGCCCAAATCTAATCTGCCCACAGCCAGTTCTCCGAAGTGAAAAAGTTTAATTTGAATGTAGTTAACAGCCTGTTGGAATTATTTTACCCTGCTCCACGCTTTCCTTGTACTTGCCCTCAGGGTACTCTGTCTAGTTGAATGAATATAAAATCCACAGAATCCCTACAATGCGGAAGGGGGACATTTGGCCTATCAAATCTACACTGACTGTCTGAAACAGCATCTTGCCCAGGACCACCACCACCACCAACCAACCAACCAACCAACCCCCCCCCCCCCCCATCCCACCCCGCCTTATCCCCATAACTTTGCACGTTTAGCATGGTCAATTAACCTAACTGGACCACCCGGAGGAAACCCATGCAGACACAGGGAGAATGTACAAACTCCACACAGACAGTGACCTAAGACCAGGATCAAACAGGGTTCCTGCTGCTTTGAGGTAGCAATGCTAATCACTGTGCCATTGTGCCAACGTAACTGCCGAGAGCTTAATGGCTGCTTTCATGCGTGAAGCAGAATTAGGGTTAGAGGTGAAGGGGAATGGTGGAAAGATTGCATAAGAACTGAATATCTCTCTTTCAGTAGGAGGCACTAGACAGGATGATTGATTTTTCAATTGATTTTCCCACCTACTCTTTTTACCTACCCCAAGTGCGTTGAGGGAAAATGCTGAATCCCTGTCTGCCACTCCTGCTAAAACTAAACAACTTTTCATGGACCAGAGATCGAATATGCTGCACAAGTCCAGGTATCTGTTGAGCCATTGGGCAAAGATAGTTCTAGATGGATGGAGAGAGGGACGGAGGAATGGATGGATTGAGTCTATATTAACCAATTGACACAATGAATCTGTAATAATGTACAAATAAGTGGGAGCAAGATTATGCATGAAGTCTCAATAACGTATGTGCCTGTTCTCTTTCCCTCCCTCCATCCCTCTCTCTTCCCACCTCCATCTCTCTTTCTCTGTTTTTCTGACTCTCTTTGTCTCTGTTTCTGATTCTCAAACTCTCTCTCTCTCTCTGTCTTTCTTTAGTTTTCCCTGTCTCCCTGAATATATTTTATCTTTTGTCTTGCTGTCTTTTTTATTCTTTCTCTCCCGTCTCTGTCATCACCTTGCTCACTCTTTCTCACTCTCGGGTCTATGTGATTGTGCCCTCTAAGAGTTCAATCCTGTACTGTACCATTGTTATTCTTATTGCTAAAGACAACTCATCGACTGAGATGTGTGTGCCTCCTTCCCCACCTACGTAGTTCTGTTAACTCCTGATTTTTATTCACATTATAATGTGAATAAAATGCTGAATTTTATTCACATTATCTGCATCCTATCTGCGGTCAATAATTTTGGAGCCTGCAGATAGAGGTTAAAGATCAGAATGGTAGGCTCATGTGGGACACATCTCTGACATTTGGTAAATTCATTACGAGCTGAAAGAAAATAAAATTGGATATTGTCATTGTTGGAACGGCAGTGTTCAATATGGTTTCTGTACTATGGTTAGCTAGCAGAGGTCTTCTCTAAAGCCACGGGTGATATATTAATGCAATGATCGGAAGGTGAAGCTGACTCATCAGAAGAAGGCAAGATGCCAGTGAAATTAACTAATGAGTCACAGACTGTATGCTTGTGGGGATGGAGGGGTGGGGATAGGTTGCAAATAATCATCCTTGAATATTTTTCACCATGTCTAAGCCAGTGGCCATGTTGGTGATGTTCACTGAGAGAAAGCACGCACAGTGGGAATGATAAGTGGCACCTTTTCTGTTTGATAGGCAAGTAGACCACTGTCCTATTGAAAACAGGTTTCTGTAGTGGTTCCTGTACATTATTCTATTTATACACTACAGTAAGTGTCATTGCTTTGTGCTAATGCCATCATACCTTCATGCCTTCAAGAAAAGAACTGTCAGCCATCCTTGACATACAGTCAGATACACTATACACTTGATTTCTCAGTTAGACTGTGAGAAATTGACTGCGGGGGTGAAATCATCGTGCTAACATCTGAGAATAGAGCAACATATAGCTTTCAGTGTTAGTACTAATCCAGCTCCCTCATACTGTCACTCAGGAATCATCCTTCCCCCCACCGCCAACCGTCCTCCACTCCCATCTCTCAACTGCACCGTGTATCTCTTCTGATGTTTACCCAGCATTTTCTCACTATCACTGTCTGCTTTAGGATATTAATGGAAAAAGATGAAGCCTGCCTTAAGGGGAGGGCTAGATACAGCCAGATTAGGCAGGATCTTAAGGATACCGACTGGGATAAGCTGTTCGAGGGTAGGTTGACGCTGTACATGTGGGAGTCTTTCAAGGGAAAACTAAAATCTTTGCAGGAAAGACACGTGCCGGTAAGGAGGAAGGATGGGAAAGGTAGGATTAGAGAAGCGTGGGTTACTAGGGATATTGAGGACTTGGTCAGAAAGAAGCGGGAGGCGTAAGTTAGATCCAGGCAACTGGGGACAGAGACAGCGCTGGAAGAATATAGAGAGTGTAGACAGGATCTTAAAAGGGGTGTCAGAAAGGCAAAAAGGGGCCATGAAATGGCTTTGGCAGGTAGGATGAAGGAAAATCCTAAGGCATTTTACTCCTATGTAAGGAGCAAAAGGATGGTTAGAGGGAAGATTGGACCTCTCAGGGACAGAGGAGGGGAACTATGCTTCGAGCCTGAGGGAATGGGGGAGATCCTGAATGAATACTTTGTGTCGGTATTGACGCGGGAGAGGGGCCTGATGTCTGGTGCCGGCTTTGAGAAATTTGAGGATCCGTTAAAGGAAATAATCATTACGAGGGAAGAGGTGTTGGGGCTTTTAGGCAGCATAAAGACTTATAAAGCTCGGGGGCCTGATGGCATTTACCCCAGGCTGCTAAGGGAGGTGAGAGATGACCTTGCTGGGCCTCTGACGCAAATCTTTGTCTCTCCTTTGGACACAGGTGAGATCCCAGAGGACTGGAGGATAGCAAATGTAGTACCGTTGTTTAAAAAGGGTCAGAGGGATAACCCAGGGAACTATAGGCCGGTGAGCTTGACTTCTGTTATAGGTAAACTAATGGAGAGGATCCTCAGGGACAGGATGTATGAGCATCTGGAGTGCTGCGATCTGATCAGGGATACGCAGCATGGCTTCGTTAAGGGAAGGTCGTGCCTTACGAATCTAGTGGAATTTTTTGAAGAGGTGACAAAAACAGTTGATGAAGGACAAGCCGTTGATGTCGTCTACGTGGATTTCAGTAAGGTGTTTGACAAGGTTCCTCATGGTAGGCTGATAGAAAAGGTTAAGGCGCATGGGATACAGGGTCAGGTATGTAGATGGGTTGAGAAGTGGCTTGGGAGGAGGAGACAGCGGGTAGTAGTGGAAGGCTCTTTTTCCAACTGGAGGTCTGTCACTAGTGGTGTGCCACAGGGCTCAGTACAAGGACCCCTTCTATTTGTGGTGTATATAAATGACTTGGAAGAGGGGGTAGGTGGTGTGATCAGCAAATTTGCTGATGACACTAAGATGATTGGATTGGCGGTTTTTGAGGAGCAGTGCCTGGCAATACAACATGACATAGATAGGCTGGTAGATTGGGCAGATAGATGGCAAATGGAATTTAATCCGGATAAATGCGAGGTGATGCATTTTGGCCGTAATAATGTAGAGGGGAGTTATAGGATAAAAGGTAAAACTATCCGGAATGTAGAGACGCAGAGAGACCTGGGGGTGCAGGTTGACAAGTCTCTGAAGGTGTCAGTACAGGTGGAGAAAGTGATAAAGAAAGCGTATGGTATGTTAGCCTTCATAGGAAGGGGTATAGAATACAAGAGTAGGAGTCTGATGTTGCAATTGTATAGAACGTTGGTTAGGCCTCACTTGGAGTACTGCGTCCAGTTCTGGTCGCCGTACTACCGGAAGGATGTAGAGGCCTTGGAGAGAGTGCAGAGGAGATTTACCAGGATGCTGCCTGGTATGGAAGGGCTGTCTTACGAGGAAAGATTGAACGCACTGGGGTTGTTTTCCCTTGAAAGACGTCGGCTGAGAGAGGATCTATTAGAGGTATATAAGATTATGAGGGGTCTAGATAGAGTAAATGGTGGTAAGCTTTTTCCACCATTAGAAATGGATAGAACGAGGGGTCATGGCCTTAGGGTGAGGGGGGCTATGTATAAGACGAATATTAGAGGGCATTTTTTCACACAAAAGGTAGTGGGGGTGTGGAATGCATTGCCGAGTAAGGTGGTGGGAGCAGGCACTCTAGGGTTGTTTAAGGGTCTCTTGAACAGCCGCATGAGTGGTCTGCAGATAGAGGGACATAGCAGGACTGTCTAAATATCTTATTTGTTTCCACAGGCAATTCGGTCCACCTTGTTAACCAACAAGGTGCATGCATTTGGCAGGTCGTGCGAGGGCTGCTCTTGGATGTTGCTTCAGGAGTGGCCTAGTGCTTCAAGTCATTAGTGTATGCTTAAACTGGACCATCTGATGGGCAACATGACAGCTCAGAGACGATCGCTGTTGCTGTGCAGACACATAGATTTGGGCCTGTGTCTGCGGGAGTTTGCGCGTTCTCCCCGTGGTTGCGTGGGTTTTCTCCAGGTGCTCCGGTTTCCTCCCACATCTCAAAAATGTGCTCTTAGGCTGATTGGGTAACAAATTGTCCCTATATTGGTCCCTATATGGGAATCTTCCACAATAGGCATAGCCTAAAGTCATGGATATGTCATTAAGACGTTAGGACGGCGGCGTGGGCTTGTTGGGCCGAAGGGCCTGTTTCCCGTGCTGTGTTGCTCTTTGTTCTTTGTTCTTTGTATCACTCAGTAGCCTCTCTCTCCCTGCACCCTGTGTCACTGACTGTATCTCTACTGATGTTAATCCAGCTCCCTCAGACTGTCACACATCCCCTCACTCTTCTGTTGAAGCTAGTGATTTGTTGTAATGTATCTGATCTTTTTATTCATTCATGATATGAGTATTGCTGGCAAGCCCAGCATTTATGGGCCATCCTTAAATTGTCCTTAAGATGTGGTGAGTTGTCTTTTTGAACTATTTAACTCTCTTTATAATTTAGTATTCACACTCATTCCAGTAGTCAGGTCCACAAGACTGAAAGAAGGAGAAAAGTCTTACTTATATTTTATATTTTCATAACCTCGTGATGCTCCAAAGCACTTTGCAGCAAGCCAGGGAAACTCGGCAGGTCATTTGTAAATAGCAATGTGATAATGATTGGATAATGTGCTTACAGAGGGCTAAATATTGGGCAAGACCCTGGGAGATCTCTCAAGTTGCTGGAAAAGCTCAGCGGGTCTGTGGAGAAAGAAAGATTTAATCTGTCCCATCCATATGACTGTTCTTCAGCACTAGGGAGATGTGCCCTGCACAGTTATTCTGTGGGATCATTTTCGTTTATTTGAAAGAACAGATGGAGCCTCAGTTTATTATTTCATCTGAAAGACAGCCCCTCCGACAGTACTGCTCTCCCTCAGTATTGTTATGACTTTCATGCATGAGTCCCTGAGTTACAAGATGAATTCTCAGAGTTCTGTCTTGAGGCTAGAGTGCTCCCGACTGGATCATGGCGTACGTTAAAATCATAGCTGTGGCGCTGATGTCATGGTTTCTTGGCTTGACCATCAGAGTTGCCACCATGTATTGGAAGCAGACGTTAGGCTAGTAGACAGAGCTCTTGGCCAGAGGTAAAACCGGGGGGTAGGTTTCAGGTGGTCGGGTGGGGGGTGGGGATCGGCGAGCATGTATGTTGAAGAGGGAAGAAACAAAAATTTACAGCTGGAAGGAAGTCATTGTTTTCTGCCTCGGAATATGGCAATAATATATCAAATCAAAGAAGTTGCCTGACTGTAAAAGTGGGCTGCTGCTGTCCTTCCTTGTTCGGTGTCTTGCTGTGTTCTGTATGTCTTGACCCAAGCCCAGTCCTTTTTTCTGTTCTTCCTGTACATGTTTGAAGTGTTTTCAAGATGTATTTTTACAAGCAGTACATTAACATCTTTAAGGGAAGCCTTTTCTTGGCTGTAGCAGGTGATTGGAGTTACTACATTTTACTACATCAGTTAACCCTTTACTGAGCTCTTTAACTGATTGCAACATCTCCACACTCATTGTTCCAGTCAAAATGGCCAGTCGTCCTGACCGACTGGCTGCTTTCATTGTAATATTTATGAAGGAGATGCATTTCTGGTCAATAGTATTAGGGTCAAAGTAGGCAAGTAAAAACAGTGTGAAGTAAAAACAGAAAGTGCTGGAACTCAGCAGGTCAGGCAGCATTGTCTCAGGAGAGAAAAGCTAGGTAACATTTCAGGTCAATTACTTTTCTTCAGGGCTGAGAAAAGTTCAAATGTTTTGTGCTAGAATTGCCAACTGTGATTATATGTATCCCTTGGGGGTTTTATCACATGATTTGGCTTCGCCAGCTGACACATCCGTCCATGTGACACACTGTCTTCCTGTGCTAATTGGATTTTTTACCCAGTTGGATGATGCCTGATTATCAGCCAAACAGCATTTTTCCCATTTTCAACATTTTTATATCGTTGAAGGCAAATATTCAGAGAAAATGAAAGAAAAAGCAGTCTTTTATTTTAACATTTTAATGATTTTTTTCCCCGGTTTTGCACAAACAATGTTCTGGAGATTCATCTTCAATTCCTGGAGACTGCAGGCCAATGCTGGGGGATTGGCAACCTTGTTTTGAACAAGTGGAAGTGAGGGGGGGGGGGGGGTAAAACAAAATGGAATGCCAATGATACGGGGCAAGACAGATTAACCAACAAAAAAGGTTTCATGGCTCTGTTCCCTTTGTCTTTGTACTATGACACAGCTTTAAATTAAGGGGTGATAGTTATAGGACGGATATCAGAGGTAGGTTCTTTACCCAGAGGGTGGTTCGGGAGTGGAATGCCCTGCCTGCAGCAGTTGTAGATACGCCAAGTTTGGTGGCGTTTTAAGATGTTAGTTGATAAGTATATGGAAGAGAAGGGAATGGTTTAGTTTGGAGGGTCATTGCTTTTTTTTCATAATTGGTCGGCGCAACATCGAAGACCGAAGGGCCTGTTCTGCGCTGTAATGTTCTATGTTCTATGAAACTTGTGACTTTTTTTCATTTCAGATTTCCAGCATCTGCAGTGTTTTGCTTTTATGCTGCAGAGTCTACAGAGTTAGGTCCCAGAGTCTTTTGCTGAAACCACACTGTGTGAGATTGGATCTGTCTCTGAATGTTGCTGTTTTGGATGCTGCAGAGAGAAATATCTCTTTGTGTCTCTTAAATCTGGAGACTAGGAGCTGCCAGAGACTAAGTGATAGATTCCAGTCTCTAGAGATGGGAAAAGAGAGGCATGGCTCTCTCTCAACTCAAAAGCAGCAGCTGAAAAAAGCAAACTAAGCTGGACCGTGATCTCATTAAATGGCAGAATTGGCTCTGAGAGCTAAACTGCTGTCTTAGTGTTGGGCAATGATGGCAGAAGATTGTGTAACTTATAGCAGGGAATCTGGTTACTGTTAGCAAGGGAGCTGATCATTGGTGGCAGGGTTCTGGTCACTGATGTTAAGGACCAAATCAGAAGCTCCAAGGTATTTTGTGCACTTAACCAAGAGCCCAGCTTTTTCATTTGTTTTTGGTATTTGGGTGAGCTTAAGGTATTTCACTTCACGTATGATTCAAGAGACCCAAAACAAACTTTAAGAACACAGTTAGAATATAGCAAAAAGAATTAGCATAACTCATAAAATTAAAATTCCTTAAACATGACAAAGTATTGTCCTCAACAGCTAGCTATCTATATTATTCCAAATTTAAAGCAATACCTCATAGACATATACTCTTCCACAGAATTAGTCAGCACAAAAACAAGAAAGATCATGTGTTGCGAGATTCTCATCTTTTAACAATTCTGGACAGAGATCCAGATATCAGTTTCCAGAGAAGGATATATTCTCAAAACAGCAAAACTTTAGAGAAGTAAACCTAGTCAGTGGTATCTCCTAATCTCCAGGCTTCAGAGACACAAACGGATATTTCTTTGTGCAGCACCCAAAACAGCAACTCTCAGAGAGAGATCCAATTTTACACAATGGAGTCTCTGTAAAGAGACTTATCTGCTGGTATCTCTCTCTCAACTCAAAAGCAGCATCTAAAAAAAGTAAACTAAGCTGGAATTCTCTATGTAATCCAAGCTTCACCCTGTCACGTGACCATACCTGTCAATCATCCCAGTCAAGCCCCACTCTGCAAAACCCCAGGGGGACAGCAGAACTGCATTAGTTCATGTATAAAACAAACATTCTAGCAATTTGAAGCAATTGGATTGCTGCATTAATAGTATGGGATTCTAGACAGAATGGTCCTGATAAAATGGACAGGACTGTAAGAAACATCCTACACAAAAGGATGACTAAAATACATTTCTTAAAGGCACAGTGTCATCACACTGATGGAAGGAAATCTGATCACTAGTGGCAAGGAAGCTGGTTGATAGAACTGAGGTTCTGATCATAGATACAAGGGATCTGGTCGCTGTTGGCAAAGATCTAATTACACATGGCAGAGATCTAGTCAGTGGTACCAGGAATCTGGTCAATGGCAGAAAGGAGAATGAATTTAGGTGTATAATAACTCAGAAAGAGAGAGAGATGAATATTGCAGAAAGTTATCAGTTCAGGAGAATATTTATTCATTGGGCAGGGGTGGTATTGTGGCACAGTATTTAGCATTGCTGTCTCGAAGTGCCAGAGGCCCACATTTGATTCCAACCTTGGGTGACTGTGTGGAGTTTGCACATTCTCCTCATCTCTGAGTGGGTTTCCTCTGGGTTGTCTGGATTTTTCCAACTGTAAGAAGTCTCACAACACCAGGTTAAAGTCCAACAGGTTTATTTGAAAACAAACACCACTAGCTTTCAGAATGCCATTCCTTTGTCAAATGAGTGGAGACTTCTGATCAGAAACAGGGCGTATAAAGACACACACAGTTCACAGAATACTGATTAGAATGTGAGTCTTTGCAACTAACCTACTATTCAAGTCTTAAAGGTGCAGACAATGTGAGTGGAGACAGCATTAAGTATAGATTAAAGAGATGTGTATTGCCTCCAGGCAGGACAGTAAGTGAGATGTTGCAAACTCAGGCAAGTCATGGGGGTTACAGATAATGTGACGTGAATCCAAGATCCTGGTTGAGGCCGTCCTCATATGTGCGGGACTTGGCTATCAGTTTCTGCTCAGTAACTCTGCTCTGTCGTATGTCGATAAGGCCGCCTTGGAAAACGTTTACCCAAAGGTCAGAGCCCAAATGCCCATGACCGCTGAAGTGTTCGCCAACAGGAAGGGAATAGTCTTGCCTGGGGATTGTCGAGCGGTGTTCATTCATCATTGTTGTAGCATCTGCATTGTCTCTCCAATGTACCTGAAGGAAAGGATGTCCCGAAGCGTGATACTGAGCAGAAAACTGATAACCAAGTTCCGATACATGAGGATAGTGGGTTCTTGTCACACTACCTGTAAACCTCCCCGCCCCCGACTTGCCTGAACTTGCAACATCTCACTTACTGTCCTGTCTGGAGACAATGCACATCTCTTTAACCTATCTCCATTTACATTGTCTGCACCTGTAAGACTTGCAGACTAGCTGTAAAGACTCGCATTCTAATCAGTATTCTGTAAATTGTTTGTGCCTTTATATGTCCTGTTTCTGATCAGAAGTCTCCACTCGCCTGACAAAGGAACAGCGTTCTGAAAGCTTGTGGTGTTTACTATCAAACAAATCTGTTGGACTTTAACCTGGTGTTATGAGACTTTTTTACCCCAGTCCACATCATTCTTCCAACTGTCCAAAGGTGTGTAGGTTAGGTGGATTGGCCATGCTAAATTGGCCCATGTTGTCCAAAGATGTGTAGGTTAGGGAATTAGCCATAGTAAATGTGCAGGGTTACAGGCTGTAGGGGTGATGTTGGTGATGTCAGTACAGCTAATGGTGAATTGAGCTGTATTTAACGCCAAGGGAATGTGGATAAAATCTCTGAGTACAATCACTTACAATAGTGGGAACAACATTTTAGCTCAGGCTAGGTGTGATTTGTAATGTATTTGCAATTCCATTCAAAACTGTGAATGAATTTCAGTCAAATGTCACAACCAGGTTAACAAAGCTACTTTTTCCTCCCATTTTCAATGAGACATTCTTCCCACGAACAGTTACACCATCTCAGCTTTAGGCATCAAAATAGTCTTTTTCTAGCTAGGACTCATTCTTGTTATTCTCATGTTAGTCTTTAGTGGTTCTTCCTTAGCTAGGTTCCATTGCTTCTCTGCCTTCCCCTACTTAATTTTCAGCCAGGTGGTTCACATCATGATTATTTCACAGTAGGTTATGACATTTTGGAAGATCATGATCTGTTGGTCATGTTAATGGATTAGTAATCTAGAGACCGCAGACTAATGTTCTAGGGAAATTACCCTCCCAAACCATCACCCCCCTCTCTCCGCCGGTCTCCCACGCTTGTCCAACAACTCACTATGGTTCTTTATACAGCATCTTCTAAACTCATGACCATAACCATCTCAAAGAGCAAGAATAGCAGGAACAACCTGGCAGTGCACCTCCAAATCACATATCGTCTTGACTTGGAAAAATATTGTCATTCCTTCACGTCACTGGACAAAATCCTGGAACTCCCTTCCTAACAACACTTTAGGTGTATCTATACCATTGAAAATGCAGCAATTAAAGAAAGCAGCTCACTACCATCTTTTGAAGGGCAAGAAGGGATGGGTAATAAATACTGGCCTAGTCAGGGACACTCACATTCTGTAAATGAATTTTAAAAACCAAATCTCATGACAATAGAATTTAAATTAATGATGAATCTGAAATTGAAACTTTGGCCTGGATTTTGAGCTCCCGTTCACATCAAGAATGAATGGCGACGGGAGCGAAAAAGTCTTCAGGCCCAAAACACGTTATGTCAGCAAGAAATCCCATCATGATTGTCCCTGACTCCCATCAGTGACATAATGAGATTCCAGATGATCAACCCAATTAGAATAAATTTAAATTTAATTATGAGATCTCTAACCCACCTCCAGCACTGCCCCCTCTCAGCTGACACCCAACAAACCTTTTCAACAGTATCTTCCAAAAGGACTCATTGCTTTTGTACTTTCATTTAAAATCCAGTTGTCAGCAGTGAACACCAGTGTTTAACTGGATAGTGTCATCTTAAAATCTTTCACGCAATGTCATGCATCTCTTTTTCCCCTTGCCATTTCACTCATTTGTTAAAAAGCAACAGTGGCATTCTGCCTCAGAACATGATTTTTTTTTGTGGGGGGCAGGAGGTAGGGAGACAGATTCAATTGAAGTTCTTATTCCTGATCATTACCCACTGTCCCAAACTATGAAGGAGGTGTGCGAGAGTGTGCTGACAGATGCAGTGAAGACAGATTTGGTGATCATGTGGTTTAATTGCTTGTCTGGGTTCACACATGAGGAATGATCATAGAGGGCACGTTATAGCCATATCGCAACTGGAGTATGAAAGTCAGGAGAGGAATGCGTGACAGAATGTCAAAATTTAATTTTTATCTGTCTCAGATGATCTTTTAACAGCAAGAGAACATGTGAAAATAAGAATTCCGGCCATTGTTCTGTTTTGTGAAAGGAACAACAAATGTTCAGCTGATTGTGTTAAATGACAATATCGATTTAGGCTATTTCAGATCCTCAATTATGAATCCTCCACACTTCCCAATCTGTTCCTCTGCCGCTGCCATCATAATTTACACATAATTGTGTAAATTATGGCATTTCTCTATCCATAATACAATCAAAACATCACTCCATATAATTTTAACCCAATGACTCCCTACATCACTTTAACCATGTGTCCCCCCATATCTGTTTAACTCAGTGTCTCCCAGTGTCTGTTTAACCCAGTGTTCCCCCCCACCGCCCCCCTCAGTGCCCATTTAACCTGTTGTTCCCTGGATGAGCTTAACCCTGTGTGCCCTTGTTGCATTGCTACAGTTTTGTTTGGAATTGTTCTGGATTTACCTTTTCCTATTTGTCTAAGCTCCTTTAGACAAAGGAGCTCCTTCCCAAACTGCTAACCCTTAAATTTGCCCAGAAAGCTGACTCTTGGCATAGTGGGAACAATTCGCGACTCTTTGTGCTGTCTTTAGCACTGGAATATCCCAGTGCTGGACACAGCAGTCACGGTTGAGTTCTCCTACACTGGGCAGTGTGGCCATGACCTCCACTGAGTTCAATTTAACGATTTTGTGTCGAATAGCTCAGCTGGTTTTGTGGATTTCATCCTGACTTTGAACTGACATGCTAAGTGTCGAGTCGACTGAAACCCCTTAATCTATTCCAATTTTGGAGACTTTTAACTGTTTTGACACCATTCAGACATCACTTGCTCACTTATCTAATTAACATAACTCCTTTGTTGCTTCTGAGCTGTCTCTTATGAATCAGTGTTTGTTACCAGCTGCTGGTTTGCTTGGGCCCACCATGGACTCCAGTTTGGTGATTCAGTGCACAGCAAGCAGCTCTGATATCGCACTGCCATCTGGTGGTGGCAAGTCTAGTGCTTGTAAAAGAAAGACAGGACTTAGCCGTTGTCTTGAGAGCGTTGCTGTTTGTGGGTCCTTAATGCGTGCAGATTGGCTCCCATGTTTCTTACCTTTTAGCAGTGACCACACCTCAAAAGCATTTCACTGGCTTCAAGGACGTATGAGACACCCCGGAGTCAGAAGAGTTGCTATGTAAATACATGCCTTTCTTTTAACTGTTCTTTGAACGATTTCTCATTCGATGATGACCCACTCCAGAGACGAGAAACCAAGAACTCGCTCTTCAACAAGAACACATGAGAACTAGGAGTGGGCCACTTGGCCCCTTGGGCCTCCTCCGTCAATAAGGCTAATCTGGCTGTGGTCTCAACTGCATTTCCTGTTTGCTTCTTGCCTCTCTTGTTAATCAAAAACCTTCTCTAACTCAGCCTTAAATATTTACAATGACCCAGTCACCACGGCTCACTGAGAAACTGGAATCCACAGATTAATGACATTTTGAGATAAAAAGAGTAAAATTTCTTCTCATCACGGCCTTAAATGGAAGACATCTCATTTTTAAATTGTGCTCCTTAGTTCTAGATTCCCTTGTGAGGGGAAACACCCTCTTAGCTTAGGCCTCTCAGAATCTTATACATTTTAATAAGATCACCTCCCATTCTTCCAAACTCGAGTGGATATGGGGCCACCCTGCTCAATCTATCCTTGTAAGTTAACCCATTCATCCTACGAATTACCCCTCAACTGCACCTAATGTAATTATATCCTTTCTGAAATAAGAAAACATGAACTGCACACAGTAGACCTGATACGATCTCCTTAAGATCCTGTGCTACTGTGGCAACACTTGCCTCCTTCCCTACACTCCCCATGCAGAATAGATGGAAATACTGAGTAGTGAAAGGTTACCTTCCCATTGTAGGGGTGGAATTCTTTCTAAACAGCTTGCTGTGGGTTTGTTGGTGGCTGTGTGTGGTGAATCTAGCAGGACAAAGGTTGGAAATCTGCTGGTGTGAAATCCCATTGGAATTCTCCCAATAACGGGTTAATGGCTGGTCATTTATTCTGTTGGCAGGTGGCACAATGACCATTTACATTCATTTTCATCTCATGAATGCTCATGAGCATCTAGTAAAGCCTCCCAACCTTGCGGGAGTTTATATCAGCATCAAACCTGATTGCTAATAAATGACCGCACAAGGCAATCCTCCCTTCACCAGAGACTTTGGTGTGAGTGTAAGAGTCTTCTGTCATAGTGTTGCTCTGATCCTGATGTCCTGTTCACGTCTCTGCCAGGGCAGACCAGTTCCTGCCTCCATCTCCAAGCTGATCTAGTCTTCAAGGACAGTACTGTATTGCTGGATCCATTGACTCTCCTATGTCAGTGAGTCAGATCAACATAGTGCCTGAGCATGGGAATACACGGAACTCCTTTACCCCACCACCAGCGGTACCACACACCAGTGTCTCTCTGGACAGTACTATGCTGTGGGACTCATACAACCATTGCAAAAGAGGTCCAAAGTTTGACTGGGGGTGGAGTGTGTGGTGAGGTTGGGGGAAGGGAGGATGTAGACTAAGGAAGTCAAGGAGGGCAGTGTAGAAGAGCTATGCAAAAAGGTTATGAGGGGTGAGGCCTCATGATAACACACAGAGGAGCAAGGAAGTGGATGAAGAAGATGAACACTCAAAAGCAGAGGGAACTCCAAAGGGAGGGAAACTGGACTCTGGCAAAGCTGCATTAAAAGCAGAAAAACAAGGGGGGCAAATGGATAGCACATTATTCATTGGAAGGGAATGGATGAGGACTCCAAATGTAGTGGGTAGAGATCCAAATGGGTATGGGCACCTCACAAGTGATGGGCTTGTGGGGAGGATGGTTGAATTGAGGAACAGAATTCCTCGTGATGCTGCTAGCCTTTTCAATCTGGGTTGCTAGCATCCTGCATGATGTGGTGAAGACAACTGGGCTGGAGAGAGTAATGAGAAAGTGCTGGACTGCTTTTCAAATACTGCAATAGGACCTTCAAGCCCTCCATCTGAGAGCGACTGGGTGAATCAGCTGATGGTCAGCCAGGAAAGTTGGAGGGGAACTTGCCTGTGCATGATTAATAAGCTTCCAAGTGCAGAATCTGGCGGGGGATGTCGCCATTGTGGTTAGTGGGGAAGGCGCTGTTGGAGCTGCACGCAACTTCACTTAGTCTCAAAGTGGGAGAATTCTGCCCCAGGTATTTGCTAAAAGTGATAGTTATATTGAGAGCTGTAATGAATTTCAATACTGTACTTGCATTGATGGAATAGCTAAATTAATGACAGATTCTGCAGTAGGACAATTTTAATATCAGTAACGCTTTGTTTGAAAGTAACCCCCGTCCAGCTTGCAGTCCTCACCACATAGGCTGAACTCTGAGTGGAAGTTAATCTCATACATTCATTCCAAGAGCAGCAAAACCCATTCTCTGAAGATAGTGTCCTTTCCTCAGCATCACTTCTTGACCTTCACCATGGTACACCCAGCAGTGCGTGAACCAGCAGGAAATTCACTTCAATACGTCCATCAGTTTCCCCAATGCTGAATTGAGGGGTCTGGAACCAAGGAGAGAGCTGTTGATAAGGCCAAGTAGTAAACTGCAGATGTTTTTCTGTATTTGTTTCTTTTCCCCCCACTCTGCCATTGTTGAGGAGAAGGCTGACCTGTGCCTTGGCTTTATTCCAGAATTTCACAGAATGCAGAGGCCACCCACAGAGGAAGCTGTTCAGGCAGAAAGACTATTCTGCTCTGGGGCCCGGGTTCCAGTTCAGTTACGTCAGTGAGGCCGGACTATTATTGGTGGGAGATAATCTCAAGTCTGAAAGGCTCACAAACTAAATTAAAATGCAATTCTCCCTAAACTTTCTGAACATAAATTTATTACATAAGCTAATTCTGGTTTGTACTCACCCTGGAGTTACTGTCACCTTTAACGCTGATTAGAAATTGAACATTTAGGATGTCACAGTGGCACAGTGGTTAGCATTGCTGGCTCACAGTGCCAGGGACCTGAGTTTGATTCCTGCCTTGGGTGACTGCCTGTGTGGATTTTGCATGTTCTCCTGCAGAAGGTTTACTCTGGGTGTTCCAATTTCTTCCCATAGTTCAGTGATGTGCGGGTTAGGTTGATTGACCAGGCAAAATTACCCGTTAGTGTCCCAAGATGTGGAGTTTCGAGGGATTAGCAGGTTAAATACAGCGTGGGTGAGAAGCCCTATCGGAGAGGTGGTTCAGACTCAAAGGGCTCAATAGTGTGTTTCTACATTGTAGAGATTCTATGATTCAATGATTCCTGATTTTAACTGCCTCACTACTGATGGCCATGCCTTGAGCTGGCGGGATTTAAGTTATATTAATTAATAAAAATCTGGAATTGAAAGCTAGTCTCAGTATTGATGACCATGAAACCATTATCGATTGTCAGAAAAACCCATCTGGTTCACTAATGTTCTTTAGGGAAGGAAATTTGCCCTCCTTAACCTGATCTAGCCTACAAGTGACTCCAGATCCAAAATAACGTGGATGACTCTTAACTGCCCTATGAAATAGCCTAGCAAGCTGCCCAGTTCTAGGGCAATTAGTGATGGGCAACAAATGATGATGTTGTCCGTGATACCCAAATCCGATGTAAAAAAAACAAACCTTTCCATCTCTTCTCACTTTCATCCTTTAGGATGTCAACATCTTTGACCAAGCTTTTGGTCAATTGCCTGAATATCTCTCTATCTGATTCCACAGCACCAAACGTTGCTTTTATAGTGCTCCTGTGCAGTGTCTTGGGACATTTTACTATGCCAAAGGCCTTACAGATATACAAGTAGATGGATGGAAATTCCTACCCATATTTAGTTCAGATTCAGGATGCTGAAGCCAGTAAAATGGTGCAGTATGGCTTATCATTGTAAAACCATCCCACAAAACATACAAAGATTCTCTCTCTGAATCCCATCAACGTGCTGTACTGCTCACACAGCTCAGCTACATGTTAACAACATAGATCAACAGACTAATCCAAGCTCTCCATTCAATTTCTGCCACTGGCGTTCAGAGCGCCTTTCCAAATAAGCGTCAATGTGAGCAAATGTATCAACTTCCTTGAACCATGTAATTTAGTGAGGAAGCCACCCACCTGATATTTGGCCAGCATAGTAATCGTTAAGTTAGTGCTTGCTCTGGAGCTCGTACAGAGACTTCTGATTGTATTGTGCACTGTTAAGAAAATATGTTTCTGAACTGTGGCCATGAGTTTCCTAATGGCAATGTCTCTATTGCTGGAAAGTCCCCACCACTTAAATCAAGACCACTTAGCACAAGCAACCATCTATATTAGATAAATAGCACTAACCATTTGCTAATTAGTTGGCTACAAACGTGCTTATAACAGATTGCTATTTTGCAAGTTCAACAGGCATTTATTGTGACCTACTTATTTAAGATTCTCAAGTGATTTTGCCCAAAGTTGGACCTGTAAAGAAAAACTTGCATTTATATAGTGCCTTTCATGATCACAGGAAGCACTTCTTAACTAGTGATGTTAAATGTGTAATGTAGGAAATGCAACAGCAATAACAATGTCCAATAAACAGCACTAATGATCAGGTAGTCTTTTTATTTGTGATTTTGACATGGGATGATATTAGCCAGGATACCAGGGAGAACTTCCCTGGTCTTCTTCAGAATTGTGCCGTGGAATCTTTTACATCTCCCTGAGATGAGAGGGCTGCCAGTTGAGTTACAGCAGGCAGGAACTATTCTAGCAACTGCTGATGTCCAATGAAGATGTAATTACTACAAAAATGACTATTTACATTCATGTTGTGCTGTTACTGTACTTAAGCATTATATGGCCTTTTTCTCCTTGATGAGATACTGGATGAAACCGTTAACAGTTTGGGGAGTTGATTGTTAAAGCAATTTCCTTTGCTTTAATATATTGATACTTAGCATTTTGGTTTGCTGTCCAGCAAACCAATGGCAATAACACCAATGAGTCCATTATAAGAAATGAGTGTGGTACAATGAAGTAGGAGAGGATGAAGTATTCTTGAAGGAAGACATCATAAAAGGTGTTTGATCTCTCTATGTCCACACTTGGTCCATAGGTTTTACAAACCGCAACACCCTTAAATTAGATTCTTCTATCTGTCAGAGTGTCAGAAGGTTGTGTTGCACCCTGGTAGTTGATGTGAAACTAGCTTTTAGCTGAAGATTTGTATGCCACTTACACAAATATGATTCAATTGTGGTGAAAGTGAATAGGGCCTTTACCTTTCATTGCTGTTGGCTCTTTGCAGGCAGCTTCAAATTACTTTGTCACATTAGAGAGAAAGATGATTGCAATGAATGGTTTTGACAATTTATTGCCTACGTTGTGGAATTTGCAAAACAGAAGAAGGAGTAATTTGATTTTTCAGTTCATTATCCAGTGACTTAACACAACAAATGTCCTGGAGGAAAATGAAATTAGCGAAGCTTGATCAGTCAAGGCGCTCAATGCCAAGAAATAGTCTGGGCTGCGTGACACTGCCTTGGGTGCAGGAAACCTTTAGGGTACTTTGTGATGCACTTAATGAAATTATGAGCTCCAAGGATCAGTAAATTTGCAGATGACACTAAAGTCGGTGGAGTGGTAGATAGTGAAGAGGGGTGTTTTAGTTTACAGAGTGACTTGGACAAGTTGCAGAGCTGGGCCGAGAGGTGGCAAATGGAGTTTAATGTGGAAAAGTGTGAGGTAATGCACTTTGTCAGGAACAATAAATGTGTAGAGTATAGGGCTAATGGTAGGGCTCTTAATAGTGTTGAGGAACAGAAGGATCTTGGTGTATGTGTCAATAGATCCCTGAAAGTAGGCAGTCAAGTGGATAAAGTTGTTAAGAAGGCATATGAGTCTTAGCTTTTATTGGTAGGGGATTGAATTTAGGAGCCGCAGCATCATGTTGCAACTGTACAAAACTCTAGTGCGGCCGCACTTGGAGTATTGTGTGCAGTTCTGGTCCCCACATTATAAGAAAGATTGGAGGCATTGGAGAGGGTACAGAGGAGGTTTACCAGGATGTTGCCTGGTATGGAGGGCAGGTCCTATGAAGAGAGGTTGAAGGATTTGAGGTTGTTTTCGTTAGAAAGGATGCGGCTAAGAGGGGATCTTATTGAAGCATATAAGATGATTAGAGGTTTAGATAGGGTGGACAGTGATAGCCTTTTTCCTAGGATGGAGAAAGCTAGCACGAGGGGACACAGCTTTCAATTAAGGGGTGATAGTTATAGGATGGATATCAGAGGTAGGTTCTTTACCCAAAGGGTGGTTCGGGAGTGGAATGCCCTGCCTGCAACAGTTGTAGATGCGCCAAGTTTGGTGGCTTTTAAGAGGTTAGTTGATAAGTATATGGAAGAGAAGGGAATGGTTTAGTGTGGAGGGGCATTGCTTTTTATTTTGGTCGGCACAACATCGAAGGCCGAAGGGCCTGTTCTGTGCTGTATTGTTCTATGTTCTATGTTCTAAGGGACTAAGTCAGAGGAATTCATATGGGTAGAGATACCTTATGAAGAAGTAGTAATTTGTGATGGCCATTTTCCCGACAGGATGTTGTGAACAAAGTTGATAATATACTCTGTGAAGTTTGCTGAGACTTGCTACTCACTTTGCCTTTCTCTGGGGAGCTAAATGTAATTGTTTTTCTCTCCACCAGGTGAATAATAATGGGATTATATCATTTCTGAAAGAAGTTTCCCAGTTCACTCCAGTGGCATTTCCAATCTCCAATGATCGACGAGTGGTGGCAGCCTTCTGGGCAGATGTGGACAATCGGAGGGCAGGTGATGTTTATTACAGGGAGACGAAAGACCCTGCTGTACTTGAGAGTACAACTGAGGATATCAGGAGGTACTTTCCAGAGCTTGAGGACTTCAGCACCCGCTGGGCATTTGTGGCCACATGGTACAAAGTGACGTTTTTTGGAGGAAGCACATTTTCACCGGTAGGAGTCAATCTATTGATCCTTTGATGCCACGAATAGTTTGGCATGGTTCGCTATCTGTAACATGAAGGTAGCTACATTGACTGCTTCTAACCAACAATATTGTTGAATTATCTGTCTCAGAATCTTCCTACCTTCTCGTGAGCAAACTGCTGACTAATGTGTGTGGTATCAATATGCATCAACTTGATACTAGACAACACTCATTCGAAATTACTGGCCAATCCAACAAATTAATTTTGCAACAGGGGGACCCTGCTGAGACATCAATGTTCAGTGTGTGACGTTGAAGGCTATATGTGTTGAACCTATGAATCTGTGGGATATAATTGTAGAATGTAACCCTGTGGGGGTTTCAGTGTTGAGTGTGACCCTGTTGTCTATCAGTGTTGAGTGTTGAGTTGCGCCAAGTTTGGTGGCGTTTAAGAGGTTAATTGATAAGTATATGGAAGAGAAGGGAATGGTTTAGTTTGGAGGGGTATTGCTTTTTATTTTGGTCGGCACAACATCGAAGGCCGAAGGGCCTGTTCTGTGCTGTATTGTTCTATGTTCTATGTTCTATGTGATGCTGTGGGATATCAGTGTTGAGTGTGACGCTGTGGGATATCAGTATTGAGTATAATTCTGTGGGATATCGGTGTTGAGTGTGACACTGTGGGATATCGGTGTTGAGTGTGACACTGTGGGATATCGGTGTTGAGTGTGACACTGTGGTCTATCAGTGTTGAGTGTGACGCTGTGGTCTATCAGTGTTGAGTGTGACACTGTGGGATATCAGTATTGAGTATAATTCTGTGGGATATCGGTGTTGAGTGTGATGCGGTGGGATATCAGTGTTGAGTGTGATGCGGTGGGATATCAGTGTTGAGTGTGACACTGTGGGATATCAGTGTTGAGTGTGACGCTGTGGGATATCAGTGTTGAGTGTGACACTATGGGATATCAGTATTGAGTATAATTCTGTGGGATATCAGTGTTGAGTGTGACGCTGTGGGATATCAGTGTTGAGTGTGATGCTGTGGGATATCAGTATTGAGTATAATTCTGTGGGATATCAGTGTTGAGTGTGACACTGTGGGATATCAGTGTTGAGTATAATTCTGTGGGATATCAGTGTTGAGTGTGACGCTGTGAGATATCAGTGTTGAGTGTGACACTGTGGGATATCAGTATTGAGTGTGACGCTGTGAGATATCAGTGTTGAGTGTGACACTGTGGGATATCAGTGTTGAGTGTGACGCTGTGGGATATCAGTATTGAGTATAATTCTGTGGGATATCAGTGTTGAGTGTGACACTGTGGGATATCAGTGTTGAGTATAATTCTGTGGGATATCAGTGTTGAGTGTGACGCTGTGAGATATCAGTGTTGAGTGTGACACTGTGGGATATCAGTGTTGAGTGTAACGCTGTGGGATATCAGTATTGAGTATAATTCTGTGGAATATCAGTGTTGAGTGTGACGCTGTGGGATATCAGTGTTGAGTGTGACGCTGTGGGATATCAGTGTTGAGTGTGACGCTTTGGGATATCAGTATTGAGTATAATTCTGTGGGATATCAGTGTTGAGTGTGACGCTGTGGGATATCAGTGTTGAGTATAATTCTGTGGGATATCAGTGTTGAGTGTGACGCTGTGAGATATCAGTGTTGAGTGTGACACTGTGGGATATCAGTGTTGAGTGTGACGCTGTGAGATATCAGTGTTGAGTGTGACACTGTGGGATATCAGTGTTGAGTGTGACGCTGTGGGATATCAGTATTGAGTATAATTCTGTGGGATATCAGTGTTGAGTGTGACCTGTGGGATATAGTGTTGAGTTTGTGGATATCAGTGTTGAGTGTGACGCTGTGGGATATCAGTGTTGAGTGTGACGCTGTGGGATATCAGTGTTGAGTGTGACTCTGTGGGATATCAGTGTTGAGTGTGACGCTGTGAGATATCAGTGTTGAGTGTGACGCTGTGGGATATCAGTGTTGAGTGTGACTCTGTGGGATATCAGTGTTGAGTGTGACGCTGTGGGATATCAGTGTTGAGTATAATTCTGTGGGATATCAGTGTTGAGTGTGACGCTGTGGGATATCAGTGTTGAGTGTGACGCTTTGGGATATCAGTATTGAGTATAATTCTGTGGGATATCAGTGTTGAGTGTGACGCTGTGGGATATCAGTGTTGAGTATAATTCTGTGGGATATCAGTGTTGAGTGTTACACTGTGGGATATCAGTGTTGAGTGTGACACTGTGGGATATCAGAATTGAGTATAATTCTGTGGGATATCAGTGTTGAGTGTGACGCTTGGGATATCAGTGTTGAGTGTGATGCTGTGAGATATCAGTGTTGAGTGTGACACTGTGGGATATCAGTGTTGAGTGTGACACTGTGGGATATCAGTGTTGAGTGTGACACTGTGGGATATCAGTGTTGAGTGTGACACTGTGGGATATCAGTGTTGAGTGTGACACTGTGGGATATCAGTGTTGAGTGTGACGCTGTGGGATATCAGTGCGGAGTGTGACGCTGTGGGATATCAGTGCGGAGTGTGACGCTGTGGGATATCAGTGCGGAGTGTGACGCTGTGGGATATCAGTGGGAGTGTGACGCTGTGGGATATCAGTGCGGAGTGTGACGCTGTGGGATATCAGTGCGGAGTGTGACCTGTGGGATATCAGTGCGGAGTGTGACGCTGTGGGATATCAGTGTTGAGTGTGACACTGTGGGATATCAGTGTTGAGTATAATTCTGGGGATATCAGTGTTGAGTGTGACGCTGTGAGATATCAGTGTTGAGTGTAACGCTGTGGGATATCAGTATTGAGTATAATTCTGTGGAATATCAGTGTTGAGTGTGACGCTGTGGGATATCAGTGTTGAGTGTGACGCTGTGGATATCAGTATTGAGTGTGACGCTTTGGGATATCAGTATTGAGTATAATTCTGTGGGATATCAGTGTTGAGTGTGACGCTGTGGGATATCAGTGTGAGTATAATTCTGTGGGATATCAGTGTTGAGTGTGACGCTGTGAGATATCAGTGTTGAGTGTGACACTGTGGGATATCAGTGTTGAGTGTGACTCTGTGGGATATCAGTGTTGAGTGTGACGCTGTGGGATATCAGTATTGAGTATAATTCTGTGGGATATCAGTGTTGAGTGTGACACTGTGGGATATCAGTGTTGAGTATAATTCTGTGGGATATCAGTGTTGAGTGTGACGCTGTGAGATATCAGTGTTGAGTGTGACGCTGTGGGATATCAGTGTTGAGTGTGACGCTGTGGGATATCAGTATTGAGTATAATTCTGTGGGATATCAGTGTTGAGTGTGACGCTGTGAGATATCAGTGTTGAGTGTGACGCTGTGAGATATCAGTGTTGAGTGTGACACTGTGGGATATCAGTGTTGAGTGTGACACTGTGGGATATCAGTATTGAGTATAATTCTGTGGAATATCAGTGTTGAGTGTGACGCTGTGAGATATCAGTGTTGAGTGTGACGCTTTGGGATATCAGTATTGAGTATAATTCTGTGGGATATCAGTGTTGAGTGTGACGCTGTGGGATATCAGTGTTGAGTATAATTCTGTGGGATATCAGTGTTGAGTGTTACACTGTGGGATATCAGTGTTGAGTGTGACACTGTGGGATATCAGAATTGAGTATAATTCTGTGGGATATCAGTGTTGAGTGTGACGCTTGGGATATCAGTGTTGAGTGTGACACTGTGGGATATCAGTGTTGAGTGTGACACTGTGGGATATCAGTGTTGAGTGTGACGCTGTGGGATATCAGTGTTGAGTGTGACGCTGTGGGATATCAGTGCTGAGTGTGACGCTGTGGGATATCAGTGCTGAGTGTGAGCTGTGGGATATCAGTGCGGAGTGTGACGCTGTGGGATATCAGTGCGGAGGTGACGCTGTGGGATATCAGTGCGGAGTGTGACGCTGTGGGATATCAGTGCGAGTGTGACGCTGTGGGATATCAGTGCGGAGTGTGACGCTGTGGGATATCAGTGCGGAGGTGACGCTGTGGGATATCAGTGCGGAGTGTGACGCTGTGGGATATCAGTGCGGAGTGTGACGCTGTGGGATATCAGTGCGGAGTGTGACGCTGTGGGATATCAGTGCGGAGTGTGACGCTGTGGGATATCAGTGGAGTGTGACGCTGTGGGATATCAGTGCGGAGTGTGACGCTGTGGGATATCAGTGCGGAGTGTGACGCTGTGGGATATCAGTGCGGAGTGTGACGCTGTGGGATATCAGTGCGGAGTGTGACGCTGTGGGATATCAGTGCGGAGTGTGACGCTGTGGGATATCAGTGCGGAGTGTGACGCTGTGGGATATCAGTGCGGAGTGTGACGCTGTGGGATATCAGTGCGGAGTGTGACGCTGTGGGATATCAGTGCGGAGTGTGACGCTGTGGGATATCAGTGCGGAGTGTGACGCTGTGGGATATCAGTGCGGAGTGTGACGCTGTGGGATATCAGTGCGGAGTGTGACGCTGTGGGATATCAGTGCGGAGTGTGACGCTGGGATATCAGTGCGGAGTGTGACGCGTGGGATATCAGTGCGGAGTGTGACGCTGTGGGATATCAGTGCGGAGTGTGACGCTGTGGGATATCAGTGCGGAGTGTGACGTGATTCAGTGTTGACGCTGTGGGATATCAGTGCGGAGTGTGACGCTGTGGGATATCAGTGCGGAGTGTGACGCTGTGGGATATCAGTGCGGAGTGTGACGCTGTGGGATATCAGTGCGGAGTGTGACGCTGTGGGATATCAGTGCGGAGTTGAGCTGTGGGATATCAGTGCGGAGTGTGACGCTGTGGGATATCAGTGCGGAGTGTGACGCTGTGGGATATCAGTGCGGAGTGTGACGCTGTGGGATATCAGTGCGGAGTGTGACGCTGTGGGATATCAGTGCGGAGTGTGACGCTGTGGGATATCAGTGCGGAGTGTGACGCTGTGGGATATCAGTGTTGAGTATAATTCTGTGGTTCGGTGGTGACGCGTGGGATGTCAGGTGGAGTGGACGCCGTGGGAGTCAGCGTGGAGTGGCGGATGTAGCGGGAGTGCGACGCCGTGGATTCGCGTGGAGTGCGACGCCGTGGGATGTCAGCGTGGAGTGCGACGCCGTGGGATGTCAGCGTGGAGTGCGACGCCGTGGGATGTCAGCGTGGAGTGCGACGCCGTGGGATGTCAGCGTGGAGTGCGACGCCGTGGGATGTCAGCGTGGAGTGCGACGCCGTGGGATGTCAGCGTGGAGTGCGACGCCGTGGGATGTCAGCGTGGAGTGCGACGCCGTGGGATGTCAGCGTGGAGTGCGACGCCGTGGGATGTCAGCGTGGAGTGCGACGCCGTGGGATGTCAGCGTGGAGTGCGACGCCGTGGGATGTCAGCGTGGAGTGCGACGCCGTGGGATGTCAGCGTGAGTGCGACGCCGTGGGTGTCAGCGTGGAGTGCGACACCGGGGATGTCAGCGTGGAGTGCGACGCGTGGGATGTCAGCGTGGAGTGCGACGCCGTGGGATGTCAGCGTGGAGTGCGACGGTGGGATGTCAGCGTGGAGTGCGACGCCGGGGATGTCAGCGTGGAGTGCGACGCCGTGGGATGTCAGCGTGGAGTGCTGACGCTGTGGGATGTCAGCGTGGAGTGTGACGCTGTGGGATGTCAGCGTGGAGTGCGACGCCGTGGGATGTCAGCGTGGAGTGCGACGCCGTGGGATGTCAGCGTGGAGTGCGACGCCGTGGGATGTCAGCGTGGAGTGCGACGCCGTGGGATGTCAGCGTGGAGTGCGACGCCGTGGGATGTCAGCGTGGAGTGCGACGCCGTGGGATGTCAGCGTGGAGTGCGACGCCGTGGGATGTCACTGTACAGAGTGATCTTGTGGCATATGAGTGTTGAATGTGACTCTGGGGAATATCACTTGTTGTGTGTGTTGATGCGGGACTGTCTGAGATGTCAGTGTTGAGTGTGGGACTCTGTGGACAACAGTGTTGTATGTGTGACATTGTGGCATATCAGTGTCGAGTGTGAGACCTGTAGTATATCGCTGCTCAGTGTGGGTTCCTATAGATATGAGAGTTGAGTGTGATCTGTGGGATATCAATGTTTTATATGACCCTGTGAGATATCAGTGTTCATTGTGGGCCCTTTGGTATACCGCTGTGGAGTGTGTGTCCCTGTGAGATATCTGAGTTCTGTGTGTAAACCTGTGAGATATATGTTCTGTGTGTGATTCTATGAGATAAGAGTGTTGAATATGATCCTATGGGATATCAGTGTTAAATGTGGCCCAGTAGCATATCATGGTTGAGCGTGTGATGCTGTGGGATATTAGTGCTGAGTGTGATCCTGGGGAATATCAATGTTGAATGTGACCCTGCATGATATCAGTATTGAGTGTGACCTTGTGGGATATCAGTATTAAGTGTGACCCTCTGTGATATCAATGTTAAATGTAATCCTCTGGGATATCAATATTGAGTGTGACCCTGTGGGATATCAGTGTCCAGTGTGTCACCCTGTGATATGTCACTCTGTGAATATGACCCTCTAGGATATCAGTGTTAAATGTGACCCTGTTAGATATTGGTGTTGTATATATGACTCTGTGGGAAATCAGTGTTGTGTGTGTGTGACCTTGTGGGATATCACTGCTCTGTGTCTATGAACCTGCGGTATATTATTGTTGAGCATGACCCTCTGGGATATGTGTTGAATGTGACCCTATGGCACATCAGTGTTGAATGTGACCCTGTTGGATATCAGTGTTCAGTGTGTGACCCTGTGAAATAGGAGTGTTGAACACGACCCTGTGGGATATCAGTTTTGAATGTGACGCTGTAGGATAGCAGTGTTGAGTGTGACCCTATTGGATATCAGTGTTCTGTGCCTATGACACTATGGGATATCAGCGTTGAAATTGACCGTATGAGATATCAGTGTTGGACGTGACCTTGTGAGATATCAATGTTGAACGTGATCCTGGGGGATATCTGTGTTGGACATTACTCTGTGGCATCTCAATGCAGAGTGTCTGACCTGTAAGATATCTGTGTACTGTGTGGGACCCTAAGGTATGAGTGTTGAACATGAATCTATAAGATATTTGTGTCAAATGTGGCTTTATGGGATATCAGTATTGACCTGACCCAATGGAATACCAGTTGTTGAGTGTGTGGCCCTGTGGTATATCAGTGTTGAATGCGATGCTGTGGGATACCAGCACTGAACGTGATCTTGTGGATTTTCAGCATTGAACATAACCCTGTGAGATAACAGCATTGAGTGTGTTACTCTGGGGTTTCAGTAATGTGTGGAACCCTGTCAGACGTCAGTACTGAGCTTGGGACCCTGAGGGATACTGGTGTTGAGTGTGTGACCCTGTGTTGAGTGTGGCCTCGTGGATTATCAGAGTTCAATGTGTGACTCTGTAGGATATCACTGTAGAGAGTGACTTGTGGATATGAGTGTTGAGTGTGACCCTGTGGAATATCACTTGTTGAGGGTGTGTCCTAAGTCTTAAAAGTGCCGACAATGTGAGTGGTGATGACATTAAGCATAAGTAAAGAGATGTGTATAGTCTCCAGACAGGACACTAAGTGAGATGTTACAAGTTCAGGCAAGTCATGGGGATTACAGATGGTGTGACATGAACCCAAGATTCTGGTTGAGGCCGTCTTCATGTCTTCAGAACTTGGCTATCAGTCTCTGCTCAGCAACTGCATTGTTGTGTGTTGTGAAGGCTGCCTTGGAGAACACTTATCCAAAGATCACAGGCTGAATGCCCATGACTGCAGAAGTGTTCGCCAACAGGAAGGGAACAGTCTTGCCTGGTAATTGTCAAGCGATGTTCATTCACCCGTTGTTGTAGCATCTGCATGGTCTCCCCAGTGTACCATGCTTTGGGACATCCTTTCCTGCAGCATATTAGGTAGACAACGTTGGCCGATTTGCAAGAGTATGTGCCGTGTACCTGATGGATGGTGCTCTCACGTGAGATGATGTCATCCATGTCGATGATCCGGCACGTCTTGCAGAGGTTGCTGTGACAGGATTGTGTGGTGTTGTGGTCACTGTTCTCCTGAAGGCTGTGTAGTTTGCTGTGAACAATGGTCTGTTTGAGGCTGTGCAGTTGTTCGAAGGCAAGAAGTTGGAGTGTGGGGATGGCCCTGGTGAGATGCCCGTCTTCATCAATGATATGCTGAAGACTCCAGAGAAGATGTCGTAGCTTCTCTGCTCTGGGGAAATACTGGACGACAAAGAGTACTCTGTCCACTATGTCCCGTGTTTGTCTTCTGAGGAGGTCAGTGCGGTTTTTCGCTGTGACGTCTCGGAACTGTCAATCGATGAGTCGAGTGCGATATCCTGTTTCTATAAGGGCAACTTTCACTGTCTGGATGTGTCTATTGCAATCCTCCTCATCTGAGCACGTCCTGTGTATACGGAGGACTTGTCCTTAGGGGATGACTTCTTTAACGTGTTTAGGTTGGAATCTAGAGAAGTGGAGCATTTTGAAGTTATCTGTGGGCTTGCGGTACAGTGAGGGGCTGAGGTGACCATCCGTGATGGAGATACATGTGCCCAAGAATGCAGCGATTCCAGGGAGTAGTTCATGGTGAGTCTGATGGTGGGATGGAACTTGTTGATGTCATCATATAGTTATTTCAGTGATTGTTCACATGACTCCAAACGAAGAAAATGTCATCAATATATCTAGTGTATAGCATCGATTGAAGGTCCTGTGCAATGAAGAAGTCTTGTTCGAGCCTGTGCACGAAGATGTTGGCATATTGAGATGCGAATTTGGTCTCCATAGCTGTTCTGTGTGTCTGGATGAAGAGCTGGTTGTTGAAGGTGAAGACATTGTGGTCCAGGATGAAGTGGATGAGTTGTAAAATCGCATCTGGAAACGGGCAGTTGTCGGTGTTGAGTACTGATGGCAGCAATGCCATCATCATGGGGGATGTTGGCGTAGAGCACCGAGACATCCATTGTGATGAGGAGTGCTCTAGGTTTAACTGCTCCATGTGAGCTGAGTTTCTGTAAGAAGTCTGTAGTGTCGCAACGAAAGCTAGGGGTTCTTTGTACAATGGATTTCAGGATGCCATCGATGTAGGCAGAGAGGTTCTCGCACAGGGTCCCATTGCCCGATATGATGTGACGGCTGGGTGTGTCTGCCTTGTGTATCTTTGCGTGGAATTAGAGATCTCCAACGCAGGGAGTACATGAGATGAGAGCACAGAGAGTGTTCTGAAGGTCCGGATCAAAAGTCTTGATCAGAGTGTTGAATTGATGGGTGTGTTCTTTAGTCGGACCTGCGGGTAAGCATTCCTCATTGTTTAGTTGTCGGTACACTTCTTTGCAATAATCTGTTCTGTTCAGTATGACGATGGCCCTTCCTTTATCTGCTGGTTTGATGACAATGTTGCATTTGGTCTTGAGAGCACGGATGGCGTTGCTTTGTGCTTGGGTAATGTTCTGGGCTGTCTTGTGAGTTCGGTTGATGAACTGGTGTTGAAGCACCTCCTGATAGCTCGACATGCCCAGTCGAGGGCAGCAGCCTTCCGGAGGAGTCCAATTGGACTCTTTCCTCTTCGGTTGCTGCACTGTGGATCTCTCTGTCGGCTGTTCTGGTTCATTGGCTGTCCCATTGTTTTTGCTGTTAGTCTGTTGGGGTTTGTGGAAGAACTCCTGCAGCCTCATTCACCTGATGAATTCTTCTGTATCTGTCGCGAGACTAATAGGGTCCATTTTGGTGGTGGGGCAGAAATTGAACCCTCGTCTGTAGTCCGACAAGTTGACAAGATTTCCCTGCGGTAGTTCTGTTTTCTACTGTGATGCTGGTGGAGACTTGGTTGTTGCTGGTGGTGATGCCAAATTTCTCAAGTTTCCTGTTCTTCGTGTTCTCCAAAGTGGCCTTCACAACACATAACAGCACAGAGTTCCGCACACATGAGGACGATCTCAACGGGAATCTTGGATTCATGTCGCACTACCTGTAACTCCCATGACTTGCCTGAGCTTGCAACAGCTCACTTACTGTCCTGTCTCGAGACAGTATACATCTCTTTAATCAATGCTTAATGCTATCTCCACTCACATTGTCTGCACCTTTAAGACTTGAATAGCAGGTTAGTTGTAAAGATTCACATTCTAATCAGTATTCTATAAACTGTGTGTACCTTTATATGTCCTTCTCTGATCAGAACTTTCCACACACCTGATGAAGGAACAGCATTTCCGAAAGCTATCAAATAAACTGGTTAGACTTTAACCTGGTATGTGAGACTTCTTATTCTGTGAGATATCAGTGTTCTGTTTGTGACCTGTGGGATGTCAGTATTCTATGTGTATGCCCCGGTCCAACATGAATGTTTACAGTGCGTGTGCAATATCAGTGTTCGTTGTTGAGCCTGTGAAATATCAGTATGCATTACGTTACCCAATAGAATATCAGTGTTGAGTGTTTGAGCCATTGCAATATTAGAGTTGAGCATGTGATCCTCTGGAATATCAGTGTTAACTATCCAGGACCCTGCGGGATATCAGTATCAATATTTTATGAATAAGAATAGTGCACATGTCACACAGTGAATAATGTTAACCCACTGGATTCCACACGACACTGACACCTCACAGAGTGACGCACAGTGAACATTGATATCCCACAGATTTATATACATTGAATACTGTTATCCCATGGATTCAGTGTTGTGTGTGATCCTGTGAGATCTTCATGTTAGTGTTTGAACCCTGTGTGATATCAGTATTTAGTGTGGGACCATATGGGAAAACAATCTTCACTGCGTGACACTGATATCCGTATTTACTGTGTATGTCTCTGTTGGATATCAGTGTTTAATTTGGGCGTTGTTGTGTGATTTCAGTGTTCACTGTGTGTGATCTTGTGGGATATAACTGTTGACTGTGTGATTCTGCAGGTTATAACTGCTCACTGAGCACAACCAAATGGGATATCAGTTTTTGAGTGTGATACTTTGTGATATCTGTATTCATTGTGGATAACCCTGTGTCATGTCTGTGTTCATTCTGGTTGTCCCTGTGTGAAGTCAATGTTTATGCAGATGTTCATTTGGAATATCAACGTTCACTGTTCAAGCCTTTACAATATCAATTTTAATGCATGACCTTGTGGGATATCAGCATTCACTGTGTGTGCTTTGTGTGATATCAGTACTTGTCTGTCACCCTGTGAGATGTCAATGGTAAGTATGGGTCTCCATGGAATAATATTCTTCATATGTGACACTGTGTGCTATCCATATTCACAAGTGTGTGTCCTTTGGGATATAAGTGTTCAGTGTATATAAAACTGTGAGATATCAGTGTTCACTGTGTGATGCTGTGGGATATCAGTTTTTGCTGTGCGATTCTGTGGAATATCAGTGTTGAATGTATATAAACCTGTGGGATATCGGTGTTCACTGTGCATGACCCTATGAGATATCAGAGTTCACTGTGTATGACCCTGTGGGATATCAGTGTTGAATGTGTGACCCTGTGGATATCAGTGTTCAGTGTCTGGCCCTGTGGGATAGCAATGTTCAGTGAATAGCCCTTTGAGATATTAGTATTCAGTGTCTGGCCCTGTGGGATATCAGTGTTATAGATAAACAGTTCAAAGGAGATTCACTAGAATGATTTCAGAGATGAGTTTTGTATGAAGAGAGATTGAATAGTTAAACCTATGCTCTCTGGAATTTAGAAGAATGACCGAAGATCAAATTGAGGTATATAAAATGATAAAGGGTATAGTTAAAGTACACGTTAAGTGAATGCTGCCTCTTATGGGGCATTCTGGAACAAGAGGTCGCAGCCTTAGGATAAAGGGTAGCAAATTTAAAATAGAATTGAGGAGAAACTACTTTTCTCAAAGAGTTGTGAATCTGTGGTGCTGGAACAGTGAGTAAATTTAAAGAAGAGTTAGGCAGATTTTTAATTGGTAATGGGTTGAAGGGTTATGGGGAGAAAGCAGGAAAATGGGGATGAAGAGCATATCAGTCATGATCGTAAGGGCAAAACACACTCAATGGGCCGAATGGCCTAATTCTGCTCCCATATTTTATGAACTTATGAATCATACTCAGACATTTGTACTCTAGCAAAATACACAAATTATTGGGGTTTTTTTGTTGAGTTTTCACATGGCGTCCGAA
This sequence comes from Sphyrna mokarran, assembly GCA_024679065.1. Classification (NCBI taxonomy): domain Eukaryota; kingdom Metazoa; phylum Chordata; class Chondrichthyes; order Carcharhiniformes; family Carcharhinidae; genus Sphyrna; species Sphyrna mokarran. The sequence goes on along the minus strand of JAGIQG010000003.1, from coordinate 68,324,080 downwards.
CTATACCATGAGCTATGAACTTAATTTCTTACTGTGTCCTAATTATCTTGCCCTTACTTGTGACTAGGTGGAATTTAGAAAAACAAATTGTTTTCTATTTTGTTCAGACACGCAAGCAACTTGTCTGCCTTCTTGCTGAAAAGGGAGCTTACCTCTAGTGACCATCTTTACTTACACTCTGTTATCTGAATTCTCCTTTTAATGCCACTGCCCAAAACCTACATTGGGAGTTACCAGCTTCTGTGTGAGGCTGCTCAGAGCAATGGCAATCTGGAAAAATTGTCTGAAATAAAATAATTTAGCCAACTGCTGATTGCTTTCCTGTTGACTGAAGCAGACTGTGAGATATAAGGTTTCACCTGAGCTTCTGATTCTGCCACCCATCCCATAAGCCCCACCTGTGGAGGCGACTACATTTCATCTGAGTCATAGAGAATCATAGAGGTTTACAGCATGGAAAGAGGCCCTTCAGCCCAACTTGTCTGTGCTGCCCTTCTAAGCTAATCCCAATTGCCTGTATTTGGCCCATATCTCTCTATACCCATCGTAATACAGTCATAGAGGTTTACAACATGGAAACAGACCCATCGGCCCAATTTTTGTCTCTTTTGTCTATCATTTTTTTCTCCTTTAAACCAATTTGTAATTTCCGATGCTGGTTACTTAACAAAGTTTAAAAGTAGTACCTTGTGAAATGTGTTGTTAACTGAATCTTAACTTTCTTTTAACTAATGAAAATGTTCAGATTGGACTGCTGCCAAACGGTAAGCTTTATCTTTGTTTTTGGGAACAGACTGGTCAAACATTCCTACATGTTCACGGCTTAATTTCAAACTCAATCTTTTTAAATTCTGTTTGAATTTCCTTCAAGCAGAATTTCTCAGCACTACAATTAAATGAAATTTAGTTTTGTATTCAATCAAATTCTACATTTTTATTCCTCTGGAAGTAAGTATGTCAATAAACAAAAACTCTTATTAGCAGATCTCAAAATGAAACAGTAAACTTATTTGCTACGTTTTAACTTTAATTGTTCTTAACTTGCTAAAAGAAGGGAAGGGAGAATACAGGACAAAATGTTTCTGAAACCCAGAGAGATTTCGAAGAGTGACTCAGAACTGGATCCTATTTCCAGTCTTGAACTTAAGCTGAGGACAGCTTCTCCCTTTTTAATCACATGAGGATCTATACTTTTCTTTATCAACTCGCAAGCAGCTCTGAATAGTTTTTGATTAAGTTTTGCAAAATACTTTTTCACAGAAAGAGAATTGTTTTTCATCTGCCTGTATTTCATTTAAATTTGTACTATTTTATCAGTTTTACCAGTACTACTTTATCAATTTATTTACTATTTTATTCTACTAGTTTATTTACTGTCAGTACTATTTTATCAGTACTATTTTATCAGTTTCCTATGCTTTCAGAGATGGTAATGTGACATTGTCCACTTACTTCCTCAATTCTCAACAATTCAAGTTCCTTCAGGTTTAGTGATACCCTCTTTCCTAGGTTTACTAGTCTAACTGGTTGTGGCCATAGGGCCATTGGCCTTGTGTCCTAATCCGAAGGAGTGATCAGTGATTGTGTTTATCATACAGGGATAGCCCCACCCGAGTATGCTCAATGGTGTCACTGCAAACCACAGTCATTGGGCAACTGTTTTTCTGGATTTTGTCCTTCACTTGTCTTACCAAATTGATAACAAACATTGTCCCTTTTCCTTCTCTGTCTTTCTGATTCATCCACCAGCTTTACTGTTGTCTAGGGATCCCTTAGTGTTCCACCCATCCTTCTATGTATTCTTAATGATTTTTGCCTGTTGTTCTGCTACAAACATCATGTAGAACACAAAGAACACTCCCACCACCACTGCCACCATCAGTCAAGAGCTATGGCTTCTTCTCCACCATTGGCATTTCCTAACCTTGTCCCTTGCATGACCAATTCTGCACTCACTGTTTGCAAACTTAGTTCTGCCTTTTTGGCAATAAGGGATTCAGTCTTTGCCAAGATAGCCCAACAGAATGGTTCCACCTGTTTTACTAACATCACCTATCTGAGTTCTCCTTTAAAAAGTCTTCTTATTCGTTATCAGCTATAATTTTGTATATTTGTTTATGTTGGTAGCTTTGGTACTTGACTGGACTATTTCTGGGTAGGCTTGCTGCACTATGGATGGTAAGTAAAATATACTCACTTCTTTGCAGAGCCATCCTGAGGACCCGATGTGGGTATCCTGCTAATTGTTATTGGTGACTTCTTACGAGCTAATCAACGGAAACTCAGCAGGTTATGATTGTTCAAACATTTGCAGGAAGAGTTGGTTTGGCAAGTAGCTGATTCGAGCTGTGGTATTTACAGAAAAACTACACATTTTTATAGCATACTTCACCCGTTCACAGATAGTGTTTAAATTTTAATCTGTCATTACACAGATTTTAACAAAACCAGACACATCTTGTATTAGCCACACATTTACACCTTCTACAGAGACTCCCAGTTTATCTTGGTGTGTCTACTGCATCGTTTCTATCTCTTGCTAAGACAACTGTTCTTTGAGCTGATTCCAGGACTTTATTATTGCTAGAAGTCAGCGAAGAGTAGCTGGAGATTTTGTTAATATATTTTATAAAGGTCAATGGCTGTTAAAATATTCTTGGTGCTAACTCTTGCAAAAAGAGATCTGCAGACTTTTGTAAAAGAGATCTGTAAACCTTTTGTATTGTTTTCTAATTATTTATTAAACTGTATTACATAATCATATTAAAATCTCAACTTTTTTTTTATTTCCCCAAGTCTTATCACCCTATGAGAAATCCCTGTTCACCATTTGATCCTATGGGATATTAATATTCACCATGTGACCATGTAGGATATTGATGTTCACCACGTGACCATGTGGGATATCAGAGTTCACCACCTGACCATGTGGGATATCAGTGTTCAGTGTGTGACATTGAAATATATTTGTGTAACCCTGTACAAAATCAGGTTTACTGTGTGACACTGTGAGATATTAATGTTCAGTGTGTGACCCTGTGGGATATCCATGTTCGGTGTGTGACGCTATGGGATATTATAATGTTCAGTGTGTGACGCTGTGGGATATTAGTCTTCAGTGTGTGACCCTGTGGGATATTAATGTTCAGTGTATGATCCTATGGGATATTAGTGTTCAGTGTGTGACACTGTGGAATATCAGTGCTTAGTGTGTGACCTTGTGGGATATCAGTATTTACTGTAAGACACTGTACAATATTGTCATTTGCTACATTCAGCTGCTTTGACAATGTCAAGGTGTTTCCTACTTTCTAGGTCAACACGTTCCAGATTATTTTGGTCACTGATGGAGAGTTATCCTTCACCATCTTCAACTATGAAAATATCACCTGGACCACGGGCATGCACGCCAGCAGTGGAGGGGATTTTGCTGGCCTAGGGGGCATTGCTGCACAGGTAAAGTTAGTCTAATTGAGCACACCCAACTTTTAACTAATTTGTAAAGATTTGCAATTAGTGGTTAGAGCACCCATGCTCTCAAATGGAAGTTTCCCCCAAACTATGTACATTTGAAAAGCAGAGTCTAGCAATGGGCAGCAACATCATTTGCAACAGGAAGATCACAGTTGTACTTGTGGAATATTGGATTGGGTAAATGTGCCAGTGGTGTGTTGCTGAACCTGGGAGAAGAGGAATATCCCAGGCTCAGTTCCTTCTTCATGTTGAGGCAGCTAATCTCGTCCAGTGTAACAACATTAAACAGCAAATGGCCTCTGAGGGGCTCAATCTGGCTAGTAAAGGACCAGTCCTATCCACTAAATAATAGAACTGCCTGTGCAGACTGGATGAGGATTGAGCTCAATTGCAATGCCTTGAACAGTCAAGGAAATTGCGACCATCCTTTGAATACCTATATTTCCCAAGTGGCCACTTCCAATTAAACACTCCTTTGCGTGTGTCCACCTGGTTCTTTCCTCTGATACCTTTATTCTGTTGCTTGCCCTCAGGCAGGTTTCAACGCTGGAGATGGTAAACGTTACTTCAATATTCCTGGGTCACGCACTGATGATATTGTGGATGTTGAGATGACAACCAACGTTGGCATTCCTGGGCGATGGGTGTTCCGAATTCATGACGCGCAAGTTGAAGTCGGCGGTTGCAATAATACTGGTAGGGTCAGAATCAAGGTCAGAATCACCACCCCATGGAAGCAGCAAAAGGGTGATATTTGCAACCATGGCTCTGTGGCAACACTCCTGTGTCTGAATCATAAGGTCATAGGCTCTAGACTCATCCCTGTTACTTAAGCACCGGTTTGTTGCTGGGGAAATGTGTTGATTTTCAGATGAAAAGTTAACCTGTGGCATCAAAGATGCCATAATGCTATTTTGAAGAAGAGCAGGAGCATTTGTGTGCAGTTCTAGTGAATATTTATCTCTGAACAGACACATTGAGAACAAATTATCTGGACGTTATCCCTTCTTGTTTGTTAAGCCCTGCTGTGCAATAATTGGCTGCTGCCTTTCCCAAATCTGAGTATAATTATCTAATCAATACCCAACTCCTAAACAGCTAGATATTTAACATAACCTATTAGATATTAATAACCTCCCCACCTCCTTGTCCAGTCCACAAAATAATCAACAAATCACTGAGGTCCAGTGTGGCTGTCACTCAGATTTATAATTCCAGTGAGTGTTATTGCTTTAATATCCTGAGTTGGATTATATTGTGTCAGTTATAAACATTTCAGCCTGTTACATTGAAGTGGATTATTTTCATGTAAAGCCCTCTAATTGTGTTTTTAATTTAATTTAATTTGCTGCTGTAAGCACAGTTCCAGGACCACCAATGGTTATTTGATGTCCTGTTTGTTTGCAGCCGCGTTACTGCTAAGTGCCCAGTTTCCTTATTTGTTCAGCCCTGCTGTGCAATAATTGGCTGCTGCCTTTCCCAAATCTGAGTATAATTATCTAATCAATACCCAACATCTAAACAGCTAGATATTTAACATAACCTATTAGATATTAATAACGGCGCCCCCGCTCCTCCTTGTCCAGCCCACAAAATAATCAACAACCAAAATCACTGAGATTCAGTGTGACTGTCACTCAGATTTATAAATCTATTGGGGAAGTGGGGAAGAGTTTGTGATTTTTGAAAGGTGTGGACTGGAAGGTGACACTCATGTCAATGTGAGCTCCATTTTGCCAGTACATATGTTGGCACAGACGATTCTAACAGGAAGCTGAAACCTGCCAGGTTGGGCATATAGTATCAATGGGTCTGCGCTGTAATGTGGTCCGAGTCCCTGCTAGTATTAGAAAAAATGATTCTAGTGCTGTTGCTTCATTGGTAAAATGCTAATACTGGGTCCCATATTCTAATACTGTGGACTCCCTCATGCAATCTGAGTGTGAAGTCTCGCAATACCAATAAGTTTATTTGATAGTAAACCCCACTAGCTTTGCTTCTTCCTTACTGTGTTTACCCCAGTCCAATGCCGGCACCTCCACATCATGACTACAAATTGACACCGCAAACTGCTGGATCCAGGTGCCACAGAGTTCCCTGGCACTATTTCAACCCCAGCAACTGACCTTCCACTTTAAAAAACCAAATTATGGATTTGTGAAGGAGATTGTTTATTTTATTTGTAAAGACAACAGATAAAAGCAGTTTCCACTCAGAAAGAGTTCCACTGGTCGGCGCAACTTCAAGGGCCGAAGGGTCTGTACTCCGCTGTAATGTTCTATGTTATGGATGCTGGCAATATTCATGAAGTCTTATGCGCTAGAACTTGCTGGATCCCCAGCCAAATTGTTCCAGTAAAGTTGAACAATGTTCAAAATTGCCAAAACGTGTCTTGCCTGTAAGAAACAGAACACATACAATACAATAAATTCTGATGGGAAAGTGGGATCTTCTGTTCCCTCCCCTTTCAAGAATCATGTCTGTCCAAGTTCTTGGAGAATTCTATCCATTCCACCATTGGGAAAAGTCTTGGCTTAAACTGCCTAAAGCTCTAAAAGTTTCTGCAGCCAAGTTTTTCAGTGTCACCAACATTTGGTTAGATTACTTTTTGAAATGTCCACCGGGATCAGAAACTAAACTAATCAGCAAGGTTAATTGTGAAAGTTGGAGGGTGCACACTCAAGCCTTATAGAACTAGAGGACCCCGGCAGTGCAGTCCATTCAGCCCATTTAGTCTGAACTGACTTGCTGAAAGATGATTCCACGTAGGCTCTCCCGTCTGCCCCATCTCTTTAATTCTGCACATTTCGATGGTCACGCTACCTAACCTGCACTTCTTTATCATAGAATCATAATCATAAAATCCCTACAGCGCAGAAAGAGGCCATTCGGCACATTGAGTCTGCACCATCCACAGTCCCACCTAGGCCCTATCCCCTATATCCCTACACATTTACCCACTAATCCCTCTAACCTATACATCCTGGGACACTAAGGGGGCAATTTAGAATGGCTAATCAATCTAACCTGCACACCTTTGGATTGTGGGAGGAAACCGGAGCACCCAGAGGAAACCCATGCAGCCAAAGCGAAAATGTGCAAACTCCAAACTCCCGAGCTGGAATTCGAACCCAGGTCCCTGGAACTGTGAAGCAGCAGTGCTAACCACTGTGCTACAGCCCATCAAGTCTGCACTGACCATAATCCCATCCATGCCCTTTCCCTGTAACCCCATGCATTTACCCTAGCTAATCTCCCTGATACTAAGGGGCAATTTAGCATGGTCTATCCATCTAACCAGCACAAGTTTGGACTGTGGGAGGAACCCACACGGACACGGGGAGAATGTGCAAACTCCACACAAACAGTGACCCAAGCCTGGAATCTAACCCGGGACCCTGGCATTTTCAGACAGCATGCTAATTACTCTGCCACCGTGTTGTCCATTTAATCTATTAAATTTCTACTGAGCTCACTGATCAAAGCAGAAAGCACAAAATCAATGTGTCAACAAGTTGTGCAGTTTATTGGATATTGCAGAAGATAATTTTAGACTCTTGTCAGATCCAATTCTTTGTTCATTGTTTTTACTAATTAGGACTGTTAAGCACTGTTTTTTATCACTACTATGTAATACTGATCCGTACAATCACTCAGTCAATCTGTCCAAATCTGTCAAGACCTGGACAATACCCAGATTTAGGCTGATAAGCATCAAGTAACATTCATGCCACACAATTGTCAGACAATGACCATTTCTAATAAGAGAGAATCTTATCATTACCCCTTGACAGTTAATAGCATTACCATCTGTGTTCAGGTTGAGTTCTCAGCCCCCTCCTGTACTCCTTATACAGGTATGACTTTGTGGCTAAATTCCCCTCCAACTCTTTTTCAAGTTTGCTGATGACACCAATATAGTGGTGTCATCAGACAATGACACAACAGAATACAGGAATGCAATAGAGAATCTGGTGAACGGGTGTAAAAATAATCTCTCCCTCAATGTCAACAAAACAAAGGAGATTGTCATTGACTTCAAGGAGTATAGTGGAGAACATGCACCTTGTCAACATCAATAAGGATGAAGTAGAAATGATCGGGAAAACCTTCAAATTTTTAGGTAGCCAAATCACCAATAACTTATCCTGCCCACACTATAGTGAGGAAAGCCAACCAATGCCTCTACTTTCTCAGAAGACTAAGGGAATCTGGCATGTCAGTTACAAATCTCGCCAACTTTTATAGATGCATCATAGAAAGCATGCTTTCCGGTTGTATCATAGCTTGGTATGGCTCTTGCTCTGTCCAAGACTGCAAGAAACTACAAAAGGTTGTGAATGTTGCCCAATCCATCATGCAAATCAGCCTTCCATGTGTCTACAACTTCCCTTGCCTCAGCAAAGCAGCCAGCATAATTAAGGACTTAGACCCAGTGAAACAACGGCGATGTATTTCCAAGTCAGGATGGTGAGTGGCTTGGAGGGGAACTTGCAAGTGGTGGTGTTCCTATTTGTCTGCTGCACTTGCACTTTTAAATGGCACTGTCCTGGACATACCCTCTTCCATCTTTCTTCATTGGGAAAAAGATACAAAGTCGGAGGTCACGTACCAACTGACTCAGGAACAGCTTCTTCCCTGCTTCCTTCAGATTTTTGAATAGACCTACCTTGCATTAAGTTGATCTCCTTCTACACCCTAGCTATGATTGTAGCATTACATTCTGCACTCTCTTGTTTCCTTCTATATGAACAGTATGCTTCACCTATATAGCACACAAGAAATAATATTTTTCACTGTATAGCAAAATATGTGACAACAATAAATTAAATCAAATCATCATAAATGCCCCACTATCAGTGTCCCAGGAGTATTATTGATCAAAAACTGAACTAAGTTAGCCACATAAATACTAGAACAGATCAAGGGCTAGGAATTTTGTCACAAGTAACTCACTTCCTGACTCCTGACTAGGGAGCATAGCTACAAAATAAGGGGGAACAGATTCGGACTTTGTTGAGGGGGAACTTCTTCACCCAAACGGTTGTGAATCTGTGGAATTCCCTGCCCAGTAAAGCAGTTGAGGCTACCTCATTGAGTGTTTTCAAGCAAAGGTAGATAGATTTTTGAATTGTAAAGGGACTAAAGGTTACAGTGAGTGGGAAAATAAGTGGAACTGAATCCATGAAAAGATCAGCATGATCTTATGGAATGGTGGAGAAAGTTTGAAGGGCCAGATGTTCTCCCCAAATCTGTTCACCGTCTACAAGACAAAATAGGAGTGTAATGGAATACTCGCCACTTGACTTGATGGGCGCAGCTCCAACAATACTCAAGACACTTAATACCATCCAGGACAAAGCAGCCCACTTGACTGGCACCCCTTCCACAAACATTCACTCTCTCTAGAACTGACAAACAGTGTCAGCCATGTGTACCATCTATAAAAAGCACTACAGGAACTCATCTAGGTTGCTTAGACATGACCACTGCCATCTAGATGTGCAAGTCTAGCAGACAAATGGAAATACCACCATTTGCAAGTTCCCCTCCAAGTCACTCACCATCTTGACTTAGAAATACATCGCCATTCCTTCACTGGGTCAAAGTCTTGGAATTCCCTCCCTCACAGCACTATGGGTGTGCCTACACCATATGGATTGCAGTGGTTCAAGTGGTGGCTCACCATAACTTTCTCCACAGCCATTTAGATGTGCCGTAAAGCTGGTCTGGCCAATGATGCCCAGTTAAGTACATCAGAGGAGTTATTAGATTGAATAGTTTTTAACAATGGCTACTGTTCGTTTCACCTCAAACTTTTGACTTTCTACAGCTTCAGTGTGCTTGAATCTGCGGCCCTGTCTAAACGATGGAAGGTGCATTGATGATTGCATCACAGGAAATCCATCTTACACATGTTCATGTCGGGTGGGATTCAAAGGCCGGAGATGTCAGATAGGTAATGCATTTTATTGGAATGAATATTGAGTCCCTTCATTAAGGAGGGATTTGGGAAGAGATGTCTGGAGAAATGTTATACTGGATACAAAAAAAGGGGATTGTGAGTGGAGGAAAATGGGGGGAGATGATGGTGGTGAGACAAGAGAGGTGGGGGGAATCAGGTAAGTGTGGGGAGTTGTGAGGTTGAGGTGAGGGTAGGAGTGGGAGGTGAGGTGTGAGCTGAGGGGGAGGTGGGGGTATGAGGTGAGGGAGGATGTAAAAGGGTGGTAAGATGGAGGGACGTGGGTGAGTGAGATGAGGGGACGTGGGGTGAGATAGGAGGAGGTGGGGAGTAAATGGGGAGGCGGGGAAGTGAGATGGAGAATTGAGTCGTCGCCATGACAGCTGTGATGACACACCAGGCCAATATTCAGCTGTCCAAAGAACAAAACAGCCCGGGAAACAGGCCCTTCGGCCCAACGAGCCCACGCCGCCACCCTGATGTTCCCACCTCTACCCGCGATCCCTGTCCATGTTTATAGATCTATGGATTAAAAACCAAATTTGAGACAATTTAGGGAGAATTTGTTTTGCCAATTAGCCTAAGAGCACATCTTTGGGATGTGGGAGGAAACCGGAGCGCCCGGAGAAAACCCACGCAAGCACGGGGAGAATGCGCAAACTCCCACAGACACAGGCCCAAATCCATGTATCTGCACAGCACAGTGATAGTCACTGAGCTGTTGTGTTGCCTATCAAATGGTCCAGGTCAAGTGTACACTAACGACGTGAAGCAGTAGGATACTCTCAAAAAAGATCCAAGAGCAGTCCTCTCACAACCCATCGCATGTATGCCCCTCATTAGACAACAAGGTGGACCAAAGCACCTGTAGGATGAAAACAAGTACATCAATATCATCATCTATTTACAATGCAACTGAATGGCTGCACTGCAGTCAATGCTTTCCTGACTTCTCATCTTGTTTCCCAGATGTCAATGAATGCTCCTCATATCCCTGTCGCAATGGAGGGACCTGCAAAGATGGACAGAATACCTTCACCTGCCAGTGCTCTGCTGGGTTTACAGGAATGCTGTGTGAAACAGGTTCAAATTGGTTTTACATTCCTCCTCTTTCCTAAACACTGGCCACATTTTGCCTGGTGTCAGTTTAAATGTTGATGTCAATCTGTGTGGACATATTCCTATGGTTACAATGAGATTTATATGCAGATGCTCACTTAAAGAAAAATTATTCCATTAAATATCAATTGATTCCCTGGGTATAAAAGCAAAATACTTCAGATGCTGGAATCTGAAACTAAAACAGACAATGTTGGAGAACCTCAGCAGGTCTGACAGTGTCTGTGGGGAGAGACAAAAGGGTCATCTCGACTTGAAACCATGGCTTCATTTTCCCCAGTAAGAAGTCTCACAACACCAGGTTAAATCCAGGTGTTGTGAGAGTTCTTACTGTGTTTACCTCAGTCCAGTGCCGGCATCTCCACATCATGACTTCCATTTTCTCCCCACAGATACTGTCAGGCCTGAGATTTTCTGCTTTTGTTGCCCTAAGGTATAACCCTGATTGCAGCATCCATTGCAACAATAATCTGCTGCGCTTATTGACATACATTTTAAAGAAACCAGGTTTTGCTGTTTTAATCTCTAAAGAGGCGTCAGTTATCTTTTTTTAAAGAGGTCCATGATTCTAGAATTAAACCTTCTTCATTGGCACTGATTGAACTTTCTTTCCAGTCAGTGCATGTGGAATGCCAGACATAGGCGCAGTTCACATCCAAGTGCCCCGTGCAATTAATGCATTGTATCTAGCAGAGGATACTGATGCAACAGAAATGAAAAATGAGAAGGATGTCAGCATGTTGAGCCCCTCTACTGCCTCTGTGAATTCAATGAGCTGCTGTTTTATGCAGCCAAATATTGGAAAAAAAACATCATTCTCTTTCTTCCACGAGTTCAGTATTGTGGCCAGTGATCCCATTTCACTCCCAAGTCACTGCCTCAGGCTGAACCAATCTGTCCACAAACACATCATTTTATTCAACCCTGAGCTTCCAAACATTTACTTCCATATGTTGCTTGTGACAGTAACAAGACTGAAGCTTGTTTGTCAGACCTCCAGTGTGCAGAGCTCTTAAAGCAACCTTTTAAATAATAATGATACACAGGTGAAATGATTTGATGGGGATGTTATTAGGCTGTTGTCATAGGCTGCTGTTTGATTTTCAATATGCACTCTGTGCAGAGAACATCTCCTGGAACAAATCTGTTTTTGTCAGTTTGAATCCACCTTTGCAAATCATGTTCTTTTCTTTTCGTTAAAACCCACAACTCTTAACATTGTTCGAACATTATACCATGCTAATTGCAATTGAAAACTACATCAATGCTTTTGCTATCTTCAGATTTGTTCATTTCAATGCTCCCCAGTTTCATTTTCTATAAATGACAGCTTATCTGACCAGGCCCAATACTGCACCAATTCCCCTCATCATCACCCTTCTTTACTGCCTTGGATTGGCTGGAAATTCTCTTATAACCTTCAGCCCTTTGTCCTTCACCTTGAACCCTCCAACAGCCAGTCCAGGTTACCTGTGTATCACCCTTCCACTTTAATTCCATCTAAGATAGTTATACTTTCAGTCATCTTGACTCTTCAGCCTGGAGGTATCTCTAAGTCTACATTCATCTCACCTCCTTTTAAAACTGTCTTAAATTCTATTTTTTGACCAAGATTTTTGCCATTCCTCCAAATGCTGCTTCTGGTTCCATAGTGTCTATTTATTAAGGCTGTCTTTTGAAAGGGCCATGGGATATGTTTTACCTGTTAAAGGTGATAATTGATTGTGGTAGTAACAAGCCTGAAACTTGTTTGTCAGAACCTCCAGTATGCAGAATTGGAAATGAAGAAAAAGTGGTGGAAATGAACAGATTGGGCCTATTTGTTGGTATTCTCCTGTGGAATCCCTCCACTGACAAATGTATCCTAGCTACTTAAGAGGCAGGGATTGTCTGTAAAGTTGGCCGATAGAGATGCAGCCTCCAGTTTTGTCTGCCATAAGTGGAAGTGATTTGGAATTTAGCCTGTTGATGGCCACAGAGCAACCAGACATTTACTTGACACAAACGTGCTTTTATTTTAAGTGTGCCATAGAAATATTTGTTTCCCACCCCTCCATGCCCCTAGGCTAAATATTGTTAAAAGAATTGTTTGTGCCTCACATCCTTGTTTTCACCTATTCCTCTCTTGTTCAGATATCGATGACTGTGTGCCAAATGAGTGTCAGAATGGAGCTACATGTATTGATGGGATTGATATGTACAACTGCGAGTGTGCACATGGATTTATTGGAAAACACTGTGAAATTGGTAATTATTATAGAGTAAACTAAGGACAGGTTGCAGAGAATAACACTGAGGGCAGGTTGCAGAGAGTAAAACTAAGGACAGGTTTCACAGAGTAACACTGTATTAGGAGATGTGATTGTTTCAGAATTACATCAGAGGGTTAGGCAGTGGAATAGTGAATGGATCAGTGCTAGACATCAATGGGAGCACAGATCAAAATCAGATTTTGGTGAATACAGTACCGTATAGCATATTGAGTATTACATGAATCCAAACAGTAGAGAGTAATGCAGGCTTTGTTCATGTGGTAATATTGTCAATTCAAAGTAACAAAGGAATTGATCAAAATGTTAGAGGTTGCTGAAGTTGCACTAATAAATGGCTAAGATGAGGTGATTTCTTAGTGAGATGATAACACTTTAACTGTGGCTTCCAATTACAGCGGAGTCCTTATGTAAAAACAGAGAGTGTCTAAATGGCGGTGTCTGTGACACAGACAATGGAACTGCAATATGTATCTGTCGAGAGGGCTACAGTGGGGAGAACTGTGAAAATGGTAAGCTTCTCTCTCCCTCTTCTTGAGATTCCTCTCCCCAACTATTCTGCATCTGTTACAATTGTCAATTCTCTTCCAGTCACAATCTGGATTTCAAAGGACAAACATGCTTACATTTCTATTGCATTGTTCATGATCTCAGAAACAAAACATTTTACAGCTGATAAAGACGTTTTGAAGTTTAGTCAATGTTTAATGTAGGACAAGCAGCAGCCAATTTGTGCATAGCAAACTCCCACAAACAACATTGTGACAGTGGTAGGTAAATATTAGCCAAGTTAGCAGGGAGAATTTCACTGCTCGTCTTCAATTAACAATCACTGGGATTTTTTAACATCCACCTGAGAGGGCAGACAAAATTCAGTTTTACGTACAGTGCAGCATCCCTCAGTACTGCACCACAGTGTCAGCCTAGGTTTCTGGAATGGGACTTGATCCCACAACCTTTTGACTCAAAGATGAGAGTACTAAAGTGAGCTGAAGCTGATGCCTTTCCCTTTGATCTTCCTTCCCTTTCCCTGTGTCACTGGCCTTATCTCATAGTTTCTCTATGTTCTTCCATTTCGATTTTACTCTGTATGCGTTTGTATGTGCCCATGAGCTTTGTCATCACAGAATTGTGGGTGGGGTGGGGATGGGAAACGGGGGGGCGTTGGAGTAATTTTCAACATCCTCACTCTGGGTAATGAGCAGATGGGACAGATCTCCCATACAAGATAGAACTCACCAAACTCCCCTTCCATTGTCATCAAGGAGATGGACATCAATTAGTTCCATGAGCAAAGGTGAAAATTTTCCACCCTAGCCTCCCTCTCTTTGTCCTCTTTCTCTCAGTCTCTCCTTTTCTTTCTCAGTTGCTTTATTTCTTTTCTGCTTGTCAATGTCATTTTTACTGAAATCTCACAGGTCATTGTTTTCTTGCAAAACCATATTTCATGCTTTCATGCGAAAAGGCACTTTCCAGCCCCTTAGATTTTTTTTTCATATTGATAGGGATCTGAGCCTGAGAAGCACTTAGCATGTCAGAGGACTGCAAACTGTGCAGTGAACTGTGCACATGCAAAATCCATTTTCTGTCCAAGCCTAGTCTTGAACTTAATCTTGGGAAATAACAGAAAGGGGAATGCAAAGGGGAGTTTACTCTGTACGTACCCCAGGCTGTACTTGCTCAGAAAATGTTTGATGGGACAGTACAGAGAGAGCATTATTCTCCATCGACCAAATGCTGTACCTGCTCAAGAAGTGTTCACTGGGACAATGCAGAAGGATCATTATTATGTATTAGCTCATGGATGGTTACCTGGGAGTGTCATGTCGTAGTGTAGAGAGTTTTATTCTGTATTTAGAGAGTTTTATTCTGCTGAAAAGGAAAAAGTAAAGTCACAATAGTCCCAAATAGGCTGTGACTGGTAGTGACATAACCTGAGGATCAACTCACCTCAGGTGAGGGGCAACGTTGAGATTGTGGATCTTCATGAATAACTTCAGCCAGTGCAAGAATTTAACCCGCGCTGATGGCATTGCTCTGTGTCACTAACCAGCTGTCTAGCCAATTGAGCAAAACCAGATCATGCTGTATCTATCTTGGGAATGTTTAATGGCAAGAAGTCTGACAACACCAGGTTAAAGTCCAACAAGTTTATTTGATAGTAAACCCACAAGCTTTCAGGGTTTGTCCCTTTGTCAGGTGAGCAGAGAGTTCTGGTCACAAACAGAGTATATAAAGGTACACACAGTTTACAGAATACTGATGAGAATGCAAGTCTTTACAGCTAATCAATTCTTAAAGGTGCAGACAATGTAAGTGAAAATAGCATTAAGCATAGGATAAAGAATATGCATCATCTCCAGACAGGACAGTAAGTGAGATGTTGCAAGCCCAGGCAAGTCATGAGGGGTTATAGATAGTGTGACATGAATCCAAGAACCCTGTTGAGGCTGTCCTCGTGTGCGGAACTTGGCTACCAGTTTCTCTTCAGTGACTGCACTGTTGTATGTCATGAAGGCTGCTTTGGAGAACATTTACCTGAAGATCAGAGGCTAAGCCCATGACTGCTGAAGTGCTCGCCAATGGGAAGGGAACAGTCTTGCCTGGTGATTGTCGAATGGTGTTCATTTATCCATTTTTGTAGTGTCTGCATGATCTCCCCAATATACCATGCCGCGGGACATCCTTTCTTGCAGGGTATCAGATAAGCAATGTTGAGTGAGTTGCAAGAGTATGTGCTGTGTATCTGGTGGATGGTATTCTCACGTGAGATAATGGCATCTATGTCGATGATCTGGCATGTCTTGCAGAGGTTGCTGTGGCAGGGTTGTGTGGTGTCGTGGTCACTATTCTCCTGAAGGTCGGGTAGTTTGCTGCGGACAGTGGTCTGTTTGAGATTGTGCGGTTGTTTGAAGGCCAGAAGTGGTGGTGTGGAGATGGCCTTGATGAGATGTTCGTCTTCATCAATGACATGTTGAAGACTTCAAAGAAGATATCGTAGCTTCTCCACTCCGGGGAAGTATTGGATGACAAGGGTTACTCTGTCCACCGTGTCCCGTATTTGTCTTCTGAAGAGGTTAGTGTGGTTTTCGTTGTGGTGTGTCAAAACTGTCAATTGATAAGTCAAGCACCATATCCTGTTCCTATGAGGGCATCTCTCAGTGTCTGATGGTGTCTGTTGCGATCCTCCTCAGTTGAGCAGATCCTGTGTATACAGAGGGCTTGTCTGTGGGGGATGGCTTCTTTAACATGTTTAGGGTGGAAGCTGGAGAAGTGGAGCACTGTGAGGTTGTCTGTGGGCTTGCAGTACAGTGAGATGCTGAGGTGACCATCCTTGATGGAAATGCGTGTGTCCAAGAATGCAGCCAATTCTGGAAAAAAGTCCATAGTGAGTCTGATGGTGAGATGGAACTTGTTGATATCATCATATGGTTGTTTCAGTGATTGTTCACCATGAGTCCAAAGGAAGAAAATGTCATTGATATATCTAGTGTATAGCATTGGTTGAAGGTCCTGTGTGGTGAAGAAGTTTTGTTGAGACTGTGCATGAAGATGTTGGCTTATTGAGGTGCGAATTTGGTTCCCATGCTGATCCGTATATCTGGATGAAGAACTGGTTATTGAAGGTAGAAGACATTGTGGTCCATGATGAAGTGGATGAGTTGTAAAATTGCATCTGGAAACTGGCAGTTGTCAGCATTGAGTACTGAGGCAGTTGCAGCAATGCCGTCGTCATGGGAGATGCTTGAAGGTGACGGCATCTCCAATAATGTGTAATGGGACAATGAAAAGGGAGCTATTTTGTATTCAACACCTGCTGTCCCTGCCTGGAGAATGTTTGATGGGAGACTAGAATAATAGAAGAACTATAGAATCCCTGCAGCAAAAAGAAGGTCATTTGAACCATCAAGTCTGCACCAACAACAATCCCAAGCCCTATGCCTGTAACCCCACTTACTTACTCAACTAATTTCCCTAACCTACATTAAGAGACAATTTTGCACGGCCAATCCACCCAATCTTTGGACTGTGGGAGGAAACAGAGCATCCAGAGGAAACCTAAGCAGACATGGAGAGAATATGCAAGCTCCACGCACACACAGTCAGAGTTGAACTGAGTCCCTGGCACTGTGAGGCGGCAATGCTAACCACTGTGCCACTGTGACTGATCATTATGCTGTATCTAACCAATGCTATGTATATCTTGAGAGTGTTTGATGTGACAGTGTAGAGGACATTTTATCTTGTGCCCAAGCCACACTGTACATGCTATGTAGGTGTTTGATGGGCCACCGCAAAGCAGATTTGCTCTGGATCTGACCCACATTGTGGCTGCACTCAGCATTTGCTGAGACAGTATGAAGGGAAATTTACCATGTCTTACTCACATTATTGCTGCCTTGGGACTATTTGAGGGACAGTTGGAGGGACCTTCACTCTGTATCAATTCATTTTGTATTTGAAGGACAGCGCAGTTCTGTGGCACCTTGCTTCTTTTCTGGACTACCATTCCTTCCCTTATGCCTAGTAACACTCGCAGTGAGTTTCATTGACTGTGCAGGTAGATGTGTGAGTCTCCCTATCTCTCTGTCTGTCTCTCTCAAAGTTCATTCCAGTTGTCCTAAGGTGCTCTCTTCCTAATAGACATTATAATACCACAAGTGAATCTGTTGTTGCAAAGCACAAAGAGATTTAATAATAAATACTTATAATTGAGGTGAGGATCTCGCTCTTGTGATTTGGTTCCTAATGATGCTGTTTCCATTATCTAGAAACTAACCAGTGTGATCCCAGCCCGTGTCTGAATGGAGGCGAGTGTATCAACCTGGTCAGTAATTACACATGTCTGTGTCCTCAGTCATTCACAGGAAAACATTGTGAATCAGGTAAGAGAAAATGTCTGGTAGCCACATGGAATTCACTGTGTAGCAATGTTGGACATCAGTGGCTCGATTTCTGACAACCCCTGTAATCCTCTACCCACATTCTCCTCTCTGCTATAGCCCATTCCTCAAACTCTCCACCCGCACCCCCCTCCCTTTTTCTCACTTCTTCACCCCAGCCCTCCACCTCACCTCTCCACCCCAGCCCTCCTCAAACTGTCTGCACTGGCCTCCACCTCCCCTCTCTGGTCTGGCTCCCTCTCCTCTCTCCAGCCTGGCTCTCTATGCTTTCTGCAGTCAAATCTCTCCTCACACTTTCCAACCTGTCCGCCACTCCCCTCCGTTCTCTACCACAACCCCTCACTCTCACCTCTCTGGCGTGAATCACTCTCCCCTCTCTGGCCTGGACAACCCTCTCCTCTCCAGACTGGACTTGCCTTCGCTCTGGACCCTGTCCCTCCCCCACCTGTCTTTGTCCTGGACCACCCCTTCTGCTCTCTGCCCTGGCCTCCCCCTCCTTCCTCTCCACTCTACCCCAATCACGTGCTAAGAACGCATTTCAAGAAATATAAATCATGGCAAATAAGCTAATTACAATGTGAGGGGGCTTCAGGAGAGGACTTATAGGGTGGATTTGGGAGGGAATTCATGTGAATGGGTTGAAATGTGTCAATTGACATTTGTCGCATTGTCTCAATAAGAACTTTTATTGACACAAGGACACTTGAGATTCCACTCTTGGGAAGTGACTTGGAGTTTCTGTGGCTAAAAAGGTTTAGGAAATTCTGCACCAGCAGAACATATTCAATTGATACAAGGTAGCAGCTTGAGCAATGTACTAAGTATTACTGTGCCCTTGAAGCTGTTCTGTCCGTTGTGCTACTGATTGAACTGTGCTGGTATATGGGACCTAGTTTTGTGATCCAATAATCAGAACCACTTGGAAAAATATAGTTGGATTTAGTTCTAATTGGGAGATCCTGTTCCCTGACTTTCCTCCTTGCTGTCTCCAAAGGTGGGCCCATGGTTCCGAGCATCTGTCAGTCAAGTCCATGTCAAAATGGGGGAAAGTGCAGAGAGAATGATGATGATGATGACTACATCTGTGACTGTCCTGAAGGATTTACAGGCCGTCACTGTGAGAATGGTAAGTATGAACCTGGGGTTGACTTCAATAAGATTGTATGCTCAGCTGTTTACACTATTCAGAATATATTGTGAAATTCCAGCATCTCAATGCATTTACATTGAGTCTGAATCTGCAATTGGATGCAAATGCTTCACACAAACATCCGTAGTGCGATTTTGATCAATGGATGGGAATCGGAATATTTTCCAATCTAATCTGGAGTCTGGCAAGGCTGATCCCCCTCCCCTCTCCCCCATCCTGTTTTTGTGTTGTATGAAATCTTTTGCCAAGTCTATCAGAAAGGATGTGGCCAAAATAGGTGTGGCAGTGCCAGGTAGTGGAAACCCTCACATCAAATCCTCTTTGTACTTGAACATTATTACCAGATTCAATTCAAACTGGCCTCAAGAAACCAGGGAAAAGATCTGCCTTGATCTTTCGAATCTGGGTTGATCGATTCTTTGACTCCCTAGAGAGGAGATTGCAGAGCCTTTGGCTTTGATCTTCATGTCGTTGTTGGCTATAGGTATAGTGCCGGAAGACTGGAGGATGGCAAATGTTGTCCCTTTGTTCAAAAAGGGGAGTAGGGACCATCCTGGAAATTATAGACCGGTGAGCCTGACTTCTGTTGTGGGCAAAGTCTTGGAAAGAATTATAAGGGATAGGATTTATAAGCATCTTAGAGAGAAATAAATTGATTAGGGATAGTCAGCATGGTTTTGTGAAGGGTAGGTCATACCTCACAAACCTTATTGAGTTTTCTGAGGAGGTGACCAAAGAGGTAGATAAGGGTAAGGCAGTTGATGTAGTGTATATGGATTTTAGCAAAGCATTTGATAAGGTTCCCCATGAAAGGCTAAAGCAGAAAGTGCAGATGCATGGGATTGAAGGTGATTTAGCAGTTTGGATTAGGAATTGGCTAGCTGATGGAAGACAGAAGGTGGTGGTTGATGGGAAATATGCAACCTGGAGTGCAGTTACAAGTGGTGTACAAGTGGTGTTCAAGGATCTGTTTTGGGGCCACTGCTGTTTGTCATTTTTATAAATGATCTAGATGAGGGTGTAGAGGGTTGGATTAGTAAATTTGCTGATGATACCAAAGTGCGGGGAGTTGTAGACAGCGAGGATGGATGTTACAGTTTGCAGAGGGACATAGTTGTGGGCAAGGTATTGGAGAGAATTATTAGGGATAGGATTTATAGTTATTTAGAGAGAAATGAATTGATTGGGGATAGTCAGCATGGTTTCGTGAAGGGTAGGTCATGCCTTACTAACCTATTGAGTTTTTTGAGAAAGTGACCAAAGAGGTGGATGGGGGTAAGGCGGTTGATGTAGTATATATGGACTTTAGTAAGGCGTTTGATAAGGTGGCCCATGGAAGACTTCTACAGAAAATGCAGATGTGTGGAATAGAGGGTGATTTAGCTAATTGGATTAGGAATTGGCTGGCAGATAGAAGACAGAGGGTGGTGGTTGATGGGAGATATTCATCGTGGAGTTCGGTGACAAGTGGTGTGCCTCAGGGGTCTGTTTTGGGGCCCCTGCTGTTTGTAATTTTTATAAATGATCTGGATGAGGGTATTGAGGGATGGATCAGTAAATTTGCAGATGACACTAAAGTCGGTGGAGTGGTAGATAGTGAAGAGGGGTGTTATAGTTTACAGAGGACTTGGACAAGTTGCAGAGCTGGGCCGAGAGGTGGCAAATGGAGTTTAATGTGGAAAAGTGTGAGGTAATGCACTTTGGCAGGAACAATAAATGTGTAGAGTATAGGGCTAATGGTAGGCTCTTAATAGTGTGAGGAACAGAAGGATCTTGGTGTATGTGTCAATAGATCCTGAAAGTAGGCAGTCAAGTGGATAAAGTTGTTAAGAAGGCATATGGAGTCTTAGCTTTTATTGGTAGGGGATTGAATTAGGAGCCGCAGCATCATGTGCAACTGTACAAAACTCTAGTGCGGCCGCACTTGGAGTATTGTGTGCAGTTTCTGGTCGCCACATTATAAGAAAGATGTGGAGGCATTGGAGAGGTACAGAGGAGGTTTACCAGGATGTTGCCTGGTATGGAGGGCAGGTCCTATGAAGAGAGGTTGAAGGATTTGAGGTTGTTTTCGTTAGAAAGGAGGCGGCTAAGAGGGATCTTATTGAAGCATATAAGATGATTAGAGGTTTAGATAGGGTGGACAGTGATAGCCTTTTTCCTAGGATGGAGAAAGCTAGCACGAGGGGACACAGCTTTAAATTAAGGGGTATGAGTTATAGGACGGATATCAGAGGTAGGTTCTTTACTCAAAGAGTGATTAGGGAGTGGAATGCCCTGCCTGCAGCTGTTGTAGATGCGCCAAGTTTGGTGGCGTTTAAGAGGTTAATTGATAGTATATGGAAGAGAAGGGAATGGTTTAGTTTGGAGGGGCATTGCTTTTTATTTGGTCGGCACAACATCGAAGGCCGAAGGGCCTGTTCTGTGCTGTATGTTCTATATCTATATAGATAGGTTGCAGAGCTGGGCCGTGAGGTGGCAAATGGAATTCAATACGGATAAGTGTGAGGTGATTCACTTTGGTAGGAATAACAGGCATATGAAATATAGGGCTAATGGAAGGACCCTTAATAGTGTTGTCGAGCAGAGGGATCTTGGGGTACAAGTACATAGCTGTTTGAAAGTTGGCACCTAGGTTGATAAAGTTGTTAAGAAGGCGTACGGTGTGTTAGCTTTTATTGGTAGAGGGATTGAATTTAGGAGCCGTGAGGTTTCGTTACAACTGTACAAAACTCTGGTGCGGCCGCACTTGGAGTATTGCGTACAGTTCTGGTCGCCGCATTATAAGAAAGATGTGGAAGCATTGGAAAGGGTGCAGAGGAGGTTTACCAGGATGTTGCCTGGTATGGTGGGAAGGTGTTATGAGGAAAGGCTGAGGGACCTGAGGTTATTTTCATTAGAGAGAAGAAGGTTACGCGGTGACCTAATTGAGGCGTATAAGATGATCAAAGGACTGGATAGGGTGGATAGTGAGAGCCTTTTTCCTCGGATGGGGATGACCAACATGAGGGGACATAACTTTAAATTAAGAGGTGGTAGTTATAGGACTGATGTCAGAGGCAGGCTCTTTACACAGAGGGTGGTGAGGGCGTGGAATGCCCTGTCTGCAGCAGTTGTGGACTCGCCTACTTTGGGGGCATTCAGATGGTCAGTGGATAGGCATATGGATGATATTGGAATAGTTTAGGTTAGAGGGTCCACTGGCCGGCGCAACATCGAGAGCCGAAGGGCCTGTACTGCGCTGTAATGTTCTATGTTCTATGTTTTGTGTTTACTGTCAAATTAGGCGACCGGAAGATGCTGGAGATATTGCTTGGCAGGGCTGGGGTGTGCACCAAGAACTCAGGATCATTTTGCCAAAGTTAAACTGAAAGGAAGTTTGTGGGAATGATGCTCTCTTTCATTGTGGATATGAATCTTGTCACTAGGCGTGAGGTGCTCTTGATGCTACTATTATGCACATCTTGGCCAAGTTGTGCTCCTGTGCCATGACAATCACCTGTTTATCTGGCGAGGGGGACCATGTCGGCAGGGACATGATATACAAACCCCCCAATTAGTAGCAGCAAGAAATTCTTTAAAATAAATTTCTTCAAGAAATTTACCCTTATCCTGATTGCCACTTTTGTGTGAATCCTCATTACACAATGAACAAGGGCTAGATTTTATTGTGCCCCGATATTGAGACCTAATGGATGCTCTGGGCCTGCACTTGTCAAAGGCGAAACTTTTGGCACAATCGTCACGGAAGCAGCCTCTAATTGGCTACCACCAAACTGTGAGGATGAATCTAATTCATCCCTGGTTAGTGCCATTGTACAACCAGTCTGCCTGTGAGAAAAGCCCCATATGACCGAAATATATCGCGGAGCCATACTGTGTCTGCTGTCCTCTGCCTCCTTGTACCGACCCATCTCCTCCTGCAAGTCTGCCATCAGAGAACCGGGGAATGTTGTCCCTGAATATCATTACATATTGTGGTTCTGTCCATCTTGGGTAGTCTGATGGCCATGTTGCTGACGAATGTTCCATTCAGTCAGACTCTACCATGTCACTTGCCCCTTGGGGGAAAGTTTGGAACAAAAATAAGAACACTCTTGACCACAAGTCAGTCAGGCTGTGATCTGCACGTAACATCCTCGAGAGCTACTGAATTGCTTTCTCTTTTTTGCCAACAGAGGTTCTCCAACCCTGTAATGCTCACCATCAGTGCCCGCACGGGGCATCATGCACTGAATACGGAGGGACCTATCGCTGTATCTGCCCGCAAGGACCCAGTGGGAAAGATTGTGAGTCATGCATATTTAATTACAGCAAATACACACAGTGCAGAGGGACAGGGAGGAAGGAACAATGACACCAACAGAATTGGATTAACATCAATAGAGATATAGTCAGTAAAACAGAGTGCTGGGAGAGATGGGTATTGAGTGACGGTGTGAGGGAGCTGGATTAACATCGGTACAGATACAGCCAGTAACCCAGGCTGCTGGGGGAGAAGGGGTTACTGAGTGACAATGTGAAGGAGCTGGATTAACCTCAGTTGAAATACAGTCAGTAACAGGGTGCTGAAGGAGAGGGGTTACTGAGTGATAGTGGGAGGGAACTAGATTAACATCAGTAGAGATACAGTCAGTAACACAGGGTGCTGGGGGAGAGGGGTTACTGAGTGACAATGTGAGGGAGCTGGATTAACCTCAATTGAAATACAGTCAGTAACAGGGTGCTGAAAGAGAGGGGTTACTGAGTGATAGTGGGAGGGAACTAGATTAACATCAGTAGAGATACAGTCAGTAACACAGGGTGCTGGGGGAGAGGGGTTACTGAATGACAGTGTGAGGGAGCTGGATTAACATTAATAGGCAACAGTTTGGCATGGCTGCTTTGACAGCACCTTTCAAATCAATAGCCTTTAGTATCCTGAGAAAGAGAGAACTTTGGTAAATACAACCCATTTGGTAAAAGCAGTGTAATTCTCAAGAACGTAAGAAGGGATAAGGTTAAGGGATTGATTAGATAACTGTCAGGGTGACTCAACATAGATTTGTATAAAGTCAAGTGACAATTTAATCTTAATAACATAGCTGAAGATATAAATTCAGCATATGTTACCAGCAACCTACAAATTATTTATTTCTTGTAATGTAGTAAATGCCATAGCCAATTTACGCTCAGCAAGGTTCCAAAAACAGCAATGAGAGAACGACCAGATAATCTGCTCTTTGTGATATTAGTATTATGATAAATATTGGCCACAACATCCAGGGATAATGCTCCTGCCCTCCTTCAGAATGCTGTGTTGGGATCTTTTTCATTCACCCATGCTGATGGAAACGGGTTCTTTGTGTAATATCTCATCTAAAAGGTCGCACCTGCAACAGTTAAGCACTCCCTCAGTGCTTCAGGTGGAATTCTTTCAACTCAGCGTTGGTGCAAAAATTTTCATGCTTGTATCTCTGCTTCTTCTTGTTTCACTTGACAGGACTTCATCCTTGTTGTTTATGACCAACTGCAGCCATAATTCAGGAAACGTGTCCATGTTTTTGAAAACAAAATCAGTTGCAAAAGTCAGAAGTTTATTTATTAGTTGCAAGTAGGCTTATATTAACACTGCAATGAAGTTACTGAGAAAATATCCTAGTCGCCACACTCCAGTGCCTGTTCAGGTATAGTGAGGGAGAACTTAGCATGGCCAATGCACCTAATCAGCATGTCTTTTGGATTGTGGGAGGAACCGGAGCATCTGGAGGAAACTCATACAGACACTGGGAAAATGTGCAGGCGACGCACAAACAGTGATTCAAGCCAGGAATCAAACTTGGGTCCCTGGAGCTGTGGGGCAGCAGTGCTAACCATTGTGCCACCATGTCACCCCAGTTGGAACTGCTGGCTCAGGCTCCTCATAAAGATATACAATTGGAGCTTCTGGAGAGTTCTGTACCTCTCAGGAACCCCCATATGTGGCTTTCGTTGCTTTGCTGGGTATATGTTGAGCCTTGTATTAAGCTCTGAATCCCCTTCAGCTTGAAGATTAAAATATTTGCCAAAAGCTATCAACGGCTCCCCGAGACTGGTTTAGGATTCATCAGTGCTTTGCATCAGGACACTGTGACCATGATTCAGCATTAATCTGCTGTTCCTCTAATTTTTGTATTGAGGCCTGATGTACTGAAGTAATGCCAAAAATCACTTTTCGAGAATGCCAAATGTCCTGTTGGATTAGGCCCCAGAAGTTAATTCAAATTGATCTGGTGTGTTGGATTTTTGATCCACGTTGAAGATTTTAAAAGTATGGGTACAACTTTAAGAAGTTACAGGCTTCCAAGATGGCATCAACATTCACTGCAGAACAATGGATTTCTCATGCTTACCTGTTTTGGAGGGCTTCGCAAAATGGTGGCAGTGTGCTGCAGAAAGAAGAATTGCCATCAATTGCTGTGTAGGTTAGCAGTCTGCTTACTTGATTTAATCAAATGATATTGCATCGTGAATAGGGAGATATTTAAATAAACCTCAAGCGTACTGTTTAAGGATCTGACGGTCATGAGATCCCCGAGAGTTGAGTAAATTCATTTCTTTGTGTTATGCTCAGAGGCTCGGACTCAGGGTTGGCAATTGGTTCTGTTCAAAAGACACTTCCCACTGAATTAGTAGAAGGGGCTTCGCAGGACTGGCTGCAGCCTGGAAGACAAACGGGTTTAGTTAATCCTCGCTGCCTGGGAACTCTGAAAGCTGAAGCTAGACTTCTAAGAGAGATTATGTGGAATCCTCTGCCACAGTAAAGTTTTTATTCTTAATACCCAGTCTCTTCTCTCTGGAGACTTGTCTGGCAGATTTTCTCAGGGCCTGTTGCTGCACTTGCCACCCCAGTTGGAATTGCTGGCTGAGACTCCTCATAAAGATATACAATTGGAGCTTCTGGAGAGCTCTGTACCTCTTGGGCACTCCCATATGTGGCTTTCGTCATTTTGCTGGATATGTTTTGAGCCTTGTATCAAGCTCTGAATCCTCTTCAGCTTGAAGATTAAAATATTTGCCAAAAGCTGTTAACAGCTCTCCGGGACTGCTTTAGGATGCATCAGTGCTTCCTCCAGTTTGGAATCAGTTGAAGAAATCCTTCTTTTCCCAGGATTTAAATGTCGCCGTGAAGATGAGGGTTTTTGATCTGGAACTGTTACCATGTTGAGATGGTATTGGTTGCAGAACTTGTCTTTTTACAGAAGTCAACATTGTCTTCTGTATGTTCATAGCAAGTTTCTACTTGTCACTCAAAACAAACATAAAGGGGACAGGCATGGAGCTTTCTCCATCCTAGGTCTTAACACATTCCTGACCAATACCAAACTGACTTCAGTCTGTGTCATGTGCTGTCTGACATCAGTGTGTGGGCAGTACCAAACTCAGTCCCACATTAACCTTGTATGAAAGCATGTCTGGAGTACCATTGAGCAGTTTTGGTCCCATGATTTAAGGAAAGATATTTCATTGGAGGCAGTTCAGCTTGATTCACTAGAATGATCCAGTGTGGTGATATTGTCTTATAAGGAAAGATTAAACAGGTTGGAAGTCTAGTCATTGGCACTTAGAAGAATGATAGGTGATCTCATTGCAATATATAGGATTTTTAAGGGGCTTGACAGGGTGAATGCTAAGAGATGTTTCTCTTCATAGGAGAGTATGAGACATGAGAGTGCAGTCTCAGAATAAAGGGGTGCCAATTTAAGACAGAGATGAGAAGGGATTTCTTCTCTCAGAGAGTTGGGAGTCTTTGGAACTTCTTGCCACAAAGTGCAGTGGGAACAGAGTCCTTGTGCATATTTAAGGCTAAGATAGATGGATTGATTTTTGATCAGTAAGGAAATCAAGAGTTGTGGCTGAAGGGCAGGAAAGTGGACATGAGGAACATCGGATCAGCTATGATTCTGTTCAAAGATGGAACAGGCTTGAGAGGCCGAACAGCTTATTCCAGTTCCGATTTCTTATGGTCTTTTGTTCCAGGCTCTTATACTGCACAACTCTCTAGGATTTTTGTGCTCATTTAGTTCTGGCCTTCTGAGCATCCCTGAATTTAATCACTTTACCATTGGTGCTCATGCCTTCAGCCATTACCTCGTGCAAACTGGAAAGAAACTCTGGAAAAGCACCCAAATTGTATTGGGAATTTGGGAAACCACTATAGAAATATTGAATTATTTGATGTTTAAAGTGTTAATTAAGAATATTGCATTAATTTTAACCTAGTAGGAGATACTTAACTTGCAACTTTTTATAGAGTATGGATTCTTGTATTCAAGACAGTAGGAGCAATGTGACTCTGCCACCTGTGGAGAATAATATGTATTGTGAAAATTAACCATATTACTAAATAATTGTAACATGAAGAGGCACTGCCTGTGATTGAGTCAAACTTTGCTAATTTGTCACAGAAGCATAACAACAGAGGGAGTCTCAGTGATTTTAATGTATCAATTATATGCTTGGAATTTTCTGAACATTCAATAAAAAGGAAAACACAGAGCTGCACTACCAGTAATATTCTTCTGATGGTGATGCAGAGCTTCAGGAATTATCATGCTCATCAGTGCTACTCACTGACCGACCAATGGTGCTGCAACAGTGAATGAACATTTGCAGTTTGTAACTATTGATCTGTAAGAAATGACGGAGTTGCATTCATAAAGTGTCCTTCATGACCTCAGGCCATCCTGCATCATATTACAGTCACTGATGTAATGTAGGAAATGCTGCATCTGTTCGCACACAGCCAGCATCTTCAAACACCAATGTGATAACAACCAGAAAACAGGCCATAACTTTCGGTCCCGCAGTGTCGCGTTTGGGAGGGACACTCCAGTAATGCGCTGGAGAACCCCTCCAGAAGGTTTGCAGTTAAAGATTTACCTGGCAATTTCCCAGAAGTGGTAACTTCTGCTGGACAATTGCGCAAGACTGGAAACCATCGAACAAAGAAAAAAAACCCTTTCTAACTCCAGAGCAATTATCCATCACCTCCCCCCACCACCACCACCCCCCCTCCGTTCTGCTCCCCAGCTCCGGCCACCTGCTCTCTGAACCAGGAGTCCTGCACCCTCTCATCCCTGATCCAAGGTAGACCTTTTGCCCCCTTCTCCTCTCCGGTTTAAATCCCCCCACCTCCCGGTAAACCACTTACCAGTGAAACTTACGTGCTCCCTTGTCCCTTTAAACATCCCCTTTATTACTGTTTAAAAAAAGGGTCTGCCTTACCTCTCTGCACTCCAGGTTCTCCACTCCACTGCTGCTGGAAGCATACCGTATGCTACTGTCTCATCCAGTAAAACACCCAGTGTTTTACTGATGCTAGTTATAGGATAAATCAGAGAGGACTTCACCTCTGTTCTTTGGAAAGATGCCACTAAATTCTTTATATCCATCTCAAAGGACAGAAAAAGCCTTGGTTTAACACTACCTTCAAAAGGCAGCAACTTTGATAGTGCAGCATTCCCTCTGTACTGAAGTGTCAACCTCAATTCTGTAGGGCCTGATTTTATCATTTTCATTCTGGGCATAATGCAGATCCAACTTAAAAATCTGCTTTCAGGCATCCCCATACGCACTCAGCCTGAAAAAACATCTCCAGTCCCATTTGGGTGAGACTTAGTGTGCCTGAAACAATCGGAGCTCTGACCTGCGCATGTACAGTTAGAAAAATATTTGAAAAAGCGCGCCAGTGTCAGATCGTTCCCAGGCAGAGAGTGGAGAAGGTGGCCTGGGAGTGAAAAGTGGGAGCGATGGCCCCCACACACATTACTGTCGCCCTTATCCATCCTCCCCCCATTACCCACACACATTACTGTCCCCCTTATCCACTCCCCCCACTACCCACACATTATTTTCTCCCTTATCCATCCCGCCCAACCCAGATTGATTGCCACCGCTGTCCCCCTCCCTCCCCAGCAATTGCCGGCAGAATGACAGCGGACTCCTTGCCCCCCCACCACAGATCTATCTGCCGCCCCCCATAAGTGAGAAATCGGGCCTCCCCCCCACTCCCCCCCAGCACTCCCCGAGATACATTTTACCCACCTCCTTCCCCCCCCCAGACAATGATCTGCCCTCACTCCCCCACCCCTCCCAGAGAATGGTCTGCCTCACTCACACACCCCCTATTCTAGTTCCCCCAGACAACAATCTGGCCTCACTCCTCCTCATCAGACAATGATCTGGCCTCATCCACCCCCTCCCCAGAGAATGGCCTGGCCTCATTCACCAGCCCCCAGACAACGATCTGGCATCACTTCCTCTCCCTCCTCCCCTCCCCCTGACAACGAATTGACCTCATTCCATACCCCCACCCCCAGAGAATGGTCTGGCCTAGTCTCCCTCCACTACAACCCCCGCCCTACCTCTACACAGAGGAACATCTGACCTGCCACCTCCTCTTCCCCACCAGACAATAATCAGCCCTCCCCCCACCTCCAAACAACGATCTGCCCCTCCCCACCACTACCAGACAATGATCAGCCCTCTTTCTCCCCCCCACCACCCGCCAGAGATACTTCTGATCCACCTCCCTCCGCTGTCCCCCACCCAGCCACCCAACCAGACAACATTCTGGCCTCACTCCCTCTCCCCCTCCTCATCTGAGAATGATCTGACCTGCCTCCCTCCTCCCTCTTGCGCCCCCCAACTCCCCATCCACAACGCGCCCCCTCCCCCCAACCTCCTCCACCCACCACCATCATTGATCTGAGTCATAGAGTCATTGGAAGCTCTGAACATGCTTTTCAAAAGCTGGAGCGCCTGATTCAGATTTCTATTTAGCAGGTCCATTACGGCGTGGTTCTGGATTGGTGAACGCAGTAGTAAAGGGTGAAATGCTGATAGAGTTGGGCAGCAGCTCATTAATTCAAGTTAAGTACATGCAAATGCATTTTAATTATCATTGCACCTGTTTTGGGTGTGAATTGAATTGCTGCCATTCCTGGGTTTTGGTAAAGTAGCAAACTGCGTGGACGCAGGCGCGGATCGCATTAATGGCCTCACACCTAACTTTAACATGTTTCGCACTGAAAACAGGCGCGGTGCAATGGTAGAATTGGGCCTGTAGTATCTGTATTGGGACTTGAATTCATAAGTTACTCATTTATATAGGAATTTCACAATAACTTCATTGCAATGTTAATGTAAACCTTACTTGTGACTAATAAATAAACTTTACCTGAATGTGTACTGGCTGATAACTTTTTTTTGTGTTGTAATGTGTATGCGTATTTATGTATTTTAAGCTCCAGTAACCTGGCCCCATGCCATGGGATTCATATGTAATGTTAGAAGCGTTTGTGTCTGTTCACACTGACTGGGGAAAACGCTGACACACCTCATTCATAAGTAAGTCTTGCTGTTCCTCTCAGCATTCTGTTTGTATCAGAGTCACTAAGAGTCTCTTTCTTGCTTCCAGTGATGCCATCCCCCTGTGACTCAGACCCTTGTCAGAGAGGAGGGACTTGCAATGAACAGGATGGCTCCTATACCTGCCAGTGCCCCCCGGGTTTCAGTGGGCAGCGGTGTGAAAAAGGTCTGTGCTTACTCCATCTTCTCCTCTTCTAGAAATTAATTGAAACCCCTCTCACACCATCAGGTCCTTTACAACCTGTCTAGTCTGTCACACTGTTAGACCTGCAAACCACAATGTTCAATTACTTGACTGGTTTTCAATTCAACTTCACCTTTGTGATTTTACGTTTAAAGTTCCTAGCAGGCACAGCTGGAAATTACCCAATACTGGATAATAATTTGGCAATAAATTGATAAAAATGACAAAGATGAGAGACCACTGATGAGATTAGCATAGTGTTATACTCCTACAGCAAGAGCTGAGGTTGAAATATAGTCTTTCTCTGTGGCAACATACAAGCAAATCTATTTTGATTTTTTTTCTCTACTTCAGTTAGTTGGCCTAGGGAATTAGAATGTAAGACCGTAAGATATAGGAGCAGAATTATGCCTTTTGGTCTATCAAGTCTGCTCCGCCATTCAATCATGGCTGATATGATTCTCATCTCCATTCTCCTGTCTTCTCCCCATAACCCTTGATCCCCTTATTGATCAAGAACGTATCTATCTCTACAGCCTTCTGTGGCAATGAGTTCCACAGGTTTACCACGTTTTGCTGAAGAAATTCCTCCTCATCTCAGTTTTAAAGGAGCATCCCATCACTCTGAAGTTGTGTCCTCAATTTCTAGTCTCTCCCCCTAGCAGAAACATCTTCTCCACATCCACTCTACCTAGGCCTCTCAGTATTCTGTCACTTCCGATGAGATCCCCCCTCATCCTACTAAACTCCATTGAGAATAGACGCAGACTCCTCAACCGCGTCTCATGACAAATCCTTCATTCTTGGAATCGTTCTGAGTTCTGATAGATCAATGCAGAGAGACCTTTACCTTGCTTCTGTTTCTAGCCCATGCTACAATATCTGTTCAATGGGATTGTGTAGGATGAAGTTAACTTTGTACCCAATGTACACTGTGCCTGATCTAGGAGAGATTTGAATGGATAGTGCAGAGAGAGACTTTAATTTGTAGCGAACTCATGTTACAGGCTAAATCTGTATCTGGCCAGAGAATGCTTAATGGGCAGTATAATGACAGAACTGTTATGGTGCTGAAGAAGGCCATTTGTCCCACCATGTTTCCAAATGAACATTCTGATTTAATGCCATTGCCCTGCCCTTTTCCCTATAACCCTGAACATGGTTTTGATGCAGCTAGTGCCTTCTTGAATGTCTTGATTGAACTTTCATCCACCATACTTCCAGGCAGTGCATTCCAGATCCAAACCATCTGATGTATGTAAAAGTCTTTCCATCACATTTGCTTCTTTTGCAAATCACTTTAAATCTGTGCCCTCTCATCCTGATCCTTTGACGAGCAGGAACAAGTTCTCCCTATCTATTATGTCCAATTTTGAACATTTCTATCAAATCTCCTCTTAGCCGCCTTCTCTCAAGGAGAATAGTCTTAACCTCTCCAATCTATCCTCATAACAGAACTCTGTATCTAAGTTACATTTGTACTGGTAGTGTGAGATAGTGTCATGGTAGTTTAATTCTGTTTCTAGCCCATGCTGTATCTGTTTAACGGGTAGTTTACTTTGTTCTAACTCGTATTGTGACTGACCTAGAAATGTTTGCTTGGTCAATTAAAGAGAGTTCTACTCTGTTCCTACACTCTCTGTGGAGAATCGATAGCTGACTGCACCCCCACACTGGTATATTCAAAACAAGAATAAATCATCTGCAAATAAAATGATATTTTTCTCCATTCTCTCAGAAAGACTCCGCTCCTGTGCGTCAAATCCATGTCGGAATGGTGGAACTTGTAAGGAAGCTCATGGGACTTACCAGTGCATCTGTCTGTATCGCTTCACAGGAAAGAATTGTGAGACTGGTATGTCCAGAAGACAATAAAAAGAGGGGTCCACTGCAGGATGTGCATTCAGTAACATGGGGGTCTCATTGTGGAGTCGGTGCGCTGGTAGAATGGTACCTGTGTTAGCTTTATCAAACGGTTTCAGCTTTAACTATTTAGATTGGGCTGAAATTTTCACTGGGATTTTACCAGTAAAACTGGGACATGGGGATGGGGAACGGTGGGGGGAGGGGAGGAAAGTAGAATTTTACACCACAACAATAAAACGGGAGTACGTCATTGCAGGTTAATGACACCAATGTATAGAAGGTCTCACTCTGTGTCTGTATATTTCTGATTGACTCTGACTCCTTTTCATTGTTTTATTTTTAATAGAGTTTTGTCCTTTTTCCATAGGTAAACCAGACCCATGTTCATCCAGCCCATGTCAGAACGGTGGTACCTGTTTCCACTACATTGGTAAATACAAGTGTGAATGCCCAAGAGGATTCACTGGCCGGCATTGTGACACAGGTATACTGAGCTCAATCTGTGCAAGAATACAGCAGCAAACTGTCTATTACATTTCCCTTTGTCTGCAATCTTGAAAGGAATCTCATTTCTACTGACCCCAATTGGACAGAATTCCACAGGGTTAAATCACTTCTTATTTTTTACTTTTGTACAAAATCCCATTCCAAATTTCCAAATTTGGATCAAGTTCCTTTCCACTGATTCATTGTGAGAATGCCAGTAGACCAAGGGTTGGATTTCGTCTATTGCTTGTTCTCCTCTGGAAGGGTTGGTCATGATATCACAGGAGGGGTGGCCTTAATGAGCTCAGCATGGGACTTCTGCCCAAGGTGGAAGGAAGTCTCACCCTTGAGAACTACTAGTCAATCAGATTGTGGGTGCTTTTGGGATTGCAAGAAATCCCACGATAAAGACAGCAATGGATCCTGGCCTTGGAGATGTCTGGGATTTTTGGGTGGAGAGGGATGGGGATCCTAGGGGTAGGGGAATGAGGCTGCGATTTTGGAAGCTGATAGGGGAGAGGCAGTAAAAAGCCTTTCTGCTTTCTCACCAGAGTTAGTAAAAAAAATACTGGCCTGCCCATTCTTGCCAAATTTCTCCTAACAACTACAGTATGGCATGGACAGTGTCAATTGACTTGCTAACAAGCTCAAATGCTCATTAATGAGTTCTGCCAATTTCACCATCTGGCTGACCACCATATTATGAAAAACTTTTATATTGGTGTTCGATTCATGAATTTAACATGTGCGCAAAATCTGCGTGGCCAACTACCTCCATTTTCAAGTGCAAATCTCTTCCGTTAACTCTCACTGTGAGAATTCCATCGACCAATCCCTTTATATATAGTGAGAGCATTGGCTCTCACCATATAGAATGCCAGTAAATGAAATTCCTTATCATTCATTGTTGGCTTGTAGAATTTCTGTAAATCCATTCTTCTCTTGTTTATAACTTTCATAGGTCAACCCTTCCCAATCACTCCAACATATCCAGTCTACTAAATTTCCCACTTAAATGTGTTGAATCTCAGTGAGCAAAACAATTAGTTTACTACAATTTCGGGGGCTGGACAAGGATACCATGTTGAAGCATGAATTTAGTTAATGTGCCACTTCAGGCTTATTATTGCTACATGTATTCCAGGGGCCTCATATGTCAGTTTTCATTATTAGATTCTACCCTTTGGAGCCAATGCAATTTCTGTACTCTGCTCTGATCAATGTGTTCATCTGAGATTGTGCTCCAGCATGACACCAGCCATGACTAGAAAGACAGTAGTCACCACTGCTATCAGTGTCATAGGTTTAATTTCTTATTGATGTTTCTATATGTGTCCTGAAGATTGTATAGCTGGTGTTTCAACAATAGGAGACTCCATAGTGAAATATTAGTCTGGATTTTGTGGTGAGATGGGGACACTCTTTGATGAATGTGAAGGAAGCCCCATTGAGAGATCCAATAGTGACAGTTTCAGCTCTGTCACAGGATGGAGCAGTCAAGCACATTCACAGATTCTCAGTTACCCAGTCAGAAAACAAAAATGCACTAAAAATCAAATCATGTAATTGTGTTTCTTACAGCAGTTTAAAGATTGGGATATACACGTAGAGCTGGATTTAATCCTTCCCTACCAAGAGGTTTGGAGGCTGAGACGGAGTGGGGGAAGCTTGTTAATGCAGCAGGCAACCTATCTGTCCATCCCAATCCCCACTGCAATTATATCAGCGTTGAAGGTGGCTAATGGACCAGTAGAGACCCTTAAGTGAGCAATTAATGTCCACTTAAGGGCCTCATCCTAACACCACCAGAATTTAGTTGTAAGCAGGACTTCTGATCCACCGAAGGCAATTTGCCTTGTGGCCGGTTCCCAGATGGCATGACCATTGACTTTGGTACTGAAAGACCACATTGCCGGCCAAGGGCAAACTGCCACTGCCACTATAAAATCTGTAATGGGCGGTTGGGCCAACCAATCCCCGCCCATATCTTTGTCAACAAGTCAATTATCTTCAGGGGCTAATCTCTCAAGTTGGGACATAAGCGTCCCATTTGATATTGAAATGGGTTTCTGACCACTCCCGCACTCCCTTCACCATACCCCGTCCATCACAAAGATTGTCAACTTCCATTCCCATAGCATCACCTGCCTTTAGCCCCACCTCAGCCACATCGAACTGAGATAATCACCTAAAGACTGGTCCTTATCCTCCATCAAACTTAACAGATCCAAAATCACTGCCTGTATATCTGGGCCAAGTCCCATTCAGTCACTGCTACTGTGGCCCTCATTTTCCTAAACCTTGCATTTTAAATTCTCAACTTTGTACATGACCCTATCTATCTTTGTACCATACCTGGAGCCCCTTCCCAGACTGAATAATGAGACAAAGTTGTTCCTATCAGAGATCTAAATCAATGTTTTGAAGCCATATGCCCATTCCATCTGCCTTTCTTTTACAACACCAGTGCAAATTGTTTCTTTAGAGGTGGACTGTGGGATCCCCAGTGAAGTGAAACATGCTGAGGTGCTCATCTCTTCGACCAAGTATGGCTCAGTCGCTCAGTACGTCTGTGAAGCTGGATATGCAGTGCAGCCTAGTACAGGTGAGAGCACCTGTCGATTGGATGGAAGATGGAGCGAAGCTCCAACTTGTGAAGGTGAGTGAAACAGTTGCTCCACAGCCATGGAGGTCTGCCTGCTGAAAACACATTGAGCTGCCCGGAAGTGGTAGAGAATGGTAGATTATAGCTATTACAGGAATGATAATAGCTGGGTGAGAATTATAAGAGTGACAATAGCTGGGTGTGAGTTATAGGAGTGATGATAACTGGATTGTGATTTACAGGCTGTAATCTATGAAGTGGTTTGGATGGATTATGTATTAAATAAGGGATATCAGGGTGAGGGTTACAGGCTAAAATCAAATCCAAGGGTTCAATGGTTTCCCAGGAGTGAGTCATATACCAGGTTAAGGTCCAATAGGTGTATTTGGTAGCAGAAGTTTATTTGATAGCCCTGTTTGTGAACTGAAATCCCACTCATCTGGTGAAGGAGCAGCGCTTCAAAAGCTAGTGGCTTTTGCCACCAAATAAACCTGTTGGACTTTAACCTGCTGTTGAGATATTTCTTACAGGGGAGGTCCCAGAGAATTTGAGAACAGCCAATGTTGATTCTTTGTTTAAGAATGATAGCAAGAATGATCCAGTTAATTACAAGCTAGTGAGCCATACATCATGGTAGGGAAATTACTGGGGAGGATTCTTCAAGACAGGATTTATTCCTACTTGGGAATAAGTAGATGTATTTGTGAGAGGCAACATGGCTTTGTGAAGGGGAATTCATGTCTCACAAACTTGATTGAGTTTTTCGAAGAAGTGACAAAGATGATTGATGAGGGTGGGGCAGTGGATGTTGTCTACATGGACCTCAGTAAGGCTTTTGACAAGGTCCCTCATGACAGACTGGTGCAGAACGTGAAGTTGCATGGGATCAGAGGTAAGCTGGCAAAGTGGATACAAAACTGGCTCAGTCAGAGAAGACTGAGGGTAGCAATGGAAGGGTGTGCTTGAATGGGGATCTGTGACAAGTGGCATTCTTCAGGGATCAGTGCTGGGACCTTTGCTATTTGTAATATATATAAATAATTTGGAGGAAAATGTAACTGATTTGATTAGTAAGTTTGTGGATGACACAAAGGTTGGTGGATTTGCGGATAACGATGAGGACCATCAGAGGATATAGATCAATTGGAGATTTGGGTAGAGAGATGGCAGATGGTGTTTAATCTCGACAAATGTGAGGTAATACATTTTGGAAGGTCTAATATAGATAGGAAATATACAGTAAATGGCAAAACTCTTTCAGAGTGTTGATAGACAAAGGGATCTGGGTGTACAGATTCACAAGACACTGAAAGGTGGAGAAGGTAGTCAAGAAGGCATACGACATGCTTGCCTTCATCAGCCGGGGCGCTGAGTTTAAAAATTGGCAAGTCACGTTGCAGCTTTATAGAGCCTTAGTTAGGCAACACTTGGAACATAGTGTTCAATCCTGGTCACCACAATACCAGAAGGATGTGGAGGCTTTGGAGAGGATACAGAAGAGATTTACCAGGATGTTGTCTAGTATAGAGGGCATTAGCTCTGAGGAGAGGCTGGAGGAACTTGGTTCGTTCTCACTGGAACGACAGAGGATAAGGGGCAACCTGATAGAAGTCTGCAAGATTATGAGAGGCACAGACAGAGTGGATAGTCAGAAGCTTTTTCTCAGGATGGAAGAGTCAATTACTAGGGGGTACAAGTTTGAGGTGCGATGGGCAAGGTTTAAAGGAGATGTACGAGGCAGATTTTTTTCACAGAATAGCGGATGACTGGAACTCGTTGCCGGCAGAGATAGTGGAAGCGGATACGGTAGTGACTTTTAAAAGGCGTCTTGACAAATACATGATTAGGATGCAAAAAGAGGGGTATGGTAGTCGGAAGGGTTCAGTTGGGCAGCATGGTCAGTACAACCTTGGAGGGCTGAAAGGCTTGTTCCTGTGCTGTAATTTTCTTTGTTTTTTTTGTTCCTCTTTTTTGAATTTCATCTTTTTCTTGCATTCTTCACCTGACTGACTCCTCATTCTTCATGTCTCATTATGGTAATGTCAACACAGTCCCAGGTAACCATAGGCTGCTCTCCCCCTTTCTGAGAGAGAGAGATGACTGGTGGTGATTTTAACTGAAGGTTACCACACCACAGGTGAGGGGCAGGGTTGAGAAGTGGGGCCTTCATGAATAACCTTAGTTGGTATAGGAATTGAACTTGCAGTGTTGGTGTCACTCTGCATCACAAACCAACCATCCAGCCAACTCACTTAAGTGATGGGGAGTTTACTGGACTGGGCTAAAATTCATGGGTTTATCAGATTCTTTGGGGCTCATATGAGATTATTGGGCTTTGCAGGATTTGCTTGGCATTTCTGGGTTGTACGGGTATTGAAGAGTTTATTGGCTATTGTAAGGTGGACATTGTACAGGGGAAAGACTGGATATAGGAGCAGAGAAAATGGTAGCACATGCCTAATAATATTTCAGAGCACATTACTTACTACTGATGTCAACTGACTTTTAGTTCCTGCTTTCTCTCTACTTGCTTTCATGAATTTGAGGAAGATGGTGATGGTAATATTATTGGACTACTAAAGCAGTGGCCCAAGCTCATGCTCTGGGGTTACAGCTACAAAGCCATTCTCACTGCACAAAATTAGAGGCAAATAATCCATTCCCTTGACTTAGTGATTTAGAAAGCTATCTTGCATACATTCCATGAACTCATACTCCACACTATTTATGCAAATTTTGTGTGTCAGTCTACATGAAGATTAAATTCTCCCATATTTACTGGATTATTATTGTTACCTGCATCTTTATTTTCCTGGTTTACGCTCTGCCTGACACTGCAACTACTTCTGCCTGTGTTTACTGCATCTTATTCTTAGCTCCGCCCATGAATTTACAGTTCAATTTTCTGACTCGAAGATAACGCTTTCAGCTTTAACTTTTTCCTGTTTTTCTCTGATTTCACCTTGGTCACTAATACCCTAAATTACCTTTATTCACGTTTATTTAATTTCTTGACCCAATCTCTTATTTTTACCCTAATTGATACTCTCTTCTATAGCCTTCGCATTTCTCTGACCACTTTCGATTTTGCTCAAACACTCACCTGCCGCCATCGAATCACACCACTTGCGTTGTCATGCTATATAACTTTGTTTTATTTTTTCAATCATCAGCCTATGTATTGAATCAATTTAATTGATTGCAGTGATGTTCCAGACAATGAAGTAGCTATCAACATCCACTGTTTGCATCACTTGGATGAGGTGTTGAAGCACAATCAGCATCACAGAACACAATGTAGCAATAATCATGATTTTTCAAAGAAGAGAGAAAGTTAGAAAGTATAAGTGTTGATAACATGTTAAAACTCTGTCCTCAAATATCAATGAATGTTCCTTACAGCTTGTTTGAAATGTGGGGTGTGTACAAAGGTAGGTTAACACCTTTCTGTGGTACCAGAAAGCAGATGCTGGATAAGAGGCGAAGCTGCAGTTGAAGAAATAAGGAACTGGCCACCTGACAGTTGTTCAAAATGCATCAGTTCCAATTTTTACACTATTTCATGGCAGGCCCTAATGGGATAGAGAGTAAAACCTCTTCTG
Source organism: Sphyrna mokarran (assembly GCA_024679065.1). NCBI lineage: Eukaryota > Metazoa > Chordata > Chondrichthyes > Carcharhiniformes > Carcharhinidae > Sphyrna > Sphyrna mokarran. The sequence continues at coordinate 68,285,070 of JAGIQG010000003.1, read as the reverse complement.
CATTATTTCAACAAGTATACCTGGGTGAGTCATCACACCGGTTATGTATGAATAAAGCTTCCTCTACAGTGCCCCATCAAACACTTGAAGGATTAGACACAACGCACATTAGATGCAGAGTAAAACCTCATCTGTAAGCTGTGTTTTTAAGCAGTTCTGATGTTTGTGTGGGTGCTATTACATTTTATTACATTATAAATTAGGAGGAATCTTTGATGTCAGTTTAATTCCAACTGGAATATCAGATAGAGCACTGAATAAACAGAAATCTGGCATTAGCGAGGCAAGGGAGGAAATTGCAGGGGCTCTGACTCAAATTTTTAATTTCTCCTTGGCCACCAGAGAGGTGCTAGAAAACTGAAGAACAGGTAATGGGGTCCCACAGTTTAACAAAGATTGTAAAGACAAGATTAAAGACCAGCGAGCCTCACACCCATGGTTGGGAAACTACTGCAGAAGACTCTGAAGGAAAATATCTGTCTCTTTTAGTGAGGCAAGGTTTGATCAGGGATTGTCAGCATGGTTTTGTCAGAAGGAGGTCATGCCACCAAATTTGATTGAATTTTTTGAGCATGTAACTGAGTGTGTGGATGAGGATAGTGTGGTTGATGTAGTTTACATGGATTTCAGCAAAGCCTTTGACAAAGTCTCAGGTGGGAGACTTATTAAGAAGGCTAATGCAAATGGGATATAGGGATCTGACAAGGTGGATTCATAATTGACTTATGGTAGAGATTGGTGACAGACTGCTGCTTTAGTGACTGGAGGCCACTGATCAGTGGCGTACGACAGGGATCCATGCTGGATTACTTATTGTTTGTCATTTATATAAATATCATAGATGACAATGTTGGGGGTGGGGGGGGGTAGCTAAGTTTGCCATTGACACAAAGATTGACCGGGTGGTTAACAGCGAGGTTTGAGTGTCTTGGATTACATGAAGATATAAATGAGATGGTCAAATGGGCAGATCAGTGGCAGATGGAATTTAACCCTGAAAAGTGTGAGCTGATGCACTGTTGAAGGAATAATTTGACAAGCAAGTATACAATGAAAGATCCGACACTGGGAAGTTCTGAAGAACAAAAGGATCTTAGCGTGTTTGTCCACAGATCTCTGAAGGTGGAAAGGCAGGTTAATAGAATGGTGAAAAAGGTACATGGTATATTCACCTTTATCAATTGGGTTGTAGATTACAAAAGCAGCAAGATCACAATGGAGTTGTATGGAGCTTTGGTGAGGCCACAGCTGGAGTGCTGTCTGCAGTTCTGATCGCCACATTATAAGAAGGATATGAACGCGCTGGAGGGAGTGCAGAGGATGTTGTCTGGGATGGAACATTTAAGTTGTTGGGGTGGCATAGTAACACAGTGGTTAGCACTGCTGCTTCACAGCGCCAGGGTCCTGAGTTTTATTCCCGATTTGGGTTACTGCCTGTATGGAGTTTGCACATTCTCCTCATGTCTGTGTGGGTTTCCTCTGGATGCTCTGGTTTCCTTCCAGAGTCCAAAGATATGTGGGTTAGATTGATTATCCATGCTAATATTGCCCCTTAGTATCCTAAGATGCTTAGGTTAGAGGGATGAGCGGGTAAAATATGCAGAGATACGGTGTAGGGCCTGGTTGGGATTGTGATCGGTGTAGACTCGATGGACCAAAGGGCCTCTTTCTGCACTCTAGAGTTCTATGATTCTATTATGAAGAGAGTTTGGGATAGGCTTGAGTGTTTTCGTTGGAGAGAAAAGACTAAGGAATGACCTGATTGAGATGCTCAAGATTATGAGGGACATCGACAGGGTGGATAAGGAGCAGCTGTTCCTCTTAGTTGACGGGTCAGTTATGAGGGGACAAAAGTTAAATTTAAGGTGTGGGAGATTTAGGGGGGATTTGAGGAAGAACCTTTTTACTCGGGGGTGACTATCTGGAATGCGCTGCATATGAGGGTGGTGGAGACAGGATGCCTCACATCCTTTAAAAAGTACCTGGATGAGTCCTTGGCATGCCATAACATTCAGGGCTGGGCCACGTGCTGACAAGTGGGATTAGGTGGGCAGGTCAGCACATTTCATGTGTCAGTGCCGACTCGATAGGTCGAAGGGCCTCTTCTGCGCTGTAGTATTCTGTGATTCTGTAACTGAACTAACTAGATTCTAATATGCAACCCATTAATTAATGTTGGAATTACAAATCAGCGCAATTCCTTTAAACATTTCCCCAGTCTGGATGATCATTCAGTGATATTGTGTTTCTTTGTGTTGTGCCAGTTGTGAATCCTTGCGTTCTGAACCCCTGTGGTGCACGCGGTTTCTGCCGCACTGTAAATGAATCGTACATCTGCACTTGCAAAGTTGGATATTCAGGAAAACACTGCGATGCAGGTAAGGAGCAAATGGTAACACTCACCTTACAACCATTTAGATGGGTACAGTGCAGCGGGAGTTGGTACAAATGTTACACAATTGAAATGACAGTCAATCAGTACAGGCATTAACAGATCTGGAGCAACAGACAATCATGCCCTCTCACCTTCTGGAGAAGGTGAGAGGGCATGGGATCCAAGGGGCTTTGGCCTCGTGGATCCAGAACTGGCTTGCCGGCAGAAGGCAGAGAGTGGTTGTGAATGGGTCTTGTTCTGCATGGAGGTCGGTAACCAGTGGAGTGCCCCAGGGATCTGTTCTGGGACCCCTGCTGTTTGTCATTTTCATAAATGACCTGGATGAGGAAGTGGAGGGATGGGTTAGCAAGTTCGCCGATGATACAAAGATCGGTGGTGTTGTGGATGGTCTGGAGGGATGCCAAAAGTTGCAGCGGGACATAGACAGGATGCAAGACTGGGCGGAGAAGTGGCAGATGGACTTAAATGCGGACAAATGTGTAGTGGTCCATTTTGGCAGGAGTAATGGGATGAAGAAGTACAATATAAGGGGTAGGAGTCTTAGCTGTGTTGTAGAGCAGAAGGATCTCAGGGTCCAGGTCCATAGGACTCTTAAATCAGCCTCGCAGGTGGAGGAAGTGGTCAAGAAGGCGTACGGTGTACTGGCCTTCATTAATCGAGGATTGGAGTTTAGGAGTCAGGAGGTAATGATGCAGCTCTATAAGACTCTTGTCAGATCCCAGTTGGAGTATTGTGCGCAGTTCTGGTCGCCTCATTAAAGGAGGGATTTGAGGCTATTGAGAGAGTTCAGAGGAGATTTACAAGGATGCTGCCTGGATTGGGAGGCAGGCCTTATGAAGATAGGTTGAGGGAGCTGGGACTCTTCTCACTGGAGAGACGTAGGTTGAGAGGCGACCTGATAGAGGTTTATAAAATGTTGAGAGGAATAGATAGGGTGGACTCTCAGAGACTATTTCCCCGAGCTGAAATGGTCACTACGAGAGGACACAGATTTAAGGTGCAGGGAAGCAAATACAAAGGAGATGTCAGGGGTAGGTTTTTCACTCAGAGGGTGGTGAGTGAATGGAACTGACTGCCGTCGGAGGTTGTTGATTCAAACTCACTGGGGTCTTTTAAGAGACTTCTGGATGAGTATATGGAAAAGAATAGGATAGGGGATTATAGATAGGTCTGTAGATTGGTAGATGTGATCGGCGCAACTCGTGGTCCGAAGGGCCTGTTTGTGCTGTATTGTTCTATGTTCTAGTACAGGCATTAACAGAGGTGAGTGGCAAATAATCAGTACAGGCGTAGAGCAGGTGGAAGTGCCAGACAACCAATATAGACGTGAGAGCAGGTGGGAGTAACAGACAGTCAGTATAAATGTCAGAGAAAGTAGAGTGACAGACAATCAGTATCGGTGAGAGTAATATAATATGCAAACCAGAGCTGGGAATAACTTGAGAGTAACTGAAAACAATGTTGGAGCAAGCTAGATTGAAAATTAAACATCCCAAACTCCCAATGAATGGAGGCTCCATAATTGTATTGTTCAACATCACAGACCGCACCTGGAACACTTTGTTTAATTTTGGTTCCATCACCTCAGAAAAGATATTATTGCTAAGAAGTTTCACCAGACTTGTTATGGGGATGGTGGGACTGTCTTATTTGGCAAACTGGGCCCTGTATCCTCTCGAGTTTGAAAGAATTAGAGGTGATCTCATTGAAACTTACAAAATACTTAATGGACTAGCCCGAGTAGATGCAGGTAAGATGTTTCCCTTGATTGGGCAGTCTAGAATCAGAGGACCCAATTTCGAAATAAGGGGAAATGTTATTTAGGACCATCTTAGAAGGAATTTCTTTACTCAGAGGGTTGTGTATCTTTGGACTTGAAACTGTCCTTTAATTGCAGTCAAAGTACAACTAACAAGAACACGTGGCTCTTGCAATCCCACAAATGCACTGGCTTGCAAAATCCAGCAAGTCAGATAAAATATACAATACCTAACAATCTCTGGCATCATTAAGTATGTTTAAAGCAGAGATTGACAGATTTTTGATTAACAATAACATAAAGGGTTATGGGAATAGTGTGGGTAAAGGATATTGAAGTATCTGATCAGCCATAATCATTTTGAATGGTGAAGTAGAATCAGTGGGCTGAATGAATTTTTCTATGTCCCTTACTTGAACCTATAACCCTGTGACCTAAAGGCTAGAGTGCTGCTAACTGAGCCATAGTAGACAAGAGAGACCCAGGATTTACAGAAATAAATCATTAGACATGTTAGGACAAGCTGGTAATGCTGATTAAATAATAAAAGTGATCATTGGTTGTATAAATAGAGGCACATAAGAAAAGTTGATATGCTAAAAATTATACATGGCTGATTTGGCCTCGATTGTGGCATTGCCCCATTCTGAGTGCCAGAGTAGGTTCACTAGAAATATACCGGGCATGAGAGTTATTAGATATGTGTAGAGAATAGAGAAGCTAGAATTTGTCTCTTTAGAGCAGGGATATTAAGGGAGATATAATTTTGAGCAACAATTAAGAAGGTTTTTTTTTACATATTTCATAGGGATGTGGGCATTGCTGGCCGGCCAGCCTTTATTGCCCATCCCCACTTGCCCTTGAGAAGGTGGTGATGAGCTACCTTCTGGAATTGTTGCAGTCCATGTGACCCACTGTAATATTAGGGATGGAGATTCTGACCCAGCAACAATGAAAGAATGGTGATATATTTCATAGCAGAGATTGTGTGTGATACGGAGAGGAACTTGCCACTTGGGTGGTGTTCCCATGTGTCTGCCATTTTATCTGAGTAAATAAGGACACCGTTTCCCCTGGCAGAAGGTTTGTTCAGGTAACTCACAAATGAATCAAAGGAGATTTGAGGACACCAGTTTTTAGGCACAGATTTGAACTCTTAAATGGGTGATGGAAACCGATTCAATCATAACTTCCAAAATGTAATTGGATATACACTCAAAAAACAAAGAACTTTCTGGACAGTGGGGAAAAAAAATTAGAGAGTGGAACTAATTGTATAGCTCCTTTGAACAGGCAGAATGGTCTTATTCTGTGCTGTCAAATCCTCCAAACATTATCACAGGAAATTCCATGGGCAGGATAGAGTCCCAAGTGAGGTAGGTTGTACATGAGTAGTTAAAGGAAATTAAACAGATTGCACACAGGCTTTGAAAGATTAAATACATAGTATAGTATCTATGTTAGGGTAGAGTGTGTATGGATTATGCAAGAACATAAAATGGAAAGATAGAATCCATAAAGAAGCAGGTTGTACATGCCATGTGAAAGAAAATTAAATGGAGGGCAGAGCCTATGTTGGTGTAGAGTTGAATTAGACCACAGGCTAACTGGGTCTGTTATAACCAATCACATTTATTCCTCCAGTTCTCGATGGAAGTGACAGCAGTTTGGGGGTCATAACAGAGATGTAGAGGAAGTGTAAATGAGTGACTGCTATTGTCTTGGCACCCAGTCACATTGCCATTCTGCTTTTGTTTTGTTTTTCAGAGCTTTCTCCACCAGCAGCACTGAAGGTGGAAAACTCAGAGGGAACTGAGATTGAAATTTCATGGCAAGCCCCAGGGATCGACAATGCACAAGATCTGATCGATGGCTTTGCTGTCACATACACATCCTACGACGGGAAAGTGCGTAAGACTGATTTTGTCGACAAGAGTCGATCGCGGCACCGGTTGAGACCGTTATCCCCAGGAAGACTTTACAACATCTCTATTTTCTCAGTTAAACGCAACATCAATCAGAATGACATCAGCAAACCGGCTGTGCTCTTGGTGTGGACAAGTAAGTATGTTCATTCCATACTGTGTTTCTGCATTCCTCTTTCTCCCAATCAATCTATTTTCACCCATTGGTAACTTCAGACAAACTCCCAGTTTGTATTCCTTGGCCTGTCCCTTTAAGAGAACAGGCAGAAGCCACAGCAGAATGTTTTGCTTTTTGGAATGTGCAATAGTATTTTGTAATTGTTCATCAGATTAACACACACCCGGCCTTTTTCACAGGCTTCTGGTCTGGACTGAATGGCACCCATCATTAGAGAAATAATTTGTATTCATGTGGTGCGTTGTGTGGCTTCAGAACATCCTGACACATTTTACAGTAGTGCTTTCAAATTGTAATCACTGTTTTAGAGTGTGCCAAGTGATGCACAGCAAGATGCCACAAATTATGACATGATACTCAGCACATTGGAGAGACCTGTTCTGCTCTTCTTCAAAATAGTTACTTGGAATCATCTACAGGTAAAAGGGAAGACAGGAGCTCTGTTTAGCATCTCATCTGAGAGGTGCATTTGCAACAGTGCAATATTCCTTTCGTGCTCAGTTTGGATAATATGTTCAAGTCCCTGGATTGGGATCTGAACTCCATGAGTTTCTGAGTGCTACCGACTGAACTGCAGCAAGTATGTTTGTCCAATTGTAAAATTTCCTAACCAAAAAACAAACTTTGCTTTGGACTTGAAACTATGTTAACATATTTGTTCCCAATCTTTTCAGTAGCAGAGCATGCTTTAGTGTGAGACAAACAATTTCATGGCACATCCACATTTTTTCAGCTGAATTGATTGCGGGTGGCATGATGGCACAGTGGTTAGCAATGCTGCCTCACAGCGTTAGGAACCTGGGTTCAATTCCAGCCTCGGGTGATTGTGTGGAGTTTGCACATTCTTCCTGCATTCGTGTGGGTTTCCTCTGGGTGCTTGGTTTCCTCCAACAGTCCAAAGATGTGTGGGTTGGCCATGATGAGTTGATTCTCATGTCTGGGGCATTAGCAGGGTAAATGCACAGGGTTGCAGGAATAAGGTCGGGGTGGGATTATGGTCGGTGCAAACTCGATGGGCCGAATGGCCTCCTTCTGCGCTGTAGGATTTTATTCCATAGTTCCATGGTTCTTAAAAACATCACACTTACTTATTTTTGCTATAGTTAAGGTCTTACTTGAGAAGATTGCAAAATCCAATTGATATTCAATGGATCAGAACAAAATACAAGATTGAGTAAATAGCAGCTTACTGCATTAGTGGGAAACTTGGTGCTGCCAGCTTATACAAGCCTTTTGATGTTGGAGGAGGTAAGTGAGAGTTTGGGGTAATTTGACATAGCCAGGGCACCGTGGCAAGGAGAGTGCGAGCTGGGAGACTGGGGCAGGGAGGGGAAGGAGAAACATGGGGAGATGGGCCCTCTGATGAGCCTAGTACTCCCTTACATTTGCTTGCTAGCACTTCAAGCAGTGAAAGCCACTTAGCACTGGCATCTGCCTAACAAGGTAAAAGTTGCAGCATGAAACAGGAAGACACCCTTGCATTGAGAGCTTCAGTTGCCTATGGGTGAATGTACTGCCCTGTACTTTCATGACCATGTGTATAATTAAAGCAGTTGGATGGATAGGCAGCAGAAAATTCACCCGTGACTTTTCCTTTCTTCCAACCTGCCAGCCCACCTCTATGGGGGTGTAAAATTCTGCCCGATATAAGTTTTATTTGCTTAGTTTCATGTAATATGATTTTTGGTTAACTTATTGCTTGCCGTACAGAAATGAAAATGTTCTGTGCTCGCCTCAAGGACAGTCAATTGATTAGAATTCGTGATAGTCAAATATTTTAATTACTTTGTGATCCAGTATCATGATGAAACCTGTGTATCTAATGTTATTGCCATCATTCAATAGTTCGGTATGCACAGCCTTTGGCAATGTCTGCTGGGTTACTTTAGAAATAGAATTCCAATTTAAATTTGGGCTGAAATTAATAAAATATTTTGCTAATTAAATTGATATGATCTCCAGGGGCAAAATATATGGAAATCCATGGTATAATGTGGTCCTGGATATAGATCTCGTTTAAAATGTTTTTAATAAGATAGCATAGAATATGGCTTGATGGCACAGTGGTTAGTACTGCTGCCCCACAGTGTTAGGGATCTGGGTTTAATTCTAGCCTTGGGTGTCTTGTGTATGTGGAGTTTACACGTTCTCCCCATGTCTGCATAGATTTCCTCCGGATGCTGTGTTTTCCTCCCACAGTCAAAGATGTGCAGGTTAGGTTCATTAGCCATTCTAAATTGCCCCTTAGTGTCCATGGTAAACATGGGGGATTATGGGGACAGGGCAAATACTCTAAGAGTCGGTGCAGACTCAATAGGCTGGATGACTTCTTTCTGCACTCTAGGGACTCTATGGGATTCAATGTTCATGAAAGCTATGGTATCAGCTGAGATGAATGTGTTGACAGGTGTATTGTAGAAATTAGTACTTGGGTCATCATATGTTTAATTGACACAGTAAGCAATTGAGTTGGTAGAGTTCAGTGACCAGATTCTTGGTGAATCTTAGTTGCCTCAGACACTGTACCTGGCTGAGGTGTAGTAAAAGAAGTGTTGTCTGAAGGCGCTCTATTGATATGTTGCTCTGGGGCTCCGCCACACTCTCAGTCTGGGGGTCTGCCACACTCCCTTCTGGAGGTCCCCACACCCCCAGTTCCTCTTTCCTTGTGCTCTTCAGCCCTACAGTCTCAGATCCAGGATTTCTCTTGACCTTTCTTGAGCTGCTGTGGTCCGCATTCTTTAAAACCCACAGCAGGCTGTGGCATACTTGCAAGCATCTATGCAGTGGCATAGTGGTTGGGAACCACTTTGGTCTAAAGGTTTATTTGTTAAGTCGAAGATAGGAGGGTGGATTTTCTTCCCCTGTTTTCTGTACCCTGGGGATTATTCGGGAGGGGGGGCTTTCACTGGCATGGGGGAGAGGACATTTCTATTCACGTCTGTGGAATCATTCCTTAATTTTTATTCATCTCTCAGGAGTCTAAGTTGCTACTAGAGCACATTGTGGGACCTGCCTCATGGATTTTTTTCTCCCAGTGTGTTCAAAAATTGGGCTGAAAAGCCAACAGTGGAGCCTGCAGGCTACACATTGCTTTTCCCACCTGAGTTGACACTTTGAGAAAACAGAGTTCCATTCATGTTGTGTATGACATGATTTTGCATCCTTGCCCTCACAAAAACATTAACATGATAGGCTGGAGTTCATGGATTCGAATTACCTCCATAGAACTTTAAAAATGGTGGGTGGAAACCAATCATAGAACAATACAGCACAAACAGGCCCTTTGGCCCATGAGTTGCGCCGATCACATCTACCAATCCACAGACCTATCTATAACCCCCTATCCTATTCTTTTCCATATGCTCATCCAGAAGTCTCTTAAAAGACCTCAGTGAGTTTGTCTCAACAACCTCCGACGGCAGTCGGTTCCATTCACTCACCAAACTCTGAGTGAAAAACCTACCCCTGACATCTCCTTTGTATTTGCTTCCCTGCACCTTAAATCTGTTAGGGACCTGGGTTCAATTCTTCTAGCCTTGGGTGTCTTGTGTATGTGGAGTTTACATGTTCTCCCCATGTCTGCATAGGTTTCCTCCGGATGCTGTGTTTTCCTCCCACAGTCAAAGATGTGCAGGTTAGGTTCATTAGCCATTCTAAATTGCCGCTTAGTATCCATGGTAAACATGGGGGATTATGGGGACAGGGCAAATACTCTAAGAGTTGGTGCAGACTCAATAGGCTGGATGACTTCTTTCTGCACTCTAGGGACTCTATGGGATTCAATGTTCAGGAAATCATGTGTCCATTTCCAATTTTAATTTATATTTGTTTTTGTGTGCTAAATTAAACTTAAAAATTATACATTATACATATTGTTTCTGATACAGTGTGATCTGGAGAGATTAACCACTTGAAGGAATGTAAAAGTTTTGCACTGACCTCATGAATAGGAGCTTATTTTCTCTGTCAAACTTGTACAAGGGAGAACTGTATTACGTCTATTTTTTTCATCTATTCATGCTGCCTGAAGTCTGCCTCTGGTGAATACTTGGTGAGTTGCTATGAAAGCAGCATGGAGCAGGCATAGGGAGTGGGTAGGGGTGGGGTGGGGGGGGGCATGAGTTGGCATGAAGTAGGCATGGGAAGTGGGTGTGAAATGAGAGGTAGAGAAAATTACATCTTCTAAAACAACTGGGATCAGGTAACCTTTTATGAGCCTGCCTTGGTACTTACTCACCCAGTGACTGCCTACAGTCAGCTCCTGGGCTGAGCAAGTCCAACTCTATGTCATCCGAGCTTCCCTAGAATGAAAATTGGGCCTTTTAAACTGAGGCAGATCTGAAGAGTGAGAAAATGTCACCAATTTCTTGAGTTAAAAATCGTCTTTAAGTATGTAATGGCAAGGGAGAACAATCCAGTGTGTATACGAAAACAATACATCTTCCACATGTTTAGCCCATCGTATTCCAGATGTCATGCTTTATTAATTAATATTAAAAGAGAAGGAAAACTAGTAATTTAATGTTGCCAACCTCTGACCCAAGCATAGAAATATTTTCCAGTTTGCACAATAGCACAGAACTAAACCCTGGAGCATTGTTTACTTTTAGAGCAATTATATTATTTGTGGCTTTCAATAGATGAGGCTCCACTGTAACAGAATATGTTGTTCATTCGATAATATAAACTGTTTTTATTCAATGACATGTGACCCAACCAAATGGAAGCATAGCCATGGGAGATTCACTAATGCATTTGTGTAATTGTGGAGTTGTGTCAGCTTGAGAGCAAGTTCAAGTTTGTACCTGGAACACTGCCAAGGTTGCAAAGAATCAAATCTAAACCTCATGTTTAATGCCAAATATTTGTCTGAAATTAATTTTCTTGCTGTCTTAATGCTTAACAGGATAGACAAAATGCAGCCTGTCCTGTCCATGGGACACAGCCTGTTAATTTGATGAATGTCCATCGGGCAAAAAAGGAGTGGAGCCAGTCTGTCTTCAGCATTGGTTTATTCACAAAACTCAGTATAACACAAGTCCAAATTATTTCTCCCTGCCATACGGTTTCCCACACTGGTCTCATATATGTGCTCCAATTAGTCTCAGCCGCTCATTATCACAAGCAGAGCATGCACTGAGTTGTCATCACATTTGCAACATCAGCACACCCGATACTTAAATTCTATGGGAATTCTAATTTGCTGCTTGAGTGGGTTCATGAGGGACAGTTTTTGAAGGGTTTGTTTTAATCCTAAAGATAAATTTGCATTTAAAGCCAACAGACACAACCACAGCATCAATATTATTTATAAAGCACACTTAATTTAGTAAAACATCATGAGGTACTGGGCAGGAATGTTTTCCAACAAAGTTTGACACTAAACCACATATTAAGAAGGCAGACCATTAGTGTAGAGAATGATTTTAAAGAGCATCTTAAAGGAGAAAAGAGAGACCGAGAGATTTAGAGAAGCAGTTCTAGAATTTAGGGTCTTGGCAGCTGAAAACAGGGCCACTTGTGGTGGAGTGATTCAAATTTTGTAAAAATCTATTTACAGTATTTCGGCATTGCTGGCTGGGTCACATTTATTGCCCATTTTTAATTGCTGTCCGTTTCAGAGGGCAGTTGAGAGTTAACTGCACGGATCTGGAGTCACATATAGATCAGATCAAGAAAGGATGGCAGATTTCCTACCTTAAAGCACATTAGTGAACCAGATGGGTTTTTACACCAATTGACAATGGTTTTAGGGCTATCATTGGATTTGTAATTCCAGATTTTTTTTATTGTTGGAGGAATGAGGCCAAAAAGTGATTTGAAATCAAGGATGAATATTTTAAAATGCAGACATTGCTTAACTGGGAGCCAGTGTAGGTTAGTGAGCACATGAGATGATGGGTGAATGCAAGTTATGGCACTGACAGTAGAGTTTTGGCTGATCTCAAGTTTATGGAGGATAGAACAAGGGAGGCAGATCAAGGAGTTAATTACAACAGGTCATACTAGTGGTAACAAAGTCATGGATGAGGTTTTCAACAGAAAATGAGTTGGAGCATGGATGGAGTTGGACCATTTTAGGAAATAGATGGTCTTGGTGACGACGTGGATATGTGGAAGGAAACTCATCATATGATGCCAACATTCCATACCAGCTGCTTCCAACTGGGACAGTTGTCAGAGAGAAATATCAAGTGGTGGTTAGAGAGTGCAGTTCCTGGCAGGGTCTGAAGACAATGACTTTTGCCTTTCCAATATTTAACTAGGGGAAGTATCTCCTTATCCAGCACCAGATGTCAGACAAGAATTGACAACTCGGAGATGTGAGGAGTTGGTTTTGAGGAACAGCTGGATTTCATCAGCATGCATATGGAAACTAATGCTGAGTTTTGGATTATGTTGCTAAGGAACATCCTACAGATGAGAAATAGGAAGGGAGCAAAGGATTGACTATTGGGGGATCCAAGAGGTGATAGTGTAGTTTGAAGGAAAGGAGGTTTTACTGGTTAATAACGGAAACAGGCATGAGCAATCTGTCACTTCTGGACAATGGTGAAGAGACCTTGGAGAAGAATGGAAAGAAAACTATGCCAAAGATTGCAGGCAGATCTAGAGTGATGAGGAGGGACAGCTTATACTGGTCACAGTTGCACCAAATGTCATTTTGTATTCTTAATAAGCATCATTTTGGCAGGGACAGAAATCTGGTTGGAGGAACTTGAAAAAGGGTGGACACTGATTTTGGAGGGGATTTGAAGACTTTAGCAAGGAAAGGAAAGGTGGAGCTGGCATGTTTGCAAAGATGGTAAGGTCAAGGGTTAGTTTTTTGGAGAATAGGGTTCCCAACAGCAGATTGGAAGTAGAATCAGATGGTAAATGAGGAAAGAGAACTGTTAAAAATATCAGTTAGTGTGGAAACCAGGAGTGGGATGTTGGTGGTTTATCCGGAATAGGTTGAGGAACCAGGAGAGTTGTTGAGTGAATGGTTCCAATGCAGTGTAATAATGAGAGTAGGAATAGGAGGATTAGGCAGATGAATGCCTAGCTTGAGAGCTGGTGCAAGTGGCAGGGAATTAGATTTTTGGATCATTGGGATCTTTTCTGGGGAAGGATCTGTTCAAGAGGGATGGATTACATTTGAACTGGAGGCGGATTAACATCCTGGTGGGGAGATTTGCTATAGCCACTTGGAAGGTTTAAATTACTTTGGCAGGGGGGTGGGATCCAAAGCAGTAGGGAGACAGAAGAGAAGTTTGAGGACAGCACTGAAGTTAAAGAGAGCACATTAATTAGTAAAGACAGTGTCAGCAATCCTAGTATCAGACAGATCTGATAGAAGCATGACAGAGACAAGGGAAGGCCAGATTAAACTATATTTATTTCAATGATAGAGGCCTGATGGGCAAGGCAGATGAACTCAAGGCATTGATGGGTATGTGGGACTGGGATATTATAACAATTACTGAAACGTGGCTAAGGGAGGGACAGGACTGGCAACTTAATGTTCCAGGGTACAGATGCTATAAGAAAGATAGAACAGGAGGTGAGAGAGGAAGGGGAATTGCACTTTTGATTAGGGAAAGCATCACGGCTGTACAGAGAGGGGATATACCCAAAAGTTGGCCACTGAGTCTATATGGGTAGAACTGAGAAATAAGAAGGGGGAAATCACTTTGATAGGGTTGTACTGTTGGCTCCCAAACAGTTGGAAATTGAGGAGCAAATATGTAAGGACATTACAGACAGCTCCAAGAAAAATAGGAGCGGTAATAGTCAGAGATTTTAATTTTCCCAACATTGACTCGGGCAGCCATAGTATTAGTGGATTGATGGAGAGAAATTTTTTGAGTGTATTCAGAAGGAATTCCTCATTCAGTATGTGGATGGCCAGACCAGAGAGGGGGCAAAACTTGACCTCCCCTTGGGAAATAAGGAAAGGCAGGTGACAGAAGTGTTAGTGAGGGATCACTTTGGGACCAGTGACCATAATTCTATTAGTTTTAAGATAGTTATGGAGAATGACAGATTTGTCCCAAAAGTTAATAACCCAAATTGGAGCAAGGCCAATTTTGATCATATCAAGCAGGAACTTTCAAAAATTAATTGGGGGAGTCTGTGGGCAGGAAAAGGGACATCTGGGAAGTGGCATGCTTTCAAAACTATGTTAACCAGGGTTCAGAGTAAACATGTTCCTCTTGGATTGAAGGGCAAGTCTGGCAGAATTAGGGAACCATAAATGTCTTGAGATATAGATGCCTTGGTCAAGAAGAGAAAAGGGGCACATGACATGCATAGGCAGCTAGGATCAAGTGAATCTCTTGAAAAGTAGAAGTATTTAGGAGTGGTTAAGAGAGTAACAGGGGACACAAAATTGTTTTGGCAAATAGGCAAAAGAGAATCCAAAGAGCTTCGACAAACACATAAAGTTCAAAAGAGTAACAAAGGAGAGAGTAGGGCCTTTTAAGGATCAACAAGGTCATCTATGTGCGGGTCCACGAGAAATGAGTGAGATCCTAAATAAATATTTCTCATCAGTATTTACTGTTGAGAAAAGCATGAATGTTAGGTAACTTGGGAAAATACTTGGGTGTGTCTTAGGGATCAATGCTGGGTCCACTGTTATTTGTCATTGGTATTAAAGATCTGGATGAGAATATAGGGGACATAGTAAGTTTACAGATGACACCAAGATTGGTGGCATTTTGGACATGAGGAAGGTTATCTCCAATTGCAGCGGGATCTTGATCAATTGGGCCAGCGGGCTGATGAATGGCAGATGGAATTTAATTTAGACAAATGCGAGGTAATGCATCTTCATAGATTAAGCCAGGGAAAGACTTACTCAGTTAGTGGTAGGACACTGGGGAGAGCTACAGAACAAAGACATCTAGGGGTACATGTTCATAGCTCCTTGAAAGTGGAGCCATAGGAGGACAGAGTGGTGAAGAAGGCATTTGGCATGCTTGGTTTCGTTGGTCAGAACATTGAATACAGAAGTCGGGACATCTTGTTGAAATTGTACAAGATATTGATGAGGCCACTCTTGGAATACTGTGTGTAATTCTGGTCACCCTATTATAGAAAGGATATTATTAAACTAGAAAGAGTGCAGAAAAGATTTGCTAGGTTGTTATGGGACTTGAGTACTGGGTTGAATTATAAGGAGAGGCTAAATGGAGTGGGACTTCTTTCTCTGGAGCATAGGAGGCTGAGGGATGACCTTATAGAGGTCTATAAAATAATGAGGAGCATAGACAAGATAGTTATTCAATATCTTTTCCCGTAGATAGGGGAATCTAAAATTAGAGGGCATAGGTTTAAGGTGAGAGGGGAGAGATACAAAAGTGTCCAGAGGGGCAATTTTTTCATACAGAGAGTGGTGAGTGTCTGAAACAAGTTTCCAGAGTAGTAGTAGAGGCAGGTACAATTTTATCTTTTAAAAAACATTCAGATAGTTACATGGGTATGATGGGTACAGAGGGATATGGGCCAAATGTGGGCAATTGGGATTAGTTTAGGGGTTTTAAAAAAAAGGGTGGCATAGACAAGTTGGGCCAAAGGGCCTCTTTCCATGCTGTTAAACCTCAATGTCTCTATGACTCTGAAGGGAGATAGGAGAGAAACCAGTCTCCCCCTACGGTCTACCATAGGGGGAATTTTTCAATGAAAGTTTATGAAGGGAAATGTAATTGAGGTAGAGAATGTGTTAAAGGGGATTGAGGATAGACGTAGAGAGGATGTTTCTTCTTGTAGGGCAATCTGGAATGAGAGGTCATCGTTTTAGGATAAGAGATAGCAGATTTCAAACTATCCTAGAGCATGGTATGTGCCAGGACGTAGGATAAATTGTAGGAAGAGATAGACTGATTTTTAATTAATAATGGATTGCAGGGTTGTGAAATACAGGCAGGAAAGTGGAGCTGAGACAAGATCAACCACAATCACGTGGAATAGTAGAGCAGGCTCGAGGGTTAAATTGCCGACTCCTGCTCCTAATTCTTATGTCATTGTGATTCTTCAAAAAGCCTTTAAAGTATACAGTTAGGGGCCCTGTGATATTTGATCCCTCAAGTAATTTATTTCAAATGGCTCAAACACTAATGATAAGAGCCACAAAAAACTTTTTTCTGACCCTCTCGTATAGTGTGTCTTCTTATCACTAGAGCTAAATCACCTACAGCTAAATCTGGCCAAAGATTTTAACTTTTATGTATTTGTCTGGCTATTGTACACCTTCAAATGTGATAGAAAAAAGTGATGGATATTGGCATGGTAGCACAGTGGCTAGCACTGCTGTTTCACAGGTCCAGGGATCCGGATTCGATTTTGGCCTTGGCTGACTGTGTGGAATTTGCACATTCTTCCCCATATCAGTGAGCATTTCCTCCAAGTGCTCTAATGCTCTCCTAGAGTCTAAAGATGTGCTAGTCAGTTGGATTAACCATACTAGATTACCCATTAGTGCCCAAAAATGTGTGGATGTGCAAGTGGGAAGTGGGATTGGGATAAATGTCTGAGGTTACGGAGATGGAGTGGAGGGTAGATTGCTCTGTCGGAGAGTTGGTGCAGACTTGATGGACCAGATGACCATCTTCTCCACTGTAGGGATTCTATGTCATTTAAAGAGGTTATTATTTCCATAATTATAGGCTGTGCCAATGTTGAGGAAGAAGGCAAAACTGAAATGTTAAGCTCTATCTGTTGTTTCTTCCTGCTCCACCCCTGTTCTAATAGTTTGGAATTTTTCCGTCAAACTAATTTTTAAAATATTCCTTCATGGGATGTGGGCATCGTTGGCAAGACCAGCATTTGTTGCCCATGCCTTAGTGCCCTTGAACTGAGTGACTTGTCACACCATTTTAGTTGGGCCATTAAGAGTCAACCACAATGCTGTGGGTCTGGAGTCACATGTAGGCCAGACCGGATAAGGATGGCAGATTTCCTTCCCTAAAGGAAATTAGTGAACCAGATGGGTTTTTATAACAACCAATAGTAGTTTCATGGTCACTATCACTAAACTCAGTTTTCAATTTTCAATTCAATGTCTTAAATGATTTCAAATTCCACCAGCTGTCAAGGTGGGATTTGAACCTGTGTCACCTTCTGGATTACTATAAAGTTATTGCACTACTGTCATCAGATTCATGTTAGCCACATTAAGCATTAATCTGTGTTTCCCTTTCAGGATCTCACTGGCTGCTGTGTATCTTCATTTTTATCTGTTTGTAATTCACTGTGATTCATTTCTATTTCTGCTACCTTGCCAGTACGTCTGCAGGGTTAGCTTGTATCAGAGGGAGCAATGTTCTTCATGCTGTAAGGCTCTGAGTGATGGTGGTTTCTCTCCTTATCTCCAGAACCTGGTCCTATTGGAAACCTGTCAGTAGTGAATGTCACTGCCTCCAGCATATCTCTCACCTGGTCTTTGTACAGCTCAAAACAATCAATCATCAGCACTATCCATCTCTCTCTGAAATCTCCTGACGTAGCTGGGGAAATGAGTGTTTTGCTGGCGTCTAACCTCACGCAATATACCTTTCGGTAAGTGAAAACTTGGGTTCCCATCAACATCCCCCCTGTTAGCCGCCCTTAACCAGACTGAGGGCAGTGTTCACTGCTATAATATTGTCACTGGGGGAGATTTCCACAAGTGTACTCTTTATTGACAGACATTATGAGGGTGTAGAGGGTTGGATTAGTAAATTTGCTGACGATACCAAAGTGGGGGGAGTTGTAGACAGCGAGGATGGATGTTATATTTGCAGAGGGACATAGATAGGTTACAGAGCTGGGCTGTGAGGTGGCAAATGGAATTCAATACGGATAAGTGTGAGGTGATTCACTTTGGTAGGAATAACAGGCATATGAAATATAGGGCTAATGGAAGGACCCTTAATAGTGTTGTCGAGCAGAGGGATCTTGGGGTACAAGTACATAGCTCTTTGAAAGTTGGCACCCAGGTTGATAAAGTTGTTAAGAAGGCGTACGGTGTGTTAGCTTTTATTGGTAGAGGGATTGAATTTAGGAGCCGTGAGGTTACGTTACAACTGTACAAAACTCTAGTGTGGCTGCACTTGGAGTATTGTGTACAGTTCTGGTCGCCGCATTATAAGAAAGATGTGGAAGCATTGGAAAGGGTGCAGAGGAGGTTTACCAGGATGTTGCCTGGTATGGTGGGAAGGCGTTATGAGGAAAGGCTGAGGGACCTGAGGTTATTTTCATTAGAGAGAAGAAGGTTATGCAGTGACCAAATTGAGATGTATAAGATGATCAAAGGACTGGATAGGGTGGATAGTGAGAGCCTTTTTCCTCAGATGGGGATGACCAACACGAGGGGACATAACTTAAAATTAAGAGGTGGTAGTTATAGGACGGATGTCAGAGGCAGGTTCTTTACACAGAGGATGGTGAGGGCGTGGAATGCCCTGCCTGCAGCAGTTGTGGACTCGCCTACTTTAGGGGCATTCAAATGTTCGGTGGATAGGCATATGGATGATATTGGAATAGTTTAGGTTAGAGGGTCCACTGGCCGGCGCAACATCGAGGGCCGAAGGGCCTGTACTGCGCTGTAATGTTCTATGTTCTATGTTCTATTACTGCCCAATAGGAACTCGCTCTCTTCGCCAGTCTTAGCTGGGACTAAGCTTTGGATTTGACAGCTGAGCATAGTGTCACAGAGCTCCTGGTGTTTGGAGGATAAAGAGGGTGATGGTGAGATATCAGTGGCATGGTGAAGTGGAGAAATTAGCTGTGTTTCTCGTTGCTGATTCAAACCCAATAATCTGGATTTTACCAGTCCTCTAGAGAAGGGCTGAGTGAAGTGGGTAGGCCTGTCAGATGGTGAGGATAAGGAAGGAGTTGGAGTGCCCATAATCTCTGTGCTGCCATGGCATTCTGCCAGCGATAGGAAGCTGGAGCATGGTCCTCCCGCCTGAGGCCAACTACTTCCAAATGAAGCTTCCAGTAAGGAGCTTATTCCCACAAGCACTGGCACCTTATCAGTGGTGGGTAGCCACTCTCTCACATGTAGGAACCACCTCATGAACCTTGGCAGCCTGCCAATGGGATGTGGGATGAGGAGGTCCTCCTAATCACACTCTGTAAATCCCATAGATTCCCCCATGAAACTGGCTGCTTCTGCAGCAACATTTTCCCCTTACCAACTCCCACCACCCATCTCGCTGCTATGTTGACTCTCAATCTCATGTACCATGTTCTGGGTGCAGTCTCAGAAAAGTGGAGCTCCTAAGACTGAAGAGTTACCCTTACTTACTCTGGCAGGCTCTAACTGAAGCTGTATGTTAGGCCTAAGTGGCATATGATTAGTAGCCATCAAAGCATCATCCAGTTGAAAGATGCCTGCCCCCTCTCTCCCACAGCAGAGAGAGTGATGCCATGGTGGCTTTGCCCCCCCACTTTCCAGCCCATCATCAGGCCCCTACATCGCTCTAACAAAAATGCAGCTCATTATATGAAGACATGATTGTATTTTAACAGTGACATGGTCATAATTGAATAGCACTCACCAGGACCAAGTGCGCAAATTGGTCATTCAAACATAATACCTACCTTATGGTAACTGTGCCAGTTAAACAATATCCCAAAATTACTCACAACTCTCAAGAGAGTTGGGGGGAATTGTGGGGCTGCAGAGGTGATGGTGGTGGGGGCCAGGGGGTGGTGTGGGGGCTGTTGGAGTTGATGGTCAGGCTCAAGACTTTTAATGTAATGGATTATTTGATTTCCCTTCTTGTTTGTTTGCAGTAACCTTTCTCCAGGACAACTTTACACAGTGGAAGTCATGCCACAGATGAGTCTTGAAGCTCAGGAAGGCATTTTGGAGGGTCTCACAGGCCCACCCCTGACTGTGTGGACACGTAGGTTTTGATCCTCTCTGAAATGTTCTATGTAATTTCACACCTCATCATTGTCAGATTGGACCTAAAAATCTCAATGGTTTTGCTTGAAAGTCGGTTAAGTGGGAAATCACTCATCAGGTTAATGAATCTGGTTGGTTTAAGTGAATTGATGCTAGTTGTATGTCAATCCTTTTGTAAAGCTACCTCATCTGCTCACTGAAGAGCTTGAGAAATAAGACCAAGGATAGCTAACTTCAAAAGGATTGTGGTTTCAAGATGGCTCTTTAACCTTAGGGTCTTGTGCAATCTAATTTTGTTTTATTCACTCATGGGATATGAGCATCATTGTCAAGGACAACATGCGTTGCCATTCCCTCTGATGGCTTATCTCTATGTAAAAATAAACCAATAAAATTCCCTTTGCATCAGAAAACCTCTTGGCCAAGAAGATATCCCCTGTGTATATTTTACAGCGAGGCACAAGACCAGCCAGTGGGAATTCTGCTCCTGACTGTGTCCAATCTTTACTCCTGTCCTGGCAGCTCCCTCTCCTCCCTCTGACAGGTGACTGAGAACAGGGATTTAGTGGAAAAAATTTGAATGAGGCTTGTACAGCATCACACATTAGGAAAGATGTCAAGAGCTTCAAATGCTACAGATAAGATTTATGATAATGGCAGAAGAATAAAGGGAAATTCATTTTCTGCAATGAGTAGAGAAAGTAGGATTCTTCTGATTACAGTAATGAAAGTTAAGGGAGATTTAATATGCATTGAAAATTCTGAGGGGATGTCATAAAGTACCCACCCACCTCCCTCCCTCCCAACTGTCTGAGTGCTTAAAAAAGGGGAACTTTGGGAATAAAGGGCAGAATTTTACATTCCCCACCAACGGAATTATAGACGTGGGGGACGCATATAATTCCCAAGATTGCCTTTCCACTCCAGCAGTCCCAACCTTTCTGCAATTTGACACTGGAATGGGAGAGGGCCTGAGTGCTCCAGCACACCCTTTTCCATAGCCAGCCCCAACAGTTTTGCATTCTCCACTGACTCTTCAGATGAGAAGCCCCACCATCTTCAAAATCTGAACCATAAGACCATAAGACGTAGGAACAGAATTAGACCACTCGGCTTATCGAGTCTGCTCCATCATTCAATCATGATTGATACTTTTCTCATCCCCATTCTCCTGCCTTTTCCCCATAACCCATGATCCCCGTATTAATCAAGAACCTATCTATTGCTATTTTAAAGACACTCAATGACCTGGCCTTCTGCGGCAAAGAGATCCCACAGATTCACTACTCCCTGGTTGAAGAAATTCCTCCCCATCTCTGTTTTAAAGAATTGCCCCTTTAACCTGAGGTTGTGTCCTCTGATTCTACTTTTTCCTTTAACCTGAGGTTGTGTCCTCTGATTCTACTTTTTCCTATCAGTGGAAGCATCATCTCCACATCCATTCTATCCAGGCCTCGCAATAGTCTGTAAGTTTCAATAAGACACCCCTCATTCCTTCTAAACTCAAACAAGTACAGACCCAAAATCCTCAACCGTTTCTCATACGACAAGCTCTTCATTCCAGGGATCATTCTTGTGAACCTCTGGACTTTTTCCAAGACTAGCACATCCTTCCTTAAATATAGGGCCCAAAATTGTTCACAGTACTCCAGATGGGTCTGACCAGAGCCTTATACATCGTCAGAAGTACATCCCTGCCCTTGTAAGGAAGGACTGTAGAAAAAGAGATAATCAGCCATGGATACCTAAAGAAATAAAGGAGGATATAAAAGTGAAAGAAAATGCATACAAAGTGGCAAAGATTAGTGGGTAATTAGAGGATTGGGACATCTTTAAAGATCAACAGTAAGCCACAAAAAAAGTTAAAACAAAAAGTAAGATGGATTATGAGACTCAACTAGCTTAAAATATAAAATCAAATAGCAAAGGTTTCTACAAATATATAAAATGAAAAAGAATGTCTAAAGTAAATATTGGTCTTTTAGAGGAGTAGAAGGGGGATTTAATAATGGAAAATGAGAAAAAGGCGTTGAATAGGCATTTTGTATTGGTCTTCACAGTAGAAGATATAAATAACATGCCAAAAATTGATGATACGATGGCTATGGCAAGTGAGAACATAGAAGCTATTATTATCCGAAAGAGGTAGAGTTGAACAAGCTAATGGTGTTAAAGATAGACATGTCTCCTTGCCTGATAGAATGTATCCCAGGATACTAAAAGAGACGGCAGGTGAAATAGCAAATGCAATAGTGGTCATTTACCAAAATTCACTAGACTCTGGAGTTGTTCCTGCAGATTGGAAAACAGCAAATGTGATATCACCATTTAAGAAAGGAGGTCAACAAAAGGCAGGTAACTATAGCCTGGTTAGCTTAACTTCTGTAATAGGGAAAATGCTTGAATCTATCATCAAGGAAGAAATGGTGAAACATCTGGATATAAATTGTCCCACTGGTAAGATGCAGCATGAGTTCATGAAGGGCCGGTCATGTTTGACTAACTTGATGGATTTCTTTGAGAACATTACATGCTCAATGGACAATGGGGAACCTATGAATGTGGTGTATCTGGATTTCCAGGAGCCATTTGACAAAGTGCCACACACCAAAGACTGCTGCATAAGATAAAGGTGCATGGTTTTATGGATAATATATTAGCATGGATAGAAGATTGGTTAAGTAACAGAGAGCAAAGAGTGGGGGGTAAATGGGTATTTTTTTGGTTAGTGATCAGCAACTAGTGGTGTGCCTCAGGACCACAATTGTTTATGATTTACATAGATGATTTGAAATTGGGAACCAAATGTAGTGTGCCAAAATTCACAGATAACACTGAGGTGAGTGGTAGAGCAAAGTGTGCAGAAGATGCTGAAAGTCTGCAAAGAGATATAGATAGTCTAATTGCATGGACGAGGGTCTGGCAGATGTTGGTAAATGTGCGATCATCCACTTTGGTAACATAACAGCAAAATGGACAATTTAAATGGTAAAAAACTGTAGCATGCTGCTGTGCAGAGGGATTTGGGTGTCCTTGTGCAAGGATCATAAGGAGTTGATTTGCAGGTGCAGCAGGTAATTAAGAAGGCAAATGGGATTTTGTCCTTCATTGCTGGAGGGATGGAGTTAAAAACAGTGAGGTTATGTTGCAGCTGCATAAGATGCTGGTGAGGCAACATCTGAAATACTGCGTACTGTTTCTCCTTACTTGAGAAAAGATATACTGGCACTGGTGGGGGTGCAGAGAAGATTCACTAGGTTGATTCCAGAGTTGAGAGGGTTGGCCTATGAGAAGTAGACTAAGGCTATATTCATTGGAATTCAGAAGAATGAAGGGAGATCTTATAGAAACATAAAAGATTATGAAGAGAATATTTAAGATATAAGCAGGTAAATTGTTTCCACTGGCCGGAGAAACTAGAACTAGTGGGCATAGCCTCAAAATAAATGGAAGCAGATTTAAGACAGAGTTGAGGAGGAACTTCTTCAAACAAAGGTTGGAATTCCCTGCCCAGTGAAGCAGTTGAGGCTACCTCACTGAATGAGAATAGACAAATTTTTGAAAGTAAAGGAATTAAGGGTTATGATGAGCAGAGGGGTGAGTAGAGCTGAGTCCACGAAAAGATCAGCCTTGATCTTATTGAATGGCAGAGAAGGCTCAAGGGGCCAGATGGCCTACTCCTGCTCCTCGTTCTTATGTTCTTATTGTAACCCTCTCGACATGAATGCTAACAGATGCTCATTATGTCTTCCTGCTTACAGGGCCACTGCCTCCTCAGAACCTTGTGCTGGCTGCTGTCACAGCAACTACAGCAACGCTGCGCTGGGACGAACCTCTGACTGGCTCCATTGATGGTTACATCATCAATATCACAACCAGCCGTGACATGAAAAGCCGTTACATCCCCAGTGGAAAATTAAACGTGTACACTCTCCATGACCTGGAAGCAGGGCACAGGTACAAGTTGGCTCTAATGACGGTGCAGGACACAGAGAGAAGAAAGTTGCTTAGTGAGCCTGCATATCTGACCATCAACACATGTAAGTACAGCAGTCAAAATATGGGCACATTCAGTGATTAAAATGAGAATATACCTGTAAAGGTGCTAGCTAGGGAAGAGAGTTTGAGAGAAGAGACACACTGGGCAGGATTTTATGGCCTCACTCAAGTGAGACCGTAAAATCCCAGCTGAGATTAACAGACATTTCCATTTTCCGCCCCTCGCCCGCTCTGATTCTGGGGTGGACAGGGCGGTAGAGTTTCAGCAACTATGTGTTCACTTGGAGACTAGGAGCTTGGGGGTTAAAAAAAGGGCAACATGGAAAGTTAAGCTGAAGGGCCTGTTTCCATGCTGAAAACCTCTATGACTCTATAATTATGTAAATCATGATGGGCAGAAATTAAAGAGTAGATAGATTTGATTTGATCTATTATTGTCACATGTATTACCATAAGTGAAAAGTATTGTTTCTTGCATGCTATTATAGACAAAGAGACCATTCACAGGTAAGGAAGCACGAGAGTGTAAATTGTAATGTTACAGTCATAGGGTGTAGAGAAAGATCAACTTAATGTAAGGTATATCCATTCAAAAGTCAGGAGAGAAGCCGTCCTTAGTTGGTTGATATGTGACCTCAGACTTTTGTATCTTTTTCCCAAAGGAAGAAGGTGGAAGAGAGAATGTCAAGGGTACGTGGGGTCCTTAATTATACTGGTTGCTTTGCCGAGGCAGTGGGAAGTGTAGACAAAGTCAGTGGATGGGAGGCTGATAATAACATGACAGTGTGTGCATGTTCAGCTCAAAGCAAAAGTGAAACATTTCCCTTCCAGCAATAGAGAAAGAAATGGAAAAGGCAGAGATAAAAGAACGTGTAGATCAGTGAAGGAGATGAGACAACATACAGTTAAAAGAGATGATAAAGAGAGGATAGAGGTGGAAGAAGAAATGCAAGCAGGGAGTGAGATGTTAGAGGGGGAGACAAACTGAGGAGATATAAGAATTAATATATATCAGAAGGGAAGACTGAAGAGAAGATACAGAGTGAGGAGTGGATGAGATAGAGACTGAAGGTGTTGTGATATGCCTGTAAGGATCTCAGCATGACATCACTGGAGGGAAAATGTGTCATGTGACCACTCTTACTTTCACTTTTGCTTTGAGCAGAACACATATACACTGTCATGTTATTACAATTATATAATACCCTTGGCTTACTCGCTGTACAAGACATAAAACACCAATTGCTCATAAGGAATTGGGTAAACACTTGGGTTCATTTATTAAGATTAGGCTCATAAGAGCAGTTATACATCAGTATAAAACTTGAAGATGTCAGAAGTATGTGTATAGATGTGCTCTGCTCAAAGCATTAGTGAGACTAAGATCATATGACATTTCCCTTCGAGTGGTCTCATGCTGATATCCCTTAAAGGCATATTACAACACCTTTTTAAAAAAAAACTTTAACTCCTCTTAAAGAAATATGACCATTTACAATAATGTTTACCTTTAGTTGCCATTACATAAAATACACAGGATTGGTGAATCTGTGCGTCTCTAAAACATACAGGTAATCTACTGGAACACTCAGATCTTTTAATGGTAACCTTATCTGCTGGCATCTTTAACCGCTCACAGTGATCTGTGAATTTGTCATTCTTGGATATTGTTCTTGGTTTCATTCAAGATCTTGTTCTTGACGCAATAGTACTTTACGGTGGTTGAGGAGCTGGAATGAATCTGATTTGTCCTCAGTTACAGCTCACTATTGCACCTTTGTGTGCAATGATTCCTCGAGTTCGCTAATGCCAGGTTAGCTCAGCCAGGGAATGTGAGTGAGAGGGTTCTGGGCTGCTGGATTAAAGTAAGTATGGGAGACTCAAACCAAAACAAAAATTATAAAATTCAGGTCAGAAAAGGGGTGGCTCTGGGAATTGCTGATCAATAAATTGAATAAAAAGCAGACACCATTACCTCATGATGCGTTCCCACCACAACTCATCTTCGAAGGCAGAGCTTTGGAAAAGCCCTCGAAAGTATCTGTAGCAATATTCATTCCTGATACTACAGAAGAGAGAAGGTCAAGGGAGCACTGTCAGAACGTCTACAAAATTCCTCAGTTTGAACTAGAATGCTGTTGATCTGCTGTCCAAATTCAAAGATTATAAACAGCATAGAGAGCTATGGTTTTTTGATGCAGATGTGTCTGACCCCGACCAGCAAGCCATGAAAATTTGCCTAACAATTGGGAATGAAAGTCTATATAGGTTGATCATGTCAAGTATAATAGCAGAAGAGCTAACAGTTCCCAAAAACATGGACTACTTTGGAAGACAGGTTCAAAATCAGGTTAAACTTTAATATTCATATAAAATCCATTGACCATTTTGTCAGCAGATGCAGATTTAAAGGGTATGTACTGCAATTTTTTTCAGTCGCACAGCTTGCAGGCAGAATTATTGAGTTTGATATTGCGTCCACTTCCACGGAAGCATTACAGCAAGGTCTGCTTCACAAGCCCAAAATGTCTAGCATTGAAAGCCACTCAAGGATGGAAGTACAAAACCATTATTGTAGATTGACAGTGCTCACATGTACTGGTAGAACCCCAGTTGTTTATACCAAAGCATCCAAACCTACCAAGATATGTGGAAGGTGTGGTCTTCTACGTGCACCAAGGAAATGCCCAGCTTTTCATCAATTCTGCAAGGTGTGTGCCAGAAAGGGCCATTGGCAGCACAGTGCACTAGAGGAAAGACTGATGTAGCTTCAAAGAGCTGCACACTGATCCAAACAGACCGTACACAACAGGTACATTTGAGGAATAGGAATGGCCATCCAGTGCCCCATCAGAAACATACACATGAGGTGACTGAAAAGCTCACATTGACATTGCCATTTATGCCCATTAAAAAAGACCACTCACCTCTCACTCACCTGGCGAAGGGATAGTGTTCTGAAAGCTTGTGGCGTTTACTATCAAATAAATCTGTTGGACTTTAATCTGGTGTTGTGAGACTTCTTCTGTGTTTACCCCAGTCCAACGCCGGCATCTCTACATCATGAAAACATAGATGCCAGCATTACATTTAAAGTGTTTACAAAGATTCACATTATCTGTCCTAAGAAAGTTGGTAACTACTTGTTATTGGCCAAAGTTGACACAGGGCAAGTCCCAATGTACTACCTTTAGGAATTCCTAAAGACATGTATCCTCAGTCGTGCGAGCGCATAGTGAAACCTACTGCTGTGCAACTTTCAACGTCAACAGTTCATTAATTCCATGTGGAGGGTCCATAATCCTGGAGTTTGAGCACAATTAGTGCTCCTGGGTGTCACAGATGTTCTACATTGTGGAAACTGAAGGCCCAGTGTTTGTATGTCTACTGGCATCTTGTGACCTCACACTAGTAATAATCCATGGAATCAGTCAGGCATTGCAAGGCTGAAGAACCTCAGAAGCTATTCTATCAGCTCAATACATAACCTTGGATCAAAATATCCAGAATGTTTTGACTAAACATTCAGCAAGTTGGTACCTATCTGTGTCCAGCACAGCAGTACATACAAATTTACCTACTCTTACCCATTTTACTCACTCAGAAACTAAAGAACACATTTTCCAACTGCAAGCAAAGATGATCAACATACACAATATTCTTCAAGGATGCCACAGAAGATGCACGGCAATCAGCCAAGGTGAAAAGGATTTGTATAGGCCTTATGTCCAATGAAGTCATTGTACACAAAGATGCAATGATGAGATGTAATTGAGGACAAATCTGATCTATTCCAGCTCCTCGAACACTGAACCGTGTTATTGTTTCCAGGACAAGTTCCCAAGTCAAACCAGGAACAAAATCAAGATTGGCAACTTCACAGTTCATTACTGCAAGTGAACAACTAAAGGAAAACACAGATAAGGTTACCAGTATAAGATCTGGGCATACCAGCAGATTACTTCTTATGCTTTAGAAACTCTCAGATTCATTTACACTCATAAATTGTGGACACCACTGGTTGGGCCAGCATTTACTACCCATCCTTATTTTCCTTAAACTCAATGACTTACTTAGTCATTTCAGAGGCAGTTCAGAATCAACCACATTGCTGTGGCTCTGAAGTCATGCATAGCCCAGACCAGGTAAGGACAGCAGCTTTTCTTCTTTAAAGGACTTTGGTGAACCAGATGAAGAATATGGTTGTATGGTTCTTAGCAAAAACAGGATCAGGCTGCATTTCTCTGATGTCATGCTCCATCTAAGCTGACACGTTGCCTAGCATTGGAGGTAGGTAACGAATAAAGCATTGGAAGACTGATGGTACTGATGGAACCATTCTGTGTGAAAAATCAGGTTCACAGTAGAAATGAAGTTTGGACCAAAACTTCTGTTAACCAAGCATGCATTTCATGCATATGCCTGACATTGCCATTTATGCCCATCAAAAAAAGACCAGATTACAAGTTAGGACAATATCAGGTGCAATCGTCTAATATTCTTACACTCCTGTTTATCTCTGTAACCTCCTCCAGACCTACAATCCTCCAAGAACTCTATATTCCGATTCTGGCTTCATAAGGACACGCCACTTTTTTCATCTTGTTGTTGACAGTCTTACTTTCATCTACCTAGATCCTAGACTCTGATATTCCCTCATTAGCTCTCTCCGTCTGTCTTTCTGTCTCTCTTTTCTCCTTGATTGTAAGGTGCCGCTTGGAATCTATCTACTTGACCAAGCTTTTGGTCATTTGTCCTAATGTCTTTTTTGGTTTGGTGTCAGTTTTGTCTGATAATGCTCCTGTAGTGTTCCATGGAGAGTTTGATTATATGACATGTAAAAGGCACTATATAAATGCAAGTTGATTTGCTCAGCAAATAAGTCATTGTGAATGATTGAAGGAGCTCATGTGCAATGGCATTCCTGTGCAGAAACCAAACACAGGACCTAAGTTTGATGACTATGATCTTTCAATTAGGTTTTCACAGTGACCCAAGGTTCTTTGGTCTTGAATGTCATGATGTAGCAAGGTTTTTCAATTCCTTGTTTCATCTTGAAGATGTCTTCACCTCAATGAGTTTCAAAGTAAAGTTTATTTATTAGTTACAAATAAGGCTTAACACTGCAATGAAGTTACAATGAAATTCCCCTAGTCACCACACTGCGGCACCTGTTCGGGTGAATGCATCTAACCAGCACATCTTCGGAGTGTGTGAGGAAACTGGAGCACCGGAGGAAACCCACACAGACACAGGAAAACGTGAAAACTCCACTTAGAAACCCAGAGGCTGTAGACAACAGTGCTAAGCACTGTGTCACCATGCCTCCCCAGTGGTTCATCAGTTGATAGGATATCACAGCTACATTACTCTGTCCTACATAGCCTAAGAGTGGTAAAAATCAATCAATGTAATGACACTAATTGTCTTGTGCCTTTTGTTAGTGGGAGTTCAAAGTGGCACAAGACGAGGGGAAACACAAGGAAACTCGAAAGGCAAGACAGAGCCTGTGGATCAGGATGTGTACAACAACCAATTGCATATCACACTACAGCCTGACAAGGTGGAAATTAACAACGCAAGCTATGAAGACAATTCCCAAGTCATAAAGTAAGTGAAATATTAATGTTTTAAAAATGGATTTGCTTTTGAGTCCCTTGCCTCCTATGACATCCTCAATCCCCAATCCAGGCTTTCCATCACTGCTACAAAGCTAGAAAATAACCCCTAACATACTAGAAGACACCATGGAAATCCAAAAGAGTAGGGGAAATGTTACCACAAAAAAGACAAAGGAAAGTGAGGAGTTCCATAGATTGGACACCAAGGTTTATGACTGTCCACAGTTTGAAAACTTAAGAGTGACTCATTGACAAGTGACTATAGGCTGAATAGAGTAGGGTCCAGGCTTCAGCAGTGGGGAAGATTGGCCCTGACAAAGGTGCGGAGAGCTGTACGATTATTTGCTATTTACAGCTGTGGAGAGCGTATTGTTGCATTTATCATCATATCATAAGGTAAACAGTCAGAGCTTGATGTGGCAAGAGCAACCCAGTTATTAATATTAATGCTGCCATGCTTCAAGGAGAGCTTCAGTCTCTCTTTAAATCAAATAAATTTAAATAGAATAAATCAGTTTGAATTTAATTTTCAGATATTCAGAGATGCTGGACGGGAGAAGGCGAATCAGTGCCACATTTGCCAATCTACAGCCAAAACCCATAACTCACCGAGCACGTAGGTACCAGAACTCAATCAGCTTGCACAGTTTGGTGCATTTGAAAATTTCCAAAGACTTTGAGCTTTAACGATACAAGAGCAGCTGCTTTATCATCTGTCTTTAGTATGCAAAAATATCCCAACATCCTTCACAGTGTTATAACCAACAAAAGATACTGAGCTAAATAAGAGGGGCATATATCAGGAATCAATGGCTGAAGGTTTGGTCAAAGAGCTACATGACCTTTTATGTTTGGGATGTTGATTCAATTCTAATCCAGGGATTATAACTCTGGTATGAATATCTTGTTGATCTTTCACTAATTGGTCCACAATGTAACAATTTCATTAGTCTTGTATTAGGAGCAAAGCCTGAAAGAGTGAGTGCTGTGAAGTACTTTAACATCTATCACATCAGCCCTGACTTCAGCAGCACTGCATTGTGCCATCTTTCAACTTAAAGTTTAAATGATGCCAAATGTTCACTCATTTTTTAAAAAAATCATTAGATGTGGATGTCACTGGATGTGCCCGCTTTCATTGCCAATCTCAAATTGCCCTTGAACTGAGTGGCATTTCAAAGGGCAGATTAGATGAGGACATTGGTGAACCAGATGAGTTTTTACAATATTCGACAATGATTTCATGCTCATCATTAGACTTCTGGTTTCAGATTTTATTGGTTCTGATTTCACTACCTGCCATCATGGGATGTGAACTTGGATCTCCAGAGCCTTATCCCTGGCCTGTGTGCTGCTAGTCAACTGACACTGCCATTATGCCACATCTCCCACATTAATGAACTGACTCATTAATATTTTCATTCAGTCCATACCTGGAAAGTAAATATTGATTGTGGAAAATCACATAGATGTATAACGATGCGCTACTGTTTTAATGCAGTGATGTGGAGTTTTATGGAATGATTTTACAGAATTCTATTTCTTGACAAGGCCCAGATCCACCAATCAAACTGGAAAACTTGGAGGAATCAACCAATCGTATTAGTCTCGCCTTGGAGATCCAAGAATCTGAGACCAACACTAAACCAGGTAAAAGCTGGTATCAAAGAGTGGTATAGACTGTGTGAGTGAGAGGAACTGGTATCAGAGAGTAGTATAGACTGTGTGAGTGAGGGGAACTGGTATCAGTGAGTGGTATAGACTGTGTGAGTGAGGGGAACTGGTATCAGAGAGTGGTATAGATTGTGTGAGTGAGAGGAATTGGTATCAGTGAGTGGTATAGACGGTGTGAGTGAGAGGAACTGGTATCAGTGAGTGGTATAGACTGTGTGAGTGAGAGGAACAGGTATCAGAGAGTAGTATAGACTGTGTGAGTGAGAGGAACAGGTATCAGAGAGTAGTATAGACTGTGTGAGTGAGAGGAACTGGTATCAGAGAGTGGTATAGACTGTGTGAGTGAGAGGAACAGGTATCAGAGAGTAATATATATATAGGCTGTGTGAATAAGAGGAGCTGGTATCAGAAGGTGGGTCTTGCTGTGAATAGATGAAGGAACTGGTAACTGTGAATGGGATATGCGTACGTATGATAGGGTTTGTAGCAACTATAACATATGTGTTATGTTGTGGTTCAATAGCCTGCTGTGCTGCATCATGGCTATTTGTCTTTTTGTTTGCCAGCTCTAGGTATCATCACCTTTAATCCCTTTTTCTGTATTTGCAGATGATCTGTGGGAATGTTCCTCAAACCCATGTAAAAATGGAGGCACCTGTGTGAAGGGGATGGACTCATATATGTGTGATTGTGAAACGGGATTCAAGGGAAAAAACTGTGAATTATGTAAGAAAATAGTATGAACCAAATGCTAACATTTTCAAAACTCTGATGTGTGACACTCTCATTACTAAGAGATAAAATAATTAGGACAATGTGTAATGCAGAAAATATTGTAATTGACAATTAGGATGATATATAACAAACTTTATGAAATTAAAATAAGGATGAGTGTGACACAGCATGATAACACAAAATGAAGGAATTGCAGACATTGTGAATGTTATAATCTGCATTGGGGATACGATGCAATGGAGAGAATGTTATAACATTCAGTGAGAATGCGATGTAATAAAAAATGTTATAATGCAGCAAGGATAGAATATAACACAAAGCCTTTTGTCAGGTATTAGTGGAAACTGAATGGAAAGGTATGTTTGTTTCTTGGTCATTTATTAAAGTTGCTTTCATGTTGCCTTCAGTTTGTAAGAAGTTGCCTCACCCCTGCACACGCCTGTACTCTGAAACAAAATCCATTCCAGTGTGGGAGGACAGTGTCTTCCAGTTTAAGTAAGTGTCTTGTTCTCACTTCGGCCAGGTAACATTCTGGGAATCAGTCTGTGAAATGCTCAAAACCTTAAGCTATTAAGGACATGAGGATTATTGTGGCATTATTTTGAGAAAATGGAGTGCTTTATCAGATTGCGTTAGTAAAGAGTATTCTATGGCAACAGAAAGGAAATGTGGCTTGGCCTCAGGTTATAAAGTTGGACCTCTAAATGTTTACATAAACAAATGGTTTGGGAATTGACAAATGTGGATAATTGTGGAGATTGCTGATTAAATTAAGAAAGAAGAATGAGAAATATGAGAGACAAAGCAGGAAAGTTAAGCAAGATGTAGATATCGGAAGATGAATGTTCGGACTTTCTCTTTGTAACCTCTTTGTGAGAGTATAAATGTTAATATTTCACTTCTGTTCTTAAGGTATAAAAGAATTTATAAGGTTCACCAGGATACCTGCTACAAAGAAGTTTGTGAACCTGTTGTACACAGAAAACCCCGTGAGTATTCACATCCAGAATAATTTACACCACAGCCATTAGTGTCTGCGCAATGGAGAAGATTTTTAGTTTTCAGGAATTCACTAGTTAAATGGTGAGACATCTGGAATAATAAGAAGCATGGCTGAAAGAATTGCAGACATTCTAAACGATTGTTTTCGTAATGTTAGTGAAGGAATCAGAAGTTATCAGGTACCAGAATTAACTTTGGTGTAATATCAGACCTTCTTGCCAGGGAGCAGCTGGGTAACCACAATATTATGAGATTCAATTTGATCTGCCAAACCAGATTAGCTGAAAACTGAATGCTAGACCTGATTTCCTGACTATTTAGATTTGCAGTTTGAGGGCAGAAAACTTGAATCTATTGATTAGTTGGAATTGTACAAGAACAAGAGGCCTTGTGGTGCAGAGTAGCATCCCTGACCCTGATTCGGAAGCTGCAGGTTCAATTCATACATCAGGATTTGATGGTCAAGGAAGGTGTGTTCATAACATAGCCAGACAGGTTGATTAACAGCCTGTAAATTCTTCCAATGTGCCTGATAGCAAGCGGTAAGAACGGGAGTTTTCTGATCAGCCATACTGCAGAAGGTAACGGCTAAACACTGCAGTACAATCACAGACCGATCATTTTGTCAGTCCTTTAACCTGACAAAACGGGATACTGTAGAATCCCTACAGTGCAGAATGAGGCCATCACCTCTCTAAAAGAGCATCTTACCCAGGATCAGCGTTCTGCTCTATCCCTGTAACCCTGTGCATTATCGTAATCCACCTAAACTACACATCTTTGGAATGTGAGAAGAAACCAGAGCACCCAGAGGAAAGTCATGCAGACATAGAGAGAACATGTAAACTCCACGCAGTCACCCAAGGCTGGATTTGACCCCGTGTCCCTGGCACTGAGAGGCAGCAGTGCTAACCACTGTGCTGCCATTAGGTATGGGGAGGGCTTAGGTAAAGAGAGACTTAGAAAGGTCAGGATATCACAGTATAGTGATATGAGTAAAGACAAGCAGATGGGACAAAAAGAGATAGCGAGTTGAAAAAAATGTACATCAGCAAATGAACTCATTGCAGGAAATAAAAGTAAAAAATGGAATGGAAGATACTTTATTTTGAATGCACAATCTGCAATCCCCCAACTGTTCTGTGGGTGGACTGCAGCAGTTCAAGAAGACAGTTCACCATCACCATCACAAGGACAGTTAGAGATGGGCAATAAATGCTGGCCTGGTAAGCATTTATTCACATCCTTTGAATGAATAAAAAATATGATAATGGTGAGAAAGGATCTGGACTCTGAAGATTGTGAAGTAGAAATCAGTATGGGTGGAATTAGGAATGACAACAGTCAGAAAACAATGGTGGGAGCAGTTTATTTCCCCCTGGCAGTAGTTATACCATTGTGCAGAGCGTTAAACAAGAAATTATTGGAGCTTGTAACAAAGGAAATATAATGATTGTGGGGGACTTGAATCTTCACATAGACTGACATAATCAAATTGGCAAGAGTGATCTAGAAGCACAATTTGTAAAGTGGTTTTGTGAGACATTCTTGGAGCAGTATGCTGTGGAATCAATTAGGACTAAAGCTACCTTACATCTGGTTTTCTGTAATGAAGCCTCATTAATTAGTATATTGTAGTAAGATACAATGAGAAATAGTGATCATAATATCATTCAATTCCATGTTAAGACTATAAACAAATAAAAAATTTCGTCCTAATGTAAAACAAATCCAGATATGTCCAGAGTCTTAAAGGAAGAATACCTAATAAAACAGCCAAACGAAGAACAACCATGTGCAACAAAATACTTGCCTTAACTTGAAAACATGTTTACAAACTAAAACAAATTCTCAGGAGAACAGGGATAGGTATTGAACCCAGCTAAAGGCAACACAAGGTAACAACAGAGCAGGTAAAAAGATATGAGACATGGATAATGGATAGGTATAGTAGTGATAATAAAATTGCTTCATCTACAGTAGGAAACATTGGGCTATTAAAAACTGCATAGGGCTGTTAGCCATTTTCTCAGGGCAGATTCAGTTTGGCTTCTGCAAAATGTCCAGAGTTTTCAATGACTGCTTATCAACATTGCATCAATGTAGGCAGCATGGTGGCACAGTGGTTAGCGTTGCTGCCTCACAGCACCAAGGACACTCTCTCCGTGTCTGCTTGAGTTTCCTCTGGGTGTTCCAGTTTCCTCCCAAAGTCCAAAGATGTGCAGGTTTCGTGGATAGGCCATGGTAAATTGCTTCTTAATGTCAGGTGGATTAGTAAAGATGTGAGGTTATGGGGATAGGGCCTGGGTGGTGCCGACTCAATGGGCTGAATGGGCTTTTGCTACACTGTAGAGATTCTATTATTCAACTAGGTGAAGTTCAGTTACTGTTAAAGCACTGGACAGTTGAATCTAAACTGGTAAACATCAAATGCAGAGAAAATGTTACATTAAGTAATGGGCCTCAAATCAGGTTTGTGATCAAGAGTGTTCAAAGAAATGGAAAGTGTGCTCCATAAGCCCCTTGCTTATATTTTCATAATTTATGATTTTCCCTGTAAATTGGAGGAAGCCCATATGTGATGGCAATGTTCAAAAAAAGCAATAATCAGGACAAAACATTCTTTTCTTTAATGAGGTTTATCCTTCAAATGCATCATCATTATCAAACTGTCAGTCGCTCCTTGTTCGACTTAACATTTCCTTTTTGATTTACAATCTTGTGAAAATTTTGGGGCTATTTTTCCTACATTGAAATACTCTGTAAACAGAATTCATTATTATTAAACATTATTTAACGCCAACCATTATAACTCACATACTCTTCCTCCAAAACCCAGATATTTTTGTAACATCCATATACCAAGGTAGTGGAATCCATTCATGTTATTGAGCTTTCAAACACTCTGCTGTTTATTATCCAAAATATACATCAAAATCCTTGGAGATGAAATTGGACAAGAGATGTTATTGAAGTTAATGAAACTGAATATCGGACAAGACCACCTGTTTTGCACCCAGCTGTGACAAATTTCACTCCACCACATCTTCTCCTATCTTCCTCAGAGTATGTTAGGGAATTGCCCCTAACCAAGTTTTCCAGTACGTCTACAATGATCTCATCTACCCAACAACAGGGGAAATCACCAGGGTGTTTCTTATCCAAGAAAAAAGAGGGACTAATCCAATTTGATCAATAGATGCCCTCTCAGTCTACTCTCAATCATCAACAAAGTGATGGGACTTGCAGTTGATGGCATGCTCAGGTGGCACTTACTCAGCTGTAATCTGCTAACTGATACTCAGTTTGGGTTCCACCAAAACTACTTGGCTCCTCACCTTATTGCAGCCTTGTTTCAAACATAGTTCAAACGTAGACAAAAAAGCTCAACTTGAGGTGAGAATGACTGCCCTTGACATCATGACAGCATTTGACCTTGAGATCAAGACAACATTTGATCTGAGAATGGCATGAAGGAGCCCTAGCCAAACTTGAGTCAATGGGAATCAGAGGGGAAACTCTCCACTGGTTGGAATCATACCTGGTACAAAAAAATGATGGTTGTCGTGGTTGGAGGTCAATCATCTTGGATTATATCCTAAGCCCAACCATCTTTAATTGCTTCATTAATGATCTTTCCTCATCATAAAGTCAGAAGTGGGGATGTTTGCTCAGGATTGTAAAATGTTCAGCACTGTTCACACTACTATAGCAGCCCATTCCTGCATTTAGTAAGATTGGGAAAATGTCCAGACTTGGGCTGATATATTTCAAGTAATATTTGTATCACACAAATGCCAGGCAATGACCACCCCAATAAGGGAGAAATAGCCGTTTTCATTTGCCATCGTTTGATCTTTCTATATCAACATCTTGGAGCTTACCATCGATCAGAAACTGAATTTTATCAGCTATATAAATACTGTGACTACAGCAGCAAGTCAGAGACTAGGAATTCGGTAGTGAGTATCCTCATTCCGCAAAGCCTGTCCACCATCTACATGGCAAAAGTCAAGAGTGTGATGGAATACTCCTCACTTGTCTGGATGAGCACAGCTGCAACAATGCTGAAGAAACTTGACAATATCCAGGACAAATAAACCTGCTTGATCATCACACAATCCAGTATCTTAAGCATTCATTCTCTACACCACTGCCACACAATGGAAACAGTGTGCATCATCTACAGGATGTACTGCAGGAACTTCCTTTGATAGCACCTTCCGAACCTATGACTACTACCATCTAGAAGTGCAAGAACAGTTGATGCATATGAACACCACCACGTGCAAGTTCCCTTCCAACCCACTCATCATTCAAGACTTGGAAATATATTACCATTCCTTCACTGTCACTGGGTCAAAGTTCTGAAACTCCCTTGCTAACAACATCATGGGTGTTACCCTACACTACACTTACTGCAAGAGTTCAAGAAGACAGCACACTATTACTTGAGTATAACTAAGGATAAGCAACCAATTTAGGCCTTGCTATTAATATTTGCATCTCTATGAACAAATAATTTTTTAAAATTTTATTGTGGCTCAACCCACAGCACATGGACTGCAGCATTTTAAGATGGCAGCTCACCAATACTTTTTCATAGGCAACTAGGGATGGGCAATT
Organism: Sphyrna mokarran; assembly: GCA_024679065.1. Taxonomy (NCBI): domain Eukaryota; kingdom Metazoa; phylum Chordata; class Chondrichthyes; order Carcharhiniformes; family Carcharhinidae; genus Sphyrna; species Sphyrna mokarran. Next base: position 68,247,277 of record JAGIQG010000003.1, on the reverse strand, counting down.
AATGAATTAAAAAATAGTTGTTCAACACAGCAGGCTCATGGCTTTCTCTTTAATAATTTCACATCAGCAACACCCAGACTGTCAGCTCAGTGTTTGGAAGTGAAAAGGTTAACGCTTCACACAATGCCAGACAATAATGTCAAGAGTATACACCACTATTTGTTCAAATGTCATAATGAAATAATATATAGGATTTGATCATAGCCAGCTCCTAGAGATGACATGGTTATTGGTATTTATGACACTGATGACGTTTGGGTGCTGTCCGAGGATAGCAGAGCATTTGTTATCAATTCAAGTTCATGAAAATTATCTTTTTCTCTTTCCCAGGAAACAGAAGGTTGTTCAGACATTAACTAATTACTGGTAAGTTTGTCTCTTGGTTAAACAAGTTTAATGTACATATGTATACATTTGTATGTAGCCATATGCGTGTCTTATACATATGTGTCACATCATTTTAATGCACATTACATCACATGTAACGTGATTGTGATATTATGTGTATTTAAAAATAATATAGTTTTTTTGTAATAGAGGAGATCCATTTTGTTTCCTATCACAAAATCTCCACATTGGTATCATACATATCAAGTGTACATGTATAGTGTCATGTATGTAATATGCATGTGTGTGTAATACTACATATAAAATATGTTTACCCTCAGATGTGCTTCGATATCACAGTCAATGTGTGTACACTTTTATATGTTTAAAATCTCATGCAGATTCATATATATGTGCATAATATCACAATGTGATATGTACATTGTCTCAGTGTATTATGTATATATTTCCACACCATGTATGTATGTAATTTTGTTTATTTGTACATATATAATATTCTGACAATGTAGTAGATGTGGGATGTTTGTGCATCTTCTTTATGCCTGCAACTTCTCCCAGGACTTCCGATCCCTATAGCTGTGAGTGCAGAGACATTCGAGATAGAGGGACGCAACAACATTGAACATTCAAGGGAACTGATTTATCCCAGAACCAGGAATGCCCGATACCTCAGAAATGGCTCCTCGTTGATGCTGAAATCACGACCTGCAAGCATAAATTTGGGCCATTAACTCAAATGCTTACATTCTTTTTAACGCTGATCTACTTAGAGGTATCATCAGCAGGCATAAAGCAGAAAGTAGATTGGTGTCAAATCAATGTAGCATTCAGCGCAATGCCGACACAGCTCATCAAACTCCTGGAGCTCTCATTCATTCACATTCCCCCACTTACCCGACAATGCTCACCTGCAACCCTCCACAACTGACAACACCAATATTGCTCACCCTGTTCATACCCTTGACAATGCTGACTGTGTTCCAACATCAGCTGGACTAAGAGGTAGTGGAGCACAGGTGAGGAAGTGCGGGAGGAGTGAGAGCATTGTCAGCATGTGGGAGGGTGGGTATGAGCATTGTCAGGGTGTAGGGAGGATATGAGCATTGTCAGTGTGTAGGGAGGGTGTGAGCATTGTCAGGGTGTGGGGGGGGTGTGAGCATTGTCAGGGTGCAGGGAGGGTGTGAGCATTGTCAGGGTGTAGGGAGGGTGTGAGCATTGTCAGGGTGTGGGGGGGGTGTGAGCATTGTCAGGGTGTGGGGGGGGTGTGAGCAGGGTGTGCAGGGTGTGGGGGGGTGTGAGCATTGTCAGGTGTGGGGGGGTGTGAGCATTGTCAGAGGGTGTAGGGAGGGTGTGAGCATTGTCAGGGTGTGGGGGGGGTGTGAGCATTGTCAGGGTGTGGGGGGGGTGTGAGCATTGTCAGGGTGTGGGGGGGTGTGAGCATTGTCAGGGTGGGGGAGGGCGTGTGCATGGGGTGGGGGTGTGAGCATTGTCAGGGTGTAGGGGTGTGAGCATTGTCAGGGTGTGGGGGGGTGTGAGCATTGTCAGGGTGTGGGGGGGGTGTGAGCATTGTCAGGGTGGGGTCATTGTCAGGGTGTGGGAGGGATTGTCAGCATGAGCATGGGTGTGGGAGCATTGTCGGGTGTGGGGAGGGAGCATTGTCAGCATGGGGGGGATGTGAGCATTGTCAGGGTGTGGGGAGGTGTGAGCATTGTCAGCATGGGGGGATGTGAGCATTGTCAGGGTGCGGGGGGGTGTGAGCATTGTCAGGGTGTGGGGAGGGTTTGAGCATTGTCAGGGCATTGTCAGGCAGGTCATTGTCAGATTGTCAGGGTGTGTTGAGCATTGTCAGGATGAAGATGGGTATGAGCATTGTCAGGGTGCTGGGGGAAGGTGGTTTGTGCATTATCAGAGTGTGGGGGGGATGTGAGTATTGTCAAGGTGTGGGGGTTGTGTCAGCATTGTCAGGATGCAGGGAGGGTGAGCATTGTCAGGTGCAGGGAGGGGGGTTTGCGCATTGTCAGGATGCGGGGGTATAAGCATTGTCAGGATGCGGGGGGGTTTGTGCATTATCAGGGTGCGGGGGTGTGTGAGCATTGTCAGGGTGGGGGGGGGGGGTGGTGTGAGCATTGTCGGGAGTGCGGCGGAGTGAGGTTAATGTCATTGTTTTAAATGGGAGCAATGCACTCCCACTTCAATATTAATTGGGAGATCTGGGCCAAAATTTTGATTTATTGGAGGATTTTTAACACCGATTCTGTTTCTCAATGTTTGTAAAAAGTCTTCCACTATTGTTAGCTGCTTCAGCCATCTCTTAAACCTCTGTCTCCTTGTTTCCTCTGATCTTAAATGGCACTTTCGTGTGTCTGCAGTGTGATTAATACTATTTCTGCAAGAGTCTTATCTTCCTCAGAATATAACATCTATCTGAGGGTGGGGAGAATTGTTGCACTTTTGAATAAGACACAATAAAGTACTTGTCATGTGATAGCTTTTTCTATTCTTGCGTCTAACTCGCAATTCTGACTCTCTCTTCTTTAGAGCCTTTCTTATCTTGTATTTCATTGATACCATTTTGACCATTGTTTCTTTGAAGCATTTTCTCTTCAACTACTGGTCTACACGTTGTACCTCCTAACAACAGCTTCACTGAATTAAATCAAGCCTTATTGCATTGGTTCCTATTATGTATCATTTTTTCTAGTACCTCAAACCTGTCTTCCACAGTCATCCTATCTTCCTATCACACAGTTGGACTTTTTAAACTTTCAGTTGTTGGTAGGTCGTCTTTACTTTGTGAGTCTACTTCCTTTCTATTCTTTTCAGTCTTGGTGCCACCTGGTTCTGTGGGCCCTGGGCCCATTGCCTAGGTTTCTCAATAACCCAAAATATTTTTCGCCCTTTGCTCAATTTTACAGTAATAAGAAGGTTCTGGAAGTGCTGGAGTCTCCTTAATTCACACCAAGATATTCTTTATGTTTTAGGGCCTTCTGGCTGATGTGTGTAAGGAGATCACAAATCTGAAGACATCAGAAGAATGGGTACTAGTTAATCAAATCCAACACAAGTTAACGCATTGTAAAGACGGGGCCACCTATTGAAAAGTTAGCCATAATGTCTTAGTATCACTGTGTTCAATTTGGGGATGTCAGAGTCCAAAAAAATCAGGACAGTTGAAATTTGATCAACATATAATTAACTGAAGAAGACTGTGTGTGTGGATGGGAGGGAGGGAAGAGCAGATGCACACACTCTTACTTTTTTGTGTGTTTGAACAGAGAGGTGAGTGAGTGAGTAAATGAATGGACGCTTGTGGTATATGGGTGCATTTGAGTGTGAATATGTCTGTGTCTTCACGTCTCTGTGTCTGCTGTGTGTCAATTCTTCACGCCTTGAGACAAGGCTGCTGGGAATTTGAATTGTGTTGTCAGAGTGGTAGGCTCACTCAGACTTCAATCAAATAAGTGTAGCTCCAATATATTGTATAGTACAGAGTCCCTTAGTTTGCCTGACAGTGTGCTTAACTCTACCTCCCTTACTGTGCCAGTGTGGTATTTCCATTCATGTTAAGCTTGTGCTAGTTAGAAATTAAAATATTACAACAGTTCTGCGGCATGCACTTATCACTTATTTGCTGAGACTTGGTTGAGATTGCCCTGACTATCTTAAATTAAAATTTGTGGGACCTGGTAAAGGGCGCAAGAGAACTTATAGATGCCTTTCCCTCAATTGGATTATGCTAACCCACTCTTCATCAGAAAGGGGATACCTTCATCTCATCCATATGAGCTGAAGTTCAACTGTGGCTACAGAATTGACACTTGTGTACCTAACTGAATATACTTACGTCTCCATTAGAAGAAGAACTTATCATTGAACCATAAATTTTATGGAATATAAATTCACCGTCATGTCTGTGCCGACTTTTTGCTAGAATAATCTAAAACTAATTTAACTATCCAGCTCTGTACATACGCCTGTTACTTTTCTTCTTCCTTTACAAGATGCCACGGTCTCTAATGGTGTACTCTACATAAAGTGTCTCCTTATCTCCCTCCCCACTTGCTTGGCGATGGTTTTAAATTGGTGACCCCTTGTTGCTGATTCCATAGCTATCTTTCCTTATTTGCTGTCAAAAGCATTCCATAATTATAAAAACCTCAATTAAATCTACTTTCAGCCTTCCCTGGTCCAGTGGAAATAGTCTCAAGTCCTTCCAATAGCAGCTAATTTGGAATGCAGTTCACACATGAAGAGTAGTAGTTCACCAACCACCCCCCGCCCCCAATCTATTAAAAAGACGAGACATCTTGATCTCTGGGCTGCATTACCAAAGATGGGTTTTTAAAGCCTTGTCATCTCCTCAGCTTAATTGTTGACATGGCAACACTTTATCACATCAAAACCAGAAGCAGGCTTTTTGTTACTGTATTTTCTTTTGTCATTGTGATGAGTGTCTGACTAGATAGAGTGTACTGATTGTTGGAAATTGTGTGCTTGGACGAAGATTTGTACGTTCATATGATTCCTGACTTCATGGATACTGTGTAAGGGGACACTTGGAATTTAATTACAGTGGAATTTTATGGTTGTAAGTTCGTCAGAAATTCAACTGGACATTTCTGACACATGACAATTCCTGATCCAGCACAGCTTGTGTGACACAATATTATACAACAGTGTATAAAAAAACACGTGGTTAGATTTTCAGCTTTGGTGCACGACTGGCATGCATATCAGCTGCTCAGTATGGAAACTGCTTGATTTTCATTCCTATTGCTCTCAAGAGACTGAACTTTATTGTAATTTGACATTGATAAACAATGTTGGCGCAATGAAACTGTTGCTCATCTCTCCCTTCCCTCAACTCCCACTCTGCAATGTGAAGTGACACATTACAACTCTGAAATACTATTCTCACTTAACACAGTGCCACTTTTCCACATTTAACATGAAAATAACATTGATCCAAGTCTTTCATGATCCTTGGACCGTCCATGTTTTTCTTCATTCTTGGTTTTCCTTCTTGTATTTATTCCGTCCATTCTGTGACCACTTGGTCTCTTTACATGATAACTTCCCCATGTTTCTCTTTGCTTCATCTGCTGGGTGTATATCCAACTTTTCCCATAATTTCCCTAATGTCTTTATGCATTGTTCTTAAGCCTCTGGGTGGAGTTTTCTAGCCTTCCTGCCAATAGAATCTTCCAGTCCCATAAAGTCAGCTTCTCCCGTAGCGGATTCCTTGTCAGTGGGATGGATCAACCATACAAAACGTCATAGACTTCGGTGGGACTGGAAATTCTTGCTGATGCCCAATGGTGAGCCACTTCCCTGCCAGAAAACACCTGGCGTTATGAGACTTCTTACTGAGAAAACACACCACGTAGATGTCAAAAAGTTTGTGTTTCTATTCTTTCATCTTTCTGTTCAATCATTTTCCTTTTCCTTTGTTGGATCCTTTTATCCAATTCCTAATGTTGTGGAGTAGATTATAATATGAAATAAACTCAGGAGAGCCAGTCCAGAATGACCATTTATTAGCCAATGCATTGGGAGAGCACAACCTCAGTGAAGGTTCCTGAAGACAGACTCTACCCTAGATGAAGATTCATGCTATACTTATACATTATAAGTCACATAGGTGACGCATTATTTACATTCCAATGTTGTCTGGTTTAAGTTTTACATTAAACAAGGCAGGGTGTTGACTGTCCCAAGAACTATCTGTCCTTCTTATTGCTCTTCGGCTCCTCGTAATCTCTTCCTTATTGTTGTTGCAACCAGGCTCAGCCTTGCACCGCACACTTTGTCTGCTAATTCAGGCCATCTAAATATAGCATAGGCTCCAAGCACACTAGCTAGCTGCTCACCCACGTATGTAGTCTTTGTTTATATCAATACTATCTGTGAGATTGTTACTGAGTCTTTTATTTCAAAGCTCTGGCTTTTATTCCAGAGTTTTGGGAAAACTGATTCCACAGAATGGACTGCCAGACTTCTCATGAAATACCAACACAAGCGGGTATTTATACGTTATGAGTCTTAGTAACAAATATGACATAAACTTCCAATTCCAATCAAAATCTTTGATTTTCCTTCTTCAATTACAACACCTGTGACTGTTTTGGCATCTCTGTCTTTGAAGTTACTTGTGTGATTAACATAAACAGGCAAGGCTTGCAATGTCGGCAAAATAACATTCACATCTGACCACTATATTTACATCTGACCATTTGTCTTTATGAGAGTTAAAGAATGAAAGACATGAACAAATAATTTACATTAACACCAGGAGCAATATAAGCCTGGGAAGATCAGCCATGATGAAGGGTTATGTTTGTGATGTATTATAGTACAAAATTCATTAACCCTTTCCCTACTTCACTCCCACCTTTTGGTCTGGGGGCCAGGCCCAAACATGGTCCCGAGATCAATCCAAAGCCAAATGTTACCAGCATATGGGCCTATCCCTAAGTAAAATAAACAATGGACAACCTGCAATTCTTTGTGCCACACAATCAATAACCACCTACTTAACCAACAATAAGTTATTTTATAGGAAAATACGAAAGTTCAAGTCCTATATGAGATCTTGACTTAACCTTGTGTGACCAACAAGTACTCAAGCAAACACTGGCCTTTATCTGTGCATTGGCCTTGATTGTCCTCTGTGTAATCTAGTTCTCTGGTCTGGCCTGGCACTTTGGGTTTGGTTTTCCTTCTGCCCTTCTCGGTTTGGTGGCTGGTAGCACTGGTCATCGTTGGTGATGGCCTCTATTGTTGTAACTCATTCCTGGTTAGGTTTCGCACCCCTTTTGGTCATTGCCTATCAATCAATCAATCAGGACTTGATCCCCCGATCAATAAGAGCTCTGTCAGGTGCTGCCACACCAATCTTTGGGTATGCCCCCCATGGCCAATTGTGTAGGTCACATACCTTCCTTCGATCCTGAACGCGAAGCGGATGTATCACAAACTCAGGACCAGATTCCTGTCTGTCAGGAATTCCCCAGTCACTCAACAGTCAGGCAAGGTCCTGACATTGGCATGTACACCAATAATACATCCCAACAACATATTGATATTCTAGAAACTACAGATAACAATACGCAATAAATACAAACAACCACATATTCTAAGCCCCATTATTACAATAAGCTAGTTGCCCACAAATACAAACAATCACATATTCTGAACACTATTTTAGGTTTATAATTATGCACAGGACAATAATAAATCATTGATACAGAACATTTAAATTTGGATCTTGGAGGGTCATGCACCCAGAAAGTGTAAAGAAGTAGGTTTAACTCTCCAAAGTATTCATTTTCGATTTAAACTTCCTCAGTCACAGCTCAAAATCTGTCCCCTTCTGGCACACACACACTGTTCTTTTATGACCCAAATAACACAATGTAACCAAAGTACAAACTAAAAGTAATTCAAATATTTTCCATCAATTTAACAAATTATGGAGGAAACTCCCCATCGTTCTGTCCACTTTACCAATTTTATTTATGAATAACATAATTTGCACAAATAGTTTATTTGTTCCCCTTTAAGCATTTTAACTCCTGTAACCCGAAATAGCTAAGTAGTAGGAAAATTCTTGTCATCTGTTGTAAAGTCATTGACACTCTCCACAGCCCTTAGTTTTTCAGAAAAATTAACTCCTAACATATCAGCATTTACATACATTGAATTGACAAGCTTTACACGTGAACAAGAAGATTATCACTAATAACATTTACTCAGTATAGGAAAGTCATAAAACAGATATTACTTTGTAACATTGTCTCATGTTCAAATGGTCACATCATAAACTGAGAACATATTTCAATACATCCCTCTTTGAAACATAAAACCCATACAGACTTTTTTTCCATTACCCTTTATTAGTCAAAATTAAGCTTATTTACCTCTTATAAGTTCAGGCAATTTCCCATTTACAAGTTATTTTGTGCGCTCAATTTATCCTATCAATTAACTGTCAGAAGCTGTAACACTTCAACGTACCCAATCACTTTAATTCGAAAGTTAACAGTGAGAAAATCTGAATGAACGAAACTCTTCAATTCTCAATTATCACTAGATTGTGATAAACAATCTTGGAGTCTTTGAAGCTACGTTCACTCACGAACTATGTACCTAAAACAGAACACAAAAATATTTTCGGCGAGGAACCAAATGAATTGACTTAGTGTCAAACAACTTCTTCAAGACAAAGGAAAAAGCACGTGGTTCCTTCCAAGGTTTAAATCCTTACCTAACAAAATTGGAACCCACGATTATTCAAAATTCAAATTGGTTATTTGAAACGTCAATTTATATACCTTGCTTTTGAAATTTCAACTTACTTTCCAGTTGTTATTTAAACTCTGTATCAAATCCACTGTTGTAAAATTACAATTAGAGGTAAGATCATTAAAACATTAAAATCAACAATAACAAAAACAAAAACATCCCATCCACTTTAGTAAACATACACAGACACACATGGAAGCTTCCAACATTCATTCCACATTATCCTTTATTCAAATCCAACATTCTAAACTGGGATGAAAATATCATTCTTCTTTCTTCCAAACAGTAATTAAACTCAAAACAGGTAAATTCATGAAATCTTATACTTAAATTTTAATTGTTTTAACATTCCTCAGCCCCTTTGAAGTTAAAACAAAGTGTAAAGCATTGCATTTGTTGCCTGCAATAAATATTCCACAAAAACAAACAAGTTTTAACAAATCTTGCTGTTAATCTAATACAACAACAACCACTTACATTCAATAAGCAACCAGATCCCATAAACATACTGAAATACAAAACTTAAGATTTCTCCTTATTGTTTCTCTTCTGATCCATATTTAATTCCAGATGTCCATTCTACTAATTCATCATAGTTCTGCATACTAAGAATTCCCTTTTTAAGAATTGTTTGGTGAATTGGTGATAGCCTGTCTTTAAACACTTGTAAGAAGGCTCAGTTGGCCAACAATGGGCATACACGCGATGGGTCGTGTGAGGGCTGCTCTTGGATGTTGCTTCAAGAGTTGCCTAGTGCTTCACGTTGTTAGTGTACGCTTAAACTGGAGCAATTGACAGGCAATACAACAGCTCAATGACTATCACTTGTTGCTGTGCAGTTACAGGGACCTGGATTGATCTCTGGCTTGGGTCAGTGTCTGTGGGAGTTTGCACATTCTCCACATGCTTACGTGGGTTTTCTCCGGATGCTCCGGTTTCCTCCCACACCCCAAAAACGTGCTTTTATGCTGATTGGTGTTAATAAATTGTCCCTAAATTGAATCTCCCTTAATCTGGCACACATATAATTCTCTAAATTTGAACCCTTTTATTGTGAAGTCCACGAGATGTAGACAAAAGTCGTAGGTAGAAGAGGGATTGGAATGATGCACTCACTGAATGTTAAAATGGGTGGCACAGGCTTGTAGGGCCGAAGGGCCTGTTCCGTGTGCTGTGTTGTTCTTTGTTCTATCTGTTCAGCAGTTTGGGCACTCCCGAATATTCTTGATAAACTTTAAAAAGTCACTCCCCAAATTTGGATGTTTCTCAAAAATTTGTTTTCTCTTTTCTGGTTTCCGAATACATGATTCCAACATTGTGATTTTTGCTTTTGTCATCAGCCCATTTCTTAGCCGAGACTGAGACCTGTTCAATTAATCCAGCCAATTGGTGAACTAAGAGAACTCCAATTAGTTCTGTCTTTCTTTTTCTTTTTCAACCATTTTCATTGTTAGTCTAACAGATGAGATGACTCCCAATCCCCTTTTCTCATCTGTTTAATGAATCTGTCCCTCTCAGTCATATATTCATTCATCAGGGATCCTGGGGTTCCCCACTGTTCTTGTGAACTCACCATAACACACATAAGTTTATACACACCACCTGGAGTCCTCTATATTCCCTTCTTGCTCTCCCACTCCAAGGCTGCTCTTACCAGAGTGCAGTAATATCTGCCAGAGGTGAGCGGATCTCTCCATACCACTGCTTATACTAGTAAGCTTACACTACTAAGCCTAAACAATTAAATTTAAACCAGCTTTTCCTTCAACAGTCTCTTCCCACTCATGTCTGAATATCATATTCCAGGCATCTTGCTCCAGTCTTTTATATCCACTTCAAATTCCTGACCATCATGTGAGGGATTTCCCCTCTTAACAACCGGTCTAAGGCTGAGTGTTTTAAAGACAAATGCCTCCTTGTCAGTTCAGACTTCTTTCACACTCTCACAGTCTCTCATCATAGAGTCTCAGCACAGACAATTCCCCACTGTAGTTTGACTCACCCTATTAAGTTGATGATCTATTCCAGTACTCCCATTGTGGCCATCCAACCTGAGCCTGCAAATAGATCCCGGGATTCGGCACCAAATAGTTGTCAGTAAAATAATACCTGTGAGATTGTTAGTGAGTCAGAACACAGTGGCTTTTATTTCAAAGCTCTGGCTTTTATTCCAGAGCTTTGGGAGAACTGATTCCTCAGAATGGAATAACAGACTTCTTATGGAACACCTACACAAGTGTGTATTTATACATCATGAATCTTAGTAACAAGTATGACATAAACTTCCAATTCCAGTCAAAATCTTTGATATTCCTTCTTCAATTACAACACCTGTGACTGCTTCGGCATTTCTGTCTTTGAAATTACTTGTGTGATTAACACAAACACGCAAGGCTTGCAATGTTGGCAAAGTAACATTCACATCTGACCATCTATATTCACATCTGACCATTTGTCTCTACATTCACATCTGACCATCTACATTCATATCTGACCATTTATCTTTATAAGAGTTAAAGAATGAAAGATATGAACAAATCATTTACATTAACTCCAGGAGCAATATAAGCCTGGGAAAATTAGCCATAATGAAAGGGTTATGTTTGTGCTATATTCTAGGTAAAAAATTCATTAAACATATCCCTACTTCAAACGTATTCTTTTCCCTAAATCCTTATTGGGGAAACTGCAGCCATAAATGTGGAGAAAGATCTACATAATTTTGTGAAGATTAAGAGAGGGGTCAGACAGCAGTGCGTTTTCTCCTCAGATTTATTCAATTTGCACATTGAAAATGTTTATAAAGATATTGAAGAGCTTCCTGGGTTATTAGTTGGAGGTTTCAACTTTATTAATATGAAGATAAGCCAATGACACCATTGTTATTGCCGACAGTGCAGAAGATTTCAGATAAAGTAGTGAGTAGAAGTGAAAAGAAAAGGCTAAGCACAAACTAGAGAAAAGAAAATGATGGGTAGTGTCCAAAACCGAAAGCTTACCAGAATATAAGATCACAGTGAAGAACAAAAAGGTCAAACAGGTAGACAAATTTAGTTATCGAGGAAATATGTTAAATTGGGCAAGAAATAAAACAATGGATTAAAATGGTCAGAGGTGCACTTCAAAAATGAAAATGGTTCAAATCAACTCAAAATTAGCCATGAAAACAAAGTTGACAATGCTGCAATGCAGCATCACACCAATTGTGACGAAAGCAGGCATTGGGCAATCAGTGAAACAATGCAGAAAAGAATTGAGACTGAAATTTTTAAGTGAATAATAAAGATATTCTAGACAAGTCACACTCCAATGAAGGGATGCAAATAAAATCTGAGACCAAACATGCTTTACTGACCTAATTCAGGAACAGACAATTGAAATAATAAGAAATCAATACTCAGAAACTCTGAAAGATTGATGGTAAAAGAGATTGAGGTTGACTGAGGATAAAGTTTCTCAAGAACTCCCCGAACTAGATAAATGTATTATTAACAAAGATGATCCATACCTCCAGAGCAAGATTGACATGGAAGTCCGTGTTCATCAACACCCTGTAGGGCATGGTATCTGAAGAGAGAGAAAGAGAGAGTGAGAGATTGAACTAAGTTAAGGTCTGGGAATGTAATGATGTGGCTCCATTATTTGATAAGGAACTATCTTTCGTCAACCTCCTTAGTCCTTCCCATTATGTCCAAGATCTATCTCAGCAATTGAGGGCAAAATGAGTGAAATTTTGGCAGGATCAATGACAGAATATGATTCCTATTTTACCAGAGAGTGTATTCTTTGAGTAATGTAAGTTAGGATCTTGTCATTGCGATGCAGTACATCATTCTGGCATCTTGTGGCTTGAAATGTATTTTTGCTTGCTCTTTACTTCACACATTCATACTATTTTTAATCTGTTCTGATGGCAAAGATATGTTTATGCTTGTGTTAATATTCCCTTGGAATTTTTATAACTGCGTTTACATAGTGGCCCCAAAAATCCCATATGGTGAATTGCACTGAAGTTACACTGATGGAAACTGGGGTAGGTCTGGAGAGGCATTTGCACCAGAATTTCATGAGTCATTGCGTGTCTGTTTAAGCAGTGATAGAGTCATTGTGGCATTGGTCCATCAATCCATCCCGGTTCTCCATCGAACAATCCAGTCAGCCCAATTCCATTTGTGTAAATTGGGGATTAATTTGCTGGAGGAGCCATTAATTTTAATTGAGGCTAGGAAAGCAACAGGAATGATGCTTGGCTAAATCAGTTGACTGTCTGATGGCTTAATTGGATATCCTATATTTGTTTTTTGTTGCCACTTCACCAGAATGTTTAGCACAGGTGGAACTGACAGAAGCAATCAACAATGGGGCATGAGATCGTACAGAAATCAGGAAGAAGGTGCCACAATTTCTTAGAATTAAATTTGCAAAAACTTCTTTTATGAAATAGAATAGAGAACAGACAGTGCTGAATGTCAGTGGCATGGTCCTACCACAAAAAGGTCACTCTTCGCTATATGGAGAATAGTGATATAAGCACTAAGGGCTGACTTCATTATGCCCAGGACTCCATGACACCAGCGATGTATAATTTCAAAGACACAATTAGAGTAGGCAGGATATCTTTCATTCTCATCTTTCTAGAACAGCAGCACACTCTTCACCTTCTGAATGGTAACAGCTATATAACTAAATTTTCATAAGATACTCTTGACAGGTATGTTTCTAGAGTTTACAGCTATTATTTGTGATATCAGGAAAGTTTCTCTTCATTTGTAATCTGCAGCTGACCATGTCCCCCTCCCCCACACCATCACCATCCAATAACCTATGAAGCAATGAGAAGCCAGATGGTCCTCCAGCTCCACAGAAGAAGAGATTCTAGGTGGCGTGTCAATAAGGAATCAATTCAGCGTCATCCTATTGACAGATGTTGATTAGGTGGTCATGGTGGTCTGTTCTGTGTATCTTCCCACTGAACAGGGTGGACAGAGATCCAGAATACAGTGGAATGGCAATTTGCCTCTGCCTGATAGTGCAGAATTAGCAGTGGGTATCAAACTTTAATGCAGTGGAATGTAGGAGGTGACACTGGACTATCCAGTAACAAGCTCCAGAGATGTAAGTATGAACGGTCCTCTGTCCAGAGCCCATTGTCCTGGGAGGAAGATCACCTCAATTTGCTGACCCTTTCATAAAACCCTTTTGAATAAATTATCACCACCCATGAACCTTATCTGAAGAAAGTGCTCTTGCTGTAGAGGAAGTGCAGCAAATATTTACCAGATTGATTCCTAGGATGGTGGAGCTGACATACAAGGAGAAATTGAGTCCATTAAGATTGTATTCGTTTAAGTTCAAAAGAACGAGAAGGGATTCCACAGAAACCTGTAAATTCCAGCAGGACTTCAGAGAGTGTTCCCGAAGGTGGGGGCATCCAGAAACAAGATCTGCAATCTGATAGAATGGGGTAAACTCTTTAGGACTGAGATAAGGAGAATTTTCTTCACCTGGCGAGTGGTAAGCCGCAAAAAGCAGTTGAGGTTAAAACATTTCATGTTTTCAAAAAGGGGTTAAATGCACCTCTTTGGGTGAAGGGGATAAAAGGATATGAGAGGAAGGCGGGATCAAGCTGTTGAGTTGGATGATCAGCCATGATCATAATGAATAGTGGAACATGCTCGAGTGGCCAAATGGCCTTCTCCTGCTCCTGTTTTCAATGCTTCCATCCCTATTTTCAAATTATACCTTAGAATAGTAGTTCAAAAAATGGCACAAAGTGAGGAAAGAGTAGATTGGTTTGTATTTGCTTCAGATTCTGTTATAATAAACTGAAAAATGTCCTTATATCATAATTTGCTACACTTGTTGGTTAGAGTCTTTGAGGAACTTACTGGCTGTTGGTTACAGTATTCAATCTGGTAATCATTATTGGCAATATCACTTTGTGACAGAAAGCTAACGCGATGAACTGTTCAGGGATTGAAGGCACATTCCTTTATTTGGAAGTAAAAGAGATGTGGCACAATCAGTAAAGGCAGATTGCATTAACTAAAAGTGATTATGTAATAGAATGTCCTCCATTTCCCCTTATAGCAATCATTGGAGGAGTTTTCAGAGAAGGTCACTGTGATGCGTTCCTTCATTCTTTTTCTCTCCCAAGAGGTTAGTGCCACTTTTTGAGTAATGACCAAGTACAGAATTATTTGAATAAGCACAACAGGCTGCAACTGTGATTGAATCAAGATAAAGCACCCATAAAAGGCAGTGATGGGCCTTTTATTGGACCTCTTGTGTATTTGCTAAAGCATACTCTTATGCACATTTCTTTACTAAGATCCTAAACAGACCATGCATTCTGTGGAGTGAAAATAATAATTGGTAGACTCTATATTCCTTAAAACTTCCTGATATGTTTTACAAATTTGATTGAGTTTTTTGAAAGGGTAACCAACAAGGTAAATGAGGGCCGTGCAGCCAATGTTGTCTACATGGACATTAGCAAGGCCTTTGACAAGGTACCATATGGTCGGTTGTGGCATCAGGTTAAACCTCACGGGATCCAGGCTGACGTAGCCATTTAGATACAAAATTGTCTTGATGACAATACAGAGGATGGTTGTGGAAGATTGTTATTAAAACTGGAGGTCAACAATGTGTCTCAGGAATTGGTGCTGTGTCAATCGTTATTTGTCATTTATATTAATGATTTGAATGAGAATATAGGCGGCATGGTTGGTAAGTTTGCAGATGACACCAAGATTAATGGCATAACAGACAGTGAAGTAGATTATGTAGATTGCAATGCGATCTTGATCAACTGGGTCAGTGGACTGATGAATGGCAGTTGGAGTTTAATTTAGATAAATGCAAGGTGATGCATTTTGGTAGATTGAACCAGGGCAGGACTTACTCAGTTAATGGTAGAGCATTGGAAGAGTTATAAAACAAAAAGATATAAAGGTACAATTTCATAGCTCCTTGAAAGTGGAGTCACAGGTGGATAGAGTGGTGAAGAAGGCATTCAGCATGCTTGGTTTCATTGATCAGAACATTGAATATGGGAATTGAGAAATCTTGTTGAAGTTGTACAAAACATTGGTAAGGCCATACTTGGAATAATGTGTATAGCCCTGCTCACCCTATTAGAGAAAAATATTATTAAACTAGAAAGAGTGCAGAAAAGGTTTACTAGTCTGCTACCGGCAGTTGATGGTTTGAATTATAAGGAGAGGATGAATAAACTGGGACTTTTTCCCTTGGCGCGAGGGAGGTTTAGGGATGATCTTAAAGGAGTCTATAAAATAATGAGGGGCATAGATAAGGTAGATAGTCAACATCCTTTCCCAAAGACAGGGGAGTCTAAAACTGTATGGTATAGGTTTAAGATGAGAGGGGAAGGATGCAATGTGTCCAGCTGGGCAACTTTTTCATGCAGAGGGTGTTGAGTGTCTGGGATGAGCTGCCAGAAATAGTAGTAGAGGCTGGTACAATTTTGTCTTTTAAAAAACATTAAGACAGTTATATGGGTAAGATGGGTCCAAAGGAATATGGGCTGAATGCGGGTAATTGGGACTGGCTTAGTGGTTAAAAAAAAGGGTAGCATAGACAAGTTGGGCTGAAGGGCCTGTTTCCGTGCTGTGAACCTCAATGACTCTATGACTCTGTTTACTCCATCCTAGGGCTATCCTCCATAATAATAATATACAAGATTCTACCCGTATGGAATATTACATTTACTCCCCAGAAACCTCATCAGGTGTGGAATTTGAAGGTGAAGAGAAAGATCGCAAATTTCCAAGTGGACTTGCACTGTCAGAAACAGAGAGGCAAGTCCAGGTCTAGGCTTAGGCAGAATGCTGAAAAAGAAACTAAAAGCTGTTGACAGTTGCAGAACTCTCCACACATTTCACCCTCTCAAACTCTTCCTTTCTGCCTGTCTTAGTTGATTTTGGCAACACCGACATCAGTAAGAATTTAGCAACACCAATTTTAAATCCAACCGATTTATTTGATAGTAAAATTGCGAGCTTTCAACATTCTTGTGTCTTCGTCAGGCAAATGCAGTGTTCTGGTCTGCAATAGCACACATCAGCACAGACAGTCAGAGATTGCTGATTAGAATGCGAATCTTACATCTAACCTGCTATTCAAGTGTTAAAGTGGCTAACAATGTGTGTGAAGGGAATCCTGAGCATTGGTTAGAGAATTGTGTATTTTCTCCAGACAGCACAGTAAGTGAGGTTTTTTGCTACCCCAGGCAAGTCACGGGGGTTACAGATAGTGTGACATGAAGCCAAGATCCCTGTTAAGACCGTCCTCATGTGTGCGGAACTTGGCCATCAGTCTCTGCTCAGCAACTCTGCGCCGTCGTGTGTCACGAAGGCACCTTTGAAGAACATTTACCCGCAGGTCGGAGGCCGAATGCCCATGACAGCTGAAGTGTTCGCCCACAGGAAGGAAACTGTTTTGCCTGGTGATTGTTGAGCGATGCTCATTCATCCGCTGTTGTAGTGTCTGCATGGTCTCCCCAATGTACCATGCTTCGGGACGTCCTTTCTTGCAATGTATTAGGTAGACGACGTTGGCCGAGTTGCAAGAATATGTACTGTGCACCTGGTGAATGGTATCCTCACGTTTGTTGATGTCGTCCATGTCTATGATGGCTAGGGCCATCCCCAACCCCCCACTTCTTGCTTTCAGACAACCGCACAACCTCAAACACATCATTGTTCGCAGCAAACTACCCAACCTTCAGGAGAACAGTGACCACAATACCACACAACCCTGCCACAGCAACCTCTGCAAGACATGCCAGATCATAGACATGGACGACATCATCAAATGTGAGGATACCATTCACCAGGTACACGGTACATACTCTTGCAACTCGGCCAACGTTGTCTACCTAATACGTTGCAAGAAAGGATGTCCCGAAGCATGGTACATTGGGGAGACCACACAGACACTACAACAGCGGATGAATGAGCATCGCTCAACAATCACCAGGCAAAACAGTTCCCTTCCTGTGGGCGAACACTTCAGCAGTCATGGGCATTCAGCCTTCGATCTGCGGGTAAATGTTCTTCAAGGGGGCCTTCGTGACACACGACAGCGCAGAGTCGCTGAGCAGAGACTGATAGCCAAGTTCCGCACACATGAAGACGGTCTTAACAGGGATCTTGGCTTCATGACACACTATCTGTAAACCCCGTAACTTGCCTGGGTTAGCAAAAAACCTCACTTACTGTGCTGTCTGGAGAAAATACACAATTCTCTAATCAATGCTCAGGATTCCCTTCACACACATTGTTAGCCACTTTAACACTTGAATAGCAGGTTAGATGTAAGGATTTGCATTCTAATCAGCAATCTCTGACTGTCTGTGCTGATGTGTGCTATTGCAGACCAGAACACTGCATTTGCCTGATGAAGACACAAGAGTGTTGAAAGCTCGCAATTTTACTATCAAATAAATCAGTTGGATTTAAAATTGGTGTTGCTAAATTCTTACTGAGTTCTTACCACCCCAGTCCAACGCCGGCATCTTTACATCACACCTACATCTCACAGGTTGTCAGTCTACCTTACCGAAAGCACACTGCAAGTGTGAAAGCAGGACCCCATCAACAGCAGCACCACTAGCATTCAGTATGTGTAAATGAGCTCAATCACTAGGCAATGGACTACAGGAAGATAGGAACAGGAGTATGCCATTCAGTTCCTCCAGCCTAGTCCACCATTCTAGATCAAAATGCATCAAAGCTGATTTCTACCTCAAATCCCTACAAATCTCCATTTTGAATATTTTTATTGATTCAGCCTTCACAGCTTGAGGAAAATAAAGGATTGGCTTTTGGATAGATGATAGATTTTGGCAATCCCCCATCAACACCACCATTACACTGATAACACCTGTAAGTAGGAATCAGCAGGTATGGAATATTGCAGACAAAATATTTAAGAGCTCATCACTCCCCTTGCAAAAGTCACTGGAAAAAACATGGCAACGTATGTTGGTTCAAATCTTTGCTGAACCTGTATTAAACCTTGATTATGCTACACTTTCAACAATATGTATAGCTAGTCCTCATTTTATAAAAGGATTTGAAGGCACTGGAGAGGCTGCAAGAAAGGATGTTACCAGAAATGTTTGGTCATTCATATCAGGAAAGGTCTCATTTCCCTTGAAAGCAGAAAGCTAACAAAGGACATTATGAAAGATTTTGATCGACTGGATAGAGGGAGAATGTTTATTCATGGGCAGGAAAAGCTAGAGGCCATCAATCTAACATAGTTCCCAAAAAATCCAGTTATGAATTCAAAAAAACCTCTTTACCCAAAGAGTATTGAGAATCTGGAATTTACTACAATGGGGAGTTGTTGAAGCAAACAGCAGTAAAAGCTAGACTAGTATATGACGAAGAATGGAATGGAGTGTTACTGTGGTAGATTTAGATGCAACAGGATGGAGCAAACTCAAGGGAGCATAAATACTGGGTTCAGACTAACTGAATGGCCTGTTTCTGTGCCGTATATCTGACGCAACTCCATGTTGACCATATGGTACAAGGCATGCAGCTTTTGACTTCCCTTTTTTCTCATTTGTCCATCTTGCACTGACCATTGATAGAAGAGACTGTGCTCTGTGTGGAGTGGCCATGCGAATGAAGAATGTGCAATGTGATAGTCCACTTTATTATCTGAGTGTGGCTCATTCAATAACCCCATCCCTTCCAAAGCAGTTCCTCAGTGGAGAAGGCAACACTTCTCGCCTCTAAACCAGGGAGGAATGACCAGTGATCATTTGCTTGACAGTCTATGGGACATCATGGAGGAATGAGAAACACCACACCTTACCTTAATTTGTGCTTGGAATATAAACATCGCTGGATGAAATCTGACCTAAGTCCATCCAAGTCCAACTCCCACCATCCTGGTAGTCACACAATATAATGATAATGGAATTGTTCATTAATACAGCAAATATTCCCTATCAATGGTCTTTAATTGACCAAACATAGGGCAGGGAAAATCGAAATCATGAACAGTTTTGGAAAGCATAGATCCAAAGTCAATTGTTCCTTCTAAGCATGCTACACTTTGCGTATGCCATGTCCCAATTCTTTGCAACACTTTATAAATCCAGTGCTAGTGGCACTGATGATGAGTCCCATGTGACTGTAGATTGGCCTACTCTCTGACCTTGTTCTCCACTGTCCAAAGACTCCAGTCTAGCTAATGTTTACTGGTAACTGCCACGCACGAATAAGAGCTTCATGATATTCTCTAACTTGCTTCCTTACTCCTTGCTGAAGTGAATTGGTCTTTCGAGGTGTAGTTCTGCATGGGCTAGCAGCCCTTTTCCACTTTGTCTACATGGCCATTCCTTCATGTGCATCTAAGTCATGTTGAAATAATCCTAATCTTGTCCTTGCTAAGCATTTACATATGAACACTTTACAAAGTGGATGGCAATTCATTCCCCCTCACCTTAATTCTAGGACCAAGTTTGCCTAGCTTTTGGTACAGGTCATTGACATCATTGACAGATCTGAGGTTCCCCAGATGAAGTAGGATCTGCTCGGTACATAAGCATGAATGCAGGGTACCTATTGGTTGAACTTACTATCAAAAAAACAGAACATTGTATCTTTTTTCCTGCCACTAAGTAGGGGAACATTCTAGAAAGCTGGGGGAGCACACTTGAGATTAAAACCAATCTTTTTTTGGATTAAATGGACCATTTCTGCCCTTCCAGAATATTCTGTAACTTTATGTACCAACAGAATAGAATAGCGTACTGCCCACAAAAATGAAATCTTTCTAACTCTGTTTGAGCAACTTTTCCCCTTATTGAAGTGTGTGAATAGTCAGACCTGTAACAGTTTAATTGCTGCCTTGTAAGTTGCAAGAAAGCAGGTCACCAGATTAATTCGAAATGGTGAGCTTTACAGCCAGTCCCCAACCTTTCATCTTTATGTTCTCATTCTTTGCACCTTTCCTTGGAACCCAAACTCAAACTTTGTAGTTCCTCTTTGCCATAATTTATTTGTTCCCCATGCACTGGCGTCCTCTCAGGAGATCACGTACTTTGCAGTTTGAGTGTTATGGACTATGGATCAGAGGTGCACTGCACCAGGTTCTTGGTAACTCTTATTCCTAATTTGTTACTCGTTTGTTTACAGTTTTAAACCATTTCATTTCACCATCTGGTTAAAGTTCTCCTATCACTTCGGGGAGCCTTTCTGATGCTTGCTCCTTACCTCATTGTCCGTTTGTGGACAGAGTGGATAATCATTCCTTGTTGCTGCACATTTTCTTCAATCTGTGAAGAGCATTTCCATGTTCTATATTAAATGTTGTGAATGTCGCATTGTAGTTCAGTGTATCAACTAGTTCTATTGAAAATAAAATCTTGTGTGAATACCCAATCAGAAACATGGTGTTTGTTTTCATTGTGAACATTTTCCTCTCTATCAAGCTAATGGTTTGGTTATGCTGCAGAGTGGAACATGTCATAGCATTAATTATGTATTAAATATAAAAAGCTTGTTCCAGACTCACTGACCAGATCAGATACAGATATATGCTGTTATTTGAGCATATCTGTTGCAATGCCAATTGTATGCAAAGTAAAAACCCTTCTCTAAATGGTCCAAGAAGTGCTTTCAAGTCAGCATATGTTACTATGCTGGGTATGAATATCGCTTTTGAGATCATCATTAATTGGCACAACATTTCAGAAGGCAGCTTCACATTGTCTGAAGGTGCTTATAGATTAGGCCAGACCAGGTAAGGATGGCAGATTTCCTTCCCTAAAGTGCATTAGTGAATCAGAAAGTTTTCATGGTCGTCCAGATTTAATTCCAGATTTTCATTAAACTCAAATTCTACCAACAGCTCTGGAAAGCTTCAGACCAAGGTCCCCAGAGCATTGTGCTACATTTCTGGTTACTAATCCATCAACATCATTACACCACCATCTCACCATAGAGTAAAGCTCTCCCTACACTGGCAAAGACAATATACCTTTTCCACAGTCTTAGGAATTGAAGTGACATTTTCTCACTTACAGCACCAGCCAACTGAAACCACTTTGAATGATGCTTTGAACTAGCGATGATTCAGGGCAGTTTGTATTGAGGGCCATTATCCCATTAAGATTAGAGTAAGTATTTCAAAGCATAAACAGAAGATATTGACATCAAAGCATAGGACAATGAGATGGACTGAGAGATTAGTTTGGTGCCAATTTGGTTGGCACATTTGGTTCATGATGCAATGTGACACCAGCAACATGGGTTCAATTCCCATACTGGTTCAGGTTATTCAACTTTGCCTTCTCAACCTTGCCCATTACCTGAGGTGTGATAACCCTCAGATTAAATCGCTGCCAGTCAATGGTCCTCTAGGATTTTGGCCACATTTATTCTGTAACCTAATATATTTTTTGAATAATACATTCTTTTTTTTTTAGCATTGTCTCTGCCCTATCAGCTGTTCAAGATTAACTCCTTTCTTCTGCC
The DNA here is from genome assembly GCA_024679065.1 of Sphyrna mokarran. Lineage (NCBI taxonomy): Eukaryota > Metazoa > Chordata > Chondrichthyes > Carcharhiniformes > Carcharhinidae > Sphyrna > Sphyrna mokarran. The sequence continues at coordinate 68,225,102 of JAGIQG010000003.1, read as the reverse complement.
TGTCAAAGTATCAGTTTTGGTGTCGATCAGTTCAGTTGTTCCTTGACCATTACTTTCTTGTTCTCATTAAATCCCATCCCTGCCATTCTCCTCAGCATCCAAGTTCTCCTTCAGGTGCCTCCTGGAGAGCAAATGCCAACCAATGTTCCTTTTGTCCATTGAGAATAATCTTCTCAATTTCCTCTTTCCTCTGTTTCTTCCACCCTCGCTACCAATACTAAGTAGGAGGAGTTCATCTAGAACAAGAATCAGGGGCACAGAATCAGAATAAGGGACAGGCCAATGAGGAGGAATTGCTTCACTGAGGTTGTTAATCAACCGAATTCTCTGCCTCTGGGCACTGTGGAAGCTCAATCATTGAGTATACTCAAAACAGAGATTGATAGGTTTCTACATATTGAAAATATGAAGGGACATGGGGTTAGAGCAGGAAAGCTGTGCTGAATTAGAGGATCAGTGCAGATTTCATTGAATATGAAATGGGCACCAAGGGCTAAATGGCCTACTCCTATTTCTTATTTCTAAGCCTGTCTGCACAGCAGCCTATTCAATTATTTTCTCTCATGTCCGAGTCAACCTTTCAGCCTGTCATCACCTTGCTCTGCAGTTTCCTTCAATTTGGTCCCACCTTCTATTAGTCTACTTCTTCCATGAGATCCAGTGTGAGGAAAATCAGTTTTGGATGTTCTTCCACCCCCTTACTCTTAAACATTTCAATTGACCCAGTATTTGCAATCTTTTCTGAAAGAGAGTTTATGCTAGTGACATTTGTTTGTTGACTTCAGTGTGACACAACCTCCTTTGTTACTTTCTCCCTGGTTCTTGAATTGAAAGTATGATGGACTCGGAATTAACTATGGAAATAATTTAGGCAGCACGCATGACCATGACAGGCCAACTGCTTCTTCCATAAATGTGATTTTATTTGCTATTTTGGGGCATTTGATCATGCTGTTTAATTCAACTTTCCTTGGTATTTTAGTGGCATCAGTACAGTTCTCACCGGGCCTGATAATGGAGCATGATCAGTTTGAAGTTAACAACCACAAGCCTGGATAAAATATTAGCAGGAATGATAGCTTCCTTGCCATGTCCACAAACACTTTTGCAAATCTTTGCAAATGGGAGATAGGCTATTGTAGTGGTTTAGTCATTATTACTCTGTGGTGAGTGTATCATAATGATACAGAATCACTGCAATTACACACTGAGCCACAAGAGTTTTGTTCAAATCGTCATGGACAATAAGAACCAACTTGCTTATTGGGTTATTATTTGCCAATTCTATTCCCTTTACTTTTCTGAACATCAAAAAAATTTCTTAATAGTTGGTTTTGTCCCAGGAACCAAAACGAAAGGTGAGAAACTTGGGAAAGGAAATCAAGTTGGAAAAGAATAAAACAATACCTACTGTCCAGTTGGTACTTAATGATGCTATTCATCAATTATAATTCAAGGATAACTCTTGGCATTGAGTAAGAAGGTTGGCGAGGCTCAAAATCCACTCTTGAAATTCAAGCATAACATGTAGGTTGCCTCTCCAGTTTGCCACGTCTACGTGGAGTCAGCACTGTCTCCCCACATTTGCGTGGATTCCCTTCAGGTGCTCCTGTTTCCTCCTACAGTAAAAAGATGTGCAGGCTAGGTGGATTGGCCATGTTAAATTGCCCCTTAAGTGCCAGGCAGTCCAGCAGGTCAATACATGGGGTTTAGGGGGATAGGGCCGGGTGGGATTGTAATCAGTGCAGACTTAATGGCTGAATGGCCTCATTCAGCACTATTGGGATTCTATAATTCTATGCTGTTTAAATGTGGTGTGCCTGACCACAGTTGCTTTATTGGTTCACATGGGCTATGTAATTACTGATAACATTAGAGTATAAGACAGATTTTGTAAATTGTGTTATCCTTAAAAATCTTTGATTACCTGTAAAGGTACAGCTCAAGTGAAGGAGTACTTGTTTCATAAATATTTTATGCTTTTGTTAAAAGTTGATTGGCAGTCCTATTACTCTGTTTATCCTAATATATAAACAAAACATAAATATTAGAATTTATCAAACCAGCTTCCCCCTGATTTGCCCAGTTGTAATATCAGTTGGGACCATAATACAACGAACTCTCCCATGCAATATAGCACACATGTTAGATAAAAAGTGAATCTCCCTCTACATCACAGGTTCCCAAACTAACTGCTAACCCCTAGTGGGCCATGGAAAATGCAATTGGAGTAATATGCTCTAAGGTTGTGAGATGCAGAGCACTCAAAATTTGATGTCCTGAGATTGCAATGAAGCCCCTTCAAGCATGTGTTTTTTTGTTACTTGTGGGCATGTCATATCTAATGAGCCCTGAGGCCCAATTGCTGACATTAACAGAGCTTCAACATGGTCTTAATTGTTCTTTATGTCTGTGTTTCTGCTGTTTAAACCCCCACTCAACAACAAACAACTCTCAGGGGCTACCAATTTTCACTCTGAGGGTCACACCAAGCATGCAATATTAAAATGGGATCACAGTAGAAAAAGATTTGGGAAGGTACAGAGTAATGTTTCCTCTGCATTGTCCCAAAAAATACTCCCAGGGAAGATACAGCACTGGGTTAAATACAGAATGAATCTTCTTCTACATTATCTCAACTCCCAGACGAGGTACAGAACAAATTTCCTCTACGTCATCTCATCAAACACTCCCAGGGATAGTACATCATCTAGTCAAACACTGATGTGGAGATGCCAGCATTGGACTGGGGTAAACACAGTAAGAAGTTTCAGAACACCAGGTTAAAGTCCAACTAGTTTATTTAGTAGCAATAGTCACTAGCTTTCAGAGCTCCTTTGCTAGGTAAGTGAAAGTTCTGTTCACGAACAGCGCATATGAAGACACAAATTCAATTTACAAAATAGTATGATGTGTGTCTTTACAGGTAATCAAGTCTTAAAGATACAGACAATGTGAGTAGAGAGAGGGTTAAGCACAAGTTAAAGAGGTGTGTACTGTCTCCAGCTGGGACAGTTAGTGAGATTTTGCAAGCCCAGACAAGTCATAGAGATTACAGATAGTATGACATAAATCCAAGATCCCAGGTGATGCCGTCCTTATGTATGCAGAACTTGGCTATCAGTCTCTGTTCAATGACTCTGCGCTGTCATGTGTTGTGAAGACCACCTTGGAGAATGTTTACCCGAAGATCAGAGGCCGAATGCCTGTGACTGCTGAAGTGTTCCCCAAGAGGAAGAGAACATTCTTGCCTGGTGATTGTCGAGTGGTGTTCATTCATCTGTTGTCGTAGCATCTGTATGGTCTCCCCAATGTACCATGCCTTGGGACATCCTTTTCTGCAGCTTATAACGTAGACAATGTTGGCTGAGTTGCGAGCGTATGTACTGTGTACTTGGTTGATGGTGTTCTCACGTGAAATGATGGCATCTGTGTCGAAGATCCAGCGTGTCTTGCAGAAGTTGGTGTGACAGGGTTGTGTGGTGTCGTGATCACTGTTCTCCTGAAGACTGGGTAGTTTCCTTTGGACAATTGTCTGTTTGATGTGCAGTTGTTTGATGGCAAGAAGTGGGGGTGTGGGGATGGCTTGGCAAGATGTTTGTCTTCATTAATGACATGTTGAAGGCTCCAGGGAGGCAGTAGAAATCTCCAATCAGGGAGTATTTGGATGAGAACACAGAGGATGCTCTGAGGGTTTAGATCAATGGCCTTGATCAGTCTTTTGAGTTCTTTGGTCAGATCTGCAGGTAACTGTATGTAGTGTTCCTCGCTGTTTAGTTGTCGATACACTTCTTTGCAGTAATCCATTCTGTTCAGTATGACAATGGACCCTCCTTTGTTTGTTGATTTGATGACAATGTTGCGATTGGTCTTGAGAATGCAGATGGCATTGCATTGTATTTGGGTGATGTTCGGGACTGTCTTGTGAGTGTGGCTGATGAGCCTCCTGATGGCTTCAGCATACATGTCCAGTCGAGGGCAGTGGCCTTCCGGAGGAGTTCAATTTGACTCTTTTCTCTTCGGTTGCTGCACTGCGGATCTCTCTGTCAGCTGTTCCGGTTCATTGGCTGTCTCATTGTATTCGTTGTTGGCCTCTTAGGGTTTGTGGAAGAACTCCCGCAGCCTCATTCGTCTGATTAATTCCTCTGTGTTGCTGTGAGACTGATGGGGTCTATTTTGACGATGGGGCAGAAATTGAGCCCTTGGCTGAGAACTTTGATTTCATCTGGTTGAAATGTGTAGTCGGACAAGTTGACGATGGACTTCTTTGGTACTGTTTTCTACTGTGGTCATGATGTAGAGATGCCGGCGTTGGACTGGGATAAACACAGTAAGAAGTCTGACAACACCAGGTTTAAATCCAACCGATTTATTTGATAGTAAACTCACAAGCTTTCGACTCTATGGTCTTCGTCAGGTGAATGAGGTGTTCTGGTCTCCAACAGCACATATACCAGCACAGATTGTTTACAGATTCCTGATTAGAATGTGAATCTTTACGCCTAACCTTAGGTTAAAGTGGCTAACAATGTGAGTGGAAGGAGCACTGAGCACAGCTTAAAGAGATGTGTATTGTCTCCAGACAGCACAGTAAATGAGGTTTTTTGCTAATCCAGTCATGGAGATTACAGTGTGACGTGAAGCCAAGATCCCTGTTAAGACTATCCTCGCGTGTGCAGAACTTGGCTATCAATCTCTGCTCAGTGACTCTGCGTTATCGTGTGCTGTGAAGGCCCCCTTGAAGAACGTTTACCCAAAGGGTAAATACTGGTCAAACACTCTCAGGGATAATAAAAATTAACGCTTCCTCTACACTAGCTCAGCAAACACTCCAGAGGATAGTACAGAGCAAATCTTCTTCTACACTGTCTCATCAAACACTTCCAGTGATGGTACAGAACAGTGTTAACAACTGAGTAAAGCCTCTTCTCCACTGTCCTTTCAAACATTCCCAGGGCAAGCTGAATAGTTCTGAGCTGCATTATTCGAAGAATGACAAATTCAGAGATTCTGAATTATACATTCCAGGAGAGACGATTGTCAGTGAAATGCTCCTGTTATAAGAAAAAATGACATACACCATCATGGATTAGGCAAGAAATTTGAAAGAAATGGATGACTGGCAATTTTAGCAACATTTTCTATAACTTTGGAGAGTAGAAGTTTCAGGAAAACAGATTGTGGCAAATTATCAAGACTATCTTCAAAATAAAGGGAAAATGGACCCAATTTCCAGGAAAGGATGATACTCTGGAAATAGAAATGAGTGAAGAGAGAGTCGTCTAATCATCTTATGTGAAACATATAAGATGATTAGAGGTTTAGATAGGGTGGACAGTGATAGCCTTTTTCCTAGGATGGAGAAAGCTAGCACGAGGAGACATAGCTTTAAATTAAGTGGTGGTGGTTATAGGACAGATGTCAGAGGTAGGTTCTTTACCCAGAGGGTGGTAAGGGTATGGAATGCCCTGCCTGCGTCAGTTGTAGATGCGCCAAGTTTGTTGGCGTTTAAGAGGTTAGTAGATAAGTTTATGGACGAAAAGGGAATGGTTTAGGTTAGAGGGTCACTGCTTGTTCCTAATTGGTCGGCGAAACATCGAAGGCCGAAGGGCCTGTTCTGTGCTGTAATGTTCCATGGTGGAAAGCAATTGTCTTATGTTCACATATTATCAAGACAATAGAAGGGAAACCAATTGGAGGTTTTATTGAAGTTAAGGGATAAAGCTGATAAATTAGAAAAAATGCTGGACCTCACTATCATGTTTGGTGATAATTGGTTTAGTATTTTATACTGCTACATAGAATCAATAGAGACTGATGTAACACATAAGTAACTCCCTTTATACTATTGCATAAAGCAATGAACGTGGATGGCACATGTGCATTCCCTCTTTATCATAACCCTGTTTATATTTGTATTTTGTTTATTTTGACATGTAAGGATCACTGTTTTCTAATGGGAGAGTGGTCCAATGCTTTGTTCCCATTCTTTGACCAAGTTGGTCTTAAACCTGGTTTGCAGAGGTACAAGAGTGGTTTCCAATGACTTAACCACTAATTGTGTTTCTAAGTCCATGTGATAATAAGAGACATCCCCTCAGTACCTCTGATTGGTAACAGAAGTGGAACATGTGGAAAACTGCAACACCTGAACTCCATTTAACAACAAGAATCCTGCAATTGATCACTTCTGCATATCTGTGAGTAAAGTAATAACTCAGTTTGATCAACTCCTATTTTATTCCTAACAATAAAAAGAACTTCCTTAATCCCTTAGTCTGAAAACTGTTAATACTGTTCCCGCCGGAGCTTTGCAATGGACAAGTCAAAGCAGACACTGACTTCCTGCAAACACATGAAGCTGTGCTGTTAGCATTCTTTTATAGTTCAATCTTTGTGATTGGAATTTAAATCTAATTTACCCCAATGAGATGAAAGTCAATACAAAACCAGAAAATGCTGGAAAATCTCAGCATGTCTGACCTACAAGTCAGGATGACCCGTCATCAGAGTTGGGACAAGAGTCAGATCTGTTCTGTCAATTGCAGAAGTCTGTTCACACAACACATGAAGCATCCTTTACACTGTCCCATCAAACAGTTCTTGGGTGGAGCTTAGGTAAGATGCAACAATAATGTGTATTTATCTCTTGAGTTATCTACTTAAAAGCGAGTCTGATCCATAGCACCACAATCTCTGTGACAGGTAGGGCAAGGAGGGATGTCTTGAATGGATTCCAGCTACAAAAGGGATTGAATCCCATCCTATTAGCACACTCTGATCCACACCAACTGTCTGCCCAATTGTTCTTCCACTCCATCCCCACCCAGCCACTCCACACCACTCCATCCACCTGTGGACAAAGGCGGGACTCCAGGACGGTAGTTTGCCTCCCTGGTGCAGGGGTGTAAGATGTTTCTGAGAGGGTAGAGGGAATTTTGAAGGGCGAAGGGACCCAGGCTGATGTAATTGTGCACAAAGGAGAGAAGGATACAGGAAGGAAGAGCAGGAAAATGTAGTCAGTTCAAGGAGTTGGGGGTCAGGCTGAAGAGCAGGGCCTCCAGGGTGGCGATCTCAGGGCTGCTACCAGAGCCAAGTAACAGTGGGGACAGGAATGATGAGACCCCACAGCCGAATGCATGGCTGAAGGACTGGTGTAGGGCAGAAGATTTTATATTTTGTAGATCATTGGGAAGTATTTGTGAGAGAAGAGCACCTGTGTAGGAGGGATGGGGAACATTTAAATGGGAAGGGCATGAATATCTCAGCTGGGAGGTTAGCTGGAGTGTTTCGGCAGGGTTTAAACTAGTATGGAGGCGGGGAGGGGCTGAGACCGCTAGCTCGGTAGGTAGTTGGATTGGGAGCGAGATGGGAGACGGCATAAGTTTGGATGAGAGGAAAATCACCAGGGAGAAGGAGGTTTTGAGTGGGCTTGGAGGTCTGGAGTGTGTCTGTTTTAATGTGAAGAGCATAACGGGAAAAATGGATGAACTTAAGGCCTTAATGTTCGCAAGGAACTTAGATGTGGTTACAATAACAGAGACATGGTTAAAGGAAGGGATCACTGGCAGCTAAATATTCCTGGGTATAAGTGTTTTAGGCATGACAGAGGAGGATCGAAAAGAGGTGGGGGAGTAGTGTTGTTACTGCAGAGAGAGGATAATATAGAGGAGTTAGCAATTGAGTTGCTGTGAGTGGAATTGAGGAATAGGAAGGGAGCAATTATTATGCTAGGGGTATATTATAGGCCACCCAACAGCCCGCAGGCAGTGGAAGAAGGTATATGTAAAGACATTTTGGATAGGCGCAGAAAGAATAGGGTTGTTGTAGTGGGAGGTTTTAATCTCCCTGGGGTGGAGTGGAAGGTATCTAGAGCTGGGGGTTCGGTCGGGGAGGAATTTGTAAAATATGTACTGGAAGGATCATTGGAGCAGTACGTAGCTAGTCCGACTAGAGAGAGGGCTATACTGGATTTAGTTCTGAGTAATGAGCCAGGGCAGGTGGTTGAGGTTATAGTAGGGGAACATGTGGCTAACAGTGACCACAATTCTGTCTACTTTAGGATACAAATGGAAAGAGATGAGTGCTGTCCTAATGGGAGCATGCTAAATTGGGGGAAGGCTAACTACAGTCGGATTAGGCAGGAACTTATGGAAACTGATTGGGAAAGGTTGTTTGAGGGTAAGTCCACATTCGGCATGTGGGAGAATGTTAAATTGGCAACACGGGCTCATTGGGCCGAAGGGCCTGTTTCTTGTGCTGTGTTGTTCTTTGTATCTTTGTACCTCTTTCTCAGAGTTGGAGTTCCAATTAATGTGGTAACTTTGGGAGACACTATGATGGTAATATCATTGGACTAGTAACCTAGAAGCCCAGGCGACACTAGTCCTAATCCCATCTGGAGGACTTTACATTCAATTAATCTAGTCTGATGATAAACACAAAACCACTGTCATAAAAATGTATTTGGTTCACTACTCTCTATTAGGGAAGGAAATCTGTCATTCTTACTTAGTCTGGCCTACATGTGACTCCAAATCCATGGCAATGTGGTTGACTCTTAAATTCCCTTTGAAATGGCTTAGCAAGCCAATCAGTTGTATCAAACAGCTAAGATGTCTAGAATGAATGAAACTAGATGGATCATCCAGCATCAACCTAGACAATGGAAACAACAACAGCAACCTCAGCCCTTGTTGATCCTGCAAAGTCCTCCTTACTAATACCTGGGGCTTGTGCCAAAATTGGGAGAACTTTCTCACATAGTAGTGTTGGGTTAACTGTACTTGAACCTTTTTTAACGTCATACAGACAAATCACATAGACTCTGCTTTAATTTATATCACAGTTTATTTGTTTTCCTTCTCTCTATTCACACAAAATTAAAGATCATTACCACTGCCTCAGCAAACACTCCCAGGCATTGTAGAGAGTAAATCTTCCTTTACACTGTCTGGTCAAACACTCCCAGGAATAGTAGAGTAACACTTCCTCTCAGGATAGTAAATCTTCCTCTACTCTATCTCAGCAAACACATTCCCGGGGATAGTACAGAGTAAATTTTCTTACACTATCTCATCAAACACTCTCAAAGATGGTACAAAATAGTGTTAACAACTGAGTAATGCTTCTTTTATATTGTCCGTCAAGTATTCCCAGGGACAGTACAGCACATGGTTAAATACTGAATAAAGCTTCTTCTACACTGTCCTTTCAAACACTCCTAGGGCAGTGAGAATAGTTCTGAGCTGTATTATTCTCAAAGTGATTGAGATGTTCAAATTCAGAGATTTTACAGGGGAGGCGATCACACAGTTTCTTTTTACAGTTTTCGCTAAGATTCTCTGGCTGCGCTCACCTGAAAAGTGGAGAATCCTGCCTGAGGTCAATGGACCTTTACATTGTTCGCCCCACCACCCACTACAATTCCCATGCTGGATGGGATGGGAGAATTCTGGCCTAAGTGTTCCAGAATTAAAGCTCAAATTTATTATAAATTCTAAATTCTCAGTTTATCACACACAGTATGATAGTATCTAATCATAGTTTTTAAAAGTTCGCTTCAAATATTACCCATCGAGGAGGAACTGGCCAAGTTCATTCCCATGAGGAAGAGTGTTGTCCTTCTTAAAGCTTTGAGCTCTGGATTCTCAGTCTTCTGCAATGATTGGAGCTGCTTGAGTAGCTGCCCCATCTTTGATAGGCTTCCTTTTATTCTTCATTGTTGAAAGGTGTGTTGAGAAACAGGATCCACAGACCTTTAGAGACACAAGAACTGATTAGGGACAGTCAGCATGGCTTTATGAATGGAAAATCATGTCTCACAAATTTGATTGAATAACCAAGAAGGTAGATGAAGACAGTTCAGTTGATGTTGTCTACATGGACTTTAGCAAGGCCTTTGACAAGGTACCACATGGTAGACTGTTGCATAAGGTTAAATCTCATGGGATTCTGAGTGAGTTATCTAAATGGATACAAAATTGGTTTCTTGACAGAAGCTAGAGGGTGGTTATAGAGGGTTGTTTTTCAAACTGGTGGCCAGTGACCAATGGTATGCCTAAGAGATCAGTGCTGGGTCCACTATTATATGTCAATTATAATAATGTTTTGGATGAGAATATAGGAGGTTAGTAAGTTTGCAGATGACGCCAAGATTGGTGGCATAGTGGATAGTGAAAAAATTTATCCCCAATTGCAAGGGGATCTTGATCAATTGGGCAGTGGGCTGATGAAGGGCAGTTGGAGTTTAATTTAGATAAATGCAAGGTGATGCATTTTGGTAAATTGAACCAGGGCAGGACTTACTCAGTTAACGGTAGGGTGTTGGGGAGAGTTACAAAACAAAGAGATTTAGAGGTACATGTTCATAGCTCCTTGAAAGTGGAATCACAGGTGAAAAGAGTGGTGAAGAAAGCATTCAGCATGCTTTGTTTTATTGGTCAGAACATTGAGTACAGGAGTTGGAACATCTTTGTGAAGTTGTACAAGATATTGATAAGGCCACACTTGGTGTATGGTGTATTCTGGTCACCCTATTATAGAAAGGCTATTGTTAAACTAGAAAGAGTGCCGAAAAGATTTACTAGGATGCTACTGGGACTTGATGGTTTGAGATATAAGACAAGGCAGGATATACTGGGATTTTTTTTCTCTGGAGCGTAGGAGGTTGAGGGGTGATCCTATAGAGTCTATAAAATAATGAGGGGCATAGATTAGCGAGATAGTCAATATCTTTTCCCAAAGGTAGAGGAGTCTAAAACTAGACGGCATAGGTTTAAGGAGAGAGGGAAAAAAAACCAAAAGTGTCCAGAGAGGCAATTTTTCTATGCAGAGGATGGTGAGTGTCTGGAACAAGCTGCCAGAGGTAGTAGTAGAGGCCGGTATAATTCTGTCTTTTAAAAAACATTTAGATAGTTACATTGGTATGGTGGATATAGAGGAAGTGGGCCAAATTGGGCAATTGAGATTTGCTTAATAAAATGGCGGCATAGGCAAGTTGTACCGAAGGGCCAACTGTAAATCTCTGTGACTCTATGATTGCTTTCTTTATATGTGGGTTAGCTCCAGACTCAATATTCTTCTCAATTATCAGTCACTGGTCCCTGAAGAAGAGAATACACCTTCAACTTCTTCCTTTGTTTCTGCAGGAGCAAAATCTGTTGGACCAAATTTTGGTCCAGTTTCTGTCTGGACCAAAATCTGTTGTTAATCAGCTCAGCTTGGTTAATCAAATTCAGGAATGCTTGGTCTCAGCTGTAGCTTGTTCCAATATCCAGTTTCTCTCTACTACTAACTCCTGCTTCCATGTTAGCCTCCTTTTCCCATCATGCATAGTTTGATCAATGTATATACGTGCTGATGTACATACTACATTCCCCCCTTTGATCCAGTGATAAACCAGAACAGTATCTCATAAACCTGGGCTTTCAAAGAACAAAGAACAGAGAAATGTACAGTATAGGAACAGGCCTTTCGGCTGTCCAAGCCTACGGCGATCATGATGCCTGCCTAAACTAAAACCGTATGCACTTACTGAGTTCATATCCTTCCATTCCCATCTATTCATGTGTTTAGCTGGTTGCCCTTTAAATGCCGTTCTCATCACCTTCTCAGACAGCATGTTCCAGATATTCATCACCCTTTGTGTAAAAATATTGCCTTGCACATCTCCTCTAAACTTTTCTCCATGCACCTTAAGTCTATGTCCCCTAGTACTTGATTTTTCTACCCTAGGAAAGAGCATCTGACTATCCACTTGGTCCATGCCGTTCATAATCTTTTGATCTCTATCAGGTTATCCCTCAATCTCCATCATTCCAATGAGAACAAACTGAGTTTGTCCAACCTCTCCTCATAGCTAATATCCTTCCGACCAGGCAGCATCCTGGTAAACCTTTTCTTGTGCCTTCCCCAAATCATCCACATCCTTCTAGTAATGTGGTGACCAAAATTGTACAAAATATTCTTAACTAAGGTTCTATACAGCTGCAACATGACTCACCATTCTTTATATTCAATGCCCTGACCAATGAAGGCAAGTATACTGTATACTTTATCCATCTGTGTTGCAATTTGCAGAGATCAGTGGACATATATGCGCAGATCTCTCTGCCTGTCAATACTCCTAAAGGCTCTACCATTTATGGTATAATTCCTACATGCATTGGATCTTTCAAAATGCATTATCTCACACTTGTCCAGATTAAACTCCATTTGCTTTTCTCTGCCTAAATCTCCAACTGATGTATATCTCGCTGTATCCTCTGATAATCCTCTTCATTATCCATAACTCCACCAATTTCTGTGTCATCTGCAAACCTACTAATCAGTTCAGTTACATTTTCCTCCAAGTCATTTATATATACTACGAACCACAAAGGTCCCAGAATTGATACCGCTAGTCACAGCCTTCCATTCAGAAAAGCACCTCTCCACTGCTACCCTCTATCTTCTATGGCCAAGCAGTTCTATATCTGTATCGCCAGCTCTCCTCTGATCGCATGTGACTTTACTCCTTATACCATGAGATACCTTGTCAAAGGCTTTAATGAAGTTCATGTATACAACATCCACTGTTTTTCCTCATCGATCATATTCGTCACTTCTTTGAAAAACTCAATCAAGTTAGTAAGGTATGACTTCCCCTTCACAAAACCACGCTGTCTATCACTAATAAGTCCACTTATTTCCAAATATCAATAAATCCTGTCCCAAAGAATCTTTTCCAGTAATTTCCTCATCAGCTGATACGCTGCAGGAAAGGATGTCCCGAGGTATGGTACATTGGGGAGACCATGCAGATGCTACAACAATGGATGAATGAACATCTCTCATCAATTAGCAGGGAAGAATGTTCTCTTCCTGTTGGGGAACACTTCAGCGGTCAAGGACATTCAGCCTCTGATCTTCGGGTGAATGTTCTCCAAGGCAGCCTTCATCACACAGGACAATGAAGAGTCATTGAGAGAGACTTAAGTGGATGGCCTCAACCAGGATTTTGGGTTCATGTCATACTATCTGTAACGCCCGTGACTTGCCTGGACTTGCAAAATCTCACTAACTGTCCTGTCTGGAGACCATACATATCTCTTTAATCTGTGCTTAATGCTGTCTTCACTCACATTGTCTGTACCTTTAGAGCTTGAATAGCTGTAAAGACTCGCATTCCAACCATTATTTTGTAAATTGAGTTTGTGTCTTTATATGCCCTGTTTGTGAACAGAACTCTCACTTACCTGATGAAGGAGCAGCACTCTGAAAGCTAGTGGCTTTTGCTACCAAATAAACCTGTTGAACTTTAAACTGGTGCTGTGAGACTTCTTACTGTGTTTGCCCCAGTCCAATACCAGCATCTCCACATCATGACATTCCCATATGGCATTTTCTGGAATGTGAGCCAAGTCCAATCTTGATTCAATGGATTTGGTGTTTTAACAGTCTACATCCTATAAGAACAATTAATCACTTCATTTTGATAGCTCCTTCAATTGTCAGCATTCTCCACTTGATACATTACTGAATAAGTTCACCAATTCAGTGAGTCCGAAATTCTGACCTAGTGCAAATAGTGAGGACAACAAGTGACTCCATACTGCACTATCCTGTTATTCTACAACAGATCAAGATAGCACCTGTATCACAGAGTTTTACAATTTCCCTGATATGTACTTAGGCTAAATCTCTGGGGCATTCTTTTCTTTCTCTGTGATATCTGGATTGGCCACTGGCGTGGCATCTATTGGATTAGTTGAGGCACAGCAATGGTTTGTATGGGGGGAGATGGGCAGCACAGTGGCACCATGTTTCACATTGCTACTTCACAGCATCAGGGCCCAAGTTCAATTGCAGCCTTGGGTGACTGTGGAGTTTGCACGTTCTCCCTTTATCTGCAAGGTTTCCTCCAGCTGCTCCCGTTTCCTCCCATGGTGAAAAGATGTATAATTTAGGTGGATTAGCCATGCTAAATTGCTCCTGAGTGTCCCAAGATGTTAAAGTTAGGGTGATTAGCAGGGGAAATACATGCAGATGAGGATGGGGCGGGGACAGTAGTTTGGGATGCTCTGTTGGAGTCAATGCGGATACAATGGGCCAAATGGCCTCCTTCTGCACTGTAGGCATTCTATGAGTAACTGGTGGGATGACAGAAGGGAGGGAAGGTTCGGACCTTCTCCCACATCTAACATCACGTGATGCTGATGGGATTGTGGTAATAGATTGTGGTAAACCAAATAGTAAACCAAATAATGGGTTACACAGAGGGACTGCCTTCTCAACAATTTTGTAAGGCCACAAATACTTTGGAGACAAGAATGTATTGGCTGGTAAACTCATAACAGCTTCTATCATTGTCAAACCATCAACAAAAATTTATACCCACATATTTCCTCTGTCACCACCCTTGCCTCCTTTTGGTTCTGACACAAATGGTCCTTTGAGATCGTGGGCTAAGAAGGCAATAAAGGGGAGAAGATGAAATATGAGTGTGAGCTGGCTAATAATATAAAAGAAAATAGGAAGAGTTTTTTTCAATCTATAAAAGGTTAGAGGAAGGCAAAAATAGCCATTGGACCACTGGAAAATGAAGCTGGAAAAGTTATGATAGGAAACAAAGCAATGGCAGAGGAATTGAATAGTTACTTTGCGTCATTCTTCACGTGGAAGACACCAGTGGAATGCCAGAGCTCCAGGAGAGTCAGGAGGCACAGTGAGTGCAGTGGCCATCACAAAGGAGAAGGTTCGGGGGAAAGTGAAAGGTCTGAAGGTGGATAAGTTGCCTAGACTGGAGAACTACGCCGCAGGATTCTGAAAGAGGAAAGCTGAGGAAATTGTGGAGGCATTAGTGATGATCTTTCAGGAATCACTGGAGGCAGAGAGGGTACAGAGAACTGAAAAGTAGCAAATACACCACTGCTGTTTAAGACTGGAGGGAGGCAGCAGATGGGAAATTTTAAACTGGTTAGCCTGACTTTGGTTATTACAAGATTTTGGAGTCCATTATTAAAGATGAGATTACAGAGCATGTGGAAATGCATGATAAAGTAGGACTGAGTCAGCACGGTTTTATCAAGGGAAGATCATGTCTGACAAATCTGTTAGAGTTTTTGAGGAGCAACAAGGAAGTTAGATAAAGGAGAGTCGGTGGACGTGATTTATTTAGATTTCCAGAAGGCCTTTGACAAGATGCCACATAATGAAGTGCCCATGGTGTTAAGGGTAAAACCCTGGTTTGGATAGAGGGTTGGCTGAGTGGCAGAAGGCAGAGAGTGGGGATAAAGGGGTTTCATGGAAAAGGTTAGACAGGTCGGGTCTGTCTTGATTGAAGTTTTGAATTGAAACATATAAAATCCTGATGAGGTCTTGACAGAATGGATGCTGAAAGGATATTTTCTTTTCTGACACTCCCAATATACTTTGATTCCCCTGTTAATCATGGCATTATCTACCTCTGCTTTGAAGATATTTAATAATGCTGGCTCCATCACTCTCTGGGGAACAGAGTTCCAATAGACTCACAACCCTCTGAGGAAAAGAAACTCTCCTCATCTCTTTCAAATGGGAGGCCCTTCACTTTTAAACTGTGTGTCTATCTACCCCACAAGAGGAAACTTCCTTTCAGTATTCACTCTGTGACGCCTCCTCAGGATCTTATATCGTTCAATAAGATCACCTCTCATTCTTAAAACCTCCAATGAATACAGCCCAACCTGTGCAATCTTTCCTCAAAAGATAATCCCATCATCCCTTTATCCCATGAATGAATTGAGTGAACCTTCTCTGAACTGCTAATGCAATTATATTCTTTCTTAAATAAAGAGAACAAAACTGTACATATTAATTTAAATGTGGTCTCAGCAACAACCTGTACAAATGTAGTAAAATTTCCTTATTTTTATATTCCATCTCCTTTGCAATAAACAACAACATTCCATTTGAATTTCTAATTACTCACAGTTCTGCATACCAGATTTTTGTGATTCATGTAACTCAAATCCTTCTGTACTCTCAAGTTTTACATTCTCTCTCCATTTAAATAATATACTGCTTTACTGTTTTTCCTACCAGTGGACAAGTTCAAGTTCATATCTTCCCTCATTATGCTCCATCAACCAACTTTTAGTCTACTCTCTTAACATATCTATAGCCTTTTGCAGACCCCGTATGTCCTCTTCAGAACTTACTTTACTACCCATCTTTGTGTCATCAGCAAATCTAGCTACTTCATCGAAGCCATTGATATAGCCTGAAAATAATTCCGGCCCCAGCACTGATCTCTGTAGCATTCCACTTGTCACATCTTGCCAATAAAAAAATGATTTATTTGTATCTCTTGGTTTTCTGCTGCTGACCAATCCTCTAACCATTCTAATATATTACTCCCTACACCATGAGTTCTTACTTTTTTTTTAACGTGATACCTTGTCAAATGCCTTCTGGAAATCTAAGTACACCATATCTACAGATTTGCCTTTATTTACATTGCTTGTTATTTGCTAAAAGAACTTCAGTAAATTAGTCAAACACAATTTTTCTTTCACAAAGCCATGTTGACTCAGTCTGATTGCATTTAGCACTGCTGCCTCAGAGCACCAGCGACCGGGTTCTATTCTGGCCTTGGGCCACTGGCTATGTGGCATTTGCATGTTCTCTGCATTTCTGCATGGGCTTTCTCCAGATCCTCTGGTTTCCTCCCGTGCTCCAATGATGTGCAGGTTCAGTTGATTGGCCATGCTAAATTGCCCCTTAGTGTCAGAGGGATTAGCAGGGTAATACCTGGGGTTATGGGGATACGGCCTGGCTGGGATTTTGGGTCAGTGCAAACTCGAAGGGCCAAATTGCCTTCTTCTGGATTGTAGGGATTCTATGATTCTACAAATTGCCCCTTAGTAGTCAAAGATGTGACTTAGTAATGTTAAATGCACACGGTTAGGGGAATAGGGTCAAGACATAATAGAGTTATTATAGACTTTTTTTGGACCAAATGGCCTCCTTCTGCACTGTAGGGCTTTTATTGTTCTATGGTTTCTAAGTGCAATCTTCAATAATAGATATCAATATGCTAATCTGTCTGTAGTTTCCTGTTTTTGTCCTCTTCAGTTCTTGAATGGAGGAGTCACGTTCACTATTTTGCAATCTGATAGGACCTTTCCAAAACCTAGGGAATTTTGGAAAATTAAAACCAATATGTTTACTATCTCATTTCTTTATAGATCCCAGGCTGGTCAGATTTTATTTCTAATAATTTTCTCAGAACCTTGGTGATTATCAATGTTTTTCCCTTTCATTTCCTGATTCAGAATTAATTCTGGAATGTCAATTGTAATTTTTAGAGTGAAGACAAATATAAAATGTCTGTTCGATTTATCCCCCATTTCCTTATTTGCCATGATTAATAAGTGATTCTTTGCATACTCTATTACTTTTTAAAATACCTTACTACCTGATTTTATATTTCTAGCCAGCACTGTCTCACGTTGCAATGTCTGGCTCAGTATAATTCTCATTTTGCACCTGCTGTGACAAAGCCCTCCCACTAGATGGGGACCAAGAGTTTCATTTCAAAACCAGAATCAGGAGTGAAGTGAGCAATGAAGAAGGAGCGACTGCAACTGAGCCAGAGAGTGGGAGCTGAAAGGTGAAGACAATATCAGGGGCATTCTGTGAAAAGAAAGTCTGTGGATTTAAAGTGAAACCGATAGCAATAGACAGATATACTTTACTCACAATATTAAAATAAAACCATACTAACGAAGATTGGTGTGACTAGGTCTGTGGCAGATAATGAAGAGACAGAAGGGAAAACCTCTTTGATCTCATCCTCACTAATCTACTTGTTATAAATGCGTCTTTCATGACAGCCTCAATAGGAGTGACCACCTCACATTCCTTGTGGAGACAAAGTCACATCTTCACATTGAGGATACAGTCCATCATGTTGGATCGCAATGAATGCAAAAATTGAGGTTGACCCACAGTTAGTATTCTGAAGTGGCCAATATTTTCATAGAATCATAGAATCCCAACAATATAGAAGGAGGCCAATGGCCCACCAAGCTTGCACCAATAAGACTCTATTTCCTTAAGTTTATATATTTACCCTGCTAAACCCCTAACACTAAGGGACAATTTAAGCAAGTCAGTTCACCAACACCTTCGCAAGGGCAATGAATGATTGCTACATCCCATGGAAAAAATAAAACAAAGGAAGAAGAGTTTGTCCTTCATCTTGTGACCATTGAAAAGTTTCAAAATATTTTGCATGAAACTGGCAAGTTATGAGTTTAGATAAATATTTTACAATCATGTTTTATTCATAAAGGTCAAACTCTCACAAAAATACAGGAACAAAATAATGGATGGCTGCTACCATGTGGGAATTACAGCAATTAATTGTGGATTTTGTTTATAGCTGACGATTGTATTTAGAGATTGGATTATTTTTAGTCAACCTTTGAACATATAGGCCAGAATGTCACAGGAATAGGAGCGGGTGAGGGGCGGAATATTATGGTTTTGGGCTGAGCAAGATAGTAAAATGCCGCCCATAGAGTATTTTTTGTTTACAGAAATGCGATTATTAAAGACACTTTGCTAATAAATGTGGTTCCTGAATCTGCAGGATCTGCGCTTGTTCCATTTGAAGGTATTTAATATAGAATGGACTCCAATATGGTACAAATACTTCTGTTTGGCATTTAACCTTAATTAAATAAGACATTTTACTGATAACATGGTTTTTCAAGTTTTCTTATGTTATTAGCTTTATCAGTTTGAGGACTGTAACACACTTGATTACAACTTTGCCTGCGTTTAATTGAATTGCCATCATGATCTTAATTAGAACTTTTTACTGACGGTCTAATAAATGAATCCCTCATGATCCATATTTCACAGCAGGCAAGGCTTATCTCTTTCCAGAATGAATGCTAAATGTTCAAGATGAACGATCTTCTTACAGTTGTTTTTCACAAATCCTCCGTCTTATATAAGACACATAGAATCATAGAGTAGAACCACAGAATCCCTACAGTGCAGGAGGAGGCTATTTGGTCCATCGACAATCTCACCCAGGCCCTATTCCTGGAATCCCACACATTAACTCTGCTAACCTTCTTGATACTAGAGTCAATTTAGCATGGACAGTCAACCTAATCTGCGTATCTTTGGATTATGGAAGGAAACCGGAGCATCAGGAGGTAATCCACATGGACATGGAGAAAATGTGCAAATTCCAAACAGACAGTGACCCGAGGCTGGAATTGAACTGGGGTCCCCTGTGAGGAGCAGTGCTAACCACTGTGCCACTATGCCACCTTGGATCAGTTCCTCTATTGGTTTATATATCCTTCCGACCAACTATTCACCTCAGATTTGAACATATTAAAAATGCTATCAATGTAAACGTAGGTCAGAGCTCATGAAGAGTGGCAATCACAGTCAGATTGCCATTCTGCTCCTTCTTACTCATTCTAGAAGCAGGAGTGCCCGACCTAATTCAGCCTGGGTGGAAAAGGTGTGGCGGATTCTCTTTTTCAGTGCAGGAGAGTCAAATAAAAATGGGGGAGGCTAGGGGGGGTGGAACCAATGGGAGAAGGGGATCAGTTAATCGAAGAGGGGATTGGATCACCGATGAGATCGGGTCAGATTTTTCAACGGGGCTGGTCAGGTGCTTGGTGAGGTGGCTTGAATGATTAGGGCATGGGATCAGATCACTGGGGAGTTTCAGATGGTCAGTGGTAAGGAGATTGGGTGATCAATTGCTAGGAGTTAAGTGATCAGTAGTGATGATCTGTTGTTTATTGGGGAGGTTGGCTGGTCAGTGGGTGTGAGTTGAATGTTCTTTGGAGGGTGATAAATGGTTAGTGGGGATCTTGGGGGCAGCTGGTCAGTGGAAGGGGATCGGCTGGTCAATAAGGGTTGGTCAGCAATAGGGTCTGGTAATCAGATGAACTGTGGAGTTAGTTAGAGAGGTGTGGAAGTAGTTGGGGATGAAGGTTATCCAGAGGTGTGGGATAGTCCAGTGATGGGGGTTGTCATGGGAGTGAATGGGGTCAATGCTATAGTTATCAAAGAAGTTGAAGCAGTTTAATTCTTGCTTTTCCTGGGCAACTATACTGCTATGAGAATCTGAAATATCCAATTTCAATTTAAATCATAATTTTGGATGGTTACTCATGCAGAATAATTGCAAAGTAGAAGTTGGAATTTCCTGGGAAATTTCCATGCAGTCCTTAGTGGGGACTTCCAAAGGATTCTTCCGAGCATTTTCTGGAGTACCTCCCAGTTGTTACCCTCGGAGGTCAGAAGAATCTAGCTGAATACGTTTTAAAAACTTGAATAACACAATCCTTCTAAATCCACGCTGAGCAATAACAATTTGATGTACTGGTGTCCAAGTGGTCTTTGCAGAGGACACTGTCCTGATACCTCTACCTCTCCTCCCATTTAAACTAATTAATAACATTTCAGGCAATGTATTCCCTGTGATCGAATACTTTGTTTCAGAAAAGGAGTCAACTATGTAAATCCAGACATAACTGCATTGCTACCCAAGAAAGAATATCCATATAAAATTCACACGTTATTCAAAAGCATCAGTTGAGTAATTACAAAATCAATGATCTGATAGATGTGGACCGATATCTACTATCTCCAGTTTGTTAACATTCCCAAGTATACAAAAGAATAAGAACAACAAACAGGAGAGAGGAGAAGTCATTCTCTCTTTGGAGAAATGCTCCTCAACCTAATTCCACCCTTCCAGTGGGGCAGCTTGAATGTCTCGACAACTCGTTCTTTCTCTACAACTTTAATGAAATTAATTATTTTGTTCTCTGATCAAATTCCCAAAGGCTTCCTTTAAAATGTTATCTGCCATTTGTGTGAAGCCTAGTTAATGAGGAAATATTATCCTCAATTAAATCGTTGAATTTGTTGCTAACTATAAGGCCTTGTAAACAGGTTCTCTAACAATTTACTGGCAAGAAATACTTGTTTCAAACAGCTAATTTAGCAAACAAAGCTGCCTTTCTATGTGACTTTTGCTGCTTACTGCTCAGTTATTTAAGTGGAATACACACTCCAAGGGTAAGGAAAGAAACACTGCTTTCTATAAGAACATGCAGATTATGGTCAGTGGGAGAGCAGATAATTTCTGTATATGACAGGATCCAGAATATTACTGCAATGTTTTCTCCTCTGGCTTCACACAATTACCTCTGATGTCTGACAATTACCTATCCTTGACCTCCTCCAATTTCTCATTCACATGCTGTCCCTCAGCAACATGTCAGTTTCCACACTTGACAACCAGCTCTACCTCACCATCATGTCATTCCACACTCCCCACTATCTGTAGAGTACATGTCTGATATCCAATACTGGATGAGTAGAGATTTCCTCTAACTAAATATTGCAAAGACCAAATCTTTCAACGGAATTTTCCATGCATTCCAGCCAGCAGGATTGTCCAGTTCTGCTGTTGACAAGCTCCTGTAGCATGTTCCTGGTGAGTAAAGAGTGCAAAACATGAGAAATCCATTGACAGCGGCTGAATGGGAAGACCCCATTACTGGTCTACCTTGGTCACTGCAAAACAGGTAGTGGGCAGGTGGTGGGGTGGAACTTTCCAGCTATTGTCTTCAGTCCCCATCACACCTTTTCTTCCTAGCTACCAATTTCACTTTTTTCCCTGCTAACTGTCTGAGGCTGATCCAAGATATTTAAGTACTCTAATTCTGGCCTCCTGAGCATTCCTTATTATAATTACTTCAGTATTGATGACTGAACCTTCAATTGTCTGCGTAATAATCTCTGGATCATTTCACTATAACTCTCTGCCTTTCTATCCCCCTTTTCTCCTTTTAGAAGTTCCTTAAAAACTTCATGACCATACTTTTGGCCAACTGCTCAAATAGTGGCATGATGGCACAATGTTTGGTGCTATTGCCTCATAGCGCCAAGAACATGGATTTAATTCCTGCCTTGGGTGACTATCTATGTGGAGTTTGCACATTTTCCCTGTGTCTGCGTGGGTTTCCTCTGGGTGCTCCAATTTTCTCCCACAGTCCAAAAATATGCAGGTTAAGTGGATTGACTGTGCTAAATTGCCCCTTAATATCTATAGATGTGTAGATTAGGTGGATTAGTCATGATAAATGTGTGGGTTATGGGAATAGGACAGAAGAGAGGGTCTGGATGGGATGCTCTTTTGGACATTCAGTGCAGACTTGATGGGCTGAATGGTCTGTTTCTGTTCTGTAGTAATTCTATTGCAGTTTCTAAAATGTACAGGTTAGGTGGATTGGCCATGTTAAATTGTCACCTAATTTTAAGAGAATAGTGGGATAACTGTGTGAGTTGCAGGGAATTGGGTGGAGGTGGTCCTGGTAAGTTGCTCTGTAAAAGAGTTGGTGCAGGTTCAAAGGGCTGAATGACCTTCTTCTGCTCTGTAAGAATTCTATGACTCTATAAATATCTCCGCGAGTGGCTCAGTATCATAATTTGTTTTATACTGCCTGTGTAGCACCCTGGGCACTATATTAATACTAGTTGTTTTGAATTGCATTTGCATTGGCAGACAGCTACAGAAGGTCATTTTGAAAATGTATGTACACATCCTTTTTCTTGATTTCTTATGAGTAAATTAATTATTGACTGTCTCTCAGTTTCAGAATGACTCAAGGTCACAATTTTCTGTCTTGGATCTTCATGAGACTGAACAGACTGACTCTTAACCCACTTATATTTTGGCACATGGGACAGGACATTCTAGGAAGTAGTGTGCAGAGCGAATGGTTTGCTTCCTTTTCTTTCGTTCCTACCTCTGCCTCATCAATAAGAAGTTGTGACCTGAAGCTTGATGCCACTTGTTGGACAAGTTATTGCCAATCTTGACAACATGTTGGAAGTTCCATCCAGTCATTAATATAAATGTTGCTGTGCTCCAAGGAGAGCTTTAGGAGGTCTTTAAAGCATTTTTTTAAATTCTCCTCTAGAAATTGGCTATTTGAGAGTTGAGAAAATAGAACCTTACCAGGAGAGATGCTTTATGGCCTCCCAGACAGAGCGCTCAGTCGATTGAAGTTGATTTTGCAGCTCTTTTGCAGTGATAGCTGCTCTATGTATCAGCAGTACATAACAGCAACTGCAAAATTCCACCAGCAATGCCTCAGCTGCATCCTCCAGATTCAATGGGAGGTTTGTTGAACAAATACTGATGTCCTTCTTGAAGTTTGCTGTTGCTGTTATGTATTGCTGATACACAGTCCAGCTCTCATTGCAGTACAAGAGTATGGTAAAGAGGACTGTTCCGAATACCAGGACTTTCATTGACTTGTGGAGGTCTTTGTTATCAAACACTCGCTGGGATATTTTGTAGAAGGCTGGGCTAGTGAAGATGATGCTGTGTTTAATCTCCTTGTCAATGGTGGCCTTTTGAGATGACAATCAAGGTATGGAATGTGCTCAACATGTCCCAGAATTACTCTGTCAACATATTCTTTTGATTTGAGTGAAAAAACATCAAAAAATCAAACAACAATGATAGGGATTGACAGCTCCTTGTGGGGCACTGTAACTCGAATAAAATATCAAAAGGAAGATTAAATTAAAATGTCATTCTCGGGGATGATGGTGATGATGGTAATAATGCATTCCCAGCCCCTGCAGTTCCCGCTGGGCATGCAAAGCCTGAAAAATGTCCATGGATGCCACACGCTTCCTCATCAAGGATACTCGGCCACAGATGTAATCGCGGTACAGGGGCAGACAATCAAGTCGGATAATCCATGAATATATAAGGGGGATGAACTATTTAGCTGACTGAGGTTGATGTATGAGTTTGGTCTTTGCAACATTCAAGGACAGGTGAGTTTCTTGCATGCACAATTGAAGAGCTCGTGAGTGCTTTACAAATCTGCATATTGACACTACAGTCATTCGTAATTTAGAGCTCCTGTATAAGTGGTGATCAGTTTAGATTTAGCACAGAGGCCACAGAGGTTAAAGAGCACTCCGAATGGGCAATATTTAATGCTGACACCAGAGTTGCATCTTTGATGATTTTCCTCCTCCAGCTCTTCCTGTTCTACCAAAATCTTGTGTAGGTTTCACTTGGGTGAATTAACGCACAATATCTATTACTCAGGGTTTCACATATACATTAAGAGAAAGCAAACGAAATCTCGAAACTTCTTTTGTAATAAAAATTTGATTAAAAATGTAAACTTGTATCCTGTAAAGAATTGCATGACATTTAACAAGGGAAGTCTGTCCAAAAATGAATTGCAAGACAGAAAGAGCAAATAAAATAAGCTGGGGTCAACTGCAGCTGCAAGAATCTATCAATGGACTAGTCAGGTTGGTGGATTGTGGCAAACGGAGTTCTATCTGGGATAAAGCAGCGAAAAGCTGACAAGACAAGGGATTACACAATAAGCTGTTGGTTACTAAGAACTGCAGAGAAATGGAGGGTCTTTGAAAAGCAAATCTACAGATCCTTGAGGGTGGTTGGACAGATGGAAAAGGAGGCCAAGAAGGCATAAGATACTTGTTTTTACTAGTCAACGTAAATAACATAGGAGCAGATTATGCTCGAGCAGTGTAAAAAAACTTGTTAAGCCGCAGATGAAGTATTGCATGCAGTTCTCATTGCCATACTGTAGGAAACATATGACTACACCAGAGATGATATAGTGAAGATTGATAAGAATGTTGCCTGGATTGGAGAATTTTAGTTTATGAAGAAAGATTGTGTCACCTAGCGTTGTTTTAGCTTCAGTGGAGGAGACTGAGTATTTAATTTCAATTAAATACTAATTGAAGTATATAATATCATGTGGGGTCTAGATAGAATAGATTAGAAACAGCTCTTCCCATTGTTTGAGGGGCACATAACCGGGGGGGTAAAGCTAAGGAAAGAATTAGGAGGAAAAACTAGAGGAAAATATTTTCATCCAGAGGATGGTGAGGACCTGGACCTCGCTGTCTTAGAGGATGATAGAGCCAGAAACTCTTATAACATTAATACATTTTTGGATATACATTTGAAGTGCTATAACCTACAAGGCTACAGGCAAGAACTACAAAGTGGGATTAAGCAGCCTGGTTCTTTAGTGGCCATTGCAGACGCTGGGGCTGAATGGCTTCCGCTGTGCTGTAAATTTCTATGTTTCTATGATACATTTTGACCTTAGCTAACAGTGTAAACAGTGTAGAAACTTGATCAGATACTTGTGATATATTTTTCTTGATTTCCACCAATTTCAATGGAACTGAAAATTGAAGGGAATACCATGGGCCATCTTACAATATTGTTAAGATTATGCAGTACAGTCAAAATTATGCCAAGTGACCCAACTAAAATTTCAGATGTGGCCCATTTCATACAAGAGGATGAATACCTGATCCCATCTGGCTTTAGTAAATGACAAGCAATTGGGCTTCATTCCAAGTTCCTGTAACCTTTCAAAAAGCTACAGTTCTCTGTTTACAGCAAGAGATGGACAATATTCAAACTTGGACTCATAAGTGGCAAGTAACATTTGTGCCACCCAAGTGCCAGGTAATGACTATCTTCAACAAAAGAGAATTTAACCATCTTTCCTTCACATTCAATAGCATTACTATCAATGAATATTTCAGTATCAAAATCCATTGAACTAGACCAGCTACATAAATACTGAGGCTACAAGAGCAGGTCAGAAGCTAAGAATTCAACGATAAGCAACTCACCTCCTGACTCCTCAAAGCTGGCCCACCATCTGCAAGGTGGAAGTCAGGAGTTAATGGAATACTCTCCACTTTTCCTGGGAATCAATCGATTTCTATGGGCTGTCCAACATATTTTATGGCTCACCTGTCTTACATTTGAGCTTCTGGGGATCTTCCATGAATGTCTGTATAAGCTGTGTGTGTTTATTGATGTGTTTTTTTTACATCCACAGGTGATTCGGTCCACCTTGTTGGCCAACAAGAGGCATGCACACGGTGGGTCGTGCGAGGGCTGCTCTTGAATGTTGCGTTGAGAGTTGCCTAGTGCTTCACATCGTTAGTTTACGCTTAAACTGGACCAACTGACGGGCAACACAACAGCTCAGTGATGATTACTGTTTGCTATGCAGATACAGGGACCCGGGTGAGATCTCCAACTTGGGTCAGTACCTGTGGGAGTTTGCACATTCTCTCCTTGCTTGCGTGGGTTTTCTCCAGGTGCTTCAGTTTCCTCCCGCACCCCGAAAATATGCTTTTGGGCTGATTGGTGTAAACAAATTGTCCCTAAATTAGACCTCCTTAATCTGGCACACATATAATTCTCTAAATTTGTACACTTTTATTGTGGAGTCCAAGAGGCATAGACGAAAGTCATAAGTGGAAGAAGGATTGGAATGAGGCACTCACTGAATGTTAAAATGGTGGTGTGGGCTTGTAGGGCCAAAGGGCCTGTTTCCTGTGCTGTGTTGTTCTTTGTTCTTTGGTCTTTATCCATTCTGGTCATGCCCACACACCATAGCAGCAGTGTGTACCATCTAGAAAAAGCACTGCAGCAACTCATCAAAGCTCCTCAGATAGCAACTTCCAAACCTATCACTGTAACACCTACAAGAACAAGAACATTTAGAAACACCACTACCTGGAGTTTCTCCTCCAAGGCACAAGCGTTCCTGACTTGGAAATGTATCACTATTCCTCCACTGGCATGAGTCAAAATCCTAGAGCTCCCTCCTTAAAAGCACTGGGAGTTTATCTGCAGTGGTCCAAGAAGACAGCTCGTCACCACCTTCTCAAGGGCAATTGGGAGTGCTGGCTAGCGACACCCACATTCTATGATCGAATGTAAGAAAAACATGTCACAAACTGCTTCAGCTGGTCTGCTGTGCAGATAGGAGAACTGGGCTTTGCCAAGCAAGAGCACTTAACAAGGTATTTGACTGCTGGCCAGGTGTCTTATTTCCACTGAACCTCTTCTATTCCTGCAAATTAGCCTTGGGACCAAAAATAAACACTGTCTTAGTTTCAAGAACCAGCAAATAAATCAGAATGGAAAAGGAATATCCATTCAGTGAAATGTTAAATGCGCATTTACATCAGAACTTTGTTTGGAATTATCAGGATCAATTATTGTTTGAAAATTTTAGATTAAATTAACATTAAGGTCAGCATTCCACATTGGTGTGATAGGAACAAATTGGAAGAGGAAACCTTAACGAAAGTTTTAGCTTGTGTTTCTGGGACTGCACCATAAAACATGGGACAACATGTCTATCATTGTCGCTGGAATGTACCCTGACGTGAAAATATTGGGCTGCAAACTTAATGATGTTCTTGCATGTCATCATACATAATGATGTTCTTGCATGTCATAATTACATTATTAGTTATCTCCAGTGCTGGATACAGAAGCTCAGTAAATCTTTGCTTAAAAATCTGACACAACGTAAAAGGAGATTATTCCACAATCAAAATCCACAAACACTCCTACTATAGCTGGGTACTCTCTAAAATTGGGTAGCTTCTTTTCAAAATGATTATGCAAGGCCAAACATGACTGGACACACCAGGATTTTTTTGTTCTGTCCTAGTGGACATTCATTTCCCCGTCCTTTTTGATTGATACTTCTGTAGCAGACTTTGACTTTCCATCCCATTTCCTTTACTGGTCTTCACCTCCCAATAACAGCGACCGTAGTTCACTCCCGTAGAGCAGATGACCTACTGTTTGCCATTAAATCTGCGTAGATTCTCTTGGTATGGGTAAGTATCTGAAGATCCCAACACAATGCCATTACTGTTCAAAAGAATGAGGGAGGGATCCAATATCAGAGTCTGTCCATCTATGAATTAAAGGAGAAATCAAAACGTATCATAATTATTCACCCTTGCTAGAGAGACTGGAGATTTTAAATACAGTGGGAGAAATGAAAATAATACTTTGTTCCTTGTTCCTGGCAGAGTAACTGAGAATTTCAAGAGTTAGTCCATCTTCCATGTTACTCCAGTCTATTTCTAAGTGTTTTCACATAAATGAGCCCAGTTGCCATGTTCAAATCTATATGTGCATTGCTGAAAGACTTCCATTGAAGGTGCAAGTCCAAAGACAGGAACATTAGTACTGTAGTGGAGCAGAGAATTCAAGTGACAAGTGACAGGGAGTTCTGGGTTGTGCATGAGGACAGAAAAGACACTACTCGGTGTGATGATTACCTAACTCCATTTCACATCATTGATTAACATAAGCTATACAGGCCATTCAACCAGCTGGTCCATTCCAGCATTTATGTTCCTCTCCCCATCCTCCTCATCTAACTCTGTCTGCCATCTTTCTATACCTTTTTCCCTTATATGCTTATCTAGCTTCCACTTCAGTGTATCTTTACTGTTCACCTTACCCATTCCCTGTGATCGCAAGTTCCATCTTTTTATCAGTTGAAAGGTTTGGCTTATAGAACATAGAACATAGAACATTACAGCACAGAACAGGCCCTTCGGCCTTCGATGTTGTGCCGACCAAAATAAAAAGCAATGCCCCTCCAAACTAAACCATTCCCTTCTCTTCCATATACTTATCAATTAACCTCTTAAACGCCACCAAACTTGGCGAATCTACAACAGCTGCAGGCAGGGCATTCCACTCCCTAATCACTCTTTGAGTAAAGAACCTACCTCTGATATCCGTCCTATAACTCATACCCCTTAATTTAAAGCTGTGTCCCCTCGTGCTAGCTTTCTCCATCCTAGAAAAAGGCTATCACTGTCCACCCTATCTAAACCTCTAATCATCTTATATGTTTCGATTAGGTCCCCTCTTAGCCGCTCCTTTCTAACGAAAACAATCTCAAATCCCTCAGCCTCTCTTCATAAGACCTGCCCTCCATACCAGGCAACATCCTGGTAAACCTCCTCTGTACCCTCTCCAATGCCTCACATCTTTCTTATAATGTGGGGACCAGAACTGCACACAAAACTCCAAGTGCGGCTGCACTAGAGTTTTGTACAGTTGCAACATGACGTTGCGGCTCTGAAATTCAATCCCCCTACCAATAAAAGCTAAGACTCCGTATGCCTTCTTAACAACCTTATCAACTTGACTGCCTACTTTCAGGGATCTATGCACAAATACACAAAGATCCCTCTGTTCATCAACACTATTAAGAATCCTACCATTAGCCCTATACTCTACACATTTATTATTCCTGCCATACTGCATTACCTCACACTTTTCCACATTAAACTCCATTTGCCACCTCTCGGCCCAGCTCTGCAACTTGTCTAAGTCCCTCTGCAAACTATAACACCCCACTTCACTATCTACCACTCCACCGACTTTAGTGTCATCTGCAAATTTACTAATCCATCCTTCAATACCCTCATCCAGATCATTTATAAAAATTACAAACAGCAGGGGCCCCAAAACAGACCCCTGAGGTACACCACTTGTAACCGAACTCACGATGAATATCTCCCATCAACCACCACCCTCTGTCTTCTATCTGCCAGCCAATTCCTAATCCAATTAGCTAAATCACCCTCTATTCCACACATCTGCATTTTATGTAGAAGTCTTCCATGGGCCACCTTATCAAACGCCTTACTAAAGTCCATATATACTACATCAACCGCCTTACCCCCATCCACCTCTTTGGTCACTTTCTCAAAAAACTCAATGAGTTAGTAAGGCATGACCTACCCTTCACGAAACCATGCTGACTATCCCCAATCAATTCATTTCTCTCTAAATAACTATAAATCCTATCCCTAATAATTCTCTCCAATACCTTGCCAACAACAGAAGTAAGACTCACTGGCCTATAATTCCCTGGAAGGTCTCTCTTCCCCTTCTTAAACAATGGGACCACATTCGCTATCCTCCAGTCCTCCGGAACAACACCCGTAACCAACGAGGACCTGAAGATCAGAGCCAGAGGCTCTGCAATCTCCTCTCTTGCCTCCCAGAGAATCCTAGGGTAAATCCCGTCGGGCCCAGGGGACTTATCCAACTTCAAACCCTCGAGAATTTCTAGCACATCCTCCCTATCTACTACAATACTTCCCAATTTGCAACCCTGTACCTCAGTGTTCTCCATAGCTACATTTCCAGCACTCTGCGTGAATACCGAAGAGAAATATGTATTCAGTGCCTCACCAATCTCTTCAGGCTCCACGCACAACTTCCCACTGCTGTCTATGACTGGCCCTAATCTTGCCCTAACCAATCTTCTATTCTTAACATATCGAAAGAAAGCTTTAGGATTCTCCTTAATCCTATCAGCCAAAATCTTCTCGTGTCCCCTCTTAGCTCTCCTCAACTCACTCTTTAGCTCCCTCCTGGCTAATCTATAGCTATCCATTGCACTAACCGAGCCTTCAAGCCTCATACTGACATAAGCCTCCTTTTTCCTTTTAAACAGCAAATCAACTTTTTTCGTACACCAAGGTTCTCTTACTCGACCATTTCCTCCTTGCCTGACAGGGACATACTTATCAAGGACTCGCAGCAGCTGCTCCTTGAATAAGCTCCACATTCCAGATGTTCCCAGTCCCTGTAGTTTTCTAGTCCAATCTATGCACCCTAATTCTCTCCTGATGGCCTCATAATTACCCTTCCCCCAGCTATAACTACTGCCCCCAGCTTCATGCCTATCCCTATCCATCACTAAGGTGAACGTAACCGAATTGTGGCCACTATCACCAAAATGTTCACTAACTTCCAAGCCTAACACCTGGTCTGGCTCATTGCCCAGCACCAAATCCAATGTAGCCTCACCTCTAGTTGGCTTGAGAAGAGACTGAGTAGTCTGGGGCTATACACATTGGAATTCACAAGAATAAGGGGAGATCTTATAGAAACATATAAGATTATGAAGGTGTTATGGTGAAATTAAAGTAATGGACACAAAATGGTCACCTGGCATACAAAATGGACTCTGAGAAGTGATATTAAAAGCACTGACTTTGGGCACAGACAGTTATACAAAGCGTTAAAACCTGCAATATCTGAATTGCTGCAGGAAACTGGTCAGACTGGGGTGCTTTAAGACTTGAGATAACAGCAGACCCAGAACAATGAGTTTGATAAGAAGATCAGCCCCCATCAATTTGATGGGGACATAAATATATATATATCGATACTAGTCACTGATATAGGACATAACTGCATAAATGTATCCATTCTATGTGCAATGATTTGTTAACTGTCCATGTCCATATCTGTCTGCTTGTAATGATGTGTTAACTGCCAATGTCCTACTCAACTTGTAACAATGGTTAATATCTGTACTATCTATTGTCTAAAAATATAAAGATGCTCAACTACCATTGTGTAGTTGAAAAGGTAGCTGCCAAGTACTGTGGAGTACCAGTGCTTTCTCCCAAAGCTTTGTTAGAAATAAAACTGTTTTTTTGAACCTCCACGTCTGACTCCGAAGTGATAAATTTCCCACAACAAATGAATAGATATGAAAGAAGCAGGAAGTTGTTTCCACAGTGGATGAAACTAGAACTAGAGAGCATAGCCTCAAAATAAGGGGAAGCAAATTTAGCATTGAATTGAGGAGGAACTTCTTCACACAAAGGGTTGTGAATGTGTGGAATTCCCTGCCCAGTGAAACAGTTAAGGCTATCTCATTGAATGTTTTTAAGGCGAAGATAGATAAGTTTTTGAACAGTAAAGGAATTAAAGGCTGTGGTGAGCAGGCAGGTAGGTGGAGCTGAGTCCACGAAAAAATCAACCATGATCTTATTGAATAGTGGAACAGACTCGAGGGGCCAGGTGGCCCACTCCTGCTCCTAGTTCTTATGTTTTTAACAGAGTCTGGGCAAAAGGATTTCTTCTGAATTCTTTATTTGATTGCTTAGTCATTATTTTATATTGATGACCTCTAATTTTGCTCTGTATGGGTTGGAATAGTGGCACAGTGGTTTGCGCTGCCTCCTTACAGTGCCAGGACATGGGTTTGATACCTGAGTCACCGTTTGAGTGGAGTCTGCACATTTTCTTTATGTCTGCGTGGGTTTCCTCCAAGTACCCTAGTTTCTTCCTACAGTCCAAAAGATGTGCTGGTTAGGTGCATTGGCCATGCTAAATTCTCTGTTAGTGTACCTAAACAGGCACTGGAGTGTGGCGACTAGGGAGTTTTCACAGTAACTTCATTGCAGTGTTAATGTAAGCCTACTTGTGACACTTATAAATAAACATTCCCACGAGTGGAATTCTCTTTGGTGATTCTGTCAAAACCTCTCATAAGTTTAAAACTTAGGCAATTCTGCAAGAGGAAAGAGCCTGAGATCAGATTATCCTTTGCATAATCTAGCATTTCTGGTGTATCCTTATAAAACATTCTTGCACTCTCTCTAATTCCTCTTTCTCCTTATAATATGGTGCTCCAAGTGTAGTTTAACCAAATTTTTATACAGGTTTTGTTTAATTTCTCTACTTTCCAACTTTATCCTGTAAGCCTTAATACATGATTTACTTTTTAATGGTTGCATATTTATTTTTGAGTGATTTGTGCATCTGTACTACCAGATGACTTTGTTACTCTAGCCCATTTAGATTCTTATTTTAAGAGGGAGATATTATCTGCTTCCGTGTTGAAATTAATCTGCTAAATTATATGGCCATTTTGCAAGTTTACAAATGTCTTCTTGCAATTTGTTGCTGCCCTTCTTAATGTTGACTGTCCACCTGACCTAATGTCATTTGCAAATGTAGAACTTTTTTATTCCAAAGTTGAAATCATTAATGTAAATTTTCCACCTTCTGGCACTCTGAATAACTATTTGCTTGAAGCTACCTATTTGGCTACTTGCTTCCATATAATTTGATCTTATTCATTATTAGATTAAATGGCAGCTTATTGAAATCCTTCTGGAAATCTAGAAAATTACTATGTTACCCCTGTCTACTGTTCCTGTAACCTCATAGAATTCAATTAGGTTGTTTCACCAAAATTTAAAGTATTGTTATATTTTGTTGTCTTCATTACTTCTACATTCACTCACGTGGTATTCCATTACTTTTCCTATGATCACTATTACACTGACAGATCTATAATTCTATGGGCATGTTTTATATCCCTTCTTAAATATAGGCAAAATGTCACTAACTCCCAGTCTTCTGGCACTTTATTTCATTAAATATGTTTAATAGTGCCTGTGATATCTCGTCCAGAGTCTTCCACAATGCACACATGCAATCTGTTTTGAGCAAGGTTTTTATTCTCTTTGTGTTTTATTTATTTAATATTTATCTTCTTTTTATTTTAGAAGCACTTAGATCCTCTTTATGC
The DNA here is from genome assembly GCA_024679065.1 of Sphyrna mokarran. Taxonomy (NCBI): domain Eukaryota; kingdom Metazoa; phylum Chordata; class Chondrichthyes; order Carcharhiniformes; family Carcharhinidae; genus Sphyrna; species Sphyrna mokarran. Next base: position 68,191,815 of record JAGIQG010000003.1, on the reverse strand, counting down.
TCATCTTTTGACATAATGGCCATCTGATTTATACAAAAGCAAAATAATAATTTGATATTTCTGCCATTTTGTTATTGCTATGTCTGATGTTATCCTCTCCACTTGGATCCGGTAGTTTGTAGTGTCAATGGTAGTCAGCATGTGGAAATAACGGCATTGGACTTAACAGAGTCCAACTCTGGCATCTACACATCATGATATTATCCTTCCCATTCGTTGATGACTTGATTCCCATTCTGACCTTCCTTTTTATTTGTGTCTGTAGAATATTTTACTATTTTGTTTTATGTTCCTTTGATAATTAATTTCATTTTTCTAATTTTTTGACTTTGCTTCTAATCTCTTTTGTTCTCCCTTGTCATATGCTTTGTTGTCCATATACTTAGTGTGTGCCCTTCCCTTCCTCTCAAAATTTCCCTTACGTCTTTACTCTTCCATAATATTTCACCAGTGTTCTGTTTCTTCTTGTTTGTTAGCATATATATTTTTCTTGGACTGTATTTCCTATTGTTGTTCTACATCATTGTTTGCCAACATTGCTGCTAAGTTCAAAATTATTTTAAATTCTATTCTAAAGCTTGTGCAATCAACTCTTACTAGATCTGTTACCTTGCCACGCTTAATATCCTTCTTAGTTATTATCCTAAACAGCATATTATGATTACTACTTCCCAAATGTTCCCTTCTTTTATTCTCTCAACTGGTCTGATTCATCACCCATTACCAGACCTAGTAGCAAATACCCCACTACTGAGCTTCCTCAAAACTGAGTTAGGAAGAAGTCTTGAACTTATTCTTGAGCATCAACAGGCAGGGAAAAGTCTCAAGGAAAACTGCATAATTGTAATAATATTGGGTTAATACAACAAAGTGGAAATCTGCTGTCTTTATAATGAAGGTCTAAGCTTTCTCTCTACTTTATAAAGCTATAAACACATTGCATCTTACAACATTTAATTCCCAATCCTGATTTTTCAGTAGCCATGTTTCAGTAATTAGTTGCTCACAACATATTGCGCCTGATTTCACCACTGTGCTGCACCCATTTTTGGGTGTGGAACTGAACCACTGCAGCATTCCAGGGGAATTTTGGAAACAAGGAGATTGCTTGGAATTACCAGATCCTGTTAATTATTGAGCATATCATACAGAGTGAGATTTATGGCCATCAAAGACTTGCACATCTGACTTTAGCAGAGCCTGAAAATTGATCCTCACAATCCCCACCAAGCTGTCTCTTTGAATTGTACGGTTTTGTTTTGCCGAGGCCTATTTTTGAGTCAATAGTTTCTGAGGCTTCATTAAAATGGGAATTCCTTTCTTTATTCTATACAACTTCCCTCCAGGACCCTTTGCACATTGGTGATTTGGAACGGCACAACCTCAGCAGGAAAATCCTTCAATGAATCTTTGGACAATAGTGCATGGAGCTACAAAATGGCTGTTGCATCCAGTTAACATGAATAGTTGACAATGTGTTGCCGGATTTATATCTTACAATTGCCTTTCATTACAAAAAGCCTGCCTATTGGTGAAATGTAGTTTCAGTAACAGGGTCACCAACCCTTCCAAATTCGTTGGTGAATCAGTGGAAACCCCTTGTTTCCATTCTCTGGGAATCCTTATGCTAATATCTGTGTAAAGATGAACGAACAGATTTCTTAAAAGTGGTAATAGAGCTAACACTCCTTCATTAAAGAGAAGTTGTGTTACGACACTGAAGTTGTCCCCCTTTTTAGATATGATGCCAAATCTCCCAAAGAGGAATATCTTTAATCTGTTAAAAATGTGTGGGAAGATAAACTGTCCTTCAGTAATATTTAATGGTTAACTGACAAAAAAATCTGACACTCACTTTAAAATGAACAAAAAATAATTTATTTAAATATTGGTGAATTAAGGGGCATAACTATAAGGTTCATGGTGGGAGATATAGGAGGGATGTCTGAGGTAGATTCTTTACTCAGAGAGTGGTTGGGGTGTGGAATAGACTGCCTACTGTGATGGTGGAGTTGGACACTTTAGAAACTTTCAAGTGGTTATTGGATAGGCACATGAAGCACTCCAGAATTACAGGGAAGGGATAGCTCGAAAATGTGACTGAACACATTGACGAAGGAAGGGCGGTGGACATAGTATACATGGACTGTAGTAAGGCGTTTGATAAGGTCCCACATGCAAGACTTCTGGAGAAGGTGAGAGGGCATGGGATCCAAGGGGCTTTGGCCTCGTGGATCCAGAACTGGCTTGCCGGCAGAAGGCAGAGAGTGGTTGTGGATGGGTCTTGTTCTGCATGGAGGTCAGTAACCAGTGGAGTGCCCCAGGGATCTGTTCTGAGACCCCTGCTGTTTGTCATTTTCATAAATGACCTGGATGAGGAAGTGGAGGGATGGGTTAGCAAGTTCGCCAACGATACAAAGATCAGTGGTGTTGTGGATGGTCTGAAGGGATGCCAAAAGTTGCAGCGGGACATAGACAGGATGCAAGACTGGGCGGAGAAGTGGAAGATGGACTTCAACGCGGATAAATGTGTAGTGGTCCATTTTGGCAGGAATAATGGGATGAAGGAGTACAAGGGGTAGGAGTCTTAGCTGTGTTGTAGAGCAGAAGGATCTCGGGGTTCGGGTCCATAGGACATAAATCGGCCTCTCAGGTGAGGAAGTAGTCAAGAAGGCGTGCGGTGTACTGGCCTTCATTAATCGAGGAATAGAGTTTAGGAGTCAGGAGGTAATGATGCAGCTCTATAAGACTCTTGTCAGACCCCAGTTGGAGTATTGTGCGCAGTTCTGGTCGCCTCATTATAGGAAGGATGTAGAGCTATTGAGAGGGTTCAGAGGAGATTTACAAGGATGCTGCCTGGATTGGGAGGCAGGCCTTATGAAGATAGGTTGAGGGAGCTGGGACTCTTCTCACTGGAGAGACGTAGGTTGAGAGGCGACCTGATAGAGGTTTATAGAATGTTGAGAGGAATAGATAGGGTGGACTCTCAGAGACTATTTCCCCGAGCTGAAATGGTCACTACGAGAGGACACAGATTTAAGGTGCAGGGAAGCAAATACAAAGGAGATGTCAGGGGTAGGTTTTTCACTCAGAGGGTGGTGAGTGAATGGAACCGACTGCCGTCGGAGGTTGTTGAGGCAAACTCACTGGGGTCTTTTAAGAGACTTCTGGATGAGTATATGGAAAAGAATAGGATAGGGGGTTTTATAGATAGGTCTGTGGATTGGTAGATGTGATCGGCGCAACTCGTGGGCCGAAGGGCCTGTTTGTGCTGTATTGTTCTATGTTCTATGTTCAATGATCTTGGAATTGGACATAACTCGGCACAACATTGAGGGCTGAAGGGCCTGTACAGTGCTGTAATGTTCTATGTTTCTATGTAAACAAGTAACATACCGAATAAAATAAGATTCTACTGGAATGCTGTTTAAATAAGTACAATATCCATTCATTAACCATCAATATCCATTGGAATACTGCGTCCAGTTCTGGTCGCCTTACTACTGGAAGGACATGGAGACTCTGGAAAGAGTGCAGAGGAGGTTTACCAGGATGCTGCCTGGTATGGAAGGTCTGAGTTACGAAGAGAGATTAGGCAAATTGGGACTGTTTTCCTTAGAAAGACGTAGACTTAGAGGAGATCTGATAGAGGTGTACAAGATTTTGAAGGGGATAGATAGAGTAAACAGGGTTAAGCTTTTTCCTAGGATGGACTCAAATAGCACGAGGGGTCACGGGCTTAGGGTGAGGGGGGTAAGGTATAATTTGGATGCTAGAGGGAGTTTTTTCACACAGAGGGTGGTGGGGGTATGGAATGCGCTGCCAAGTAAAGTGGTGGAGGCAGGTACTCTGGAGTTATTTAAGAAATACTTAGATGGGCACATGAACAGAATGGGAATGGAGGGGTATAGAAAACTGATTTAAAATAGGGATCATGAGCCTTGGGAGTCCCTGGGAAGTGTGTAAATAGATGATGATATTGATGTACTTGTTTTTATCCTACAGGTGCTTTGGTCCACCTTGTTGTCTAACGAGGGGCATACACGCGATGGGTCGTGAGAGGGCTGCTCTTGGATTTTTTTCGAGAGTATCCTAGTGCTTCACATCATTAGTGTATGCTTGACCTGGACCATTTGATGGGCAACACGACAGCTCAGTGACTATCGCTGTGCTGTGCAGATACATGGATTTGGGCCTGTGTCTGTGGGAGTTTGCGCATTCTCCCCGTGCTTGCGTGGGTTTTCTCCGGGTGCTCCGGTTTCCTCCCACATCCCAAAGATGTGCTCTTAGGCTAATTGGCAAAACAAATTCTCCCTAAATTGTCTCAAATTTGGTTTTTAATCCATAGATCTATAAACATGGACAGGGATCATGTGTAGAAGTGGGAACATCAAGGTGGTGGGGCGGGCTCGTTGGGCCGAAAGGCCTGTTTCCCGTGCTGTTTTGTTCTTTGTTCTTTGTTCTTAACCAAAAAAAGTAATGATAGAATTAAGTCACTCTGAAAAAAATATGCAAACAGGTTTAGTGTCTTTTAGAACCTTTTGGAGTTTCTCGGTTGATTTCTTTGTCTGTAAGTTTTTTTTTATTTTTGCACCTTGCACTGGTTAAATAGTGTGTTCTCTTAAGAATATATAAACCTGGAAGAGTGGAGAGCTGCTCTCTCCCTCACAAGACTTGAGAGACGGCAATTACTATCTACTGTTTTTCCCTCTTTTACTTTAATACCTGTGATGACCTATCGCTTTTCTTATAATAGGGTTGGTCTGCTGTTGTCAACATCATCAAATTCAAATCTTACAGATTCTTGGTAGCTGAGTGCCAGCTATAAATGATTGGGCAAAATTCAAAGACATTCAAATGCCTGAAGCCTGTTACCAAGGCAATCCTGTTGCCTGGCATTTGATACAAATGTTTCAGCTTTATTCAGAACATACTTTGCATTTTAAACCTCCAAGTGTTGAAACAACATCAGCTTTTAAAGGGACCACACACGACCTCTAGCATTTTTACATTCTTTACATCTTTACTAGTTCAACTTCACAACCAATGCTTGTCAAATGCTCTATCTCAAGGTCCTTATGTCAGACCAACTCACCAAGAAGTTTGTTTACTTGTTAAAAGTTTTAATAATACAAGTTTGGAATTTAAACAATGTTCTGTATACTGACTAACTGTATAAGGAATCTGTATCATGATTTGGTGACGAGAATTGTACAGAATGCTCTCCCTGTGATTACTGTGTTGGGACTAATAGCTGCATTAGAGGAGAGTACTACTCCAGATGTTTCTCTGAGGTAGTTCCCCTCATAATTGAATGATGAATAATGGGTCTCCTGTGGTTAGTTGGAAAAATTCCACCACAATTCTTTATAAGCAAAAACTTATCTGGGCCATGTTGGGCCACTTGTTGGATTAAGTGATCATTAAGATGGAAATCCAGAGGCTGGCATCTGACCATTATTAGCAACACCACCCAGTACGGTGGCTACAGTTGGTGATGCTCTGAAGTTTTCATCAAGAATTGTCACTGGATCCCCTGAGAAAGGTGAGTCACATGGGTGGAATAAGGGTCGCTGGGAGGAGGTCAATGACAAAGGGGAAGCAGATGCAACCTTTTTACCCAAAAGGTGATGGAAATCTGAATCTCACTGCCTGAAAGGGTGGTGAAGGCAAAGACTTTTTTATAAGCATTTAGATGTGCACTTATGAAAGCCAGGTGCAGGAAAATGAGATTAGAATAATTAGTGGTTTGTTTTTGACTAGCGCAGACGCCATGGGCTGAAGGGCTTTTCTGTATTGCAGACCTCTATGACTGTATGGCTGAGGAATAAGTGGATTTAGATGGTTCATCAATGAGTCTAACTGACATCTCACCGCCACAAGTGAATGGATCCCCATGTCAGGCCTTTCCTGCTACCCTGAGCCACCCCACTAAATTGCAGACAGTTTTCTTAACATTGGGAATTGAAAGTGGATTGTCCCAGCCAATTCTGACCCTTTCACAGTCATGCCAGCTTAAGCAGGTTTTATTAAATTCAGACTCATTTCAGTATTTCCCACCTATGCCGTTCCACAAGAAAATAAGATGGGCTTTGGTAGAAAGTCTAAGCTTATTCGTCCAGCGTTTGACAAATTTTCATACACTGGATGACGTGCCGCTGATTTTCATTTACCTGGGTGGAATTGAGTGAAATTCCTGCAATGGAAGAGACAAAGAAACTGCAATCAGATTGAATACATGAAATGAGCACTAGATTGAGATTTTGTCAATTAATAGAAGAAAAATTAGAAAGGGCAGTTCCTGCACAACAAAGTTAATAGAATTTTTAGTTAGCTGAACAACAAATTTTAATTTGTAAGTTTTTAGAAAACATTTGATTGTTAAAAATTTTGAGTGGCCATCTTTGAGCATGTGATGGAGGCCTGTAAGTGTGGTGAGCAACATACACTCCTATTTCCAATAGGTTGCTACTTAAATGTGTGAACTGTGTCCTATGTTTGAGCGTAGAACTCCTTCCTGCAATTTCCAAGTAAGAATGGGCAGAACATGCAGCAAGCACATTTGACCAATGCAATCTAGGCAGTTGGCGACCTAACAAGCAATCATTAAAAGGCATCCAGAGGTCACTCTGAATCAGGCTCAAAAATTATCCTCATTTCCTCATTCCATAAAAATATTAGCAGCCCATTGATCTTAGAAACATAGTTTGGTGATTAATGGAGACGACATGGGTTTTGACTGCTAGCTGGAGAGCCAGCGAGAACCCCATGTCATCTTTTTTAAGGAAAGCTCACCAAATTATATACCACGCAGGCAATTAACTAGATAGTGCCAAGCCTTTCTGAGGATCAAGTACCCCCAGTGTATAAATCCCATCTGTTGAGAGCTGCCAGTCAATCATACCGCAGTTCTAATGAATGGCAGCAACATCGGGATGGTGATGTTGCTGCTAAGACAATACTAGCAAGCTCCGAGAAGCACAGCTGGATCCTAGGCTACAGGGTGAGTGATGGTGAGAGGGGTGATTGTAGGGATGGGATTTGGCAGCAAGGACAAGGGGTAGCTGTCAGTGGGGTCTCCCTTCCCTTGTCAATCACACCAAGTACTTTAAGTGAGGGTTGCTCACTCAAGCACTGATTTCTGTTGGGGTGGGAATGTCCAAAGCCACTGGAACTGATAAACCAGCCCTGTTTGTTTGTTTGTTTGTCTGCTCCCCACATTGGCGAGGCCTCAGTCCCTGCCTGCAACTGGGTTAATAAAGCAGCAGTGGGATAAGGCTCTAAAGTGGGCATTGAGGGCTTCAGTTGGTGATGGGGGAGGAAGAACATCCACAGGTTTTTCTGCCATGGATTTAACTGGGGTGGAGGAGGAAAGATAGCCCATATGCTACTCTTTCACCCAATTAAATGCCCCCAACAGCAAAGTTGCCACAAAAAAGATGTTAAATTCTACCCATAATAAATTTAAGACAGAAAAAAAATGCCATCGTGTTTGTCTGAGCCACAGAAGACTTATCCATCCTGATTCAATTTTACAGCCCTTAGTCTGTAATCATTACTAATTACACTGCTTAGGGGCAACGTCAGCCTATCCATTCCCTGCCCAACCCCCTGAATGACTGGCTCTGAATAGGAGACAGCAGATTTCCTGCCCTCCAACCTCTAGTGAAGATAGTGGAGTGCCCAGAGCTTTGCCTGCCATACTGTCAAATGAAGATTCCTGGCATCAGAGTGGGAAGACAGCAAGGATACTCCAACACCTTTATGCTCAAGTTAAAAATTTGACCCTTGTCTTGTACAATACAAGTGAAAAGATAAGTATTACAAATGGGATGTGATGCCTTATGTTCACTAGTTACAAAATATATCTAATCATCAGTAATAACCCAATTTCTTCTGCAGCATTCTTAGGGCCAATTTTTAAATATATGAAGTTTCATTATTTACTAACTATAAGAAGAAAGAACGAAGAACTCCCATTCATAAAACGTGCTCAATATACCCCATAACATGACATAGCCAGTGAGCTATTTTTGAATTCTGTTAACTGTCGTGGAGGCAAAATTAAAAACAGTCATTGTCGCTGTAAACTGTCTGCTGTCTGTAGAAGCAGCTCAATAATTGGGAAGCAGTTTATAACATGGATAGACAGTCGCTTACCTGTATGAACAGAATATCTTCATTCTTTGCAATGTGACTCAGATCAGTCAAAGATTTCTCATACACTTTCACTTTGTTCTGAAGCATGAGGATTCTGTTATAAATCACCATTGCTACATGACTCTGCTTTCTGGTTAGCTGTTGGAGAGCTATGAACCCTTCATTATCAAGCTGCCCCTGTGAGCTTTGTAGTTCTCCTGAATGCTTCTGCTCTTCTCATACATCACCTCCTTAGGAAGGAATGTTTTAGTGATTTACACCATAATGATCCTGCCAATAAGTACATAACATAACCACTTCATCACTGTGATTGCATCATTCACTCCACAAAAGCATAGAACCATCAAACATTTATATCGTCTTTTCACAATGCAGACAACTTTAAAGTGTGTTACTGGTAATTGCAGAGCTGGTTAGCTCACTTGGTGAGACAGTTCGAATGTAGTGCACATTAACATCAACAGTGGAGATTTCAACTCCTATTCCAGCTCAGGTAGCCTGCCTCCTTACTCTAAAACAAATCACAATGTCTGCTGCAATTCACTGAATGATATCAAAAGCTTAAAATCATTCAGAGAATTGAAGAAAATAACAAATAAAGTGCCCCTGCTGTGTAATGTGGGAAACACACCAGCTGACTTGCATACAGCAAGCTCTGACAACAGATAGATCATTTACTTCATGATGTTTTTTAAATATTCATTTCCAGTTTTTCAAAATAGAGGCATGGAATCTTGTACTTCCATCTGAAAGGGTAGACTCAGTTTGATAGCTCTCTAAATGACAGTGCTTCCCACACTGCAGCACTCCCTCGGTGCTGTGCTGGAGTATAAACTTAGATTCTTTTCTTCTGCCTCAGGCATGGGACTTGAACCCACAGTCTTCTGAATCCGAGACAGAAAGAGAGAAAGTGTGTCAAATGAAGGATTCAAAGTATGGATTGCCAATGGATGCATTGGGCATTGTATTGTGACTTTGAGAACTTTTCAATCCAATCAAACTGATGGACTGATGGTCTTTGTTCTTCGAACAGCCTAATGTATAATGTACAACAAAAATAGAGTGCCAGGGGCACCTGGAAAATGCCTACCAGGCAGTGCTGGGGGTAGGGCCTGTGAGAGGCAGTGCTGGGGCGGGGGCCTGTAGGTTAGCAGGGCCTATGGATGGGCAGGGCCAATGAGGATGAGGGCCTATGGGGGAGGGGCCCGCTGACAATCTGCATGCGATCGTTGAGGGAGGGAGGGGCAGTGATCAGTGATGGATGGACAGGATCTGTGATCTGTGGGGAGGAAGGCGAGACTGTGATCGGTGAGGGAGGGAGGGAGGATCTGCAATCAGTTTGGGAGGCAGTGGCTGCATCTTGGGCCATCTGCCCCCGCAATTATAGGGGGGGGAGGTAGGGTTAGGGAGAGGTGTTGCTCTTTGAAGCTGCCTGCAGTGGCAAGGGCCTGACAGCTGTTTGTCTGTTAGGTCCCTGCTACTGTTAATGTTGATCGTTTCACTGGGTTGACACCTCATTTTTAGGTATGCTTGCTGCTGCTCTTGGCGTGCCCTCCTGCAGTCTCCCTTGAACCAGGTTTGATTCCCTGGCTTGGTGATAATGGCTGAGAGGGAGATATGGCAGACCATGAGGGTGCAGATTGTGCTGGAGTACAATTCCACTACTATCGATGACCCGCAGTGCCTCAAGGATGCCCAGTCTTGGGTTGCTAAATTTGTTTGAAGTCTGTCCCATTTAGCACAATGGGAGTACCACACAACATGATGGAGGCTATTTTCAATGTGAAGGTGGGACTTCATCTCCACTAGGACTGTGCGGTGGTCACTCTTACCGATACTGTCATGGATAGCTGCAACTGCAGTCAACAGATTGTAAGGAAGAAGTCAAGGTATGTTTTGTTCTTTTGTTGGTTCCCTCACCACTTGCTGCAGACCCAGTCAAGCAGTGATATCACTTAGAACCTGACCAGCTCGATCAGTAGTGCCACTGCTGAGACACTCTTGGTGGTGGACATTGAAGTCCTCCATTCAGAATCCATTTTGCACTCTTACCACCCTCAGTGCTTACTCCAAGTTTTGTTTAACAAGGAGGAATACTAATTCATCAGCCATAGGAGGACAGTACATGGTAACCAGTAAAAGGTGTCCTTACCCATGTTTAACCTGAAGCCATGAGGGTCCAGAGTCAATGTTAAGGACCTCCAGAACAACACCCTCCCAACCGTATACCATGGTGCCTCCACCTCTGCTGGATGTGTCCTGCTGTGGGACAGGACATATCCAGGGATGGTAATGGTGGTTTTTGGGATGTTATCTGTAAGTTATAATTCTGAGAGAATTACTATGTCAGGTTGTTGATTGACTAGTCTGTGAGACAGCTCTCTCACTGTTTGACTGTGTTATTATTGGGAAGCTGCCTGTCATATGCCCCATGAAGCTGGATGATTCAATAATGCTCATTATCTGTGCTTCAAGAAAAATGGACTCCTTTCTATGAAACTGAAGGTCCATCAACAAATTGGATGGACTGACAAGTCTCAGTGTCATAGCCCATAGATGAGGACACAGAATGGGTTTCTGAGATGATAGCTGCAGTGAAGAAAGACAGCCAGAACCTGCATTGAGCTAGTTCGTCTGAATAAAGCACCACTGAGACCCCATCACCCTATGAATAAAGTTGAACAGGTTATAGCCAAAATGGCCAATTCTATTGTCTTCGACGCCTGGATACAAATTGCCGATTTTGGCAAATCCCGCTGGATAAAGAATGCTCAAAGTTCACTACGTTCATGCCTGCAGCGGGGAGAAACTCATTGCTCTGCATACCCTATGAGATGTCCATTGGCAGTGAGGTTTTCCAAAGGTCTATGGAAAGCTCTTTGCAGGATAACGCTGTGAAGCCATTGTTGATGACATCATGGTTTGGAGTTGCACAATGCAAGAACATGATACATTTCTGTGTTTGATCCTCGGTCAGGATCTGATGGTTTTGGAAAATCATGTCCATCATCTGGAACATAGGAAGTGATTTAAAGCTGGTTAGAAATGGCTCAGAATTTCAGAAAGCAGAATCTCTTGTTCCAGAAATCCAACTTGATTCACAGTGCAACACTGAATCTAAACTGGGTTTATTTTCTGTGCCAGGGCTCCTCCTGTCAGCCTAAAACTTAAAGAGCAACCTTCAAGTGGTCAACAATTGGCAATTTAAAACCTCAACTGGGACAGTGGAGTTGGGGGGGGGCGGAGAAGGGGGAAGATTGTTGGGGAATGGGGGGGAGTGAGGGGAGGCGGCAAGTGGCAGTCTTGGGCTTGCCCATCCCAGATCAAATTGTGGAGCAACGAGGACAGCTGGAAACTGATGGGACGGCCAGCCCACTCCTCTACCACCTCTGCCTCTCCCATGCTATTTACAGCAATGGAGTATAAAATCCTGCCCAATAATATTTCAAAATTTATTTGATGTTGCTGATTTCAAACTCACCAAACTGCTTTTCTTCTTGTTCTGTAGAATCTCTAGACTTTCTTGAACATTGATGATGTTAATTCTGATCATGGATTTTTGATTTTCCAGATGGTTCTGACATGGAGTAGCAGAGACATTGTTACTTCCAAGTCGACACACTTTATGCAGTGAACTTATCTCAAGATATGTTTTCACAAATGTTTTACCTTTCAGCTCCTTCACGGTTTCACTGACACTGATCAAGTTGTGGTCCTTGTGATCTCCTACTACAGATTCAGACTCCATCGTCCTTGCAGTAAAGCTTTAGAAGTTCTTGGTGCTCTGTGCATTTTCCAGCAGTCATGTTCACAATGGGATGTGTGAGAGGGTACCTTTTCAAAGCCACATTTTCTTGGTGTGGGATGAGGTGAATGGAGCATATTGACACTTCACATTTCAGACAAGTTTTAACAGCGGAAAGTTGCTGCTTGATGCATTAACTGCAGTGAACCACATTCTGGGACATAATCCAGCATTGTATTTCTGAACAATGCTCGTTAGTTGAGTCTTCTTGTCCAAAGCCCTGATCCGGAACTATTTTTGACACTCCGGGCAGGAGTAGAAATCAGTACAGGCATCTTTCCACGGATTTTCAATGCAGTCTTGGCAGAAACTATGGTTGCAGTCAAGTATCACTGGATCAGTGTAAACCTGCAGGCAGATGGAACACGTTAGTTCTTCCCTTAGAGAGTCTGCCTGAGCAGCTGCAGCCATGCTTCCCTTGGAAGGAAGTGAATCTGAAAGTGATCATGTTTAAGCCGCATTGGGAGGAAGTGCCTTAACTCAGATAACACAACTGTGAAACATATACCACAAATAATGTAGACAGCAGTATAAATTACAGGGATGTTTTAATAGATTAAGTACTAGATAGATTCCAGAATGAGTACGTTTTTTGGACAACCTCACATTTCATGCAGAAGATGGTATAGTGTGCAACTCCCTCACAAATTTAGCTCAATTTAAAATATAACATTACAAGTCAAATGTAACATACATTTATCAATCTGTGACAGCCCTTTGCCCCTCCCTAGATTAAAATTTGTTCATCAAACACACTATTTTGCCGAAAAACCCCAGAAGGAGAACACTGAAAGACCCCAGTAGGACAATGAAAGATCCCAAAGTGAGGCAATGATAAAAGATGCCATAAGGAGGGCAACAAAATATGCTACATATTGATCAAATGAAGGGCAATGACAGAATTGCAGAAGTCAACACTTTGGCAGAGACAGACCTAACCAACATGAAAGCAAAAGTTTTGTAAACATTGGAATATTGAAAAAGTAGAGAAAGTCTCCACCAGTCAGTGTTGTCAATAAGAAATGTTATTGAATCTGTAAGCACTGAAGCATCTGCTTGACCTGTTGTAGACATAACTGATGTCCCATGGGAACAAGTAGTAATGAATTGCCTGGGCCAGAACAGGTATCTATTATTTGCAGTTCCTGCCAATGTCAACCCTATGGAAGCATCTCAGACCACAGAGATAGGGGTGGATTGTGGACTGGACAGTGGGATTGGGGATGTGGCAAAATGTGTGGTCGATACCTTGGGATGCTTGGAGACCACAACCCAAGATGAGGAGGAAATCTGAATTGGAGACTGGTAGACAATATAGGAAGCCACATGGTAGGACCAAAATAGTCAATGTGGAACTCAACTTGTTTATATATATAGCCTCTTTAAAATAGTAAAACATTGCAAGGCATTTCACGAGGTATTATCAGACAAAATTTTACATCGATGACCTAAAATTTAGATAATCTGAACTTGGTCAAAGAGGGAGGTTTTATGGGGGTATATTAGAGGAGGAATGTGAAGTGATAAAACAGAGAGATTCAGAGATAAAATTTCAGAGCTTGAGGCCTAGACTGCTGAAGGTACTTCTACGAAAGGCGGAGAGAGTAAAATCAAAGATGGTCAAGAAGCCAGAATTAGAAGGTTGAAGCTCAAAGGACTGAGGTTACAGTGATAGGATAGGGCAAGGCCATGGAGGAATTTGAAATCAAGAATAAGAATTTTGAAATAGAAGTGTTACTGTGTAGGTCAGCAAGCACAAAGGTGATGATAAGTGAATGGGATTTGATGCATCCCAGGATACGGAGAGCAGAGTTTTGGATGGCCTCTAGCTTACAATGAGTTGAACATGGGAAATTGGCCAGGAATTCATTGGGATAAATGAAGTCTAGAGATAACAAAGCCATGGATGAAGTTTTCAGGCAGCGATAGAGATGGACAATGTTACAAGGTGAACATTCTCTATGCACGGTATATCATCTATATGGTGTGCAAGAAACAATATTTTCACTGTATGTTAATACATGTGACAATAATAAATCAAATCAGATCATTGGTGATCTTATTGTGACATGGATACATGGCCAAAAGCTCATTTTGAGGCCCACATTGGCTCCCATGGTTGCAAACAGTCTGGTTCCACCTCAAACTATTGCCAGAGAAATGGATGAAGTTGCTGACTAAAGATTGTGATAGGAATCAAAAAAAAGACTCCAGATCCAATGTTTGATTAGAGGAATTTTCTACACATCCAGCAATCTGGACAAAGCAATCTGATAATTTCGAGACAGTGCAAGGCTCAAGTGAGGTACAGGTAGAGCAGTGCCCCAGCATGTGTTAGTGTCAGTGGAACAATATGTCAGGAATCTGTCAGCAGTTGTGGAACTGTGCCCCAATAAAAGTATCAATAGCTGTGTTTTGCACTTCAGGAAGAATTAGCACCTTAATAAGAGGAGAATACGCTGAAAAAAGTTATTAATAGACAATGGGATGGAATAAATCCACACATTAGGAATTCTCAGTTTGTCAGGTTTCTTTGCCAAGAAATAGAAATATCAGAACATAAGGGCTGGAATTCTCTAGTTTTACACATGCTGCTACCATTGCCAGTGAGAATGGAGAATTTGGCACACAGCCAAATCTCCATTCACTGCAGAGGACTGGAGAATCTCAGCGCAGGCGAGGTTGGAGAATTCCAGCCAACATAAAAACAGATTCAGCCATTTGACATTTTTCAAGTCTGCTTCAGTGTGATAATGATCAATCCTACATTTTCTGCATTTTCTCCAAATCTCTTGCTTCCTTACCTGCCATAAGTCATTGACCTCTGTGTTGGACATTATGCGAAGATCCACAACTCATTGAAGTAGAGACTTACAAAGATACACAACTCAGAGTGAAGACATCTTTCTTCATTTCAGTCCTAAATGATCAACATTTTACTTTCAGGCTGCAACCCCTCCACATTTTAGCCACAGTATTTATCCTTTAAGCAGGTAAACTCCAACGCAAATGGTTCACGAGTCAGTCTGATTAGAAGTCCAGTGATATCACCACATGGGTCAAAGTATGCCTATACAGGATGACATTACTTATCCATGCTTGGAAAAATGTCAGATAATTTGCATAAGTGCAAAAGCAACGCACCACTCGATTCATCCTTCCTGCATGGAAATAATGGCTAAGTTCAGGAGCGAACTTATGGACTTGACTATGATGCAGCTAATACTTCGCTTTCATTGCAACACACAAACAGCTGCAGTGGACTCTCGGATTGAAACCAAGGAATAGTGATGTGGAGACTGGGAGCAAGGAAGTTAGCTCCCAGGTAGGGAAGGACTCTAGGCAGGATGAGAGGCAGGTTAGACGAGTGGGGGAGAAGGGAAATGTCCAGTCTGAGGGGCTGAGGTGTGTCTATTTTAATGCCAGGAGTGTAGTAAATAAGGTGGATGAACTTAGGGCGTGGATTGCTGCTTGGGATTGTGATGTGGTGGCCATTACAGAGACTTGGATGTCTCAGGGACAGGACTGGGTACTACAGGTCCCGGGATTCAGATCCTTCAGGAAGGACAGGGAGGGAGGCAAAAGAGGTGGTGGAGTGGCACTGTTGATCAGGGACAATGTCATGGCTGCAGAGAAGGTGGATACCGAGGAGGGAATGTCTACGGAGTCTCTGTGGGTGGAAGTTAGGAATAGCAAAGGGTCGGTGACGTTGCTGGGTGTATTCTATAGGCCGCCCAATAGTGACAGGGAAGTTGAGGTGCAGATAGGGAAACAGATACTGGAGAGATGTAGAAATAACAGAGTTGTTGTGATGGGAGACTTCAATTTCCCAAACATCGACTGGAATATCCCAAGGGTAAGGGGTTTGGATGGGGAGGAGTTTGTTAGGTGTGTTCAGGAGGGTTTCCTGACACAGCACGTGGACAAGCCTATGAGAGGAGAGGCTGTACTGGACCTGGTACTAGCTAATGAACCAGGACAGGTGATGGATCTCTCGATAGGAGAGCATCTTGGGGATGGAGATCATAATTCTATCTCCTTCACCCTTGCATTGGAAAAGGATAGGATCAGGCAGGCAAGGAAGGTGTTTGTCTAGAATAAGGGGAAATATGAAGACATCAGGCAGATGTTGGGGCGAATAAACTGGAAGGAGGTGTTCTTGGGGAAAAGCACAGAAGGAAGGTGGCAGATATTCAAGGAATGCTTGTCTGGAGCTCTGCACGACAATGTTCCGGTGAGACAAGGAGGTTTTGGTAGATCGAGGGAACCGTGGTGCACAAAGGCTGTGGTGAACCTAGTCAGGAAGAAAAGAAAGGTGTATAAAAGGTTCAAAGAGCTAGGAGATGTTGGGGATCTAGAGAAGTATAAGGCTTATAGAAGAGAGCTTAAAAAGGAAATTAGGAGAGCCAGAAGGGGTCATGAGAAGGCCTTGGCTGGTAGGATTAAGGAGAATCCCAAGGCCTTCTACAAATATGTGAAAAGTAAAAGGATGAGAAGAGAAGGGATAGGACCTATAAAAGGTGAAGGGGGAAAAGTCTGTATGGAACCGGAAGAAATGGCAGAGGTGCTTAATGAGTACTTTGCCTCAGTATTCACAGTGGAAAGTGATCTGGGAGGATGCACTACAAGTTTGCGGCAGACTGAAAAGATTGAGTATGTAGATATTAAGGAAGCGGATGTGTTAGAACTTTTAAATGCTATCAAGATAGACAAGTCTCCGGGACCAGATGGGATGTACCCCAGGTTATTGTGGGAGGTGAAGGATGTCATTGCAGAGCCCCTGGCGATGATCTTTGCATCGTCGACGGAGACAGGAGAGGTTCCGGAGGATTGGAGGATTGCGGATGTGGTCCCCAATTTCAAGAAAGGGAACAGGGATAGTCCTGGAAATTACCGACCGGTAAGTCTGACCTCAGTGGTTGGTAAGCTGATGGAGAGGCTTCTGAGGGACAAGATTTACGAGCATTTGGAGAAGTTTAGGTTGATTAGAAATAGTCAGCATGGTTTTGTAAAAGGCAGGTCATGCCATACGAGCTTAATTGAGTTCTTCGAAAATGTGACTGAACACAATGACGAAGGAAGAGCAGTGGACGTGGTGTACATGGACTTCAGCAAGGCATTTAACAAGGTCCCCCATGCAAGACTTCTTGAGAAGGCGAGAGGGCATGGGATCCAAGGGGCTTTGGCCTTGTGGATCCAGAACTGGCTTGCCTGCAGAAGGCAGAGGGTGGTTGTGGATGGCTCTTTTTCTGCATGGAGGTCGGTCACCAGTGGAGTGCCCCAGGGATCTGTTCTAGGACCCTTGCTGTTTGTCATTTTCATAAATGACCTGGATGAGGAAGTGGAGGGATGGGTGAGTAAGTTCGCCGATGACACAAAGGTCGGTGGTGTTGTGGATGGTCTGGAGGGATGTCAAAAGTTGCAGCAGGACATCGACAGGATGCAAGACTGGGCGGAGAAGTGGCAGATGGACTTCAACGCGGATAAATGTGTTGTGGTCCATTTTGGCAGATCCAACGGGATGAATGAGTACACTATCAAAGGTAGGAGTCTTAGCTGTGTGGAAGAGCAGAGGGATCTTGGGGTCCGGGTCCATAAGACTCTCAAATCGGCCTCCCAGGTGGAGGATGTGGTTAAGAAAGCTTACGGTGTACTGGCCTTCATTCATCGAGGGATTGAATTCAGGAGTCAGGAGGTAATGCTGCAGCTTTATAGGACCCTTGTCAGACCACACTTGGAGTACTGTGCGCAGTTCTGGTCGCCTCACTATAGGAAGGACGTGGAAGCTATTGAAAGGGTGCAGAGGAGATTTACAAGGATGTTGCCTGGATTGGGAGGCATGCCTTATGAAGACAGGTTGAGGGAGCTGGGACTGTTCTCCCTGGAGAGACGAAGGTTGAGAGGCGACCTGATAGAGGTTTACAAGATGTTGAGAGGATTAGATAGGGTGGACTCTCAGAGACTATTTGCCAGGGCTGAAATGGTCATGACGAGAGGGCACAGATTTAAGGTGCAGGGAAGCAAGTACAGAGGGGATACTAGGGGAAAGTTTTTCACTCAGAAGATGGTGAGTGAATGGAATCAGCTGCCATCGGTGGTGGTCGAGGCGAACTTGCTGGGGTCTTTTAAAAGACTTCTGGATGAGTATATCGGATCCAATGGGATTGGGGGTTATAGATAGGTCTATGGCTGGGTAGGTTTTGATGTGTTCGGCACAACTTATGGACCGAAGGGCCTGTTTGTGCTGTAGTGTTCTATGTTCTATGTTCAAGCAAGCCCAGCATGTTGTCATCTAGCCTTAAACCACTGCCACCATGGCTGTAAATACTCAAGAGGGTTCTCTGAGTCTCACAATCCAGTAACAGTCCTCCTAGCAGAATGCCAATATTGTTGAGGCACTATCCAGGGAAAAGTGGCAATAGATCTATGGAGACAAAACTCCTCATGGGAATTCCGTCTCCTTGTGCAGTGATATGGGTATACTATAGGCCACCCAATAGCCCGCGGGAAGTAGAAGAATGTATACGTAAGGAAATTCTGGATAGGTGCAGAAAAAATAGGGTTGTTGTAGTGGAGTCTTTAATTTTCCTGGTATGGATTGGAAGGTGCTTAGAGTTGGAGGTCTGGATCGGGAGGAATTTGTAAAATGCTTACCGGAAGGCTTTTTGGAGCAGTATGTAGTTACCCTGGCTAAAGAGGGACTATTCTGGACCTAGTTTTGGGAAAAGAGCCTGGTCAGGTAGTCAAGGTTTCAGTAGGGGAACATGTGGCAAATAGTGACCACAATTCTGTCTATTTCAGGATACTAATGGAAAAGGATGAGTGTTGTTCAAAGGCTAGGGTGCTAAATTGGGGGAAAGCTAGCTATAGCCAGATTAAACAGGAATTGGTGGCCATTAATTGGGAGAGGGTATTCAAGGGTAAGTCCATATCTGGTATGTGGGAGTCTTTTAAGGGTAATCTGATAAGGCTGCAGGACAGATATGTACCTCTAAAGAGGAAGGATAGGAAAGGCAGGATTAGAGAGCTCTGGATAACTAGGGATATTGAGGACTTATCAGAAAGAAAAGAGAGATGTATGTTAGGTCCAGGCAACTGAGAACGGAAAGAGCTCTGGAGGAATACAAAGAGAGTAGGAGAGAACTCAAACGTGGAGTTAGAAAGGCGAAAGGAGGTCATGAAATGGTCTTGGCAGACAGAATTAAGGATAATCCAAAAGCATTTTATTCATATGTTAGGAACAAAAGAGTTGTTAGAGAAAAAAAAATCGGACTTCTCAGGGACAAAAGAAGGGAATAATGTTTAGAGCCCAAAGGAATGGGGGAGATCCTGAATGAATACTTTGCATCAGTATTCACAAAGGAGAGGGACTTGTTGTCTGGAAGTGTCTTAGGGGGAGTTGTTGACCCATTGGAGAAAATCTCCATTAGAAGGGAGGAAGTGTTAGGTTTTTTAGAGAACATTAAAAATGACAAATCCCCAGGGCCTCATGCATTAATCCTAGGCTGCTCAGGGAGACAAGAGATGAAATTGCTGGGCCTCTGATAGAAATTTTGTCTCTTCTTTGGACACAGATGAGATTCCAGAGCATTGAAGGATAGCGAATGTGGTACTGTTGTATAAAAAGGGTGATGACTGGGAGGAACTCCGCAGGTGTGGTGATCAGGGAGCAGGTGGTGATTAGGGGGAGCTCTGTAGGGGTGGTGATCAGGGGCAGGAGGTGGTGACTGGAGAGAGCAGTGGTGATCAGGGGCCATGTCTGTGGGTGGGGGAGGGGGGTTGGGGGGGTAGGTGGGGGGAGGGGGGGGATAACAGGAGATCTCCTGGTGTACTGGGAGAGGTTGGGACCCCTGCACAATGGCATTCCAAGAGGTCAACAGCTGGCTTCACAAGTGAGATTAGTCTCTGTCAACCCTCCCCTATTGGCAAGAATTGCACGATCACAGCTCCTGTTTCGCACAGAGTACCAAAAAGTCATATTGTTTACTTGACTGAAAAACACAGCGAGAAAATCTACTGTTTTTTTTGTCTGTTCGATACTTGGAATTTTTTGAGAAAATTCCGCCCAAAATATTTTTGGTGGTGATTCATAACTGAGTCCGCAATATTACACACTGAAATACTGTGATCAGATATCCATATCCGATAGGAAATCAAACGCCAAGGGATTTTATACTGAAACACACTGGAAAGAAAATAGAAATCATCACAATTTTCATTTGCAAAACTTGAGCAAACAGTGAATTAGTTGCAAATTTAAATTCTTTCATTCTGTTTTAGCAGCTGAAATCACAATTATTTAGCACCCAAAATAACAAAGAGCAAAGAACAGCACAGCACAGGAAACAGGCCATTCGGCCCCACAAGCCCGTGCCGTCCATTTTAACACTCAGTGAGTGCCTTATTCAAGTCTTTCTTCTACCAACAACGCTTTTGTCTCCCACCTCTAGTGGACTCCACAATAAAGGGGGGCAAATTAAGGAATTATATGTGTGCCAGATCAAGGGAAATCCAATTCAGGGACAATTTATTGACACCAATCAGCCTAAAAAGCATGTTTTTGGAATGTGGGAGGAAACCGGAGCACCCAGAGAAAACCCATGCAAGCACAGAGAGAATGTGCAAACTCCCACAGACATTTATCCAAGCCAGAGATCCGACCCGGATCCCTGTAACTGCACAGCAGATAGTGATAATCACTAAGCTGTCATGTTGCCCGTCAATTGGTTCAATTTAAGTGTTCACTGATGGACATGAAGCACTAGGCAACTCTTGAAGTTACATCCAAGAGAAACCCTCGCACACCCCATTGCGTGTATGCCCCTTGTTGGCCAGCAAGGCAAACCGAATCACTTGTGGATATGAAAAGGAGACATCAATAAACATGAGTAGACATACACAGGTTATACAGACACTAATGGAAGATCCCCACTAGCTCCAACATAAATGACAAGGTGAGCCTTAACATTTGTTGATCATCCAGAAAGGGGTTTTCAAGTCATGTCAATCCTGAGACAGGGAATTCTTGCCCGAGGTCAACTAATTCTTAAATGAGATTCTCAATCCCATGATTCCCTGTATGAGTGGGACTGAAATATTTACCTCCAAGTTTCAAAATTCCCTGAATTGTATCATAACATTTCCAAGTGAGATTCTCAATATTAGATAAGAATCTTTACAGAGCAAAAGACTTGATAGTAATTTTGAGAGGGTAAGTCGCCTACACTGCCTAGTAACCCTGAAGGGATAGATTGCCTAGATCTGGGTGTAACCATGTATTATCACATAAACATCATCAGACAAATTAATGCTGAAAGAAGGATAGACGTTAGGCAGAATAACCAGATCTTAGTCAAAGAGATTGGCTTTAAAGATGGCTTCAAAGGACAAGGCAGTGTTGTAGTGGTATTGTCACTGGACTAGTAATCCAAAGATCAAGGCTCTGGTTCAAATCCCACCACAGCAAATGGTGAAATTGGAATTCAATAAAAGTCTGAAATTTAAAAAAAGCCCAATGATGATCATGAAGACATTATCAAAAGACCTATTTTGTTCATTAATGTCCCTTTAGGGATGGAAATCTGTTTTCCTTACAAGGTCTGGCCTACATGTGACTCCGGATCCACAGCAATGTTGGCTCTTAAACGCCCTCAGGGATCGGCAATAAATACTAATCTAACCGGCAACACTCACAATATCAAAGACAATTTTTTTAAAATTTAGAGAGATGAGGCACTGCTGCCAATGCTGAGAATAGAGAAAGTAAAAGAGAACAGAGTTGAAGGAATGAAAACTTTTTGTGAGGTTACTATCATTATCATGAAAGAGGTAATGTTGGGCAAGTTAATGGGACTAAAGTAGACAAGTCTCCTAGTCTCTTAGCTTTTATTGGTAGGGGGATTGAATTTAGGAGCCGCAGCATCATGTTGCAACTGTACAAAACTCTAGTGCGGCCGCACTTGGAGTATTGTGTGCAGTTCTGGTCCCCACATTATAAGAAAGATGTGGAGGCATTGGAGAGGGTAAGAGGAGGTTTACCAGGATGTTGCCTGGTATGGAGGGCAGGTCCTATGAAGAGAGGTTGAAGGATTTGAGGTTGTTTTTCGTTAGAAAGGAGGCGGCTAAGAGGGGATCTTATTGAAGCATATAAGATGATTAGAGGTTTAGATAGGTGGACAGTGATAGCCTTTTTCCTAGGATGGAGAAAGCTAGCACGAGGGGACACAGCTTTAAATTAAGGGGTATGAGTTATAGGACGGATATCAGAGGTAGGTTCTTTACTCCTGATGGAATGCATCTCAGGATACTAAAAGAGATGGTGGGAGAAATAGCAAATGCACTAGTGATAATTTACCAAAATTTGCTGGACTCTGGGGTGATTCCCACAGATTGGAAAACAGCAAATGTGATGCCACTGTTTAAAAAAGGAGATAGATAAAAGGTGGGTAACTATAGGCTGGTTAGCTTAACTTCAGTAGTAGGGAGAATGTTTGAATCTATCATCAAGGAAGAAATAGCGAGATACCTGGATATAAATTGTCCCATCGGTAAGATGCAACATAGGTTCATGAAGGGCAGGGCATATTTGACTAATTTGGTGGAATTCTTTGAGAACATTGAGGGTTTGAAGTTGGATAAGTCCCCTGGGCCGGACGGGATTTACCCTAGGAGTCTCTGGGAGGCAAGAGAGGAGATTGCAGAGCCTCTGGCTCTGATCTTCAGGTCCTCGTTGGTTACGGGTGTGGTTCCGGAGGACTGGAGGATGGAGAATGTGGTCCCATTGTTTAAGAAGGGGAAGAGAGACCTTCCTGGGAATTATAGGCCAGTGAGTCTTACTTCTGTGGTGGGCAAGGTATTGGAGAGAATTATTAGGGATAGGAATTATAGTTATTTAGAGAGAAATGAATTGATTGGGGATAGTCAGCATGGTTTCGTGAAGGGTAGGTCATGCCTTACTAACCTCATGAGTTTTTTGAGAAA
The DNA here is from genome assembly GCA_024679065.1 of Sphyrna mokarran. Taxonomy (NCBI): domain Eukaryota; kingdom Metazoa; phylum Chordata; class Chondrichthyes; order Carcharhiniformes; family Carcharhinidae; genus Sphyrna; species Sphyrna mokarran. Next base: position 68,168,870 of record JAGIQG010000003.1, on the reverse strand, counting down.
GTGACCAGAGAGGTGGATGGGGGTAAGGCGGTTGATGTAGTATATATGGACTTTAGTAAGGCTTTTGATAAGGTGGCCCATGGAAGACTTCTACAGAAAATGCAGAGGTGTGGAATAGAGGGTGATTTAGCTAATTGGATTAGAAATTGGCTGGCATATAGAAGACAGAGGGTGGTGGTTGATGGGAGATATTCATCGTGGAGTTCGGTGACGAGTGGTGTGCCTCAGGGGTCTGTTTTGGGGCCCCCGCTGTTTGTAATTTTTATAAATGATCTGGATGAGGGTATTGAGGGATGGATCAGTAAATTTGAAGATGATACTAAAGTTGGTGGTGTGGTAGATAGTGAAGAGGGGTGTTTTAGTTTACAGAGTGACTTGGCCAAGTTGCAGAGCTGGGCCGAGAGGTGGCAAATGGAGTTTAATGTGGAAAAGTGTGAGGTAATGCACTTTGGCAGGAACAATAAATGTGTAGAGTATAGGGCTAATGGTAGGGCTCTTAATAGTGTTGAGGAACAGAAGGATCTTGGTGTATGTGTCAATAGATCCCTGAAAGTAGGCAGTCCAGTGGATAAAGTTGTTAAGAAGGCTTATGGAGTCTTAGCTTTTATTGGTAGGGGGATGGAATTTAGGAGCCGCAGCATCATGTTGCAGCTGTACAAAACTCTAGTGCGGCCGCACTTGGAGTATTGTGTGCAGTTCTGGTCCCCACATTATAAGAAAGATGTGGAGGCATTGGAGAGGGTACAGAGGAGGTTTACCAGGATGTTGCTGGTATGGAGGGCAGGTCTTATGAAGAGAGGCTGAGGGATTTGAGGTTGTTTTCGTTAGAAAGGAGGCGGCTAAGAGGAGACCTTATCGAAACATATAAGATGATTAGAGGTTTAGATAGGGTGGACAGTGATAGCCTTTTTCCTAGGATGGAGAAAACTAGCACGAGGGGACACAGCTTTAAATTAAGGGGTATGAGTTATAGGACGGATATCAGAGGTAGGTTCTTTACT